>CM040246.1:74126843-75350369 GCA_022545495.1 Chrysanthemum lavandulifolium
AGTACAACATACTTTAAGAAACTTGGTAACTAAGCTCGATGCCAATTATGGAAAACTAGAAGGGGGTTGAATAGTTTTACCAATTTAAAACTTCCTTTTAAATATTTAGATCGACTTATGTCAATCTATTTGATTGTTTATGTTGGACGTTGATAGATAGATAAATAGATGTGTAATGAAACATAAAGAGTAAGAAGCACATCACCACGACACAAGTTATTTATAGTGGTTCGGCTACAAGGACACCTTCCTTGCCCTACTCCACTCCCCGAGTCACCTACTCGAGAGTTCGTAAGCACTACACCAACTCCTTGTGGCGGAGAAGCCTTCACAACATCGCTTAACCTTTTTCCAGTACAAAGCTAAATACCGATTTCTTTCACACCAAGGCGAACCACACCTAACACAACGTTTCCTACCCTTTATACGGTGCTAGGCTAACCACCGAGTTCTTTCACACCTTATGAAAACTAATCCTATCACAACGTCGCCTACCCTTTATTAGGTACTACGCTAAGCACCTAGTTCCATTACTATGGAGGAACTACTACCCTTCACGACACAACACCTAATCTCAAGGAGATCTACTCCATGTTACAACACCATCAAGGATATCACCATCCTTGTAAATAAACAAATACTTATATGTATAACGATGCACCTCATCGATTATACGACCTAGGCATTTCTTCACAAATGCTACTTGATTTGATTCTTTGGCATCCTTCACTAATGACTTTGACACAACGCTTGGCACCCTTCACCAATGCCTTCGTCTTGACACCTTTAGCATCCTTCACTAATGCTTTGACACGGATGATGAGCACCTTTCACTAATGCTTTCATCTTGACACCTTTAGGCATTCTTCACTAATGCTTTGACACGGATGATGAGCGCCTTACACTAATGCTTTCATCTTGACACCTTTAGGAATTCTTCACTAATGCCTTCAACCCAACATCTATGGAGAAATGAAAAGCTATCAACAAGAGAACCTTAGTAGTCTTGATGATGATGAAGCATGGCAACTCATGGACTTGAGCTTGCACGTCTTCAACGAGTGGTGATCTCTCCTTTAAGAGGAACCTAGAAGATCACACAAAAACAAAAGACAAACTACATAGATCACTTGGATCTAAGGTTAGAGGGTTAGAATACTTGAGGGAAGTATGTGTGTAAAAAGCATTGATAGAGAGGAAGAAATGGCTCTCTGTTTATAGAGAAAATTCTCTACTATTTCCCCGGATCCCACGGATCCCTTCCACTTGGGATCCGGCTAGCACAAAGTCAGGGATCCGTGGAACGCTCCTCTTTGCCCATAGGTATTTTTTGTCATGGGTCATGGGTTATGGGTTGATCCATGGTTTTCTTTCTAGATACAATGTATCTTAAGGATACAATGAACTTGGTTAAGTGGCATAAATAAAACCATGGGTTATGGATCAAAACCATTAGATAGTTTATTACCCATTTTAGTATTTACATGTTTTTACCCATTATAGTATTTACATGTTTTCACCCATTTTAGTATACTTAGTTTAAGTATATGTTAACCCAATATGTAAACACTAGTTGTTGTACATATGTATCTAAATCATAAAATCACTTAGGTTTGTTTTTAGTGTTTTATGTGAAAACGTAAGTGTGTTAGAAAGCTATTAACTCAAACTATTTACGTACTCTATTTGTTTCGTTAAAATGATTTTCGTTTGTTATCGACAAAACATTAGAAGATCGTAAAATATAAATAAACGTTTTCTTGCTTATTTGTATTAACAATCTCCCCTTTTGTTGATGACAAAACATAAAATTATTTTAAGGAAAATCTAAAATTAGTAAAAGTTTGAATTGTAGTTTTTACTTTCTTCTCCCTTTTTGTCGAAACAAAAGTGTTAAAAGAAACTAACACAATTTTACAAGAAAGTTATGTAAAATGTAAAGAGAGTAAGTGACGGAATGGTACTCGTCTTAAATCCCCTTGACGAGTCCATCCTTTTGAAAAAGGCGTCAAGGACATAACTTAACATAAACTAATTGTGTTTGCAATTAAGTTTGCAAATGGTTCGCCTCTAAGTGAAAGCGTGCCCCTTGAATATTGCAATGTTGCAATGGGGTGTCATGAAGTGTAATCCAAAATCGGATTAAGTTGCAAATGATTTTGCAATGTTGTTTGACACAAAGCTCCCCTAGCTTTATGGTGTCAATATCTTCATGTGTATTTTGAATAACTACAAAACAAAGGTTAGAAAACAAGAGTATAGTGCATAATTTCCGCAAATAAGACTCAAGTTAGTATAAATTTGTGCTTCTGTACCACGGATCCCATGGTTCCCTTCTTGGGGGGATCCGTCTAGGCATTATGGAGGATCCGCTATGTCGATGATAGTTTCTTCAATAGTGAAGAGATGTCAAGCAATGCTAATGAGGAAATGAGATATATGTACAATATAACAAGCACAACACATAAAATAATCATAGCATATAAGTATTCATTCAATAAGACAAGAGATACACAACCAAATCTCTAAAAACTAAGAGAATGAACTTTAGCCATACAAGTACTACTAATGCTCATGAGTTACCCAAATTCAAGGTTCAACTAAAACTTAATGATGATCAAGGATGAGGAAGGTTTCCTAAACGTTCTAAGTTTGAGCTTTTGACTATGATGCTCATTGTAGTTTAGGCTTGTTAACCTCTTCGAAGCGTTCGAGGAGGTGATAAAACATGAAACGTTGCTCTTCACGTAGTTCATGTATCAACCTTTCAACATGTTTACAATGATAGCAATCCTTGTCATGGTTTTGAATTTCTTGTAGTGGAAGTTCAAGTAAAGTGGGTTGAGTGTCTTCAAATGAAGGCGGAATTGGTGGAGGCTTATTAAGTGATGGCTCTACAATGTTTGAGGGTAAAGAAGCATCAACTTCCATATGGTGGTGGTTGCCTTTGATGTCTTCTCATAATCCAAAAAGGACTATTGGGGAATGATAGAGTTTGCTTTTGGAGCAAGTGTTGATTCAACACTTTGATTTTGTTGCATAATCTTTTCAAGTGAATTTGTTGGTAATCTTTGAAGGTGAGATGTCCAAGAAGGTAGATCTTCTATATTGTGAGAATGTGGAGATGTTTGTGAGGTGGTTCTAGGCACTAATGGTGTTGGTTGAGTTGTGGAGGTATGTTTGGGATAGTAGATTTTGGTGATGAAATCTAGTGGAACACTCTTCTTGGGAATTAGTTTGATTGGTTTCCTTGGTGTGGGAAATCCTAGCATTGGTAGACTTAATCGGAGATGATTCGGTTGAGGAAACTTCGTGTATGATTGTAGCAAGTTTCTTGGGTGGTTCTTGAGTGGATGAGTTAGCACTAGAGCCTTTCTCATGATGAAATGACTTAAGAAAGATGGTTGTAATTGCGATGGTTTGTGTTTGTGTTTGATGACTAAGGTGTTCTTAGCAATATGGCTTATAAAGGGAAGAGCTTGGTAGTTGCCTTTAAGACTTAATCCACTAATGTTCTTGAAATGTGATGATTAACATGCACAAAGTTTATGTTCATAGTTTCACTAATCTAGGGACTCATTTAAGATGAGATGGAGTGTTTGAGTTAGGAAGATGAGTTGAAATGATTGTTCAAGCAATGATTTTCATAAAGCGTCACCCGGATCCCATGGTTCCTCCCTGGAGGGATCCGGCTAGGCTAATCCTAGGGATCCGGCTCTCGGTGAGCTATAGCAGTTTGAAATGAGGTTTCTAGGAGCTAAAGCCTATCTTATTTTGAATATTTCAGTTCTCCTATGTGTTTGAGATGAAAGGATACTTGAATGATCAAAGGTAATAAGTGTTATAGCAAATGATTGCTTCTTATGGAAAAAGGATGGGATAAGATGACTACCAATGGATGTTCAAGGATAACACTAAGAGTTATATAGGTGTCAAGTCATAATAAATGATCCTAGTGATCAGATTTAAGCTTGAGGTGATATTTGGATAAATTCTTAAAAATCATAAGAATTGAAAAACTAATCTTTATCTTTCTTTGAGATAGAAATGACTAGAGGCAATATTAAAAAAATGTTTAATTTGTCCTCTTTAAGTGTTTTGAGAGATGAGAAATAGTTTGTGAGTAGTTGAAGCAGAAATATGGTGAGTTTTGATGTGTTGATAAATCAAGAGGCATTTTGACTAAGATTTTAAGTAAGCCTTTAGTGAGTCTAAGCCTTTCTCATCCTTGAAATGGTTCTAGTTGGATTCTAAAAACATATGCTTAGCTAATGAGACGTTGTCTAGAAAGTTATCTTGATGCAGGAAATGCTGAATTGCTGATCTAATGTCACGGATCCCACGGTTCCCTCAAGGAAGGGATCCAGCTAGGCTAATCCTTGGTATCCGCCATCTGCAGATCAGACTCTACACAGAAATGATGTGCAGATTTTGGACACTAATAAATCAATAATTAAAGCAATAGAAACAAGCATGTCATCACAAAACACCACTTATAAAAGTATGATAAAGTAACAATATCCAAATATCCATAAACCAAAAGAGCTAACACGTAATCATCCAAACATAGAATAAACAAAATAAGCAAAATCCTATTGTCTCTTTCGTCAATCCTTTCTTTTCCTTTTGACGGCTTAGTGAGGTTGTAGCGAGGTTTTGAATCATGCCCTCAATTGTTTAAATTCGCGGTCTCGTTTGGAATGGTTGGAAGTTGTTCGTGGTATTCAAGGATTTCTAATTTGATGTTGGCTACGGGTCGACATCTTCCTCATCTTCATCTTCTTCTTCACCGCCGAGGAGTCCGAGAGAGCTTGAGATTCTCTCCATTAACCATGAACCGCTTTAAGCGTTGTTTGATAAGAGGTACCATGGCGTGATCGGAAGGTAATGATCATCGTTAATAGGAGATGGTTGCAATGTACCAACATACTTACAAAGTCGTGTTAGGAGCATACCATATGGAAGTACCATGTTGGAAGCTTTGAATACCCTGACCATTCTCCTTACCATGTAATAGGCAAGATTAAATGGCCTTTGGTGGGTAAGACAATAGATCATTTGCACAAGACATGCGTTTGGATGATCTTTGTTTCCAACTAGGCTAATGACATTTTCTCTAAGGATTTCTTCCCATTTTCTAAACATGGGATGCATTTGAAAAGTTCCATTTGAAAGGGATCACGGTGAATAAGCTTTTGTTACGGTTGTAACGAGATTGGTCGGTCCTAACTTTGAAGATAGTATCTCTAATGGTTTCGGGATCGTCAAGAGGAGTGTTATAGAGAGGCTTAGGATAAAGTGCATGGTTTTGAGAGTTAATTGCCCAATCTTGAGAGTACATACAAATTCCCTCACAAGGAATGCGAAGAACTTGAGCAAAGGTGTTGAGAGGAAAAATAAAGTTTTGTCTGTTGATGATGAAGGCAATTGAGATGCTATTGTCGGTGTTTCTAATGATCCTAAAGCTTTTGTAAAATTCAAAAATGAAGACCGGACAAATTTGTTCATCTATGTCAAGGAGACAATCAAAATTGATTGTCGAGAAAACTTTGACGAATGTCGGTATCTTCAGGAAACATTCCTTGACTACACGACCTTCGTGGATAAGTCATTTACAAGGCTTTTGAATATTTTACGGTCGGTTTTGGTCAATCCCTTTACGATAGTAGTGAGTAAGGTAATGGACGGTGTCATGATGATCTTGTTGAGTGAATTTGGGCATGGTTGGTCCTAAAAATACAAATTTTCAATTAAGATAACTTAGTTGGAATGGGTTTATGGTTTTGATTTGTATTAACAATGTTGTGAACACAAAGTGATTTTGTTAATATCCCCCTTTTCATGATTAGTTTGAAAAACCCTAGTTGAGTTAATTGATTAGATATTAAGAAACCATAAACCCTAGGATGAGGATGATGAAAGTTACAACAAGTTAATGTAATTACTTACAATGGTGTTCTAGGAGGGGATACTTGAAAGTATGGAAGCCAATGAGGATGAATTATGTAGCTTGGTCGCTTTTTGTGTTGTGTGAATAGAGGGAAAACAATCGGTGGTGAAATTTTGAAAGCGTATAGTGAGTTACATTCCACGGTTCCCCGGATCCTTTATGTTTGGGATCCGCTAGTACAACTAGGGGATCCGATTCTTGTGGACAAAAAGGGTTGTTTGGCATTATTTTTGTAGTAGACTTATAAATTAGCTTACTAAAAATAGTTCGGAGGTATTAGATGAAGATTGTTTTTGGATGGCGGCTTTTGATGAATCACATATCGAAGGTTCATATGTGATGGCGGCGTTAGTTTGATGAATCAAAAGAAGTATTATTCCGATGATGAAAAAGACGGAAAAGTGACGAAAGAGACTTCTAATGATGTTAGAGATAAATAAACAAAGAGAACTTATGAAAATAAATTGAACTCATGTAACCTATCTAATGAAAAGTAAAACATACCTCTATGCTTCTTGGTTTGACATAATACCAAAGATACTTCATGAGCTTTTAAAGTAATCCTTTGTACTTGGTGTACGTGAGTTGTGATTACTTTTAGATCCTTCCTTGAATGTTGACTTCATTATTCTTTGAATGAAGATTTTGGAGAGATTCTAGCATGAAGATTTCTTAGGAACAAAAGTTGTTAGAGTCATCTATCAATGTCCAACAAAATGATTTAGAAAAAATATGACCCAAAAGAAATCCTTCTTTGTAGTTTTCAAACATACACGGATCGTATCAAGTCTTTAAAGTACAACATACTTTAAGAAACTTGGTAACGAAGCTCGATGCCAATTATGGAAAACTAGAAGGGGTTGAATAGTTTTACCAATTTAAAACTTCCTTTTAAATATTTAGATCGACTTATGTCAATCTATTTGATTTTTATGTTGGACGTTGATAGATAGATAAATAGATGTGTAATGAAACATAAAGATTAAGAAGCACATCACCACGACACAAGTTATTTATAGTGGTTCGGCTACAAGGACACCTTCCTTGCCCTACTCCACTCCCCGAGTCACCTACTCGAGAGTTCGTAAGCACTACACCAACTCCTTGTGGCAGAGAAGCCTTCACAACGTCGCTTAACCTTTTTCCAGTACAAAGCTAAATACCGATTTCTTTCACACCAAGGCGAACCACACCTAACACAACGTTGCCTACCCTTTATACGGTGCTAGACTAACCACCGAGTTCTTTCACACCTTAGGAGAACTAATTCTATCACAATGTCGCCTACCCTTTATTAGGTACTAGGCTAAGCACCTAGTTCCATTACTATGGAGGAACTACTACCCTTCACGACATAACACCTAATCTCAAGGAGATCTACTCCTTGTTACAACACCATCAAAGATATCACCATCCTTGTAAAAAAACAAATACTTATATGTATAACGATGCACCTCATCGATTATACGACCTAGGAATTTCTTCACAAATGCTACTTGATTTGATTCTTTGGCTTCCTTCACTAATGCCTTTGACACAACGCTTGGCACCCTTCACCAATGCCTTCGTCTTGACACCTTTAGCATCCTTCACTAATGCTTTGACACGGATGATGAGCACCTTTCACTAATGCTTTCATCTTGACACCTTTAGGCATTCTTCACTAATGCTTTGACACGGATGATGAGCACCTTACACTAATGCTTTCATCTTGACACCTTTAGGCATTCTTCACTAATTCCTTCAACCCAACATCTATGGAGAAAGGAAAAGCTATCAACAAGAGAACCTTAGTAGTCTTGATGATGACGAAGCATGGCAACTCATGGACTTGAGCTTGCAAGTCTTCAACGAGTGGTGATCTCTCCTTTAAGAGGAACCTAGAAGATCACACAAAAACAAAAGACAAACTACATAGATCACTTGGATATGAGGTTTGAGGGTTAGAATACTTGGGGGAAGTATGTGTGTAAAAAGCATTGATAGAGAGGAAGAAATGGCTCTCTATTTATAGAGAAAATTCTCTACTGTTTCCCCGGATCCCACGGATCCCTTCCACTTGGGATCTGGCTAGCACAAAGTCAGGGATCCGTGGAACGCTCCTCTTTGCCCATGGATATTTTTGGTTATGGGTCATGGGTCATGGGTCATGGGTTATGGGTTGATCCATGGTTTTCTTTCTAGATACAATGTATCTTAAGTATACAATGAACTTGGTTAAGTGGTATAAATAAAACCATGGGTTATGGATCAAAACCATTAGCTAGTTTATTACCCATTTTAGTATTTACATGTTTTTACCCATTATAGTATTTACATGTTTTCACCCATTTTAGTATACTTAGTTTAAGTATATGTTAACCCAATATGTAAACACTAGTTGTTGTACATATGTATCTAAATCATAAAATCACTTAGGCTTGTTTTTAATGTTTTATGTGAAAACGTAAGTGTGTTAGAAAGCTATTAACTCAAACTATTTACGTACTCTATTTGTTTCGTTAAAATGATTTTACGTTTGTTATCGACAAAACATTAGAAGATCGTAAAATATAAATAAACATTTTACGGCTTATTTGTATTAACATTACCTTTATATGTAATTAAGACGAGGTTAAAGACAAAATAAATCATTTTCACAAATTTAAACATGACAACAAACAATAATGAAAAGATATATGACACACAAACAAGCAAACAATTAAGCATGGTTTGCCTCCCACGAAGCATTTTTCTTTGTTTATGAGTCTTGTAGCTAGACTCGAAGTCGTGCTCCTATTTTCCCCTTATCTTAGAGGCCCATTCGATTTCCTTAACTCTTCTTTCATCACAAATATATTCATGGCGTAACTCTAGACAAGTGGTGTAGTAAACCTTGTTCTCCCAATCTACTTCAAAAGCTGGAATGTTGTCTACATCTAAATCATCAATACCCTCAAACTTCTTATTTTTGTAGGGCATTAAATATTTATCACATTCGGTCCCATTTGAGAACTTGGCTATTCCTTCCTCTTGATCATAAACCATCTTAGATTCTTCAATAAATGGTCTCCCAAGTATCACATCTCCTAAAAATCCATCAATGATGCCCTTAACATTTTCCAAGATCATGAAGTCACACCTATATGTGAAGTTACCTATGAAGACATGCAATCCTCTAACCCTCCCAACATAGTTACTCACTTTCCTAGGGTAGAAGGGGTCCCTCATAGGTCCTAACTTTTGCTCATGATCCAATTGTAATAGAGCCTAAACATTATGTTCATGGGTGCCTTATAGTCTATGTAAGTGTGATCCCTATATGAGTACCCAATCATGCACGGTATATTAATGTTTTTAGGGTCACCACTTTTTATGCATGGCTCGAAAGGTGGTCGCGGGAAGTTAACTACGTTATAGTGATAGGCGGTTTCCTCCCCGTTAGGGTATGAATCAAAATACTTCCTAAGTTCCTCTTCCTCCTTACTACCCTCCATAATCTTTAATACCTTATAGTCTCCTTCTTCTAATTCATCCTCTGAATCGCTTGAGGTTGAATCACTATCTAAAGTACTAGTAGATTCCTTAAGGGCTTTCTCAAGTGCACTTTCAATTATCCTATTCAATTTCTTAAGCTCTCCAATTTCACTAACAATACGAGCTCAAAGTTGGTTGGCAAAGGTTGGATCAAGTGGCGGGTATTTGTTTGATGGTAAGTTGTTGTTTGGTGGGTTAACACCTTCCATGATGAAAAGTAATGGGATTACTAACAAAGGTCACGAAGAAGGGGGATAGACTGTGAGGAAGCTAAAAATGAGAAAAAATCTTACTTGATAGGAATCAAGCAAGGAAATCTTAAGTGAGATGGAAATCTAACTAGCTATTCTATTTTCCATGGTGCCAAAAACTTGATCGCGCGAAAATGCGTTCGGGTCAAAGGAACTTCCTTTTCTTGAGAAGTTTTTCAACACCCTAGGCAGTGAACCTAATCATTGTAATGTAGTATTGGGTAAGCCTCGGGTATTGATATCGTTCTCTAGTTGAATAGGAATGCTAGTAAGAGATGTACTACGCTAAGGTTTGAGGTTGAGGAAGATTATTTTTTTATCTTTTTATCTTTTTTATAAAGCTAAGGGTAAAATCTAGGGGTTTGAATTTGGGGGTTGGTACTTCTACTGATTACTCTACTTATCTAATTATCTAAACTAAAGGGTAGTCTATGTCTATTGATGTGTGTTCGTATGATGAGTAAAAATATGTCTACCTAGATACTATTACTCCCTAGTTATCTTTTATTGGTGGTTGAATTGTCACGTCCTTATTCTTACCGCGTTGTGTCTTCTAAGGTCATAGGGTATGCTTTTATCCCTAACTCTTTAAGTATACCTTAAGGTTATTGCCTACGAGATCTCTAGGAATCATAATCTAACACTAAGGTTATCTTTGGATATTTAGCCTACAATTACGCTAGGTGGTTATAAACTAAGGATCACAAAGATTACTCAAGCATTAAAAACACAAAGATTGCCTAGTGCAATCCTAAGCCAATTATAATTAAGATACGAGACAACCAATCAATAATTAATAACTAGGTTTCATAGATCTAAGCAAACACACAAGAAATTTAGCCGGACATGTTAAACATGCAAGCATACACACATACAATTGAAGACATAATGAAATCAATAAAGTAAATTACTTATCTTGATGTAAAACAGAGTATGAGAACCCTAAAATACTGTCCAAACCGACCAAAATCGTTTTAGGTTTTTACTCCACAAGTCTACCTCCCAAAAGTCTGAAAATTCGATTTCTATATATAATTTTACATATGCGACGGCGTCACCTTATATTTGGGATGCCGTCAGATCGCCGCCATTAGGTTTTCATCTTGGCCAAGTCATCACTAGGACGGTGTCACGTTGTGGTTATGACGCCATCAGTGTTCAGCTGTGATGTCATCTGAATCTGGATCTAGGCCGTCTGAGAAGAAAAGTCTTCGTGACGCCCTTACTCTTTAAAGCCTGATGCCATCAGGTGCAAAATAGCAAATTCGCTCCTGAGTCATCACAAAATAGGGCCGACATCACCCTCTGTTTGGGATGCCTTCAGGTGTTATTCCAGCAGCTTGATTGTCTTGATCTTGACTTAGCCATTTTCTTCATATATTCACTCATTTTCGTCCAAAAATGCATCATTCCAAGATTTTGCTTCCAAGAGACCTAAAAGTGAAAATGAATGAAATTAAGCGAGAATGGATATAAAAGTGGGCGATTAAGGGCTTAAATGACCCCTAAAAAGTGTATCGTTTAAATCCTTATCGAGATCCGCACAAGGAAGAGGACAAGTTATGTGGAGCTTAATCATCCCCCTAATAAGTTAAGGGATGATTATGGAGATTCTAGTAGGTCTACTGTTGGTGGCAAGTCTACACATGCCATAAAAAGGTTACTGAGAAAGAGTGTTCAGAACCCAGAATTTAGCCTTAACGCTTTGCCCACCATGTCTTCTTTTTCTCCTTCCTTATCGGTCACTCCTGATCGTGAAGCCGGAACCCTCTCAGATTCTACTGCTGGATCTCCTCTTGGTTCAGATGATTCTCATGACAGGTTTGCTGCTTCTTTAGGTTCTTTTCATTATAATAATGTTTAGCATGATATGCTTTGGCTGACTTGTCATGATATTATATATTTTTGTTAGATCTCTTGTTTCGGTTATGACGGATGTCGTTGCTACCACTGTTTCTTCTGATGCTGCTTCCGCTTCAATTGAGAAGGGCAAGGAAAAAGTAGGTGATCCTTCTTCATTTCTTGATGTTTCCCAGTCTGCTGGTGGTATGCGTCCTAATGTCAGCAGTTTTTCTGATAGTGATTTTTCAATTGGAGATATTCGTGCTATTGTTGATGTAGACTCTGGTCATTCATCTAACGTCCATGTTCCAAAGTGGAACATAACCAAAGGCTCCTTTCTTAACAAATCTAGTGAATGTCATGAAATGGTTGACGAGTTTGCTCCTCCCGCCTTTTTTGCTTCATTTCGTGATATGGATTATGATTAATTATTTACGGAGTTTAATGTTGGGACCGCTCGCCAAGTGTGTGTCTGAGTGCTGAGGTAAGAATGCACATTGAGTACAGTATGAAGGAGAAAAGGCGCTTGTCGATCCAATGAGATCATCAGGCTGTTTTGGTGAAGGAAAGAGATGAAGAGATTGTAAAGTTGAAGGCTGAAGCTGCAGAGGTGATTTGCCTTCGAGATTGAGTTTTCGCGATGGAGGCTTTTGAAACCTCCCGTACTGCTGAAGTACGATCTTTTAAAGAACTAAACTTTTCTCTTGAAAGAGATCGGGACTCTCTCCGAGCGGATTTAGCAGCGCATCGATCATCAACGGATAGTAGGGATCATGAACTTGTCAGCTTAAAAGCCGAGGTTTTTGTGGTTAAGTCACAGGATAACAATCTTGTGGGTCAGGTATGCGTTGTGATGTTTTGATTATTCCCCCCCCCCCTTTTTTTCTTATATCTTACTTGCTGCATTTTTTTGTTTTTTGCTGCAGATACGTACACTGGAAAATTCATGCTTTGAGCTTCGTAGCTGTGTTCCTTACTTTGAGGTCTTGAGGAAGAATTTTGTAAAATCCAAGATGCTCGAGATGGACTTGGTTATGGGTAAATGGACCGGTTGGACGCCGACCTCACTGAGTTGGCCTTCATCTTGATGATGAATTTTATCCCCGCTTAACCATTATATCCGGTGTCATGTGGTTATTGACGTATGGTAGGAGGCTTGTTGTTTTCAAATGTTTGAACTCTCCGGAGTATGTTGTATCTTTGGCGACAGCGTTTAGCCGTGCTATTAAGAAAGGTATGCAGGAGGGTTTAGTGGCTGGTATTCACCATGGTAAGGAATAAAGGGAACTTGAGGACCTTGATGTTCATAATTCTTCCACAAAAACGGATTACCGTTCTGCTTTGCGAGCTCTTAGTGATGTGGAGTTTTCTTTACTCGTTGCTCTTAGATCTCATAAGGATGCCAATATTGCGGATATCATGGATCTTCTTCGCGTTGAGGGTTCCCTTGCAGAAACTCCTGGAATGACTGAGTTGCAACCTGATCTTGAGCAACTTGTTATTCCTATCCATGACGAGAAGAGTAATGTTGTTGTTGGCGATACCTCATTATCCTTTTCTTTGGGTGTTGCACAAAAGAGGGTTGAATGGCTTAAGAGATATATGGCTGCACATCGGTCTGCACTTGTTGATGTTTATAACCCTTTGGTAGATCTTCTATCTGCCCAAAACGTTATGGGTGTCGAAACCATCTCAAGTGGTGAGACAATTGTTGCCCCTTCCGCTGCTTTGTCAATAACCGTTGCTTCTACTATGTCTGCGGGGTTTATTTTGACTGATGATTATGAGGTTGCGGAAGTCGGTGTTCTAGATAGCCGCAGAGCTTATGAGTGCCCTGAGGCAGGTGAAACCTCTTCTGTTTTGTTTGATAAAGAGGAGATCAAGACCACTCCGGAACAAAATCCTTTACATTAGTTTGTGGTTATGTAGATCTCTTTTATATTGTTGTGGTTTGTAATTTGAACAATGTTTTATTTTCTATGGACATGTCTTAAGTGCTTACCGTGGTTGCGTACAACCTTTTTTGGATATGGTTCTTTGCACTTGTGTTTTAATTTGTTCACCTGCTATTATTATAAGTTCATACTGGTATGCCTACTTTAATAGTCTTTGCTGAATATTTTTGGGTTATTCTCCCGGTACCGGGCTTGCAATATCTCTTACGTACCTTGGGTAAATGTTTTGATTATTCAACCTTCCGTTATGCGGGATAACGTGTATCTTTTGTTATTCGGAATAACGTTCTTTGGGTCGTGCTCAGGTGTGTGCGCGTCTTATGCACTAATAAAGTAGAAAATTGTTGAAAAATAGAATGGTGAATGTAGCTAATCTTCACCCTTTCTATTTTTTTATTAATATTTTCCAAAATGCATTACAAAATAGATAAAGTAAAATAAATTGTACATTGTATTTCACATAGTTTACATGGGTGGCTAATCATGCCCTGTGCATATAATTCTCTTTGCTATTATCCAGACTTCAAGCCTGTTGAGATTGTATTTTCCCTGAAAGGTTCTGATCACGGAACATCATGCTTAAGGAGGTTGTACTTCCTCCTGAGAGGTTCTCCTATCGGAACATCGTGTGTTACGGGAGTCGTGCTTTTTCCCTGAAGGGCTTCTATGGTGGATGTTTTTGCTTGCGAAAGTTGCGATTTTTCCCTGAAGGGCTTCCATGGCGGAATGTTGTGCTTTTTCCCTGAAGGGCTTCTTGCGAAAGTTGTCTTCGTTTATCATATTCTTCTTTGTACTTTTCTTTCTAAACTGAAACAGCTGATTTCCTTTGCTGGAGCGGGTCCGGCAGATGAACATAGCCATTTAGCGAATCCGGATCATGAATCGGCCATTATTCTTAGCGATGGTGAGGCTTAGTGGGGTAGCCTTTCAAATCACTAAGTAATTAATTTAACCCATCTTTTGCAAGACTGTCTTCTTACATTTCTAGACCGTCTTCTTGCTTACAAGTTGGGCAGCAACGAGAGAAAGACGAAGGCATCATTTTCATCCTTTGTTGCTTGATGTTGTAAGGGAAGCTTCTTGTTAAATAGGGGCTGCTTTATGCAATTAATTTCCCCTAACGTGCGTTATTTCTCTTCCCTAAGGACCCATCCTTTTCCACATTCTATCACTCCCTTCAGTACCCCCAACTGTCATCGTTTCTCGTTCCGCTGGTTGTTACCGAGATTAACCAAGGAATATTTGCAATGGCTATTATTTCAATGGCTAATGGGAGTCTGATTGTAAATAAGACTCATGCAGTGGAATTTGCCATATTGCTCTAGGAGACGCTCGAGGACGTTATGGAATGAGGTGTAAGTGAAGGGAGTTTGTAGAGGATTGTGGTGGTGGGTTATTAGTCGTCATTTAAGAGCGACTAATTGTTATTAACAGTCATTTAAGAGCAGCTCTGGATCATGAAAGTATCCACTTAACTCTTGTACCTTCTTTTGGTTCTTTTGTCATGGGAGTAAAGGCTTGAGTAAGTCATAAGTTTGCTAAAAATGATCACGGATGAATGACATTTTGTTATTGAATAGAGGTTATGCTTTCGCTGCGTGATGCACATTCGTGCTTTGCTTCTTAAGAACTGTAACCACCCGCATTTTTTAGGTTATTTTCATTTTCAAGAATTTACTATTCACTTTTACTATTCACTTTCACTATTCATCCGTAAAACTTTTATTTCACATTCTCGTAAGATAAATTATTTTAGTAATGACCTAAGAGTTCGACCATCGTTAGATCATTTTCGTAAAAGTTATTAAGTAAACATCGTTTTAAAGTTTCGTTTTGAACGGTCCACCGTTTAAACATCACGCTTAACGAAAATCAACCTTGATAATTTTCCTCGAATCGATAAATTTTAGATCATTCATGATTAATTTGAGAATTTTAAGAATTATTATTTTAATATTACGAAATAAGCCCGGTAGCAGAACAAAACTAAACTTACGTTTTAAACAATTCTACTTACATCCGGACTTAACGATTCTTGACTGTGTTTCTAATATGTTTTGACACTTTTACATTTTGGAAAAGTCAAACATATTCCCTCCTCTTTGACAATAAAGGAATTAACCTTGTCGTTCTACATTTTGCTTAAATCGCGTAACTTTTAAACTTCACGAATAAGCGTAAAGTTATCCCGCGTGATGAAAACCACATTTTGACATCTCATATCACTTTTAGACTAATTTTAGTCTACTCTAAATAAATTCACGGTCGTTTCACGAAATTTCATTCTTTTCGATAAACTGCGAATTACGCTTTTTGACCGTATTTCCGACTTTAAGCAGCGTTTTGCACCCAATGAGACTTATCACCCATTTTATATTTTTAGATGGAGTATAATGATGAGTCTCATCATTCCTACAAGTTTCAGATTTTACGATACCGATTTTCGCTTTATGGCTTAACGACTTACGGTTGGCATTTAACGGAACCAAAACTTACTCTAAACTCAAGATAAGATCAAAAATAACCACCTAAGTCATCTTATCATGTCTTGATCGACTTAGGGGAGTCATCATTTGGTGGCATCATCTTAACCATGGTTCATTTAGATCTTTACAAGTGTCCTAACTTAACCATGGTTAATATTTAACCCAATATATGGTTAACCAAACTTACCCTCCTATAAATAGGAAGTAAAATACATCCTAAAGACCCCCACAATCTGTTCTTGGTCGTTCATATCATAAATCCTTCACATCTTCCATCATTTGATCTATAAACTCCAAGTTTATGCAAGGAAGTTCCAAAGATCAAGCTACTACATCAAATCTCTAGCAAGTTTAAGTGATCTTCTTGAGTTTAGATCCACTCAAGTCACTTAGTACTTCATCACCAACTCTTCAAGTTTGCAAGGGTGCCAAGGTGTGGAAAGCTAGCTCAATCTGAAATCTTTCGCGATCAATCAAAGTCCTATCCTTACTAAGTTACTCCTTTCTATTTGAAAGCCAAAAGTTGTAAGCAACTTATCACCACCATCATCTCATCTTTATTATTCATAATCTTAACTATTTCATGCTATATATATAGTTACTATGTTGATTCATGATGTACATATACTCAATCACTTGTTTTAGTTCACATATTGTCATAAAGTAACAAACTAGTAAACTAGTCATATTCTACACATGTGAGACCATTAAAAATAGTAACATAAGGACTTTCTAACTTACATAATATGGTAGACAAGATTAAAAGGTAAACATAGCAATTTTAATCACCCGAAACGGACAAACGAGTCAAAAGTTATAAGCAAAAAAGTTAAGCGAAACCTAAACGCGAACCGCCCATAACTTTCTGTTTTGAGTTCGCCCTTTTAAAATGGTACTTGGTCCGAATCATCAAAAGTTAAGACACGAAAGTTGTCCGAACGCGTTTTCCTTCACTCACAAAGAAGCTCGGACCTTGAAAACGCATAAATATACCAAAATCTTTCAAAAACAGAAACTGCCGTAAATATAGTCTCACAACTATACTTTTTTTCACAACTACAAGCAAACCAAGAGGCCTAATGGCCATAAGCCAAGACCACGGCTACGGCTAAGGTCAAGGTTGAGTCTCAAGACCATGGTAGTCAAGACCAAAGTTACAGCAAGGCCATGGCTAAAGCCTTAAGGCTTGTTTGCCCAAGACCGTTAATTATGGTAATCATATATATGAAACGACGAGAACTTGTAAAAACATGATAAACTTATTTATATAACAATCTTCACTCAAAACATATGTTATATCTACTAAGTGCTTCAATAGTAGGGAGGTTCATGTGAGGGTTCATTTGAGTAAAATGTATCGACGAGTTCTTTGGATTTATGATTTAAAGTGTCCTAGCTCCTTGAACGTTCTTGCATGACCTCACGAATTATGATGGCCCGAACGGTAGTACGATATCTATAAACGAAATATGTTTTCACATATTAAAGATCTTTATATAAACATCAAATGATAATTGACTACATCATGATCAACATAGGAATATATATAGGATGGTTTATGTTTTCCTAAACATTGTTCCAAACTTAAGTTGCAACATCCTATTCTAGGTTGCTCGTAGAAGTTCTCACGGCATATCCGTCATTCTCATTGTACATTTGATATCATTTACTCTGAGGTGAGTTCATAGCCCCACTTTCTATTACTAAATTGTTTTACAAACCCTTGGGGGAGATACATGCTTTATTTTAAATCGAACATATTGCTTTCAAACTGTATGCTTATCTGAATGTATTACTTGCACTAAGTACCACTATTGCCAATCTTAAGTCCCTATTATCATGAACCATTAATCACTTGCGAGTGAACGCGAATAATGTGGATAGATCTATCGAATGACAAATCCGTTTGTGTTGACCGGGTAGGCAAACAAACGCACTCTATTTGAACATCTATAGGTTTAATGGCAAATTACCTATTAGGGCAACGGTTACTTTTATATGACAACTGTTAACGTTTTCGGTATCATGAGCTTAGTGCAATAATATCTGTTTTCAACATTATGGGTGTATAACAACGTAACCCACACAAACATTATGTGTTCAACTGATTTCAAACAAACTCTATGAATTTCACTCAACCTTTGTGTTGACAGTTTTAAGCATGTATTTCAGGTCCATAATGTTGGAAGCCGGCACGGAAGAGCGAGGACTAGATCAAGAAGGCTATAAATTTTATTATCATTCGAAAACCCATTTAATGTATTTTGTAAACAATGGAACCAACTGGGACCTCATTTTTGTAAACTCTGATATTTATATAAATCGAATGATAAATATTTTAAAACGACTCCATTAGAGTTCGTTTTCAATTGTTATGACTGTTGTGCCATGAAGTAACACCCAGTTTGAATTCCGCTGCGTAACACGAAATTGGGGGTGTTACAAGAACCCTTTTTGATTTATGAATAACATCTTCAGCTTCTTTCAAGGTGTTTTTGAATTTTTTTCGTGGGTGGTTACTACATCAAAGACTTTGATATTTGTTGGTAATTTTTTTCTTCTTGACTTTTCTGTCTTTCCCATTTTTTTTTGCGTGTATTTATAGTGGAAGTTTTATTGTTCTTGCATGCATGAGCAGTGATCTTGACCTATTGTTTAGTAGGGAGGCACGTGCCTAGGCTTGTAACTGGCGCTGCTTGTTCTATTATATTTAACATAAAGTTCCTTGAGAAGGAATGAAATTTTTACTTCCTAGATTTTTTTTTCTATTTGATTATTTGGATAAGGCTTATCCTTTAAGTTATTCCGCGATAGCCGGATAACATGTTTTCGACGGAGGCTTTATTCTCTCGAAGTCGGGTACTTGCTTACCTTAATTCTGTTGTTAGTTTATCTTTATAGTGGTGATGAATCGCCCCGGTTTATTCCTAGCTCCTTTAAGATCAATCCTCAAACTGTGGGGTATGCTCCTACGTGCCCGAGTGAGCGTCCATCCAACCTTGTAACCATTTTTTCGAAAAGTGACTTATTCATGGGTCAACTTTACTATTTCGGGCGTGTTCTCTTATTCACCATTTTTCAGCCTTGTTGACTTATCTTTCTCCGGATTGCTCACGGGCTTCCTTACCCGGGCGCTTTGAGTACGGGGTTTGTTGACACATGATTTTTGACTATTTCCGTTAGTGATGGTTTCCCATTCGGTTGCTGTTTTTGCTTAAAAAGTCTTATTCTACCTTTTTTGTCGTGGTCCCCAGCTTTTTATTTGAAACCGTCTCTTTATAGGTGTATATCTTTCAGACGTACCCTATGTAGTATTCCATTCATTTGTTGCAGGATGCTTGTCACTCTTTGTCGGATAGATTCGCTCGAGTTTGTTATGCTAGGGTGGCAAAGTTACTTCCAGTACTTGCATTTAAAGTGGGGGCATCATGTTGAGGCCATTTTTGAACTGCTATCTCCCTTTGTTCTTATGTATACCGGTAATTCCTTGCAATTTTTATTTGGAGTATTAATTATGCTTTAGCGGAAATTCTTCCTTATTTGAGAATGTCCGTATTCTTTTTTCCATCAAGGATTTGATCATGTTGCGGGCTTTTTATAGCTAGGAGGTTGTGATTCCATAGCTAGGAACGTCATCTACTGTTTGTATGTTTCCGCTATTGAATTTGGTGGGAGATGTTATAGTCGGGGCCACGCAGTCTTTCCGCGCAGGTCCACATTATATTTCCATAGCACATCTGTTGTGTGAGGTGCTTTCTCATTACGTTTTCCTTCCATTTTTCCTTTTAAAGGTAAGAAGTAAAATTGAGAGGTCCTTATGTTGTTCCTCTCCTAAGGTTTTGTGTTGCTAATGCTTGATTTTTCCAGATGTTTCTTTTTCCTCGACCATTTTTTCTTTATTTCTTTCCTCCTTTTGCTTTTTTAGGTGCAGGAATTCGTCCGTATTATGTCTTGCTCTTCCATGGAATTCACAAAACTTGTTACTATTCTTTTCTTTGGTTAGGTTCGCTAAGGGCAAGTTTGAAAATCTTTCTTTTTTCGGAGCTGGAGCTTCCCTTGGGGGTGTAGGAGAAGTGAGGAAGCCGTTTTGCTTTCCCTTTGTCTTAAATTTGTTCCTGAATTCCCTTTAGAAATTTTGTTGTCGCCCGAGTGTACTTTGCTTCCTCGGTATTTGTAACAATGGTTTCTCCTTTCTCAATTTCCATGACCACTACCCTCGTAGGAAGGATGTGGTTATATTCATTACTTCGCTCATTGACCTTGGGACCCTATCGTGCAACCGTTTAATTAGTTCCGGATCGGTTATTCCGTGCTTAAATCATGATATTTTCATGACTTCGGCGCTCCTTTTATATCCCTGATTTCTTCCTTGAATCTTTGTATGAAGTCTTCTGTGAATTCTCCTTCCATTTGCTTAATGTGATGAAGCTCTATAGGATCTTTTATGCATTTCTTTTGTTGGAGGAAATTTGCCAGAAATGCTTCTTTTAAGGCATCGTAGTTGTCAACGAACTCCGGGGAAGGTCATCAAACCAAACCCTAGCGGATCCGGTAAGTGTTGAATTGAACATATGACATCATGTTGGCATAGCCCAAAGCTCCATCTATGTTGCTATTTGAAAAATCTTAAGGTGATCTTCGGGGTCTTCACTCCCATCATATGTCTTGACATTACTTAGCATGCGGGTCTTTTCCGGTAGTTCGAAATAACGAATGCGAGGAGTGAATGGATAAATCTCCTTGCATACCCACAACTTCTCTAGGTCGTCGTCCTCGATACCTGAACTTTTCTTCTTGGATTCAGGCTTCCAATGTTCGCCTCCACTGTCTTTGCTCTTAGAAGATTCTTCCGTCTTTCGCAAGGATGCTCTATTATCCCCATGCCTTCTGGTGGTGGGCCCTGTCTTTTGTGAATAAGAGTTGTGATTGTAGCTTTCCTCCCCTCTTGGGGCACTACGGTGGGTTAGTCGTCTGAAGTATCTGGAGTACACTGAAACACTCCTCTCTCTATCTCCCAACCTATGGAATACTCATTTTCGTAATATTTTAAACACCGTTTCTCTTTTTGTGTTTTTCTTTCTTGGTGGTCTAGATCGATCACTTCTTCGTTCAGAGCCTTCGTGTGTGTCGGTGTCTCTTAGACTCGAGTTTTTTCTTCAAATCTTTCCTTCCGTTCGGTGCCCCCGACTCGGAATGTTGTGAAGCTTCCTGGAAGTCAAGTCGGGCTTTCATTGCCTCCAATGCCTTGATCTTCTCCTCTTGCTTCCTTTCTTGACGAACTTTCTCAAACATAATTGGCAAGATCTGGTGGTAATACTTGTCACAGTATTTCCTGAGGGTTGCGTCGGACGCGGGCCTCTCAAGTTCCACTAGAAATGCGTTATTCCCCCTTCCCGCCATGTTTCGCACGGTGGACGCGAGGGCAGGAGTAGGTTCAGACTGAGTGCTCTTAGTGAGTATTTTTTTAAGAATGCAGTTGTGTACTGGTCCCACAGATGGCGCCAACTTGTTAGTACAAAAAGTGTGACGGGTTGAAATATGTATATAGGACGTGTGTTGGTTTGGGCCAATAAGCTACCAATGGCTGAATCTGTACTAAACCAAGTGATAGATTGAATCCCTGCACAAATGAAAGCAAACCGTTAGACTTACCGTGGAGACGGACCCCACGATTAAGCTCCGGCGTGAGAGTTAGTATGCATTTTTGTCATAGAATAAAAGTGTGTGTATTATTATGTGAGAGAAAGTTGTACCTTATGAGAGGATTATAACTCCTTTTATAGGCGAGGCTAATGCTAGGGTTTCATAACATTTTGCTTATAAATGTTAGTGGCCGGAGTGGGACCCTTATCAGGCAAGGTTCTACAGTAATCGTGGATGCGAACACAGAACACCTTCCGCGGCCATGGGTTTGGTCCGCTAAATATTCTGCGTGCGTCTTTGAGTCCGAATTTTAGCCAATTTGTTTTTTGCAGGTGATCCGGTACTTGTGGTTGTTTTGTTGTTGTTGGGCCTGGGCCCGAGATGCGTATAGTACAAGCTGAGCCCAATAGGCCTGATGTACGTGCAATACGACATCACAAATAATTAAATATGTAGAATAAATCATGCAAGACAAATGCATTGTTTCTCTTGTATGGATCTCTATATTTACTACCTCTTATGTTTCAAAATAATTGTATTTTTATTTATTTTTACTTTGACTTTTAAGTATTTTTGTTTGTATTATATAATACTTGATGAAAATTATACTTATAAAAATACATTTAAAACCTGATAACACTTGAAATTAATTAACATACTTTTAGACGCGTTATCATGGTTTTTATACATATAATTTAGTTATTTTAATGAACTTGCGAGACTTAATGAAGTATATTTTCTTTATGTTCATTGAAGCTAACATGATGGGAAACAAGGAAAAAGTGAAGAAAACTACTAGAATTGTGATTTTGCTTGTCAATTCATGAACGCATCATTACAATATATATTACTATGAGGATTATTCTTGAAATCAAATTATAAAGTGGGCTAAGCCTATGAATATCAAAAACCCAAAGGGTGATACAAATTATACGTCTAACACTTGCAGTTGGAGCGGGAGAAGAATGAACGCTCAAACTAGTATGAATTTTTCTCAAAAAGCGCAGACGGCAGTCCTTTGGTGAAAATGTCAGCATACTGGTAATGAGATGGTACATGAAGAACACAAACCTAACCACGAGCAACCATATCACAAATAAAGTGTATATCAATCTTAATATGTTTGGTCCGCTGATGTTAAATAGGATTAGCAGTCAAATATATAGCACTAGCATTGTCACAATAGACAAGAGTGGCATATAATGATGGTGTATGGAGCTCTCTGAGAAGATTATGAAGCCAGACAGTTTCAACAACATCACTAGCAACATCTCTATAGTCAGCCTCATAACTCAATCTTGACAATGTATGTTGCCGCTTGGAGGACCATGAGAGAAGATTATCCCCTTAAAAAACACAATAAACTGAAGTAGACCGCCTAGTAGTAGGGCAACCAGCCCAATCATCATCATAATCAACAAGCTACCATTTAAGACCTCGAAACTAAACTTGGTTGATTATCCGATCAACATATTGCCAGATCGTTTGGTACACTTCCAAGTAATACTCAATCGAACACTAAAAAATCATCTTCATGAGTGAACAATAAAGACTATCGTCCACCTCAAGCTATAAATGAGCATGTAAATGTTGTACTCACGCAAAGTGGTAAATATTAAGATCCACCACTAAATTCTAATGATAAAACCTAGGTTTTTCATGGTAATAATGATGAGGAGGATAACGATGAACCAACTAAACAAGATAAACCCACCCTTTCCGACCCTAAAAAAGATTCACACCCAATCAAGGCGTACCAACCAAAGATTTCATACTCTCAATGCCTCAAGAAAAAAAAGCTGGAAGAACAATATGACAAGTTCATGGACATGATCAAAGAAGTTAGGATCAACGTACCATTAGTTGATTTGCTAGCTAGCATGCCTAACTATGAAAAATTCTTGAAGGAAATTATGAGCAACAAGATCAAACTAGAATAAATTTATTACATCCATGAAGGAAGATAGTTCACCATTGTGTAAAACAAACTCCCACCAAAACTTGGTGATCCTGGTAGTTTCATGATCCCATGTACTTTGGGAAACTCAATCACGTGTGATGCTCTAGCCGATCCAGGCCCAAGTATCAATCTGATGCCCTTCTATACGAGAAGCTTTCCCTAGACACTCTTGATGACATCAAATAATACTGATAATTAAGTGTCAATTTCCCCTTAATATGCTCGTTATTTGTATCATTTTATATGGATATATGCTTTGATTTCTTTATATTTCGTTTCCAGGTTGTAAATGAGCATAGGAACAAAGAGACGCGAATTTGAAAAGAACTTACAAAGATACAAACTTTAATATGCTGACTGTAAAGAGGTTACGGTGTAGTTCCACTCTCCATTTACGTTGTAACTATGAATTCAAACATGAAGACCAAGTCAACGCTAATCAAAGATTACGGCGATAACTATCACAAGAGGTTACGCCATAATAATCTAGAGACTTAGAAGAATTTCGTGACTATGAAGGTTATGCCGTAACCAATATTTGAGGTTACGGCGTAATTGGTGCACAGTAGGGCACTCAAGTTATTGAAGTGATTACGACGTAACCACGCATGAAGATTACGACGTAAATGAAACCCTAAGAAGATTACGACGTAACTATCCATCTAAGTTACGTTGTAAATATTTACTAATGGTTAACATCGTTGAAGATTACACTAGTTACATCGTAACCATAACTCAAGGTTATGTCGTAGCTTTGTCGGGCCTATAAATACCAACCAAATTTTCGCATTTTGAGACATCTGTCACACCACAACTCATCAGAGGATGAAGTAGGTTTCCACAAGGACGATCTCTAGCAGCATACGGAGCATTTTCTAAGGGAGAAATCACACCACAACATCAATAAGTTTTAGCAATTCATGTTTCTTTTACATTTACGATTCTATGTCTTTTATTACCATGCAAAACATTGAATCTCTTATACTTTTGAATATGATCGGCTAAGCACCTTTGGTGCTAGTGTAGTTATGATTCCTTTCATGTTTTGATTATGTTTTCGTGCTTTTATTATTGCTTCTAGTATGCATGCTTAGTTTTTCGTTAGATCCTCTAGTTTTGGTAGTTTTGAAGACCGGTTGTACTTCTTACACTAGGAGAATTGACCATAGGACCCTAGTGTGATTGGTTGCGAGGGTTGGTAAGAATTGACCATGGGACTACCAATTCCTTGTATGCTAATTGACCATAGGATCACCCTCCGGGTTGGATGAACTTAAGAAGTTATATGTGTGGTCTATGATCTGAGAGGCGGGGCCACACAAAGACTAAATCTAGCATGTAGCGGCACTTAATGACTCAAACTAGTCTACCTATAAGCTTTGACTACCATAAGGATGCAGACCTTTGGCGTCCAAGTAGGATTCTAGGGAGATAGGCTAGGCGAATTGACCATAGGATTCTAGTGAATCTTATGCCCCACTTGAAGCGATAGAAAGCTTAATTAGAGAACATAATCATGGCATGATAGGATGAACAACTAGTGATGAGTGTCTAAATACTCATCATTTGTATTCCATCTGACTTTGCAAAAGCAGTCAAAAACACTTTGAAAAGTCTTAAAAAGGCAGAAAAAATATTTAGATGTATTTTATGCATAAATTGTCAAATCTGGTCCTAGTTATTCAAAACATGTTAATTTTTCATAAAAGACCCTCGGGGATTTTCAAGTTGTCAAAATTACCCTTATAAAGTTGGTTTTCAAAATGGCAACTTTGGTCACGAAGTTTCAAAGATTGTGAAATTTACCTGGACATTTAAATTGGAAAATTAATATTTTTAGTCCTTTAGTAATTCAAACTTGTCAAAGTGGTCCTTATAATAAACTTTCAAAATTACATTTTGGTCCTCAAGAATTGGTGAATTACAAAATGGTCCTTGTTATTAATACCAAATCCAAACCGACCTTGAACCCTGTCAAAATACCACTGAACCCCCTTTTGTGAACCCTCCCTATTAATATACACCGGTTGAACACTCGGTCAAACCTCTGCTTTTCCTCAAAGCCTTCCTTTTACCCACCCTCTGCAAAACCATTCACCACCCCATACCTCCACTCACATACCACCACCTTATCATTCCACCTCAACAACAAAACAAGAAGCATTAATTTCTTCTTTCTTCCCTCAAGTTATCAAAGGGTTGCAAAATTCTTTTGGCGCAAAAAACACAAATCAAAGTGAGATTATTTGGACCAATCCAAAGGCTAAAGAATGTTGAGCACCTTTTGAGAGCTATATAGAAGAAAAGAGCGAAGAAAAAGGGTCCTGTTTTAGACCAATTCGTAGTGTAATTTACATTGTGTTTTAAGTTTCATGTAAAAAGACTTATGGGTTTTGTTAATTTGTATTGTATGAATCATATTAATCATAATTCAAGTGTTTTCATTAAGCAATTTCATGTTTCGATCCTAACCGTTTTCCTTAAATGTTCTTTGCATTGGTTTGATGTTATAATCATATTAAGTGTTTAAATAAGCTTTTATAAGCTTATTAAAGTAATTAAAGAAGTATTGAGAGGTTCTGAGGTTTTAATTTCATTTGCGAAAAGTCAACAAAAGTCAAGCTGCGGTTTATGGTTAATATAATTCTTGATTTGGAGTTGAAAATGGGTTGATAATATTGATTTGGGTTGAGATCAGTTAAGTAGTGGTATTCTGTGTTGTTTTACAAGTCATTGTGACTGGAATCATGTAAGTTCTGCTCCTCTTATCTTGCCATTTCTATTTCATTACTGCTTCATATGAATAATTAGTATTTTATTCCATTAATAGTTTTAGTTGAAGTTTTTGTACTAGTTAGGTATTAGGACCTGATTCAATTGCAGTCATGGTTATGTTTGTAGTGCAGAAGTGAAATACTTGCATATTAGTCTTACAAACTAGTGATTGGATCAGTGGGCTAAAATGAGATTGATACTTGGTTTGTGCTTAAGATCTGTCTACTTAGTCTCAATTAGGACCATTAGACTTAATTTGGTCATTAGTTTGCATATCAGAACAGTTATAGTCAAAATTGTGTTTAATCTGCTCCAGTTTCTATTTCAGTAATATTCAGTAGTACATAGCTTACATATAGGTTAAGAAGTAGTTAAGTTAGCTTATTCTAGGTTTATTTTATCATCAAACATCATAATCATTTCACAAATCAAGCTTAAAATTCATTTTGGTCAAAGTTTCATTTCTGTCACAAAAAGTCAAAAATGGAAAATGTGATTTTGCAAAACTTTGTGGATTTTCATTTGCTCATTTCTGATCCAAATCGGTGAAATTTTGGGATAAACAACTTGAGTTGGTCAAGTTTTCAAATATCATTTTTGTGGAATTTTAGGAATTTTCTATCACTCTGGATTAGGCGTGCAAGCGACTTGATTTGTCTGTGCACACTTTCGGCATACAGAGTGTGTTCTGAACAACTCTGCGGTCTTCTCGTAGCTTCATCTTAGCTTGTACTTGACTGAAACTTGGTATAGTTGATCTTTGGTTGGTTGACTAGAGATTCCTACTTCTGATTTTCACTATAGCTTATTGGATAAGCTTTGTGCGAGGGCTTAAAGTTGGTACATTAGGTCGTTTGGCATTAAGAAGTCTTAAAGCGATCTAGTGCTTAAATGCCTTTGGCTTGAGCTTATTTGATCCATTCCGATTCAGATAGCTCGGTTTTAGATAATTTAGGCTAGTGGTAGCTTATAGTAGCTTATTGGTAGCTTTTAGCTTATTTAGGTCTTATTTGCATTAGTTAGTTGCCCAAATCTTATTTCACGCACTCTATAGTAGTTTCGTTATTTTTCCCTTGTTCTCGTGTTATTTTATAATATTGGAAGTTTTCATATTTTTCGGGGTCTCTTGATATTTTACGCATTTTATGTCATTTTCTAGCATTTTTAAATAGCATTTTATTCAAATAAATTAGAAAAGCTCATAAAAATAAAATTTCAATTTTATTAGTTTTAGAATATTCAAAAGTCATAAAAGTATTTTTCCTAAATTTTCTTAGTTTAAATAGTATTTTCTAGCATTTTAATTAGTTTTAAATAGTATTAAATTCATAATAAATAGAAAAAGTCAAAAAAAATGTGATTCTAGTTTCTAAAATTCTTTTTAGTCATTTAGGATTTTGAAAAATATTTTTGTATTTTTCTAGTTTATTTTCTGATTTTTAGTATTTTAAGTCTATTTTAAATATTTAAAATTAGTTTTAATTCAAATTAAATCAAGAAAAATCCAAAATTAGTTTTAAATTTCCAATAATTTTCTTGCATCATTAGGATTGTAAAATGTATTTTCCATATCCGTAGGTATTTTACTTCTTCATTTTCCGTTTTATTTACGATACGTTCGTAATTTTATTTAAACGCACGTTTTAGGTTTTAATCGTTAAAGCGATTTTAAATATAGAATTAAAATGACTTCAAAGTCTTTTATAGATTTAATTTCCTCGGTTTAATCACTTAATCAATCATAACCCCTTTCTGTTCAATATCACCGATCACGGATTCGTTTGTATTACAGTTTACGCCTCGTTGGGACTTAACGACCGGGAAACACTAAACTCTCTGGATAATTGCATTGCGTTCTCAAGTGATTGACTCTTGTTGACCATTCACCGGTTAATTTGTGTTGACCGTTTGGGACCAATCAACTAGGCTAGTATAATTTCTCCCTACTGATTTCATCTTAATTTAATTTCGCAATTTCAATTCTGTTATCTAGTTTGATTAATCAAACAATTCAAAACCCCTTTTAAAACGTGACAAAGAGTTAAGTTAGAATCCTCATTCACATAGCTCTTGGGACGACCTCGGCTTTACTGAATACTACACTACAAACGATCGGGCTCTCTTCCCGTTAGTGCATAAGGTAGACCATAGGTAGACAAGTAACTTTTATAAATATTAAAACCTGGCCAGAAATCCTGCATCAACTCTTAAACCTACTATGGTGAGCATACGATTAGCCAATCCTTTTACCAGTATCCCATTGGAGTTGCTGACAATATGCTTGTTCAAGTCCGCAATTCATTTTTCTTGCCGATTTCGTAATTCTTGAAATAAAAGAAGACAACAAAGTACCCCTAATTCTAGGAAGACCCTTTCTATGCACATTTGATGCAATCATTCATGTCAAGGATAAAGAAATCAATCTTTGAGTTGGATATGATAGAATCTCTTTCCAAATTGATAAGGAAATGGAAAATTCTCCAACGATGACACATGCTTTATACTTGATGATATCGATGAGGTCACGAAAGAGGAATTGGATGCCTTACTCAATTATTTTGCCCCATTCTTCGGTATTTCTGGAGAAATCAATGAGTCAAATTTTGATAGACTATTTGGGAAGATGCCCCCGCCATGTCCAAGATTCATGACCTTGGGTGAATATAATCTGATATATTGTGTATTTTTGTTTATTCTTGTCATAAGGTTCAATTGGCCATTACATTTACATTAAGTACTTGCATATATCGTATACACATATGTCTTACTCATACTATATTTTAGCAGTGGGTTGTGAACACATAGGTTGAAAGTTTAGTATGGGCGGAACTTGGAACTGAATGGATTTACAATGCCTTTGTTGTGGAAAAATTCTTTAAAGGCTTTATCATAAATAAACTCTATGAACTCACCAACCTTTGTGTTGACACTTATTAGCATGTTTATCTCCGGTCAGTAAGGCGATAGTTGTTGCATGGAACATAGAGTCGTACAACATATTTTGAAGACTTAAGCTTTTATCATTACCATTCGAAACATTTTGTAAACATTTACGTATTATACTTTGGGACCTCATGTTTGTAACTCTAAATTTATTAATCGAATTGTAATTTTTAAAACGTCTCATTTAGAAGTCGTTTTCTATAACTTGTACTTTGTATTATGAAGTAGCATCGGTGACACAATCTTCCGGTATTTTGGGGTGTTACATGATATTCCTAGAATCATTACCTTATGATATCAAAGTTGTACAAAAATATATAGAATCAACCACAAGATGATGGATATAGTGGAAATCATCAAAATCCTCGATGTTGGTATAAGTTCCTCTATCGCAGATAGTCCTTGGTGATGTTCATTGTATTCCTAAGAAAGGAGGAATGGCCGTTGTGACTAATTGATAACATCAAATATTCTTAATATTATAATGTTAATTTCCTCCTAATATGCTCATTATTTATGTTGTTATGCATGAATATATACTCTTATAACTATTTATTTCATTTTCAAGATTGTAGAAAACTAGAAGGGGGGTTAAATAGTTTTGCCAATTAAAACTCATTTTAAACTATTTAGATCGACTTATGTCAATCTATTTGGATGTGTGTTGGATGTTGACAAACAAGCATATAGAAACATAAACATGTAATGAAAAGATAAAGAGTAAGAAGCACAAAACCACAACGCGAGTATTTATAGTGGTTCGGCACAAAACCCTACTCTACTCCCTGAGTCACCTACTCGAGAGTTCGTAATCACTACACAACACCGACTCCTTATGGTGGAGATACTTTCACAACTTTGCCTACTCTTTTTCGGTACTAGGCTAACCACCGGGTTCTTTCACACCAAGGTGAACCACACCTACCACAACGTCGCCTACCCTTTATCCGATACTAGGCTAAGTACCAAGTTCCATTACAATGGAGGAACTACTACCCAACACTACACCAACGACTAACCCTAAAGGAGACCAACTCCTTATTACAACATCATCAAGGATATCAATATCCTTGGATCCAATACTAATCTATCTTGTACATCGAAACACACCATATCGAATGTACATTTTAGGAACCTTTCACTAATGCCTTTACCAAGATCTTCAAGACACCCTTCACTAATGTCTTGTGAGTTGACTTCTAGGCACCCTTCACTAATGCCTACAATACGGACGATCGACACCCTTCACTAATGTCTTCGTCTCGACACTTGAGACATCTTTCACTAATATCTTCAACACTACACTTCTTAGAGAAAGAAAAGAACCATCAACAAGAGGACTTCAGTAGTCTTGATGATGAGTAAGCATGGCAACTCATGGACTTGAGCTTGCTTGACTTCAAAGGTGGTGATCTCGCCTTTAAGAGGAACCTAGAGAATCACACAAAAACAAAACTACAAACATAGATCTCTTGGATCTGGGGTTATAGAGTTTTTAACTCATGGAGAAAGTATGTGAGAAAGGGGTGTGAAACAATGAAGAAATGGCTCACTATTTATAGAGAGAAAATGCCTCTTGTTCCCGGATCCCACGGATCCTCCTTAAGGATCCGTCTAGCGTAAAGCTAGGGATCCGTGGACGCTCCTCTTTGACCATGGGTATTTTGGTCATGGGTCATGGGTCATGGGTTGATCCATGGGTATTTCTTTAGATACAATGTATCTAATGAGTGCAATGTATCTAGTCAGTGGGTATGAGTCAATACCATGGGTTATGGATATGCTCCATGGGTTGTAGTTATTTACCCATTATATAATACATACTAGTTATGTATATATTTGCCCAATATGTAAACACTAGTTGTTGTACATATGTATTACTAAATCATAAAATCACTTATACATGTTTTAGTGTTTTATGTGAAAACGTAAGTGTGTTAGAAAACTATTGGCTCAAACTATTTACGTATTTTATTTGTTTCATTAAAATGATTTACGTTTGTTATCGACAAAACATTAGAAGATCGTAAAATATAAATAAAAGTTTTACGGCTTATTTTTATTAACGATCTCCCCTTTTGTTGATGACAAAACATAAAATTATTTTAAGGAAAAGCTAAAATTCGTGAAGGTTTAAATTTGTAGTTTTACTTTCTTCTCCCCTTTTGTCAAAACAAAAGAGATTTGAAAGGAAACTAACACATTGTTTTAAGAAAACATGTAAAAAAACATAAAAGAAAGAAAATGTAGAGAGCAAGTAACGGAAAGGATCTCGTCTTAACTCCCCTTGACGAGTCCATCCCTATGTGAGGCGTCAAGAAAAATAATACTAAGCTATTTCATTTGCAACTAAGTTTGCAAACAATTTCGACTATGTGTGAATATGCTCCCCTTGATGATTGCAACTTTGCAAAGGGACGTCATGAAATGCAATCCTAATATTGCATGTGATTTTGCAATGTATTGCTTTGACACAAAGCTCCCCTAGCTTTAGAGTGTTAAAGTCTTCATGTGTAAATTGAATAACTACAAAACAAAGAATAGAAAACAGGTATAATGCATAATTTTATGCAAATATGACTCAAGTTAGTAGAGAAATAGTTTTCTGTCTCACGGATCCCACGATTCCCTTCTTGTAGGGATCCGTCTAGGCAAATTAAAGGGATATGTCTGGCTAATGACTAATTTTCAGCAATGGTAATATAACACATAATGTTAACATCAAAGTGAGATATGAATTATACAACATAATCATATACTCAGAAATAAAGCAAGTAGCATGTAATTTCATTTAATAAAACTAGAGGTATGATATACATGACTCTAAAAACTAAGAAAATGAACGATACATGACTTGGAATTACTAGACTTATATAAGTAACGCTTGATACTAGGACACCACTACAAATCCTCTAGCTCAAGTTTTGTTTAGGTTTAATCTCGTCGAAACGTTCGAGGAGGTGATAGAACATGAAACATTGATCTTCTCGTACTTCATGTATCAAACTTTCAACATGTTGACAATGATAACAATATTTGTCATGGCTAGGTAGTGGTGGTGGAAGAAATGAAATTCCTTGATTCGAAGGATCAAGTGAAGCGGGTTGGGGAGCTTCAAATGACGGAGGGATTGGTGGAGGCACATTTGAAGATGGCTCGACCAAGAATGATGGTGGTGGTAGAGAAGTGTCAACTTCCATATGGTCGGGTAGTTGACTTTGATAATTTCTCATAATCCAAATGGGATTATATGATGGTGACGGCGAAAAGGAAGCCGGAGCTAGTGTTGACTCAACACCTTGATTTTGTATAATTATTCCTCCTAATGTGGAGAATGTTGCCGGTGGAGGAGGATGAGACGGCCTAGGAGGCAAATCCTCTAAATTGTAGAGGTGTGGTGATGATAGTTGAGTTGTGAATGAAATAGATCTAAGAACCAATGGTGATGGTTTGGTGGAGATGGGATTGTTTGGCCTAGGAGGTATGGTGGTGTTTGTAACACCCCCATTTTCGTGATCTGCAATGAATTCAAAGCGGGTGTTACTTCATGGCACAATGATCATAACAATAAAACGATCTCTAAAGGAGTCATTTTAAAAGGATTTATCATTCAAATTATTCAAATATATGAGTTTACAAAATAGGTCCCAGTTGGTTCCATTGTTTACAAAATACATCAATATAAAGTCTTTGATGTTTTGTGAATGATAAAATATTTATAGCCTTCTAGATCTAGTTCTTGCTCTTCCGTGCCAGCTTCCGACATTATGGACCTGAAATACATGCTTAAAACTGTCAACACAAAGGTTGAGTGAAATTCATAGAGTTTGTTTGATGGTTGAACACATTATGTTGGTAGTGTGAGCTATAGACTCACACCAATAGTTTGAAAACAAAACAGATATTATTGCACTAAGCTCATGATACCGAAACGTTAACAGCTGTCATATAATAGTTATCGATGCCCTAATAGGTAATTTGCCATTAAACCTATGGATCTTCAAATAGAGTGCGTTTGTTTGCCTACCGGTTAACACAAGCGGGATTTGTCATTCGATATATCTATCCACATTATTCGCGTTCATTCGCAAGTGATTAATGGTTCATGATAATAGGGACTTTGGCAATAGTGTACTTAGTGCAACTAATATATTCAAGTATAATTTGAAAGCAATGTGTTCGATTTAAAATAAAGCATGTATCTCCCCCAAGGGTTTGTAAACAATTAAGTAATAGAAAGTGGGGCTATGAACTCACCGTATTGTAAATGATATCAAATGTATAATGAGAATGATGGATATGCCGTGAGAACTTCTACGAGCAACCTAAAATAGAATGTTGCGACTTAGGTTTGGAATAATGTTTAGGAAAACATAAACCATCCTATATACGTCTCTATGCTGATCATGATGTAATACATGGCATTTGTGTATGTCTTTTATAGAAATGGTATAGTTGTGAAAACGTGTTTAGTTTATAGATATCGTACTACCGTTCGGGCCATCATAATTCAGAGGTCATGTAGTAAACGTTCGAGGAGCTTGGACACCTTAAATCGTAAATCCAGCAACTCATCGATACATTTTACTCAAATGAAACCCCTCACATGAAGCTCCCTACTATTGTAGCACTTAGTAGATACAACATATATTTTGAGTGAAGATTGTTATATAAATAAGTTTATCATGTTTTTACAAGTTATCGTCGTTTCATAAATATGATCACCTTAGTTAACGGCCTTGGGTAAATAAGCCTTGAGGCTTTAGCCATGGCCTTGTCGTGGCTTTGGTCTTGACTACCATGGTCTTGAGACTCACCTTTGACCTTAGTCGTAGCCGTGGTGTTGGCTTATGGCCATTAGGCCTCTTGGTTTGCTTTTAGTTGTTACAAAAGTATAGTCGTGAGACTATATATAGGGCAGTTTCAGTTTTTGAAATATAATGGCCTGTTTAAGCATTTTCAGGGTCCGAGCTACTCTCACACTAATGGAAAATGTCGTTCTAGACAACTTCGTGTTTTAACTTTTTGATGATTCGGACCGAAGTACCACTTTCAAAGCAGACGGACCATATGATTCAATTTGGCGTTTCGACGTTTTGGTTTTGTTAACTTCTTTTGTCGTATCTTTTGACTCGTGTACTCGTTTTAGGTGATTCAAATTGCTACGTTTTCCTTTTATCTTGTCTACCATAGTATGTAAGTTAGAAAGTCCATATGTAACTGGTTTTAATGGTCTCAAATGTGTATATTATGACTAGTTTACTAGTTTGTTACTTTTACGACAATATGTGAATTAAAACATGTGATTGAGTATATGTACATCATGAAGCAACATAATAACTATATATATAGCATGAAATTGTTAAGATTATGAATAATAAAGATGAGATGATGGTGGTGATTAGTTGCTTACAACTTTTGGCTTTCAATTAAGAAAGGATTAACTAGTAAGGATCGGACTTTGATTGAACACCTAGGACCTTGGATTGAGCTAGCTTTCTACACCTTGTCACCCTTGCAATCTTGAAGAGTTGGTGATGAAGTACTAAGTGACTTGAGTGGATCTAAACTCAAGAAGATCACTTAAACTTGATAGAGATTTGATGTAGTAACTTACTACTTGAAACTTCTTTGCATAAACTTGGAGTTTATAGATCAAATTATGGAAGATATGAATGTTTTGTGATATGAACGACCCAAATCAGAATATGAGGGTTCTTAGGATGCATTTCACTTGCTATTTATAGGAGGGTAAGTTTGGTTAACCATATATTTGGTTAAATGTTAACCATGGTTAAGTTAGGACACATGTAATGATCTAAATGAAGCATGGTTAATATCAAGCCACCAAGATGATGACTCCCCCCCCCCCCTAAACTCGTCCATATGAAGATACGATGACTTAGGTGGCTAGTCTTGGTATAATCTTGGTTACGGAGTGAGTTTTGGTTCCGTTAATCGCTAACTGTAAGCCGTTAATCACGAAACGTAAAACCGGGTATCGTAAAAATATGAAACTTATAGGAATGATTAAACTCATCAATATACTCATTATTATCTTATAAAATGAGTGATAAGTTTAATGGGTCATGTATTATTAAAAGCGGAAACGAGGCTAAATCGTGGAAAATGCAATTTATCAGAAAAGAACGAGATTTCAGGGAAATGACCGTGAATTTATTTAAGTAGAATAAAATTAGTCTATAAGTGATATGAGATGTCAAAATATGGTTTTCATTATACGTGGGATAACTTAACAGTTATACGTGAAGTATAAAAGTTACGCGATTTAAGTAAAAATGTAGAACGTACCATATTAATTTCTTTTTGGTCAAAGGAGGAGGGAAATATGTTTGACTTTTCCAAAAATGTAAAAGTGTCTAAACATCTTAGAAAATACGGTCAGAGAATGGTTAAGTGCGGGTCTCACGTAGAATTGTTTAAAACGTAAGTTTAGTCTCGTCTGACTCATGGTTTATTTGGTAACATTTAAATGAAATCTTAAAACTTCTCAAATTGATTATGAGTGATCTAAAATTAATCGATGTGAGGAAAATTGTAGAGTTGATTTTTGTTATGCGTGATGTTTAAATGGTGCTCTGACCAAAACGAAAACTTTAAGACGATGTTTTCTTGATAACTTTTGCGAAAATGATCTAACGATTGTCAAACTCTCAGGTTATTACTAAAATAATTTAACTTATGATAATGTGAAATAAAAATTTTACAGGATGAATAGTGAAAGTGAATAGTAAATTCTCGAGATGAATAGTAAAAATTTGAAAATGGATAGAAATCCTGAAAATGTGAATTGTTACAGTCTCATCACCTTAATGGGAATTCCGTCCCGGAATTCAGTGTGTGTTTTCCGATGTTGAAGTGTTTAGGAACATGAGGGTGTATACGCCGAATCCTAATCTTTGCGTTCTCAAATTTCTGGTCATAGAATGTGTTATATACTATTTTATGTTTTTGGTGGTAGCTTAAGTTGATTACCTAAAGGTATAAGATGTTGTTGATGTGAAATGGTTTATAATGATGTGATAATTGTCGTTTGTAGGAAAGTCTTGATAGTGGCAAGTGGTTATCCAAACCATTTCCAAAGTTGATCATGTCTTAGGTGGTTTCGGGATGAAGGCTATATCGTATAGTGTTTATGTCTACTAGTGTTTGTAACAAACGTGGTACAGTGAAGTTTTACATACTAACTTTCAATGGGGTTAAGATAATGATGTGATATGTTGATGATTTGAAGAGTGTAGTGTATGTTTACCATTATTCTTAAGTAGAGATGTCAAGTTTGCTTTAAAATCATAAGTGGATTGTAAAGGATTATGGAGGAATGATGTCCTTGAAACCTAATCAGGCTAGTACTTCTAAGAAATGATGAGAAGATTTGATGACTTATCCCAAGATAGTAGTTCGGATTATCTCATGTATGAAAATTTCAAGAATGAAATTAGGTAGTATAAATAAGATGTTAAGATTTTGTCGAGTGGTAAGACACTATCGTGTCTCTAGATATTTTAATGAATTACGGTGGTTTATCGATTTTAAGTAGAAATCAACTTGAATATAACACTTGTATAACTATTCTCGGTGTTTGAAAATTTAAGTCGAACATAGTTAGTCGGACTATGTTCCACTATCCTAGGTTAAATATAGGTGACTAGACTATATTTAGCGAGGTTCGATAAATTTTTCAAATACCTAAATTAGGTATACTTGTGATATGTCCATAGCTTTTGAGAAATTGTCCACTGAGCAAAGGCGATATCTAACCATCCAGTTTCAAGTCCTGGCCATAAAAGACTTGTAACCTATGTTTTCACATTCCATTGCATAGAAGATAGTATGGTTAGATACGTGTGGAAAAGAAATCTTAAGTAATTCTAAAATAGTCTATACTTGGCTAGAATCACGAACCTTTAACAATGAAGGTTTCGAAGAGAATTTTGATGAATGTAGAAAGTTCTTTGAACTTGACTTTTATAGATGATGAGTTAGTTTATCTTTTAGAAATCCCATTTCTTTTATTTCCATTAGGAAAATCGATAGATTGTGACGGGTTTCATGTAAAAGAAAATTTTATATAAGGTTTTATAAGATAATTTCTAGAGATTTTTGTATAATTTATAATGATTGAGAAGTAGTTGAGACCATTGTGCAACTCACAATGTCTGAGAAATAGTTGAGACCATTGTGTAACTCACAATGTCTAGGAAATAATAGAGACCATTGTGCAACTCACAATGTCTGAGAAATAGTTGAGACCATTGTGTAACTCACAATGTCTGAGAAAGTAAATGAGACCACTGTTTCATTCACAGTGTCTGAGGATATAAGAGTGACCAATGTAGGATTTACAGTGTCTTGAAAAATGAATGAGACCATTGTATCTCACAATGTTTGGGAAGGAGGAAAGACCATTGTAATCAGTTACAATGCCTTGGATAAAGTTTCATAATCCTAAAATGCACGAGTAGATACATGATTGGGAAAATATGATTGTGCCGCAATGCCTTAGAATAGGCATACGCAGATATGTTTAGTCTATCGCTTAGCTAAAATGATTGAAAATATGTTGAGTGTATATATCAATATACTAGTATGTTTGTGTAGCATAAACTACCTAGAAGTCACATAATCGTCTGGAGGATGGAAGGCACGGAGAGCGAAAGGCTATAAAATGTTTTGTTTGTAAAAGTGGTTATAGTTTAGGTCTCGATTAGACCCGTTTCTCTATAAGCGTGGCTCGATACCAATCAGTAACACCCCAATTTCGTGATACTGTGAATTCAAACCGGGTGTTACTTCATGGCAACAATGATCATAAAAATAAAAACGATCTCTAAAGGAGTCGTTTTAAAAGGATTTATCATTCAAATTATTCAAATATAACGAGTTTACAAAATAGGTCCCAGTTGGTTCCATTGTTTACAAAATACATCAATATAAAGTCTTTGATGTTTTATGAATGATAAAATATTTATAGCCTTCTTGATCTAGTCCTTGCTCTTCCGTGCCAGCTTCCGACATTATGGACCTGAAATACATGCTTAAAAGTTAAAACTGTCAACACAAAGGTTGAGTGAAATTCATAGAGTTTGTTTGATGGTTGAACACATTATGTTGGTAGTGTGAGCTATAGACTCACACCAATAGTTTGAAAACAAAGCAGATATTATTGCACTAAGCTCATGATACGAAAGCGTTAACGGTGTCATATAATAGTAACCGATGCTCTAATAGGTAATTTGCCATTAAACCTATGGATCTTCAAATAGAGTGTGTTTGTTTGCCTACCCGGTCAACACAAACGGATTTGTCATTCGATAGATCTATCCACATTATTCGCGTTCACTCGCAAGTGATTAATGGTTCATGATAATAGGGACTTTGGCAATAGTGTACTTAGTGCAACTAATATATTCAAGTATAATTTGAAAGCAATGTCTTCGATTTAAAATAAAGCATGTATCTCCACCAAGGGTTTGTAAAACAATTAAGTAATAGAAAGTGGGGCTATGAACTCACCATAGTGTAAATGATATCAAATGTATAATGAGAATGATGGATATGCCGTGAGAACTTCAACGAGCAACCTAAAATATAATGTTGCGACTTAGGTTTGGAATAATGTTTAGGAAAACATAAACCATCCTATATATGTCTCTATGTTGATCATGATGTAATACATGGCAGTTGTGTATGTCTTTTATAGAAATGGTCTAGTTGTGAAAACGTGTTTAGTTTATAGATATCGTACTACAGTTCGGACCATCATAATTCAGAGGTCATGCGATGGCGTTCGAGGAGCTAGGACACTTTAAATTGTAAATCCAAAGACTTCGCCGATACGTTTACTCAAATGAAACCCCTCACATGAAGCTCCCTACTATTGTAGCACTTAGTAGATACAACATATGTTTTGAGTGAATATTGTTATATAAATAAGTTTATCATGTTTTTACAAGTTCTCGTCGTTTCATAAATATGATCACCTTAGTTAACGGCCTTGGGTAAATAAGCCTTGAGGCTTTAGCCATGGCCTTGCCGTGGCTTTGGTATTGACTACCATGGTCTTGAGACTCACCTTTGACCTTAGCCGTATCCGTGGTCTTGGCTTATGGCCATTAGGCCTCTTGGTTTGCTTTTAGTTGTGACAAAAGTATAGTTGTGAGACTATATATAGGGCAGTTTCAATTTTTTAAATATAATGGCCTGTTTAAGCGTTTTCAGGGTCCGAGCTTCTTTTAAATCAAAGGAAAACGTCGTTCCGCACAACTTTCGTGTTTTAACTTTTTGATGATTTGGAACAAAAGTACCACTTTCAAAATGGACGGACCTGTATGATTCAATTTGGCGGTTTGGCGTTTTGGTTTTGCTAACTTCTTTTGGCCGTATCTTTTGACTCGTGTACTCGTTTTAGGTGATTCAAATTGCTACGTTTTCCTTTTTATCTTTTCTACCATAGTATGTAAGTTAGAAAGTCCTTATGTGACTAGTTTTAATGGTATAAAATGTGTAGAATATGACTAGTTTACTAGTTTGTTACTTTTACGACAATATGTAAATTAAAACATGTGATTGAGTATATGTACATCATGAATCAACATAGTAACTATATATATATAGCATGAAATTGTTAAGATTATGAATAATAAAGATGAGATGATGGTGGTGATTAGTTGCTTACAACTTTTGGCTTTCAATTAAGAAAGGAGTAACTAGTAAGGATCGGACTTTGATTGAACACCTAGGACCTTGGATTGAGCTAGCTTTCTACACCTTGGCACCCTTGAAATCTTGAAGAGTTGGTGATGAAGTACTAAGTAACTTGAGTGGATCTAAACTCAAGAAGATCACTTAAACTTGCTAGAGATTTGATGTAGTAACTTACTACTTGAAACTTCTTTGCATAAAATTGGAGTTTATAGATCAAATTATGGAAGATATGAATGTTTTGTGATATGAACGACCCAGATCATAATATGAGGGTTCTTAGGATGCATTTCACATGCTATTTATAGGAGGGTAAATTTGGTTAACCATATATTGGGTTAAATGTTAACCATGGTTAAGTTAGGACACATGTAATGATCTAAATGAAGCATGGTTAAGATCAAGCCACCAAGATGATGACTCCCCCCCCCCTAAAGTCGGCCATATAAAGATAAGGTGACTTAGAAGGCTAGTCTTGGTATTATCTTGGTTACGGAGTGAGTTTTGGTTCCGTTAATCGCTAACTGTAAGCCGTTAAGTCACGAAACATAAAACCGGGTATCGTAAAAATATGAAACTTATAGGAATTATTAAACTCATCAATATACTCATTATTATCTCATAAAATGAGTGATAAGTTTAATGGGTCACGTGTATTTGTTAAACCGGAAACGTAGGCTAAATACGTGGAAAATGCAATTAAAGGAGGAGGAAATATGTTTGACTTTTCCAAAATGTAAAAGTGTCTAAACATCTTAGAAAATACAAGTGCAGAGAATGGTTAAGTCTAGGTCTCACGTAGAATTGTTTAAAACGTAAGTTTAGTCTCGTCTGCTCGGGGTTTATTTGGTAACATTTAAATGAAATCTTAAAATTTCTCAAATTGATTATGAGTGATCTAAAATTAATCGATGTGAGGAAAATTGTCGAGTTGATTTTCGTTATCGTGTGATGTTTAAATGGTGCTCACGAAAACGAAAACTTTAAGACGATGTTTTCTTGATAACTTTTGCGAAAATGATCTAATGATTGTCAAACTCTCAGGTTATTACTAAAATAATTTAACTTAAGAGAATGTGAAATAAAAATTTTACGGGATGAATAGTGAAAATGAATAGTAAAAGTGAATAGTAAATTCTCGAGATGAATAGTAAAAATTTAAAAATGGATAGAAATCCTGAAAATGTGAATTGTTACAGTATTTGGCATAGGTAGTTTTGTAGATACTATCCTTTTAGGGATTTGTTTGATTGGTGGAGGAGAAATACTTGCATTTTTTGACTTGACCGGAGATGATTCGGTTGAAGAGATTTCGTGTACAACACGAGCAATTTTCTTGGGTTGTTCTTTGGTTGATGAGTTACCACTTTGAGTTTTCCTCATGATGAGATGGTTTCAAGAGGTTTGTAAAGATTTCTAAGTCTTTGAAAATGAGGATGAAGATGATGACTTTAGGAGTCCTAACAATGTGGTTTATAAAGCAAGGATTTGTCAAGTGCATTCAAGACTTAAGCCACTAAAATTCATTGGAATGTGATGATTAACATGCACAAGAGTCAACTTCAGAGTTGTACTAATCTAGGAACTCATTTAAGATGAGATGGAGTGTTCAAGTTAGCAAGATGAGCTTGAAATGATTGTTTCGCTAGAGTTGACATAAATCATCATACGGATCCCACGGTTCCCTCCTTTGAGGGATCCGCCTAGGCTAAACCTAGGGATCCGTCTATCAGCAGCTAAGAAAAGATAGCAATGACGTTTGTAAGGTCTAATGCCTATTTCTTCTTGAGTGTTTCAGTTTATCTAAGTGTCTTAAATGAAGAGGTGCTCTGTAACATATTGGATTTCACAAACACACTAAACCAATAATCAAAGAGGCGTATACAAGAGGTTTTAGAGAGAAAGTTAGAGGTTGGGAACTTTAGTGAGAGAAAGAAAAATCTTATTATGAGCTCCAACTCTCTACCTTGGGAGGTAGAGTATTTATAGTTCTTACATAAATCGCCACCTACGGGTGTGGATCGGGCATACGGTGGGTAAAGACCGTCCGTCCTCCACGGTGTTACTTAACTAAATACTACTAAACATTAACTAATCTCGACTACGAGCTTTCTAACGATTACATATACTTGAGGTGACCGACTCTTTAATAAGCTGGATTTACTAAATCCTAACAATCTCCCCCAAGGAGGTCACCTCAAGATCACCTCAAAATTACATTGAACACAAGCAGATATTACATTTAAAATTGTTCTTGCATTCTTGATGTAGTTCTTTGCTCGGGAGCTCGTAGTCATTGATTCTTCATTATTGCATGTTTGGATAATCAATGTGGAGGTCTTTAAGCGATCCACGTGATAATGAGTTTTGAGCCGACTTTGAGATCATCGGCTATCATAAATCTCGACTCTTCCATTGTGGTGTTGGTATTATGTGATGTTGTGACATTTGGACCGACATGCTCACATTACGGATCATGATATATTCTCATCGAGTAGCGGAAGCTTTCGTTGATTCATGATATTGGCGGCGTAGCGAAGCATGGAGTGAAAATATCGAGTCATTGATGCACTTATCATGATTTCTTTAGAGATGAATGTGTAGTGTGAGCATGCGGCTATGGATTGACCGCTTCATTACGATCATTTGCAAGCGTCGGGCGTACACTGCATACAACGATTAGCAATAAAGCGCGAAAGTGTCTTTGATCACTTCGTTGAATTGAGTACACGGCCCACGGTTCCCGTTGATCGATTACAAATCTTGCTGTGATCGGTAAAATTCGAAGAATTTCCTTTGGGGGGGTTTCGCAATTGCTCTAGTTGTTCTCAAACCGGAACGTCTCAAAGAAGACAACACGGAGTGAGTGAACCGGTGAATTGAGATTCAGCGATTGATGAAAAGAGATTTGAAAAACAATCGTGTATCGCTCAATAGAAATTGTTTTTGCAATACAACGAAGGTTTTAATGAAAATCAATTATCAATCATAAACACCTTTTATTTTGAAATATTTGTACACGATCGATGTGCTAAAGAAAAGAGTTTTAAGCACAACGACCGGTTTTCAAAGGTATCCGTCAATCCATAACTGAACGAGATTGATTCAAAAGATTGAATCGCCCCATTGTTTACATTCGGTTGTCACATGGTTGATCTATTGGATAGATCTCACATGCCACCCACCGAGGAGCTTGTTTGATGTTGGCTCGAAGGCTTTCCATCTTCATTGTGAATATGTTTGCATATCACTCGGATGTTACAGCAATACCACAAGGATAATCGTGGGACTCATAAGATATAATCTCTCTTTCCACATTGTGTGAAGCAGAGAGTCTTCATTGAAAGTGTCCTAATGAGATTTATAGATGATCTCGTGGCTCTAGACTCAATTGTGCATATTTGGATCCTATTTCGGAGACTAGGAGAGGGTCTCCTTCTTCAATATCAACAATCTCTAAGAGAAAGTCGATAGATTATGTCGGTTCCCGTGAGAATGAAACAAGTCCTTTTAAGAGGAACTTGAGTGGTTTGGGAAGTTGAAGTGCGGTCGTCCTTTGGGTCCATGACGTCTTGTCTTCAATACCGATGTTACCTTGGTAACCACCGGTAGCATATGAATTGAACCCGGTATACGCCCTAAGGTTGAATAATTGGAGGCTATTTATTTTCACCCTTTTCTCATTCAATTCTTTTCATTCTTCAACCCCTTGATTGCTTACGAGACTTCATAACTAGAACCTTGTTGGGTTTATTCGATTACTAGCTCGGTCTTAGTGCACTCTTCCCATATCTCATTTTCTCCTTTTTCAATATACCTAAGGACTTCTACACTATCTAGTGGATTGTCCTGGGTAGATCCCTCCGGTTACGGCGGATCATGGGAACAAATACCTAACCTTATCGTCCTTATATCACCATACATAAAGTAAAGTTGGTCGGTCTATTTGGTATTGTTCATACGCCATTGGAACCAATTGAAAACCATTTGAAAATCAATCCGGATACTTGTGATATATTATCAAAGCATTTTGTACTGAATTGTTTTGATATTTTTAGAACAAGAGCTCCCCTCAACATGTGCATCAAGCATCATTTTGTAATAGAAATAATTTTCATCTTTGAGGGTTGGCTTGCATCTAAGAGTAGTTATATAAAGAATGTGGTTTTCAAAATAGTTGCTCCCCTCAATATGTGCATAGATATTTGAAAATGTTTTGCACATATTAGGAAAAACGCACATTGAAATAAATTGATCACGTTTCAAATCTTTGTGGTTTAAGATAGATGCTCCCCTCAACATGTGCATGGAAAATTTGAAATCGTTTGGCACATGTGGGAAGGAGAGCTTGTACATCCTTATAAAACCATTTACGAATTATCGGTTTAAATCAATTTAAATCACAAATTCTCCCCGATCACAATTATCAAATCATTTGAGATTTGTGATCTCTGTAGAATTAAATTGATTTTGAAAGCTTTTAAGGAGAATTGTGACTTGATTATGAAAGCGTTTTAAGCGATAAGGATCGGATTTTGAGACTTTAAACTCCATTGATTAAACATGCATGATTATCTTTTGAAAACAATTGTATGACAAATAACCTTTTGATTTAATTGAAATCATTCTCCCCTCAATCAATGACATAAGTTGTTGATTGAGAGATAGATATTTTGACAAGCGTTAAGTCGGATGATTTTCAAAAATAGAGTCCGAGTTATTTTTCAAAGCAATTAGTTTTCATTAGATAGTAAGTAATTGTTTATAGAATCGAGCATGAGTTTTGAAAAACAAGATAAAGCATGGCTCTGTTCTTTCTTTGAAAAGCGGGTTATTGCACGAAATGACAATAAACCATTGTTTCACTTTCTCCCAAAAATATTTTTGATTTTTGATTTTTTTTTTTTAATTCGAACAACATCTAAAGTCCGTGTCATTCTTTGAATGACATGACACAAAATCGTAGATATTTATCGAATCGAGAAAATCATGACAAAGCGACAATATTTTTTGGAATTTTCAAGATTTTCAAATTTTATGGATTTTGAAAGTTTTATATTTTTCTATTTGCTTTTGAAGGTTTTGTAATTTTGTATTTTGCTTTTCGAAAAGATATTTACAAGAGATGGATGAAGAAAGACCTTTACTCCTCGTCTTCCTCTTGAAGGCGTTTGAGTGTTTCGGTTGTAGACTCTTTAGACCAAGTCGTGGGAGGATAAACTCAAAGCGTTCTCTAGGAAGAGCTTTGGTGAAGATGTACGCTAGCGATATTCGGTCCTCACAAAATAGAGTTCCACCACACCGTTTTCTACTTGCTCACGATGAAATGATGTCGAATGTCGATGTGCTTTGCTCTTGAGTGTTGTGCGTTGTTGCATGAGAGAGCAATAGCACTTTATTATCACGATCTGAGAGGATTTTGTTGAATTCAAAGCCATAGTCGGATAATTGAGATCTCATCCATAGGATTTGAGCACAACAAGATGACATGGCTATGTATTCGACCTCTGTAGAGAGAAATAGAAGTACTCATTTGCTTCTTTGAAGACCACTCACAAGCTTATCACCCAAAAGCGAGCACCTCGGGCGTGCTTGACGTGTATCTTGACATCTGCATGATCGGCATCTGCATAGGTCATTAGTGACATACGGTGTCCTTGGTACCAAAGTCCCATATTGATGGTTCCTTGGAGATACCGAAAGACCCGTTTAACCGCTTCAAGGTGCTTTTGGTAGGCTTAGCACGATATCTAGCACACATGCAAGCAGTGAACAGAATGTACGGTCTCTTGGTGTGAGGTACATCGAGGATCCAATCATACTACGATATTTTGTTTGGTCTACCATGATCCACTGAGTGGTCCTCATCCGGTTTAGTGCGCTCTATCATGGGAGTGTCAGCGAGGTCACTAGAATCAAATCCAAATTTCTTTAAAATCTCATTTGCATATTTAGATTGATTTATAAAAATGCCTCGGGACTTTGTGAAATTTGTAATCCCAAGAAAAATGACATTTGTCCCATCATTGACATTTGAAATTTAGAACCCATTTCACTTGAAAAGCGGTCACATTCATTGGGGTCGGTCGAGGCAAAAATGATATCATCAACATATATTTGAGCGTGAATTAAATGTTTGCACGACTTTACGGTGAACAATGTCGGATCAAGCTGCTCCTTTCTTTGAATCCGGTAGATAGAAGAAACTTTGATAGCGTATCATACCATGCCCTTGGAGCTTGCTTCAAACCGTAAAGAGCCTTCTTCAAGCGATAGCGTGAGTAGGATGCTCGGATTCACAAAGCCTTGGGTTGGTGGCGTATCGACTTCTTTAAGATCTCCGTTAAGAAAAGCCGTCTTTACATCCATCGATAGACTACCATGTTCTTACTTGCGGCATTAGCCAAGAAGATTACGATTGCCTCGATACGAGCAAGCTGGAGCAAATGATTCTTCAAAGTCAATACCCTCCTCTTGGCGGTATCCTTTTGCAACCAATCGAGCCTTGTTCTTTAAAACATCACCATGCTCATCAAGTTTTACTTTGAAGATCCACTTTAGAGCAATGATCATTGCACAATCTGGAGCGGTACTAATTCCCATACATCTAGTCGATCAAACTCATGAATTTCTTCTTGCATGGCATTGAACCAATTGTCTTCATTCATGGCGGTTTTCACGTCTTTTGGTTCGATCTTAGAGTACGGAGTTGAAGAAGCACCATAAGGCATCGGTTGCAAGTTGTTTCCGTGTGGATCTTGGGCGAGAAAGGTTTCCAATGATGTTGTCCAATGGATGATCATGTGTCCATTTTCTAAGATGTTCATGTGGTTGTTGTTGAGGCTGAAGTAGCGAGTCTATATCTCACGATGAAGATGGTTACGATGATGATTCGAGGAGCAAATATGTTTTCAAAGGGTTCATCTTACGGAGGAGCAAAGGGTTTTCATCATCGTAACATGACAACATTTCCATTGTGTACACTCGATGATTGATGATTTGTTGATGAGAGGCAGTGATCGTGACGGCGCTTCTTGACTTAATGACATTGGCGAAGGTTAACTTCATTGGCGGGGATAGAGGCGACCTCTGTTGATGGAACCGACATATCATTAGCACTTGGCTCATAGTGTTCATCAAACATTGGATCAAATAATTTCTTCAAATCATCTTGAAGGAGGTACATAAGGAGTTCTTTGGTGAGGATTAGAAACAAGAGTAGAGGCGATAGGACTCTTGGATAAAGGTTGAAATCGGGTCGAGGCTGGATTGTCTGGAGCCATTTGACCGGTCGACTCATCGAGCGTAACGTGAATTGTTTCCATGATATTTCGGGTTCTCTTGTTGTAGATTCGGTATCCTTTTACATTTGGTGCATAACCTACAAATACTCAATGTCCGCTTTAGCTTTTAGTTTACCTAAATCTTGACCGTCATTAGTTGGGTAACATAAAGCACCAAACACACGAAGGTAGGATAGATCGGGTTTTCGTTTATGGACAAGTTCATATGGAGTTTTTCCATGAGAGGTGTGAATAAGGGAGCGATTTTGGGTGTAGCAAGCGGTGGCAATGGCTTGACCCATAGAAACATTGGAACCTTTGAATAAATTAGCATTGTTCTTGCGGCTTCCACAAGAGTTCGATTTAGTCTTTCAACTACACCGTTACATTGAGGAGTTCGTGGAACACTTCTTTGATGGTGATTCCAACACTTTCATAAAAGCGAATTAAGTCTTTGTTAACAAACTACGTGCCATTATGCATTCGAACAATTCTAACAATATTGTTGAGTCGAACACGAAGTTGTTTGATAAGTTTGATGATGACATCGGAGTTTCATCCTTTGTCCTCAAAACTTTACCCAAGTAAATCGAGAGTAGTCATCAACAACTACTAGAATGTATTTCTTCCCATTTATCGTTTGCACTCTCATTGGTCCATACAGATCCATATGAAGGGTATGAAGAACTTCCATTCTTGAGTTTGTGGGTTTTGGTTTGTGGGCATATTTTGTGCTTTTTCCCAATTGGCAAGGTGAACAAAGATGATCTTTTCATACTTTAATCTGGGTAATCCTCTTACTAAGTCCTTTACGGAAAGATTGTTTATGGTACCAAAGTTCAAGTGATTGAGGCAGCGGTGCCATAGCCATGACTTAGTTTTGGAAGCCTTTGTGACAAGCGGATGGGTGAAGATTTCATCATATCTTCGATAGAGATGGTGTATAGGTTTGAACCACGAGTTCCTCGAGAAGTTCCACACCATCAAGTTCTCTAACAAAGCAAGTATGTTTTCGAAGGCCACTTCTAAATCGAGTCACAAAATTGTCCGACGAGAAAATAGATTATGTCCAAGACCTTCAACATAATATACCACAAATCACACTATCTCCAACCACGTAATCTCCATAACCCATAATAGCACCAAAATGATCGTTTCGAATCTCACGGTTCGATGAATTTGCTCACGAAGTTCATGAGCCGTGACGGTCTCGGTCATATGCTTGGAGCGACTGAGTCCGGTACCACGAGCGATTTGAGCGATCTGCGGTTGAACACGAGACAAGAATGGATAAGCGGATAATTGGGATCCCCATGCAAGAATGGGTTCCATTTGGTTAATGTGATGATTGGAACACCCGCATCGAGTAGAAACAATGGACTCATTAGAAATAGATGCGATGCTAGTGTCCATATTTGACCTATTCAAAGTATGTTCACTTCTTAAGGAATAGTTCTACCGGTGAGGCATCCATTTTCTAGTGGGCATTGACTTAGAAAATTTAGGGCAAAACTCATTAACCTTATGCCCGGTGGGTATCCATTGATAACCTATATTACTAAATTTCCTTCTGTGGGTTTCCTTTGTTTTCTAACTTTCTTTCGCCTTTGCCTTTTAGCCTTCTTAGCTTGATTTTTAGCATTATGATTTTAAGCGGGCATTTAACAACATTAGACAAATCATTCACACCACATTCAAGATTAGTGTGAAACCACGCAATCATCATTACATGTTTTGCCAAAAGTAGCGAATTCGCATTAATTACGATGCGCTTAGAGCTAACACTAGAATCAACACGATTCGTCTTATTCAACACAAACTTAAAGTTCCTAGGTTGGTCTTCTACTTTCTTCCAATGCACATTCTTAGCTTGCGAGGTCCTATCTTGCTTGGTATTGCACGGAGGCTTTGACCGCTTGCTTTAATGTCATGATTACTCTGTAGGGAATTATGGGAACATTAGTTGGTTGATCTACTTTTGCATTCTGAACTAGGCGTGCGGGGATCGAACTACTTGAAGGCACATTAGTGTTCACTTTCTTAAAGCGGGCATAGAATGATTTGTATGCTTGGCACTAGGCATAGAACAAGGCATCACGACTTTACCTTTCGCACCTAAGGATTTAGGACATGTTGCTATTAAACATTCTAGCGACTCTTGAGATCGTTTGGCACGAATGCAAGCAAACCTAATTTCTCTATCAAGAGGCTTATTTAAGAAATCCTCTTCCACGATCTCACGGAGACATTCTAGACTATCCTTAAGGTGAGCACAATAGTTGTGAAACACGGGTTCATTATTCCTAAGATGAGGAGGAATGTATTTATGATCGCGATATATTTGCGATCGAGGATGACATTGATGCAACATTCTCATTAAAAACAAGTGGCGGTTTCCCTTTTCACGACTCCTCGATTCTCAATTTCTTTTGTAAAGGCGTTATTTTTCGTTGTTTTTGTCACGGTGACTTTCATTGAATCATATAACTCTTTAAAGTGTCGTTTAACTTTTCATTTTCTTCTAGAAAACTCTCGTTTTCTTTTGTAAAGCATTAACTAAGTTTTGAAGATGAAAAGTTTGAGAATCTTGAGAATCTAAAGGAGGAGGCATTTGGGAGCCGGTCACATTGTTCTTTTCACCCTTTAATTGAGAGATTTGGGCTTTCAACTTTCGATCGTGTTACAATGAGCTTGAATCATTCGTCACGTTTGTTTATCGAAAAGCGCATCAAACTCGGAACATCGAGGATGTCTTGATATTTGAGGTTTTGACATTTTCTTTAAGATGTTGATATTTTAGTTGTAAATCAAAATGTTCAACTTCTAGTTTAGAAAGATGTTTTACCAAATTATCGTGATCATCACGATCAATTTTCTCACTTAGTTACGAGTTTTTGTTTTCAAGCTCAATGACACGATCATGGGAAACTTTCAATGCAATAGATAATTCATGAAATCGAGAAGCGATAATAGAGTGCTTAGTGTGATATAAAACACATCTTGAGCAACACAACTCGAAATCAAATTCTCATTTAAGATGTGCAAGTTCTTTCTTTCAACTTCATTATATTTGAGTTCTGTTCATAATCATTGACTTCAACTATCATTGCATCAAATTCCTTTTCCATTTCTTTAATATCGAATTTATCCCTTTTGAAGACTCTCAAATTGACCTTTTAATTGTTTGAAGAAAGGCATGACCTCGGTTAAATAACATTCTTTAGTTTGCTCAAAACCCTTTCCCCTCGGTTATCCCGGTAGGTGTGATTCTCTTCTTACGTTTTCTCAAAATCAACAAACGGTGATAAACAACATATAGGGTGATTAAGGTCTTGCTATTAGTGGCAATAGATCTAGGAACTAGATGCATTGGTGTATTTGGAGGATACACGGTAGCTCTGAGCATTTTCCTAAGGGGTGTTTGTTTCAACAAGTACATTAACTTTTAGCTTATCCATGTCTTTCTTCCAAAAGATGCATTCGGGGTTAATTGAGTTTGAGGCTTAAACATGTTCAAGGATATCCAATTTTCCTTAGTGTAATCATGGGGTTTGATCGTTATGTTATTCTCTTTACACGCAGGATCGTTAAGCTTCTTATTCATTTTCTCCTAGATGCATCATCTAGTTTTCTATCTTCCTCGGTGCACTCAATGCAACTAGGTTTCTGTCTAGGTTTAAGAATCTCATTGCCATCATAGATTACATTTTGAGCGACTTTTGCTATCTTACCATACTCGGGGTTGGATTCCTTTATAATGGGGATACTATGCTTATCGTGAGAACTCTATGCTTAGTGATCATGTGAGCGATCAGAATGGTATTCCTTATGCGTACAACTTATTTTCAAGCTTGTTTTCAAGGTTTTAGATTAGAAAAATCATTCAAAGTTTTGATTCCTTAGCTTGAATTCTTGCTTAAGCATTTTAACATTTTCTTGAAGTTCTTGTTTTGCTTAGCGGTTTTAGAAAGCTTTTCTTGTAAGGAGTTTAACTCTTGTTTTAATACTTCTTCTCTAAACTTACTTTTCTAATAGTTATGCGCATTTGGTCATCCATTTCACTGCTCACGGGTGGTTAACTCAAACTTAGCACGTTGTTCATAAATAGCTACTTGTTCTTTATAGGCATTCGATTCGGAGATAACGAGAATCATCGGGGCACATGCGGTGTATTCATCAAAACATAGTCATCATTGTTGCGAAGATGCATCACTTGAGTGCAGTCTCACTTTCACTTTGTTTCACATATTGATCATATGGGACAACATTGATATTACCCATATTTTCAATATCGACTCAAAAGTTTCGAGTTGATTGTACTTTGTCATGTATCTTTTGCTCATCAACATCATCGTATAGTTTTAATACCTCGAGATGATTGATTCTTTGGATGGACCAGCTTCTTTGTGATGATGAGACCTTTGGAGAGACCATTGGAGAAATGCTAGCCATGAAGATTGTGCATGCGATGGGTTCATCATCGGCGTCGAGTCGTATGCATCACGACGATCGCAACTTGAAAGGCATTCGATGATTATGACCTATCTCACGAATTGGTTGCTCATCCACATCGCATCATATGTCTTGGCATTGCCCTCGACAAGAAACAACAACTCCTCTTCATCCAACACGACTCCATTATCACGAGCTTGCACAAGTAACATCTTGTCTTTGAAGTACTCGCATTTTGAGGCGTTTTGGAGAAGTGCGGTTCCTTGCTATGTGTCCATCACCACCACGGTTGTAGCACTTAATTGGCTTAGCTTGACCACGATTTGGATTCCTTCCACGATTACGATTTGCCACATATCCTCTACCAACTCCACCTCTTCCCTGTTCATCTGCCTTTCTTGAGCTGGTTGCACCATGACCTTCCATCTCGCGGTAGCTTGATTGTGTGGGTTGGATCTTTGTTACGAGGTTATTGTTGGTGTGTGGGAGAGAGTTCATGTTTTGACTAACCATGAGAGGCAGTTGATTGATGAGGTTTTCCATGAATGTGTTTGGGTCGGGAGGCTTATATCTTTGGATCGGGGATGAGCTTGTAATTACCATTACCCATGGGTATGACTTGAGAAGCTTTGGTGGTAATTCCAATATTTGTGTAAAAGTTGTTGAATCATTTGATGAGCTTGTTTCTCCCTGGTTGGTTTTGGCGATCAAGAATCCTTTTTCAAACATAGCATGTCTCTCATTACGAAGAAGGAAGGCATAAAGTTGCTCATAGTTTGTATTCTTCAATCCTTTGGTTAGCTTCACGGAGGTGACAAACTTGTGCCATTCGGGATTCATGTTGTTCACAAACTTTGAGTTCATTTGAATGTTTGGCATGGTCATTTTGATGTTCCTCATGTCATTCACAAGCTTATGGAATCTCACGTAGTACTCATAGACACTCTCATCGGTTTCATCTTGAAGTGCTCAAACTCATCATACGGTTGTGATTCTCTGTCTTCCTTGGTTAATTCGAACACGAGAGAAGCATCTTGACATTATCCCAAACGCCTTGGCTTGGTGTTGTGATTGATAAGCTTGTAGATATCTTTTGGAAGACCACAAGTATAATGTTAGAAGCCACGATGTCGACATCGAATCTCTTTTCTCCTTATCATTGAGCTCATCATACGTCTTTGGTGCATCAATTCCATAGATCATTGTTCCATCTGCAATTTGTATCAATTAAGTCTCTTGTAGTCTCAATCGATAAGGTCCTTCATCAATAGACTTGAGAATGTTGACTCCGTTTTCCTTTCCAAGGCAGTACAATCGATTCGTTGTGCCCAAGAGTCGTAGTCGATTACATCAAGCATGGGTGGGCGAGTATCGAACCGTTGCTTGAACATCCTCCACAAGCGATGGAGATGATTGTAGGTACGTTGGTAGACATGTTAACAGTTACACGGGATTTTATAACTCTATGATTAAACCGGAAATAGATTCTTTCACGGGTTTTACTAAATCAAGAAAACCGTATTACAAACAAAAATCAACCAAGTCGCTCTGATTCTTGAACCAAGTCGCTAATCACCAAGTCGCTAAGTCACAAGTCGCTAGTGCACCAAGTCGCTACACGGTCAAGTCGCTAAAGAGCAACTCGCTAAGGTCCAAGTCGCTAACACCAAGTCGCTAAGCACCAAGTCGCTAGACACGGTTAAGTTGCTAAAGAACAACTCGCTAAGATCCAAGTCGCTAGTATCAAGTCGCTAACAATTTACACTACAACTCGCTAACAATTTTGAAAGCAAGTCGCTAACCTCACCAAGTCGCTAGCCGTAGTGGAGAATCCACTAACTTGTACTATTTGTCGACTTGTCTCAATAGACAAGTCGCTAGGACCAAGTCGCTACCAAAAGCACTACAACTCGCTACCTTTTTACGAAGCAAGTCGCTATGATGAAATTCACTACGAGAACCAAGTCGCTACCAAGAAAAACTTCAAAACACACTTTTCAATCCAAAACAAGCTCAACCACGGTGATTCAAGCTTACCAAATCAAAACCCAAGCACATACAATGATTCTAAACACAAAAGTACACCCAAAATTCAAACTTTAACACTAGAAATGAACCAAATGATGCAAAAACCACTAAACTTTTTCAAACTCAAAAACCATCTAAAAACCACTAGAAATCCAAGGATATGTAAGAGATGATCAAACCATGGCTCTTGATACCATTTGTAACATATTGGATTTCACAAACACACTAAACCAATGATCAAAGAGGCGTATACAAGAGGTTTTAGAGAGAGAAAGTTAGAGGTTGGGAACTTTAGTGAGAGAAAGAAAAATCTTATTATGAGCTCCAACTCTACCTTGGGAGGTAGAGTATTTATAGTTCTTACATAAATCGCCACCTACGGGTGTGGATCGGGCATACGGTGGGTAAAGACCGTCCGTCCTCCACGGTGTTACTTAACTAAATACTACTAAACATTAAATAATCTCGACTACGAGCTTTCTAACGATTACATATACTTGAGGTGACCGACTCTTTAATAACTGGATTTACTAAATCCTCCGATTTGGAATTCGGAGAATTTGAGCAAATTGTCAAGGGTTAAAACAAACTTTTGGTTTTGATCCAAAACCAAAGAGATAGAGAACGATCCTCGTTACGAACGAGTTCGACTTGACGGAAGAATTCCAATACAAAGCTTGGACATATTTTCACGTTAATTTCGATAAGACATTCCAATCCTATGGTTCGGAAGGAGGTATTAATACCTTATGCGTATTGTAGAGGAGTTTCGACAATACGTCCTTCGTGGAAGTGACGGGTTTCGAGATTATTGAACCCACAGACATGATTGCCAGGTGTGTTGGGCTCAAGGGAGAAATTAGGAGTATAGACGCTAGTGAGTGAAAAATCAAACTCATATTCATGCGACATAGCGAAACCTATAGGAAACACAAGTTAATAGGATGTGACATATTACAGGGTAAAACAATGATTACCTAACGTTTTTACAAGATGTTTATTAACAATGACATTTAACTAACTTAATGTTTGACATTCAAGTAGAACATTTCTTTTAGGAAAAAAGTGGTTTTTATTTTGCATGAAAAATCTATTATCCAGTACGACGGTTCCCAAGGTTCCCTTTCTATAAGGGATCCGACTAGTCTACTTGCAGGGATCCGTGGATCTGTAGTAATAGAAGCAGATTTTTGATAAAAACATAGGTTTAATAACATTTTCTTTTATCTTGCATTCATGGTTTCTAATGTATCACGAAAGAATACGCAAGATATAAATAAAAAGAAATGATAAACACATTATGATAATAATAACCTAGATAAACTAGACTATTAATAATATTTCATTTCAATGCTAAGAATTATACAAAGGATTGGGTATATAACCCCAATGTAGATTAACAACAAAAAGTATATGTCTCCGTATGTGAACTTCATCATAGGGAACACAAGAGCGATGAGTGTTAAGGCGATGAGTACGAGGGCGATGTAAACCATGTTGATGACGAACCTTCTTGGTTTTGGTTTGAGATGAGATGAGAGGAAGATGAAGTTTTGAATGAGAGGTAATTTTTTTAAATGGAATATTTGAAAATTTGGGGATTTGATATAGTAGACGACGGATGATTTATTTATGGGGAAGGAGGAATTTTTGAGATTTGTGTTTTGTTTTATTATTAGAAAGATATGATTTTTGGATTAAGTGAAATAAAACACAAGTTTTATATACCACGACTTTAGACGAAAAAGTAACACGTATGTGAGAAAAGGCTTCCTAATGAAGCTACATGTAATACATGTATATGCACAAAAGATAATCATATAAATACCTATGTAAGCATAATTAATTATCAAGCTAATGTCGTTTAGAGATAAGTAGAAAGTCATACCTCTAATGCACTTAGGAATGTCTTTACAATGACACAACAAATGTCAGTAGACAATTCCGGCTCCTTTGTGTTTAAGATACCTTCTTAGGGAAGGTATTCTTGTTACCAAGTGATTCCTATGGCTTGGTAGGTATGAGCTTTGACTAAGCACCATGACAAAGAGGATTAGTGCAATTAAATGAAGAATAAATAATCAGAAAAAATGTTGTCATTTAATCAACATCCAAACAAAGAGTTTTAAAAGACATGGTGTTTGTTTTTATGAAAAACCTTCTTTGTAGTTTTCAATTAACCATGGATCGTATCAAGTTTTTAAAGTACAATATACTTCAAGAAACTTGGTAACGAAGCTCTGATGCCAATTGTAGAAAACTAGAAGGGGGGTTGAATAGTTTTGCCAATTAAAACTCGTTTTAAACTATTTAGATCGACTTATGTCAATCTATTTGGATGTGTGTTGGATGTTGACAAACAAGCATATAGAAACATAAACATGTAATGAAAAGATAAGGAGTAAGAAACACAAAACCACAACGTCATTTTGAAAAATAGTATTTATAGTGGTTCATGGACGTTCGACTACAAGGACACCTTCTTGCTTTAATCCGTTCAAGCGGCCACGGTTCGTTTTAAAGTATATTTTCTAAATATCTACTTCACTGAATACCCCGAGTCACCTACTCGAGAGTTCGTAATCACTACACAACACCGACTCCTTATGGTGGAGAAACCTTCATTATCCGAAACCATAGATGAGCATAACACGGCCAATTCTTGAAACAACATTTCTCGAACCATCGCACCATGGCGGTGGCTCCTTGATCCCTTTAAACTTGGTGGGATCTCCACTTTGAAATCCTTGTAAGAACGACTCTTAACTCGGATCCTCCTGCATTTCCAAGCAGCGAAGAAGCCTTGCGGCTTGACAAGAAGACCTCGGCGGCCAGCAGCAGACCACCGCTTCCACTTTCAATCCTTAATGCCTCGCTACACTATCCCTTACCAACTTTTGAATAGCCGCTTGTGTCATTTCATTTGTGGCTTTCTTGATGCTATATCTTCTTCAAAACAAGAGGAAATGTGAGACGTAACAAAATCCGATGTTAATAATAAACGCTCCAAAGAAATGTGATAAGAATGATAAGTTTGAGGTTATCTTTCAAAATAATCGACGGTTTCCTAAGAAATGGGTTATGAGATGTCGTAAGTGCTTCAAATGTATGATGGTTTAGTGACTTAATGTGTGAATAAAGTGTAACTCGACATGTTAGTGGTGAAACAAGGAGTGAGAGTGACTTTGTCATACTTAAAGGTTTATCTCAAAGATTCGGCGTTATCGGTGATGAGTCAACGATATAAAAATTATGATAGGGAATGACAAAGTATTCACCACATTAGAGTATGAGGAAATGATAATGGGATAGGAATTTAAAGGCATCCATGTGACAATCGATGTGAAATGAAAGTGAATAACTCGAAAATGTACGTATAAACCGCATGTGAAGTGAACTGCACTTATGATGAAATGATGAGATGCTATGATGATGTAGTTATAGTCTAGGGTCAATGATGCAACCTAGTTCTCTATAATCAAGCTCGATGCCAATCTGTCACACCCCAAATTACATTTTGCAATGAATGGAATTCGGGATTGACCGTCATAGCATCACAATCACAAGTTATATTGAACGACCTAAAGTGTCGTTTGAAAAGAACATCGCTTGATTTAATAAAACAATCGAGTTTACAAAGTAGGTCCCAAATGAAAATCAATTTGTGCGGAAATAAGTTTGTTACAATTCAAACGATGTTTTAAAGCACGTAAAACCCAGTGAGACACGTCGTCATCGCGATTCCATGATGTGTCCAAATGCATGCCATGAAGTGAATACCTTAGATACCGAGATAAAACATGCTAAAAGTGTCAACACAAAGGTTGAGTGAGTTCATAGAGTTTGTTTTGAAATGTAAAGCCTTCCAAAATCGTTTATGCAAAGAAAGGCATTGTAAATCGCGTTATTTATACCATTTGCGAGTTTTGAAAATATTAGTGCAATTAAATGAAGAATAAATAATCGCAAAACAATGTCGCCGGAAAAAATGTTGTCATGGTGTAATCAACATCCAAACAAAGAGTTTTAAAAGACATGGTGTTTGACATCCATAAATAATTTTTATGAAAAACCTTCTTTGTAGTTTTCAATTAACCATGGATCGTATCAAGCACTTTTTTTAAAGTACAATATACTTCAAGAAACTTGGTAACGAAGCTCGATGCCAATTGTAGAAAACTAGAATCGGATTTTCCAAAACCAAAACAAGGGGTTGAATAGTTTTGCCAATTAAAACTCGTAGACATTTAAACTATTTAGATCGACTTATGTCAATCTATTTGGATGTGTGATGAGGTGGATGTTGACAAACAAGCATATAGAAACATAAACATGTAATGAAAAGATAAGGTAGTAAGAAACACAAAACCACAACTTGTGTATTATTTGTATAATTTTAAGAAAAGTGTAAGTAATTGTGTAGAAAATGTACAAGTAAAGGTATTTATAGTGGTTCAGAATGAGATAATAAAAATTGTAAAATACATTCCTACAAGGACACCTTAAAACTCTTGTTTTACAACTAAATGTAGGTATAAAAATATGTCTGGATCTACTTCACTCCGCGTTAAATGTGAAATGAGTCACCTACTCAATGAAATGTAGAGTTCGATCATGAATTCACTACACAACACCGACTCCTTATGGTGGAGAAACCTCACCCCCGAGTCACCTACGAGAGTTCGTAATCACTCTTATGGTGGAGAAACCTACGTTGCTCTATCTTTTTCCGGTACTAGGCTAACCACGGGTTCTTTCACACCAAGGTGAACCACACCTACCACAACGTCGCCTACCCTTTATCTGGTACTAGGCTAAGTACCGAGTTCCATTACAATGGAGGAACTACTACCCAACACTACACCAACGACTAACCCAAAAGGAGACCAACTCCTTATTACAACATCATCAAGGATATCAATATCCTTGGATCCAATACTAATCTATCTTGTACATCGAAATACACCATATCGAATGTACATTTTAGGAACCTTTCACTAATTTCTTTACCTAGATCTTCAAGACACCCTTCACTAATGTCTTGTGACTTGACTTCTAGGCACCCTTCACTAATGCCTACAATACGGACGATCGACACCCTTCACTAATGTCTTCGTCTCGACACTTGAGACATCTTTCACTAATGTCTTCAACACTACACATCTTAGAGAAAGAAAAGAACCATCAACAAGAGGACTTCAGTAGTCTTGATGATGAGGAAGCATGGCAACTCATGGACTTGAGCTTGCTTGACTTCAAAGGTGGTGATCTCGCCTTTAAGAGGAACCTAGAGAATCACACAAAAACAAAACTACAAACATAGATCTCTTGGATCCGGGTTAGAGAGTTTTAACTCAAGGAGAAAGTATGTGAGAAAGGGGTTTGAAAATGAAGAAATGGCTCACTATTTATAGAGAAAATGCCTCTTGTTCCTCGGATCTCACGGATCCCTCCCTTAAGGGATCCGTCTAGCGTAAAGCTAGGGATCCGTGGGGACGCTCCTCTTTGCCCATAGGTATTTTGGTCATGGGTCATGGGTCATGGGTTATGGGTTGATCCATGGGTATTTCTTTAGATACAATGTATCTAATGAGTGCAATGTATCTAGTCAAGTGGGTATGGGTCAATACAATGGGTTATGGATATGCTCCATGGGTTGTAGTTATTTACCCATTATATAATACATACTAGTTATGTATATATATTTGACCAATATGTAAACACTAGTTGTTGTACATATGTATTACTAAATCATAAAATCACTTATACATGTTTTAGTGTTTTATGTGAAAACGTAAGTGTGTTAGAAAACTATTAGCTCAAACTATTTATGTATTTTATTTGTTTCGTTAAAATGATTTTACGTTTGTTAGCGACAAAACATTAGAAGATCGTAAAATATAAATAAACATTTCTACGGCTTATTTGTATTAACAATCTCCCTTTTTGTTGATGACAAAACATAAAATTATTTTAAGGAAAAACTAAAATTGTGTAGGTTTAAATTTGTAGTTTTACTTTCTTCTCCCCTTTTGTCGAAACAAAAGAGCTTTGAAAGGAAACTAATGATTGTTTTAAGAAAACATGTGAAAAAACAAAAAGAAAGAAAAGTAGAGAGCAAGTAACGTGAAAGGATCTCGTCTTAACTCCCCTTGACGAGTCCATCCCTATGTGAGGCGTCAAGAAAAATAATACTAAGCTAGTTCATTTGCATCTAAGTTTGCAAGCGATTTCGTCTATGTGACGAATATGCTCCCCATGATGATTGCAACTTTGCAAAGGGGCGTCATGAAATGTAATCCTAATATTGCAAGTGATTTTGCAATGTATTGCTTTGACACAAAGCTCCCCTAGCTTTAGAGTGTTAAAGTCTTTATGTGTAAATTAAATAACTACAAAACAAAGATTAGAAAACAGGTATAATGCATAATTTCCTGCAAATATGACTCAAGTTAGTAGAGAAATAGTTTATGTATCACGGATCCCACGGTTCCCTTCTTGTAGGGATCCGTCTAGGCAAATTAAAGGGATCCGTCTGGCTGATGTCTAATTTTCAGCAATGATGATATAACACATAATGTTAACATCAAAGTGAGATATGAATTATACAACATAATCATATACTCAGAAATAAAGCAAGTAGCATGTAATTTCATTTAATAAAACTAGAGATATGATATACATGACTCTAAAAACTAAGAAAATGAACGATACATGACTTGGAATTACTAGACTTATCTAAGTAATGCTTGATACTAGGACACCACTACAAATCCTCTAGCTCAAGTTTTGTTTAGGTTTAATCTCGTCGAAGCGTTCGAGGAGGTGATAGAACATGAAATTTGATCTTCTCGTACTTCATGTATCAAACTTTCAACATGTTGACAATGATAACAATCTTTGTCATGGCTAGGTAGTGGTGGTAGAAGAAATGAAATTGCTTGATTCAAAGGATCAAGTGAAGCGGGTTGGGGAGCCTCAAGCGACGAAGGATTGGTGGAGGCACATTTGAAGATGGCTCGACCAAGAATGATGGTGGTGGTAGAGAGTGTCAACTTCCATATGGTCGGTAGTTGACTTTGATAATTTCTCATAATCCAAATGGGATTATATGATGGTGATGGCGAAAAGGAAGCGGATCTAGTGTTGACTCAACACCTTGATTTTGTACAATTATTCCTCTTAATGAGGAGAATGTTGCGGTGGAGGAGGATGAGGCGGCCTAGGAGGCAAATCCTCTAAATTGTAGAGGTGTGGTGATGATAGTGGAGTTGTGAATGAAATAGCTCTAGGAACCAATGGTGATGATTTAGTGGAGATGGGATTATTTAGCCTAGGAGGTATGGTGGTGTTTGGCATAGGTAGTTTTATGGGTACTATCCTTTTAGGGATTGGTTTGATTGGTGGAGGAGAAATCCTTGCATTTGTGGACTTGACCGGAGATGATTCGGTTGAAGAGATTTGGTGTATAACACGAGCAATTTTCTTGGGTGGTTCTTTCGTTGATGAGTTACCACTTGGAGTTTTCCTCATGATGAGATGATTTCAAGAGGTTTGTAAAGATTTCTAAGTGCTGAAAATGAGGATGAAGATGATGACTTTAGGAGTCCTAACAATGTGGTTTATAACGCAAGGGATTTGTCAAGTGCATTCAAGACTTAAGCCACTAAAATTCATTGTAATGTGATGATTAACATGCACAAGAGTCAACTTTAGAGTTGTACTAATCTAGGAACTCATTTAAGATGAGATGGAGTGTTCAAGTTAGCAAGATGAGCTTGAAATGATTGTTTTGGCTAGATTTGACATAAATCTGTCATATAGATCCCACGGTTCCCTCCTTTGAGGGTTCCGCCTAGGCTAAACCAAGGGATCCGTCTATCAACGACTAAGAAAAGATAGCAATAGCGTTTGTAAGGTCTAATGCCTATTTCTTCTTGAGTGTTTCAGTTTATCTAAGTGTCTTAAATGAAGAGGTGCTCAAATACTTAAGGTTAATGAGTGATGTAGCTAATGATTGCCTTTTATGGAAGAAATTGGAACTTTCATGAGTACCAATGAATGAACAAAATGAAACTAAAAATTATGAGAGTGTCAAATGGAGCTAAATGATCCTTGAGATCGAGATAGTGACTTAGGATAATGTTTTGAGAGTATCCTAAAGGCTTTAAGATGGAAAAACTAGAATTTGATCAATTTTGACCAATTCTAAGGTAAGGATGATTATGATCAATTTTCCATAATTGAAAGATTTCCAAACCTAGATATGAGGGATTATGTGAGAAATGATGAGTGAGCTTGAGGCGGAAAAGTAATGGGTTTAAGTGAAATGATTGATCTACAAGTGTCTTGAGTGTGATCTAGGTGAGTTATGTAGGAAAGATCTACTTAACTTGATAAGGACTTAATTTGCCTTAAGGCACTATGTCTAACTTAGTGTGAAGTGTTCTAAGGACATGTTTGAAATACAATGATTGCAATTGCATTTTACATTTGCGGATCCCACGGTTTCTAAAGAGTAGGGATCCGTCTAGCACAACCTTTGGGATCCGTCTATCTCGCTAAGCGAACCTTTACTAAAGGTATGCAATGATTTTGACAATGCATTATATTTCAAGGTTAGTTAAAGAGGTTCTAACACTAAGATATCAAATGTAAAATGTTTTATTTCATGAAAGAAATTGGATTACATTGATAAAGCATGAATACTAAGGATTGATCCTATTTGAAATATTACTAAGTTCCTTGGCGTTTTTGCTAGAAGGATCATCAAATGGTTGATGAGTGTTTTTTGATTCGGGAATGAAGAAAGTCTTCATGAGAGATGTGTTTAGAGGTTCCATCATCTTGTTCACATGCGTACAACGGACTTTCAAATTGAGGGTGGAAGTACATGATGTTATGATAAAGCGCGTCAAGAACAATCCAAAGGGGATGAGTTTGTTCTTGGAGCCTTGAAGATTTACAATTCACCTTGCGAAGAAGTAGGCGAGATTGTATGGTTGTTGTATTAGCAAACAATACATTATGTGAGCACAACAAGTTGGAAGGATTTCTCGATTTCCCTAAGACTCCAAACATTTTCACGTAGTATGAGTGCAAGAGGTTTGTACTCTTCTCGGATGTCCGTGTAAAGATAATGTTTCGATCGGAGTAATATGGTCGAGGTTTGCATATTATGCGATTCAAATCTTCGGGAGGGTATGTGAGAACAATATGGACTATTTTGTTCACGAAAGTTGAATAGAGAATCAAGAGACCAATCTTGGTGAAGGCACATTGTCCATGATTTGGAATTCGGAGAATTTGAGTAAATTGTCCAAGGGTTAAAGCAGACTTTTGGGTTTGATCCAAAACCAAAGAGATAGAAACGATCCTCGTTACGAGCGAGTTCGACTTGACGGAAGAATTCCAATACAAACCTTGGACATATTTTCTCGTTTATTTCGAGAAGAAATTCCAATCCTATGGTTCGGAAGGAGGTATTGATACCTTCTTCGTATTGTAGAGGAGTGTCGACAATACGTCCTTCGTGGAAGTGACGGGTTTCGAGATTATTGAAACCACGGACATGATTGCCGGTGTGTTGGGCTAAAGGGAGATGTTAGGAGTGTAGATGCTAGTGAGTGAAAAATCAAACTCATATTCATGCGACATAGCGAAACCTATAGGAAAGACAAGTTAATAGGATGTGACGTATTACGGTAAAACAATGCTTACCTAACATTTTACAAGATGTTTATTAACAATGACATTTAACTAACTTAATGTTTGACATTCAAGTAGAACATTTCTTTTAGGAAAAAGTATTTTTATTTTGCATGAAAAATCATTATCCGATGGGACGGTTCCTTCATAAGGGATCCGGCTAGTATACTTGAGGATCCGTGGATCCGTAGTAATGTAATCGATTTTTGATAAAACATAGGTTTAATAGTTTTATACCAAGATATGTGTTTTAGCCTACATTTTCTTTTATCATGCATTCATGGTTTCTAATGTATCACGAAAGAATCGCAAGATATAAATCAAAAATGATAAACACATTATGATAATAATAACCTAGATAAACTAGACTACTAATAATATTTCATTTCAATGCTAAGAATTATACAAAGGATTGGTTATATAACCCCAATGTAGATTAACAACACAAAGTATATGTCTCCGTATGTGAACTTCATCATAGGGAACACAAAAGTAATGAGTGTTAAGGCGATGAGTACGAGGGCGACGTAAACCATGTTGATGACGAACCTTCTTGGTTTTGGTTTGAGATGAGATGAGACGAAGATGAAGTTTTGAATGAGAGGTAATTTTTTGAAAATGGAAGATTTGAAAAAGTGGGGATTTGATATAGTGGATGACGGATGATTTATTTATGGGGAAGGAGGAATTTTTGAGATTTCCGTTTTGTTTTATTATTAAAAAGATATGATTTTTGGATTAAGTGAAATAAAACACAAGTTTTATATACCACGACTTTAGACGAAAAAGTAACACGTATGTGAGAAAAGGCTTCCTAATGAAGCTACATGTAATACATGTATATGCGCAAAAGATAATCATATAAATACCTATGTAAGCATACTTAATTATCAAGCTTATGTCATTTAGAGATAAGTAGAAAGTCATACCTCTAATGCACTTAGGAATGTCTTTACAAATGACACAACAAATGTCAGTAGACAATTCCGGCTCCTTTGTGTTTAAGATACCTTCTTAGAGAAGGTATTCTTGTTACCAAACGATTCCTATGGCTTGGTAGGTATGAGCTTTGACTAAGCACCATGACAAAGAGGATTAGTGCAATTAAATAAAGAATAAATAATAAGAAAAAATGTTGTCATCTAATCAACATCCAAACAAAGAGTTTTAAAAGACATGGTGTTTGTTTTTATGAAAAATCTTCTTTGTAGTTTTCAATTAACCATGGATCGTATCAAGTTTTTAAAGTACAATATACTTCAATAAACTTGGTAACGAAGCTCTGATGCCAATTGTAGAAAACTAGATGGGGGGTTGAATAGTTTTTTATAGGAATTAGAAATTCCATGTTAAAGTGTCGGTCACCCCAATTATGATCTAGCATAAGTTAGCTCATAGACATATCGTTGTTTCGTTATTTAGTAGTTTATTAGTTAGTTTGTAGCGTAGATTAGTTTATTGTAACACCGTGGAGGAAGGACGGTCTTTACCGGCTGTATGCACGATTCACGATCGATGGAGGGCGTATTCATTGTAACTATAAATACCCCTTCCATTCATGGAAGGGTGGTGCTCTTTCAATCTAATCTTTCACATTTGTGCTACAAGTCTCTACCAAGAACACCTCTCACTCTTTCTCTCTCTAAAACATGGCTTTCTTGTATCACCACCATCCAAGACCACCCGAATCATCAACACAATAATATTAAGATCCTTACAATTGGTATCAAGAGCCATGGTTATTGTGTTATCTTTGATTTGTGTGGTTCGTACCATGGTTGTTTGTGTTTATTGATTTTGTGGTTTGAATATGTGTTTAAACTGTTTTTACCATGTTTTTAAAATTGGAAAATTTTCTCTTCCTCATCTTAATGGGTAACAGTTTTAAGATATTGTTATTGTATCCATGGTCCAAAAATATTAAGTCATGTTCATTATATGGTGTTGTCACAATCAGCTTCTTTGGTCACTTTTGTCAAATAACTTTTGTCACAATCAGTGTCTTGATAACCTTTTCTCTTTGACATGTCTGTTACCAAACTGGGTCAAAATTGCAGTTTGTATGACAGTTTTCTGGGTTTGTCATGAATATGGTCAGAATTTGGTCGGAAAACTCATCGGAAAAAGTCATATATCATGTTAGCGACTTGTCACAAAAACAGTACAGAGGCAATGTATTTTAATGTAGCGACTTGTCCAGATTTTGTGTACTCAAAGCATGTTGACTATTCAGTCAACTGCAGCTAGCGACTTGCTATTTAACATACCTAGTGACTTGTGACTTGTTATTTAACAATTATAGCGACTTGTCATGCGTTAGCGACTTGTGACAGAAAAAAGGTTAGCGAGTTGTGACTTAAAAAGGGTAGCGACTTGCCATGAGTCTTTACTCATGGTAGCAACTTGAGTCTAGCGACTTAGTCTAGCGACTTAGTCTAGCTACTTAGTCTAGAGACTTAGGCTAGCAACTTGGTCTAGCAACTTAGGCTAGCGACTTAGGCTAGCGACTTGACAAAAGAAAAGAAGAAGATATAACCACGACCACAACATCAAAAACCATATACCGAAAGACTCGACCTCGACTTAATCCGTCATTGGTCCAAGAAAATTAATATCGAAAAGACCCAAACCTTTAAGCGCTCCGACAATATCATCCAACAAAACACGAATCTAATCTAGACTCACCCCAAGACTTCATGGAAGATTGATAACATAAATTGGTTATAATCATTCCTTGATACTAACTCAAACAAATCAAATAATTAAATCTCGATTGCTTCGTGAAACATATTGTCTACCAAGTGTCCTATTCACGAATCTTTATAAATCATCGATTCGGTTTTGTAGTTAATTCTACATGTATTTCGAACAAAATGAGGTAGAAAAATTAACTAGAAAGCTATTCTTTCTCCCTGGTTCGTTCGTTAATTTAATTATGCTCACAATCACTTACCTTGGAATCGAGTTTTGCTAACAATCTTAGAATAAATCCCTCGGTCTCGCCGCAACTTGATATGGGATGCGAAGCGTGAAAGCATTGTTACGAGGAGGGCATGATTATTCGATGAGATGTTTAATTAGGAACAAGGTGAGAAAGATCTAAGATTAATCTTTCTTTGGAGCGTGTGATTAGGGTGATGAGATGAGATTTGGAAGTAATATTCTTTGAGCGGTTTTGATGTTAGATGGGAGGCGTCTTGATAATGAGTGAGAGTATTTAGGGTTTGGTGGAAAAGTATTAGGGATTATTAAGGGTTATGTGAGATTGGTGTGTTACTTATACACCTGAAATATTAGGGCAACATTATTTGTGGACGGGGTGTATTTCGTTTGGGCTTCTCATTTGGGTTTGGAAGTCACTATCCGAATATGGGCTTTTAGTGCTCATAATTCATTGGGCTATGTTCTAATAATCTCACATTGTGCTCGAGATTGATACTATTTCATGTTAACTAAAACGAAGAAATTTGCTATCCAAAATTTTATGTTACAAAATTTCATGACACAATTTTAAAATTTTTGGATAACAAAACTTTGACAAGAGAAATATCTTGGCATAAATTTAACAAGGATACTCGTTTAAGGACATTATGTATTTAGAGTTGGATCGGATTTGATTTTCACATGGGCTTGAACGGATCTACTGTTAATTTGAAAAGTGAAATTTGTTCTTATGGGCCGACCTTATGATTATACTTGAATGATGGACTGATGGGCTTCTCAATATTGGATTATACACATGAGATTTGAAATTATGAGGTGTGATAATGAGATTTGATGATGAGATTTTATGAAGAGATTTGTTGTGGTATAAGGTTTGATACTTTGGGTTATACATTCTCACAAAGGAGATTATGACACGGCTTGAATTGATATTTGAACAAGGTTGACTACGGGGTTGTTTGTACGGTATTTCTTATTTGTCTTTGAAGTGAGGTTTTCCGGGCGTGTTTACTTATTTCGTCTTCTTTCTTTCTACCCTTCTGCGAAGATGACTTGTTTGGGCGTTTGTTGAGTGTGATAAAGACTTGGCTATTTAGTTATGGTTGTGATTCTTTCTCGCTAACCCACAAAGTAACTATCACTTGATTGTCTCACATGATTGAGAATACGTCAAGAGGTTTTGTACAATGGGTACACCGTTTCTTTTTCACGAGGAATAGTACAAGCTTAAGTAACAAATCTGGGGAATTCTACTTCATGTTCAAGTTTGATATATTAGGTTCACTTCACCAAGTGGTCACAGCAATAGCCAACAGAACATATAGATGATGTATTTACCAAAGTATTTATTGGATGGTTGATGACATTGTTGATGTTGGATAATGAACATTGAAGAACCGTGCATTCTCCTAAAACAAACATTCACTTTGAAACCAAATTTGTCATATCACATTCAAGCGACATTGTTCACGGTTTTGTCTTGATTTTGTAAAATCCGCGAAAGAATCTATTTCTCGGTTTAAATCATAGACTTGTAAAATCCGTGACAATGGAAACATCTGATAAAAGTAAACTGCATTTACGGAGCTATCTTACGATTTATTCTTGGTTTTGTAAAATCCATGAAGAAACTATTTCTCGGTTTAGACATAGAATTGTAAAATCCGTGATGATGGAACCATCACGGAGATAGGAAAGTGTATTTGGGATCTTATCGATCTTTGGTGCTACGGTTTACGCTTGAAGAAGGGATAAAAGGTGTACTTCATGAATTGGGTGATTGTTTGAATTTTTATCATGGCAATTTGGTTATTACATGGTTTTACGGGGTCATGTGCTACTAACCATGGTCAGGATGAAAACCATTATCATAGTTCACTTAAAACGTCAAAGGAGGCTAGACTTAAGCTTTTAACTAAGAAGATGTGACAACGGAGTTAATTCACTATTATTTATTTGAGGTTGAAGTGAAATATCACAGGCGAGTGTACTTAGTATCTGAAGGTATCGGGGATGGTTGGATGAAGATTCTTCATGATCCTTATTCGAGCTTCTTATAAAAAAATGAAGACTTGGAAATCTAGTTATTATTGGGTGACTTTTTACTTTTCTTTTACCACTTGGGGGAATTGGGCTCGTACCACCACAAAATAACTATCACTTTAAGGAGTTACGTTGTAGTGCTCAGTGTCACATTAAATTGTGGATTTTCAAGAGGTGATGTACGTCTTATACTTGATGGTTGGTTGGATGAAGAGTATAGAGTACTTAGAGATTCAATGGAGGATGAATGCTCGGCACCGCTCTTTGTTACATTTGTGCAACTTTAAGTCACGAGTTCGGGTTAGTTTACTTCAGGGTCAAATTCATCATATTGGGTTCTTCTCCATCAGCTGTCACAACAAAGAGCCTACGGAATGATAATGGGGTGATTACATGTTTTGCCAAGAGATGATGAAAAGAGAGAGATTATGACGTATGAAAACAACAGTTCATGCCTCGTACTCTAAAGAAAAGAAAAGTGTACGTCTCAGTGCGCTTTATCTTCCGAAGAAGAGAAATCTTCTTATGACGTTTGAACACAACAGTTCAAGCCTCGTTCTCTAAAGAAAAGAAATGTGTACGTTTCAGTGCGCATTATCTTCGAAAGAAGAGAAATCTTCTTATTATGACCATTCTCATCAACATGCTTCATGCTTTTTCCATGCGCTTCAGTCATCAAGTGATCCGGACTACTGATAATTACTCTCATTCCACTTGCTCAAAATAATGAAGATGGCGACATCATGTACTAATTTTGCGGGGGAGAAGTGTGAATAGAATACATTTGGATGATAATCACTTGTTTAATCAAGAATGGCATCCCCGTATGCAATTCTTGAGGGGAGAAGAAGTGTGAATTCTTGCATGGTTGATTGATTTAGAATTAATGGTCAAGCGGCTCCAAACTCATGTAAGAACCGAGCTTCTTCTTATCGGGTCATCTTTACATGGAGTTTCTTTTAAGAGCCGTTGGTTGACATCTTCATACGGACTGAGGAGTTTAATGACAAAGTGCTTCTAGTTGATGGGCTGATTTCTTTGATGAACATCACTATGTTCTTGTTTGATTGGGAGGGACTTTAGTTAAGGGGATTTGCTATTTCAAAGTTAACGGGAATGCATTTGGTGAGTTGAAGATGTTGACTTTCTATTCCCCAACTGGACAATCTTGAAGAAGGTCAAGTCTACAGTCTGTTCTACATTTTCTGATGCATGTTAGAAGACTAAGACGAATTGAATTTAACGATCTAAAGACTTCTTCTTATCTCGGGCATTCATCGAAAATATTGTCATCTTATGGGAGAGCACTAATTGGGGGAGAATGAAATGTTGAATTTAATCCCCAATTAGACTTGCTCATATTCTTGACAAGTGGATTCTCACAAAGATTAAAAGTGGTCTTCTCAAAAGATTTCAAGTATTTGGTCGATAAGATGTTCTTTGATTCGAAGTGTCAAAACCGGCAAGGGGGAAGGAGACACATCTAAACACAAAGCGAGTAAACTTGATGAACTTAATTCTTCTAAGTGATTGAAGATATCTGGGAAGACAAATGTCATGACTGCAGAGAAACTCAAGGTTTTACTCATCAAGGCTTTTAGTGTTATTATTCCAACGACGTGGGGGAAGAGATGTAAGAGAAAGTTTACGAAGATAAAAGAGGTACAAAAGTGTGTGATGATTTTGATGTTATCGCAATCATCGGGGAGAAAATTGTGTACATTGGGCGCTCGGATGTCCCACTTGAGAGCTTAATCGGTGATTCGAGATATAATCACTTATTACGGAGTTGCGCCCTTGATGATAGTCATCCGCATAGATAATCAGTGATTCAGCCTGCTTCTTCAATATTATCGGTTATTCTCTCTTTGGGCATTCGGGTACTTCGGGTTCTTGAGCTTCATACACTTCGATGGTATAAGTTTCTTTGTCTTTGGGTAAATGTGTATTCGGGTTCGTGAGCTCTAGTCTAAGAGACTAACTGCATCAATTCGTCTACTTGGGGGAAGTGGTTTCTTGACAACTTTTGGAATGGATCGCTTCAGACTTCAGTGGAAAAGGAATTTGAGAAGAGTCATTCAAGTGTGGGATGAAACGTTGTTGTTCTTCTATTGGATGATATAACCCCGAATGAAGAATCACGGTGATTATTCTTAAAAGGGCGGCAGGATCAATGATAATGGTGTGCTTCTTTGTGCACTGCTAAAGCAAGCTTGAAATAGAGCTTGAATCTGCTCAACATAAGGATTTTCGGTTTGGGGAAGCGCCAAAGTCTCTCTTTCTCAAAGGCTCATGTTCTATCTTCTATTCTGATGCCTCGGAAGCTTTGGTGGTGGAAGTTTAAGAGATGACGAATTCTATCTTCTACGACGTGCTGCTCGATATCCTTATCTCGGTACTCGTATCATCATCTTCTTAAACTATATCATCTACTCTATCTTTGTAAATATTTATCAAAAACAAAATACAAAAATATAAAACCAACAAAAAGAAAATAGAAAAATATAAAACCAACAAAAACCCATAAAAATCAAAAAATTTTGAAAAATACCAAAAATATTGTTTTCAAAGACATGTCTTCTGATATCGATAACATCTACGGTCTTAGAAATGTCATTCAATAATGGCACGGGACTTTAGATGAAGTTCGAGCAGGAGGTGTAAATATTTCTTTCTAAACATGTCTCAAAAATGGCTTGCAGTTACTTCAGACTGTAACCCGTGCTTAAAACTATGGCTTGCAGTTATTTCAGACTGTAACCCGCGCTTAACCATGGTTTGCTATTACTTCAGATAGCAACCCGTTCTTCAAGAAAGGAAAGTGCTGCGCTAAACCAATTTTCAAATATTTCGTGCACTTATCCTAAAACAAAATTAGGAAAGTATGTCAAAGGATCTTTGTTCTACTCAAATATTTTTCCTTCAAAATTCTTGAGAAAATATTTGTTTTAACAAAATGGTGATAAATGAGTTGCTTTAAAAACAATCGATTCGAGTTTTTATAAATTTGCAAACTCAATCAATGACTTCAGCACTTTTAAAATTTTCGAAAATGAGTCATTGATTGAGGGTAGCGCAAGAGGTGATGAAAAGCCGACAACTTGTTAGGACTAGGTTTTGGCTTGCCCCTTTCTTCTTATTAGGAAGGTAGGTTTGGAACCCTATACAAGGGGCTGCTTGCTGCTCACCCCTATCTCTAAAGGGGCGCACACTCGTTACCACTAAACGACGAGAATTTTTTCATACTTATATCATCTAACGGACTTTCTTAATCATCCTGCGTGCTTATATGAAAAAATATAATTGCCTATGTTGAAGGACTAGGTTTCTAGGATGTGATTGTTAGGATTAGATGATTGTAGATTGATGAACACATTATTCCCATACCTTTTATGATCGATTGATATGTTGAATTGACTTTTATTAGTCGATTCTTTGTTCGGGTGATGTCGACCACCATATATACGTATGCGTGTTCACTAACGTATGCAGGTATATTGGTATATAAGAATGTTCCCGATACGGATCTTAATTTGACTTCTATGAAGAAACGGAGCTTAATTGGACCTCTATGAAGAGTTGGCATAAATGCAACGTAAGAGGTCTCACTGCATCAGCAGATAGTTTTCTTCATCATCAAATGAAGAAACGGAGCTTAATTGGACCTCTATGAAGAGTTGGCATGACAAATGCAACAAAAGAAGTCTCACTGCATCTGCAGATGGTTTTCTTCCAACCCTCAGCAACAACAACAAAAGCAGCTCAACCACCTAACGTATCTTGTGCAGGAAAAGTAGTGAATGATACCATTTTTAAACAATTTTGAAAAATATTGTTTTGAAAATGGAAAAATATTGTTTTGAAAATGAATCGGATTCAAAGTTTTGAAATCAACCGGACTTTATTTTGTCAAATCTTAAGTGATTTCAAATTAAATATTTTCAAACGATATTTCATCAAAAAGTCCGGTTTGTACAAAATAAGTGGTGATCTAAAGATTTAATTTTATGTCAAGGTATGATTTTTTCTTTAGAATCAAGATATTACAAAATGAAATTTTTTCTGTTCTTGTTTGATTGTGAAATTGTTTTATTTTACTTAAAGATCTCTTAAAAACTATCATACCTGACACTAACAATCTTTAATGTCGAAAAACTGTTCCTTATCAGTCATGTTTAAAAATCAAATCTTGCCACGTCTTTGATACGCTTACAGTAGCGTTCGGGGTCAAAGGAACTTCCTTTTAAATCGAGCAAGTTTTCAACACCTAGGCGATGAACCTAATCGTTGTAGTGTAGTATTAGGGTAAGCCACGGGTATTGATTTCGTTCTCTAGGGAATAGGAATGCTAGAGAGAAGTTACTACGCTAAGGTTAAGGTTGAGGAAGATTATTTTTATCTTTTTATGTTTTTAGGAAATTGAAAAGTACGAATCTCGGGTATTGGATTTGGGGGTTGGTATTTCTACCGATTACTCTACTATTATCTAATTATCTAAACTAAGGTGGTGGTAGTCTATGTCTAATTAATGTGCTCGTATGATAGTTTAAAGATGTGTTTACTTAGGTTTTACTACTCCTTAATTATCTCCTATTGATGGTTGAGTTGTCACGTCCTTATTCTTAGTTGCGTTGTGTGTCTAAAGTTGTAGGGTATCGTTTCTCCCTAACTCTTTGAACTTACCAAAGGGTCTCGTCTACAAAACCCACTAGGATAATAAACTCTTACTCTAAGGCACTCTTTGGATGGTTTAGCTTACAACTACTCGTAATTATATTCTAAGGTTCACAAAGATGAATCAAGCATTAAGTACACAACGAATTACCTATCGCATTACTAGATCATTAATCAACTAAGATAAGAAACAACCAATCAATATTCAATAATTAAGTTTCATACTCCCTAAGCAAACACACAAATAAATTAGCGGACATGGAGAACATGCAAGCATACACACAAATAATCAAAGACATAATTGAATTGATGAAGTAAATACTTATCTTGATGTAAGATAGGGTTTGGAACCCTAAACTCTGTACAAGACACCCTTGGTTCGGTTTTAGGTTTTCACTCCAAAAGACTCTCCTAAAAGCGAAAAATTCGGATTCTATATATAATATTACATATCGACGGCGCCACCTTATGTTGTGTGGCGCCGTCGTGTCATTATCATTAGGGTTTCGTCTTGGCCACGTTAACCTTGCGACGGTGTCACCTTGTGTCGTGACGCGTCCTCTTGACTTTCGGCGTCGTGCGGGTCGCATCTAGGCCGTCGAGTAGCGACACCTACTCTTTTAAAGCCCGACGTCGTCACATGTAAATAGGGTTTTTGGCTTCAGTATCGTCACAAAAATCCTCCGACGGGCGTTGCAGAGATAGCGATGGCGCCATTGCGCTTTCAGCGACTTTGAGTGTCTCGATTCGACTTTGGCCATTTTCTTCAGATATTTGCGCCTTTTCGTCCAAATAAGTGCCATTCCGACATTTTGCCTTCAAGAGACCTAAAAGTGAAAAGGAACTATATTAAGCAATAACGGATACAAAGTGATCAAATAAGGGCTTAAACGACCCTCAAAATGGTACCTTTAAAACCTTATCAAATATCCCTACACTTGTTATTTGCTTGTCCTCAAGCAAATGTGCTTTTAGCCAATTAATTTATAAGTTAGGGGTCATGAAGCATTGATTTAAAATGGTCCACAACACATATAAGCCCAAAAAGTCGAACAAGCACGGAATTACATACTAGCACCTCACATGGGGTGTTTGGATACTCACATCTCTCTCGGTGTATATATGAAATATAACAAATAGGAAATGGAAGATAAACACTCATTAACCGGTCCTAGTACATAGATTACCATAGGCTTGAGAATAGATCAAACCTCCATCGCTTTGGCGTAAGCACCTAGGAAAGACTATCAAAGAGGTCTTTTAAAGGGTTGTAATGTTAGGCTTACGGTAGGAAACAAGGGTTTGGTGAGATAGGCTATTTAGTGGTGGCAAGTCAAAATCTCTATGTTAAATGCATACGAAGAATGGCGTTGCTAAGCCAAGACTCGACACTCTAAAACTCTAGGTAACGGAAATAAACAAACATAAATTTAAATGATAGATGTAGCATGGTAGCAGTATGTGTTCTTTTTTTTTTTTTTTTTTTTTTTTTTTTATCACTCTATTTTTTCTTTTCTCTTTTCAATTTTCTTTCGATTTTTTTTTTTTTTCATACACTTTTACTCTACCATTCTCTACGGTAACATCAAAATGATAGGGATTTATAGGCACATCCCTACACTTGAGTTTTTATTATTCTAACACTAATTTGACCCGAATTGAAAAGATCAAAACACTTGGGGTACATTATTACGCAAACAAAGGGAATTTGAATTTAACGTTCCCTTCCGTTATTTCATAAACTTGAACTTTTCTCATGAATCCCAATCGTCCCAAAGCTGTATACAAAGGATATGACTCGACTTAGCAACTCATGCAAGCAACGGATAATTGAACTAAGGGTTTAGGGTGATAACAAACATTTGCACTAAAAGTGAGTGCATAAGGGTTAGGCTAAGGCGATTTGGGTGTATATTTGGGGGTGGGGTGTAAACAATGCTCTTCATTGATATTCAAAACCGAAACATCACGAGAACCGCGAAAAGGATAGGCTCGAGGGTTAACTAGGGTATCGTGTACTAAAGATGAGTACAACGCAAAGGGTGTGGGGAATTACTCAACCGATGTGGAAGAAGTAATTATATTCTGGTATCAAACAAGGGTTATCCTAATGCCTCTTATCATCTAGTTATTCCTAACTACACAAGTGTAGTCTCACTTGCGATCTCGGAATGCATCACAAAACAAGTTCTAGAATCTAATATACTACGGTTCACACTCTAAGCATTGAAGATGAATGCTTTTAATTCCTACTAATCTAAGGCGATCCTCACATTTTGGGTGGAATTTGGGTGGTAAAGGGTTTTTGTGCTAGTCATATAACTTCCTATCTGATTGGCTTCCAAACAGTCAAGTTTTTTCACACAAGCTAACCACTTGTGAATGGTCAACCGTAACAAACTTAAAACAGTTCAGAAACAAATGCAATTAAGATCAGAGGAATATAGTGGATTCCTGGGTCGTTAAGTCCCACGGAGGATGAATGGTGTTTGAACACTTTCAGGTGTCGAATAATCACTAAGGATGGTGATTAGTATGGATTTTGATGGATAATTATACCTAAAGAAAAAGTTTATAAATTACAGCAACTTAAATGCAAATTAAAGAAAATTAAAAAGTTAAAATATATTAAATAAACGCTATCACTATTTTAAAATTGATGAGCGTTTAAAACTTAAAGCGTCGTTTGAATAAAATTACATAAGCGCACAAAATAAAGCGTGAGTTTTAAGAAATAAAATGCCTACAAATATGAAAATGATATTTTTACAATCCTAATAATAAAATAAAATTATTAGAAAAAGAAAATTATTTTTAAAACTATTTATTTAATTATTATTAAATAAAAACTATTTTTAACTATTATATAATAACCTAAAATATGATAAAATATGAAATAAAGCTAGAAAAATAAAATTATGACTTAGAAAAATCTAAAATATGATAAAACTTATTGTAAAACTGAAAATATATTTTTTAGACTTTTTATGTATTTATTATTAATTTAATACTATTTAAAACTAATTAAAATGCTAGAAAATACTATTTAAACCAAGAAAATTATGGAAAAATATTTGTTTTTTGCTTTTTATATTTATCTTAATCTAGGAAAATTGAAAACATATTTTTTTAAACTTTTTCTGATTTATTTGTATTAAAAGCTATTTAAAAGGATTAAAAGCTGTTTTAAATAAGGAAAAATACTAAGCAGATAATGGAAAAATCTGAAAAATTCAGGAAAATACTAAAATATTATTCTTAATCTATGAAAATATAAAAACATATGCTTATGTGTGAGAATATGAGGTTTTGATGAAGCTGCTTATTAATAAACAACTTCAAAATAAGCCAAAGTCCACAAATGGACACCAAATGAACATAGAAGCTAGGTTATGCTATAATTACTTAATACTAACCTATTCCAACCATACTAAATCTCGAAAAGCAATTTAAGCCAAAATTTAAGAAAATCTAAACTAGTTTTATTTCGAAATGGGACAATATTATGGTGATCTAGAGTGGGGTCCAGAGCTTAAGCTCAAAAGCTTGGTGAAATAGATAGTCGGTGGGTGGTGAATGCTATGGAACCAAGAACCACCATTGGGGTCCACTGATGTGGCTGTGGGACCCACCAAAGTGGTGGTGATGGCATTGTTGTGGTGGTGCAACAGATGCAGAACATGTTTTGAGAAGGGGTTCAAAAGAAAGCTAAGAATAAGCGGTTAATAAGCTAGTTAGAACCGAACTAATATTTTCTAATTTAGTTAAGCGAGATAAATTTTACTATCCCGGAAGATTATAAGCTAAAACTTAATAATAAACACACTGATAAAATTCTAAAGTTTATTCAAAAGCGCATTTAGGAAATTTGACTTTTCAATTTACACTAAAACTTTGACTTAAATGAACTTTGATCACCTCTAATTAACTGAATATGTTATATTAAACTGTATTAAGATGAGTTTAAGCTAAAGTGCTAAATTACAAGCAACCTTGATGATATTTGCAATCAAATTATTAACAGTGAACACTTAAGGCAACATTAAAGATAATTTTGACTTTTATACAAATAGGGACTATGTTTTATGCTTGTCTTGATCTAACTAGAGCTAATGTAACATGAAACAACAATAAACAATGACACAAATGCACTCTAACGAGCTTAACTTAGCAAATCAAACACCCCTTTTAGAAGCGGTTTGAAGCTTTTCAAAGGATTCCAAGGATTAATAATATGAAAGCGATTTATGATCCTATAATATCTTATATTAAGGCTAAATAAGCATTAAACAATATCAATAACAACATTAAAATCAAAAATGACAATTATGCTCTTTTATCTGTCAAAATAAAATTCTTAACAACTACCAATTCTAATGAACTAACAACTTGATTTATTGTTTAATTCTACTTAAATACAACTCATAAACATGATAACACAAGGTTTTAGACTAATTAATAACTTAAACAGTTAATTACCAAAATGAGACAAAAGGCTTACAAATTGTGTTTAGGCACAAAGATAAGAATTGAGAACTGAGAACACCCCTAATAGCTTTCCTCAAAGCTTATAACCCAAATGCAATCCATATATCACCCTACTTACATCTTTTGCACCATCTTCACTTGATTTTTGATTTTAATCTATTTTTTGGTATTTTTCTTGTTTTTATGTTTTGTTGAACAAAACTGGATTTGAAAGGTTTCTAACGACTTATAAGCTTTGTCAAAGCTTATATGAGCAAAGCAATAACAACAACTATTTAACAACTTTTGCAAATTATGAGAATTTAACCATGAAATTGACATAAAGCTGAATTCGTACATGAAAAGCTGAAATTGAAACTGAAATTATGTTTTATTACACGACATAAGATTACAAAATCTTTGAAAGGCTAAACTTGCCTTTGGAAATCATAAAAAAACTTAAACGATATACAAAAATAAAATTACACTACTTAGCTATCTACATTGCACCCAACTTGTATATATTGACTTCTTTTTATCTTTGTCGACTCTCGATTGTTTCCCACCATTTCTCAGCCATTGGATCATTGAAATTCATCAAAACCACACATGTGGCATTTTGGCGGGAAAAGTCATAGAAGCGAGTTAATTGCATTTAATGCTTCTTTGGTGTATGTAGAGGTGGAGGGAGGTGGAAAGGTGATTTCTGGTGGGAGATAAGGGTGATGAGAAAACCACCCAGTATTGGGTTTGCAGTGGTGGGAGAGGAGATGCTACTGGTGGTGGCGGTATTTCTTTTTAAAACATTGGGCGGGTTAGATATTTGGTTTGGGCTTTGGGTTTAGATTAATATAGGTCCGGTTGTTGTAGCTTATAAACACAAGGACCAAAGTCGTAATTAGGCCAAACTTGAGGACCAAAGCGCCATCCTTCCAAAGAACACACAAGGACCATTCCGCCATTTATGATTAGTACAAGGACCATTATTGATTATTTTCCATTTTGTAAATCCAAGGGCCTTTTATGTCATTTTTGAAACTTAAGGGACCAAACATGTAATTTTACAAAAGTTCACTTATAAGGACTAATTTTTCATTTATGAATAGTACAAGGTTTATTTTAATAAATTTCCATTTTAAATTCACCAAGGACTATTTTGACATTTTTCAAAGTTGAGGACCAAAGTTGTCATTTTATAATTTTAAACTTTAAAGGGTTTATTTTGACAACTTTTGAATCTCATGGACCTTAAATGACATTTTGCTTTATTTTGATTTACGAGGACTAATTTTGACAACTTTTGAAACTTGGGGACTAAAGCGCCAATTATGCAAACTTGATACGTTTTCATCGATTTTGATATTTTGCATTTAAAACACATAAAACACTTATTTGTTATATTTCTATCATTTTGATGCATTTACGAGTGTTTTCGGATGTTTTGGCATTTAAATGGTACAAAATGATGAGTATTTAGACACTCATCAATCCCCCACACTAAGATATTGCTAGTCCCTAGCAATGATTTGAGAAAAATTAATGGATTTTATCTCTTTACCAAAAGCCATTACTCGGAGTAGCCAATTGTTTTAGTTCAAGTAAGAACCTTGGTACAATGATAACCAAATGATTTTGAGCAAATCATAAAGTCAGAACGGATTTGATTTGTCTTTACGAAGCCGTTTGCTTCGGACTAGCCAACTCTTAGATAAAATATCTTTGGTGAGTCGATTACCAATTATGGTTTTCCAATTGCCTTTACCACAAGCCATAAACTTGCGGGCTAGCCAACTCTTCACTAATTAAAGATATGGTGAATGAACACCATACAATTTTGGGCAAATTGCAAGCCGTTAACGGATTTGAGATATCTTTACCAAGAGCCGTTTGCTCTGGATTAGCCAATCCTTATGTGGGTTAGACATGGTGGACTGATTACCATTTGTTGTGTTTAGTACATAGTACTTCCACTAAAAAATTTAAAATTTGGCCATTTTGGGGAAAAGGGACTAAAAGGGTACATTTATGATCAAATTCGCTGAATTTCCTATCCCCACACTAAGATATTGCTAGTCCCTAGCAATGATTTGAGAAAAATTAATGGATTTTATCTCTTTACCAAAAGCCATTACTTACGGAGTAGCCAATTGTTTTAGTTCAAGTAAGAACCTTGGTACAATGATAACCAAATGATTTTGAGCAAATCATAAGTCAGAACGGATTTGATTTGTCTTTACGAAGCCGTTTGCTTCGGACTAGCCAACTCTTAGATAAAATATATTTGGTGAGTCGATTACCAATTATGGTTTTCAACCGCCTTTACCACAAGCCATAAACTTGCGGGCTGCCAACTCTTCACTAATTAAAGATATGGTGAATTTGAACACCATACAATTTTGGGCAAATTGCAAGTCGTTAACGGATTTGAGATATCTTTACCAAGAGCCGTTTGCTCTGGATTAGCCAATCCTTATGTGGGTTAGACATGGTGGACTGATTACCATTTGTTGTGTTTAGTACATAGTACTTCCACTAAAAAATTTTAAATTTGGCCATTTTGGGGAAAAAGGGACTAAAGGGTACATTTATGATCAAATTCGCTTAATTTCCCCACACTTAGAAATGAATATTGTCCTCAATATTCAAAGTACCACTGTTATGCCGAAACTTAGAACGTAAAAGATAACATTACTAGCTAAGTGTAGAAACACAACAATTATTCTCTTTTTAATATTTACAATTTTCATTCATCATTTTTTAGATCTCTATACAACATATGGGGCATCACCCCACACTAGGGTGGTACACACGGGTGAAAACCCATGTTTAACTATTTTTTTTATTACCGAGTCGCTAGCTTGACTCGACCCGAATTAATTTGTTCATGGGAAGTAAGTGGAAGAGACAATCTCCATCGGACTTTCATTCAAGATGTTTGTATAAACATTGAAGTACATGAAAGTTCCACACCGATGAGATATACATAGAACCGGCTCAAAATGATAAATGAAAATGCAGGGATCAAAATAATGTCTTCATTCCGAAGGAGTGAAGAAGGGAGAAGCCACGGGATAGGTGAAGAGAGAAAGAAAATCATGATAAAAATCTTGACTAACTCATCATCATCGGAAGGGAATTCATGATAGCATGAATTTCATCTTTAAGCTCAATTGGTCTAGACATATCCCGAGTGTGTCTAGATCAGTAGAAGTTATCATACTCGGTGGAGATATGATATAAGTGAGTTCACGGAGAACTCCTCAAAGGCAAATGATTCATATTCGATTGATTTGAGTGAGTTCACCGGGAACTCCTCAAAAGTGAATGATTCATAATCGGGAGAGAATTATGAGAATGAGAAGTGGTAATACCACTAATCTTCTCTCCCATATGATCAAAATGGAACGTTTGCAATTCGGAATAGAATCATCGAACAAAAGTTCACTATCCTCAAAGGGGATAGTATATGAAGTAGGCTTTTCATTAAAAGCCTCGATTCTAGAAATGAGAAGATTAACATTCAATAATGTAAGACGAAGAGCTTCGTCTTGGATTATTTCTTCATCATTCTCTTCTCCTGGTCGACAAGCTCGGAAGGTAATTCCCCCATAACTTATGTCTCTACAAGATAAAGAATAGTCCTCATCGAATCGAGAACATCTCAATATGATCATTTTGGAAGACAAGAGGAGGAGGATATCACACATGATCAAGAATTCCTGTGACTCTCTCGGGATTGGGACAAGGTCCTCAACACTAGACTTTATGAATTCGTCCGATTCCTTTTCGTGAGCAGTGTCAAGATGCTCGCCCCCATGTTCGGAGAGTGAGTGGGAGCTTGGTGTGATAGCGAGTTGTTTGAGAATGAATCTCAATCTGCTGGGATATCCACCGATGAACTTGATGAATCTTTATAAAATTGCAGGATACCAAGTGCATCCTCATCATCACCGTCATCGAGAATAAAACGAAATTGAGAGCTAGATCTGGTCGCTTTTCTTTTGCAATTGATTCCCTAATAGATTTTTCAAAAGCAATTTGGGAATTTATTTTAGCGACCGCTCTTGACTAGCAATTCTTCCATGGATTTCTCATGTGAATTTTGATTGACGGGACATAGTGGGAGTGGAGATTTGTCAAAGCGGAAGGTTGACATTGATAATCATCATGAGGACCCCACAATATACACAAGAAAAACGGGAACATTATGAAATGTTGTTTTACTCAACTCCTCGTTCTTTTCACCGACTCGAAGCTCTAGATAAGTGTCTTGTTGGGTTTCTTGAGGAGTTTGAGTCATTTGGCACCGTAGAGGTTGGTCGTGATATGGATAGTCGTAATTGTTACAAGGAAATGGATTCCTTTTGACAATCGGTGAAATGGGGACCTCCACAGTTCTCACAACAAGAAAGCTGTTGAGCTGGATTGGTGAATCATATGGATATTGGTCATAACCAAAGTTCGAGCATCACCGAAAACTGCTCATAGACAAACATGTTTCGGATTGACACTCAAATCCTTGGTGAGGACCTCCACAAAATTCACAAGATTATGTTGATTATATGAAGATAAGTCGGTGTGGTGGGTAATTGGAAAATTTTGAGGGTCGTTAAATGAGTTCGGATTAGGATCATAATCAAATGAATTCCTCGAACCAAAAACAAACAACTCTCGTTATGAATATCATTACCACACTGTATACACGCATACACGGTGACGTGGTGAACCAAAAGAGGCTCACCACAACCGACACAAGGAATAAACAATTCTATTTGAGAGTTATGAGAAGGAATCAGTTCATTCAAAGAATCAACAAAACCAACATGGTGATCTCGAATGACTATTAAGTCTCGAAGAACATTTTGAAAAATCCGGAGGTGGGACAAGTGGTGTGCTCGAGCTAGGAATTTCCACCACTTCCGTTATGGTCTTGATTCGGTTCTTGAGAAAGCGTGAAGATTAGGCAAGTCATTCTTGCTAGTCACCGGTCTAAATTCGCATGTTTGCTTTTAACCGTAAATTGTGAAAGTGTAGGATCAATTTGAGACGGCTTAGGAGCAATTGAGGGTTAGATCTTTGGATAACCGTAGGTTGGACGTGATTTAGCACCTCCATCATCGGAGGGAAGTACACGGTCCTTTGTCACCCGGTTCTCGCTCTATATCCCTACGCAGAATTAATGGATCATCACGAACAACACGAATTCTAGACATTTTGACAAAGTATGAAGTTTTTCAAATTCGTTCGAATCTGTCGTAGTCGAGAGATTCCATGAGAATAGAAGAAGTTAGAATCAAATGGATAGAGGGTAAAGGAATAAAGAATCAAAAGGGTAAGAGGGTAAAGATGAATATTTTTGGATTTTGGATAAACATTTTGTAAAAACAAAGAATGAAAATATTTTTGGTGTTGTTAACACTTTAGGAAAAGTGTTAATGAACTTTTGATTTTGATTAACTTTACAAAAAAAACTGCTTACAAAAGGTGGTATATGTGCAAGAATGGATCCGAAATGCTTAAAACACGCTACGACCTCCCGTGGCGCTAAAATTTGATTGGCTTCAAACAATAAGTTTTTCACACAAGCTAACCACTGCGAATGGTCAACCGTAACAAACTTAAAACAGTTCGAAACAAATGCAATTAAGATCAGAGGAATATAGTGGATTCCTGGGTCGTTAAGTCCCACGGAGGATGAATGGTGTTTGAACACTTTCAGGTGTCGAATAATCACTAAGGATAGTGATTAGTAAGGATTTTGATGGATAATTATACCTAAAGAAAAAGTTTATAAATTACAGCGACTTAAATGCAAATTAAAGAAAATTAAAAAGTTAAAATATATTAAATAAACGCTATCACTATTTTAAAATTGATGAACGTTTAAAACTTAAAACGTACGTTTGAATAAAATTACATAAACGTACAAAATAAAACGTGAGTTTTAAGAAATAAAATGCCTACAAATATGAAAATGATATTTTTACAATCCTAATAATAAAAGAAAATTATTAGAAAAAGTAAATTATTTTTAAAACTATTTATTTAATTATTATTAAATAAAAACTATTTTTAACTATTATATAATAACCTAAAATATGATAAAATATGAAATAAAGCTAGAAAAATAAAATTATGACTTAGAAAATCTAAAATATGATAAAACTTATTTTAAAACGAAAATATATTTTTAGACTTTTTATGTATTTATTATTAATTTAATACTATTTAAAACTAATTAAAATGCTAGAAAATACTATTTAAACCAAGAAAATTATGGAAAAATATTTTTTTTTGCTTTTTATATTTATATTAATCTAAGAAAATTGAAAACATATTTTTTAAACTTTTTCGATTTATTTGTATTAAAAGCTATTTAAAAGGATTAAAAGCTGCTTTAAATAAGGAAAAATACTAGCACATGATGAAAAATCTGAAAAATTCAGGAAAATACTAAAATATTATTCTTAATCTATAAAAATATAAAACATATGCTTATGTGTGAGAATATGAGGTCATGTGAAACCGCTTATTAATAAAGACTTCAAAATAAACCAAAGTCCACAAATGGACACCAAATGAACACGAAGCTAGGTTATGCTATAATTACTTAATACTAACCTATTCCAACCATACTAAATCTCTGAAAAGCAATTTAAGCCAAAATTTAAGCAAAGCTAAACTAGTTTTATTTCAGAAATGGGACAATATTATGGCTGATCTAGGAGTGGGGTCCACAGAGCTTAAGCTCAAAAGCTTGACTGAAATAGATAGTCAGCTGGGTGGTGAATGCTATGGAACCAAGAACCACCACTGGGGTCCACTGATGTGGCCTGTGGGACCCACCAAAGTGGTGGTGATGGCCACTGTTGTGGTGGTGCAACAGATGCACAGAACATGTTTTTGAGAAGGGGTTCAAAAGAAAGCTAAGAATATGCGTTAATAAGCTAGTTAGAACCGAACTAATATTTTCTAATTTAGTTAAGCGGATAAATTTACTATCCCGTAAGATTATAAGCTAAAACTTAATAATAAACACACAATAAAATTCTAAAGTTTATTCAAAAACTGCATTTAGGAAATTTTGACTTTTCAATTTACACTAAAACTTTGACTTAAATGAACTTTGATCACCTCTAATTAACTGAATATGTTATATTAAACTGTATTAAGATGAGTTTAAGCTAAAGTGCTAAATTACAAGCAACCTTGATGATATTTGCAATCCAAATTATTAACAGTGAACACTTAAGGCAACATTAAAGATAATTTTGACTTTTGTACAAATAGGGACTATGTTTTATGCTTGTACTGATCTAACTAGAGCTAATGTAACATGAAACAACAATAAACAAGGACACAAATGCACTCTAACAGGCTTAACTTAGCAAATCCAAACACCCCTTTTAGAAGCAGTTTTGAAGCTTTTCAAAGGATTCCAAGGATTAATAACATGAAACTGATTTATGATCCTATAATATCTTATATTAAGGCTAAATAAGCATTAAACAATATCAATAACAACATTAAAATCAAAAATGACAATTATGCTCTTTTATCTGTCAAAATAAAATTCTTAACAACTACCAATTCTAATGAACTAACAACTTGATTTATTGTTTAATTCTACTTAAATACAACTCATAAACATGAAAACACAAGGTTTTAGACTAATTAATAACTTAAACAAGTTAATTACCAAAATGAGACAAAAGGCTTACAAATTGTGTTTAGGCACAAAGATAAGAATTGAGAACGAGAACACCCCTAATAGCTTTCCTCAAAGCTTATAACCCAAATCAATCCATATATCACCCTACTTACATCTTTTGCACCATCTTCACTTGATTTTGATTTTTAATCTATTTTTTGGTATTTTTCTTGTTTTTATGTTTTGTTGAACAAAACTGGATTTGAAAGGTTTCTAACGACTTATAAGCTTTGTCAAAAGCTTATATGAGCTAAGAAGCAATAACAACAACTATTTAACAACTTTTTCAAATTATGAGAATTTAACCATGAAATTGACATAAACCGAATTGTACATGAAAACTGAAATTGAAACTGAAATTATGTTTTTATTACACTGACATAAGATTACAAAATCTTTGAAAGACTAAACTTGCACTGGAAATCATAAAAAACTTAAAACGATATACAAAAAATAAAATTACACTACTTAGCTATCTACATTGCACCCAACTTGTATATATTGACTTCTTTTTGATCTTTGTCGACCTCTGATTGTTTCCCACCATTTCTCAGCCATTGGATCATTGAAATTCATCAAAACCACACATGTGGCATTTTTGGCGGGAAAAAGTCATAGAGCAGGTTAATTGCATTTAATGCTTCTTGGGTGTATGTAGAGGTGGAGGGGGGAGGTGGAAAGGTGATTTTACAGCTGGGGAGATAAGGGTGATGAGAAAACCACCCTGGTATTGGGTTTGCAGTGGTGGGAGAGGAGATGCTACAGTGGTGGCGGTATTTCTCTTTTTAAAACATTGGGCCGGGTTGGATATTTGGTTTGGGCTTTGGGTTTAGATTAATATAGGGTCCGGTTGTTGTAGCTTATAAACACAAGGACCAAAGCTGTAATTAGGCCAAACTTGAGGACCAACACTGCCATCCTTCCAAAGAACACACAAGGACCATTCCTGCCATTTATGATTAGTACAAGGACCATTATTGATTATTTTCCATTTTTGTAAATCCAAGGGCCTTTTATGTCATTTTTGAAACTTAAGGGACCAAACATGTAATTTTCCAAAAGTTCACTTATAAGGACTAATTTTGTCATTTATGAATAGTACAAGGTTTATTTTTAATAAATTTCTATTTTAAATTCACCAAGGACTATTTTGACATTTTTCAAAGTTGAGGACCGAGTTGTCATTTTATAATTTTAAACTTTAAAGGGTTTATTTTGACAACTTTTGAATCTCATGGACCTTAAATGACATTTTGCTTTATTTTGATTTACAGGACTAATTTGACAACTTTTGAAACTTGGGGACTAAAGCGCCAATTATGCAAACTTGATCGTTTTTCATCGATTTTGATATTTTGCATTTAAAACACATAAAACACTTATTTGTGATATTTCTATCATTTTGATGCATTTCTGAGTGTTTTCAGATGTTTTTGGCATTCTAAATGGTACAAAAATGATGAGTATTTAGACACTCATCACTATCCGTGAGACGCTATTGTTAAGACTAATGGCCCACTCCTATATATCATGAAAAAATTTAAATTTGGTGCCAAAATTACCCTAACCGACATTTTCTCATGGTTTATTACAAAAGTGCAATTGGACAAAGCAAATAATCAAGGATAAGCATAGTTTCAAAGTTCCGTTTTATTTTCCTCCTACACTTAAACCGAACATTGTCCCCAATGTTCCCGAAAGTATCAAAGTTATGATAAAAGAAGGTAATCAAAACGAAAGAAACTAATACTCCCCCGATTAGCTCGGTAGGATCTGTAAAGTGGTGGTCAAATCCTTTCCAAGAAGAATTATTTCGTGAAAAGCTCCTTCCAATCTTGTGTAACTTCTTCGACAAACTAAACCGCACACTTGAACAAAACAAACGAAACCTTCGTAAAATCGGAGGTAATAATATATATAAGACTTGATTTAAACTAGGATATAATGCTTGTGGAATGGATGTTTCTGAATTTCTAAGAAAATTAAGACACGGAAAATTCCAAAATTTATAAGTAGCTCGAAAACGAGAAAAAGTGATCGATGTTTTACTCCTTCTGGCCGTCAGTTGCAATCTGACGCCGTCAGTTATCCGACGAAAAAGCGTTGCTGCGATTTTTTCAAAAAATGCGGAAAATTTACATCTTTAGAATCTGGAAAATTTCGCAAAACATCCATTATGACTCGATACAAGCATTTGACTCGAACAAACAAACATATATATCTTTTGGTTAATTGTTATTCTCATGTTTACGTTTCTTTTGAAAACATGTGTAATTGATAAGGTTTTAAAAGGTACCATTTTGAGGGTCGTTTAAGTCCTTATTTGATCACTTTTGTATCCGTTATTGCTTAATATCGTTCCTTTTCACTTTTAGGTCTCTTGAAGGCAAAATCTGGAATGGCACTTATTTGGACGAAAAGGCGAATATATGAAGAAAATGGCCAAAGTCAAAATCGAGACACTCACGATTCTTTGAAATTAGAAGGCGGCGGCGGGAGCTAATGGCGACGCCGTCCCAAGATTTTTGTGACGATGCGTAACTCAAACTCGTATTTTCAAGTGACGACGTCTAGTTGTGAAAGAGTAGGCCGTCGCTACTCGGACGGCCTAGATGCAATCCACGACGACGCCGGGAAGAGGACGGCGTCACGGACATAAGGTGACGCCGCCGCAAGGTTAACGTGGCCAAGACGAAACCCTAATGGCGGCGACACGGCGGCGTCACTAAACATAAGGTGACGCCGTCGCATATGTAATCTTATATATAGAATCCAATTTCTCGATCTGTGGAGAGTCTTTTGGAGTAAAACCTAAAACCGAACCTAAGGTGTCTTGTACAGTATTTTAGGGTTTTAAACCCTATCTTACACCAAGATAAGTCTTTACTTCATTAATTCAATTATGTCTTTGATTATTTGTGTGTATGCTTGCATGTTCTCCATGTCCGGCTAATTTATTTGTGTGTTTGCTTAGAAAGTATGAAACTTAATTATTGAATATTGATTGGGTGTTTCTTATCTTAGTTGACTAATGATCTAGTAATGCGATAGGTCATTCGTTGAGTACTTAATGCTTGATTCATCTTTGTGAACCTTAGAATATAATTACGAGTAGTTGTAGGCTAAACCATCCAAAGAGCGCCTTAGAGTAGGAGTTTATCATCCCTAGTGGGTTTGTAGACAAGACCCTTTGGTAAGTTCAAAGAGTTAGGGAGAAACGATACCTACAACTTTAGACACACAACGCAACTAAGAATAAGGCGTGACAACTCAACCATCAATAGGAGATAATTAAGGAGTAATACAATCTAAGTAAACACATCTTTAAACTATCATACGAGCACACATTAATTAGACATAGACTCCACAACCTTAGTTTAGATAATTAGATAATAGTAGAGTAATCGGTAGAAATACCAACCCCCAAATCCAATACCGAGATTCGTACCTTTCCATTTTCATAAAATATAAAAGATAAAAATAATCTTCCTCAACCTTAACCTTAGCGTAGTAACTCCTTACTAGCATTCCTATTCCCCTAGAGAACGATATCAATACCCGTGGCTTACCCTAATTACTACACTACAACGATTAGGTTCACTGCCTAGGGTGTTATAAAACTTGCTCGAAGAAAAGGAAGTTTCCTTGACCCCGAACGACGCGTGTAGCGTTATCAGTAATCCTCCCTACACTTATCCCTTATGTAAAATACCTTTATATGCAATTAAGACGAGGTTAAAAACAAAATAAAGCTTTTTTACAAATTTAAACATGAGGATAAACAATTAATAAAAGATATATGACACTAACAAGCAAACAATTAAGCATGGGTTGCCTCCCACGAAGCGCTTTTCTTTATTTAAGAGTCTTGTAGCTAGACTCGTGAGTGGGTGCTCCCACGTTTTCTCATTACCGCCCTCTTGACGGTCTCTCACCGGGGATTCCATGTTGTAGAAGTGTCCTATGATGCACCTCTCTAAGAGTTCGTCCTCTCCCACTCGGTCCTATATTTCGGTCCTAAGTTCAAACAATCCTTATAGAACCCGAAAATCTTAGTCATAACATAATCTACTCCCTTTTCCCTATCCTTATCATTCACTGTAATAGACCGACGACTTAAGTTCCTTTTCATCATTAGAGAGTGATGAAAACTTCTCAATCTTAAACGGAATTTGGTAAGCTATGTCGTCGTTCTCATCCTTGAATCGCACTACTCCTAACGAGGATCATAGGTCATCCGGTGCTTTCTATGAAAGGTTTTCCTAGAATAACGTGGGACAAGCTAGAGTATATGGTCGTGCTAATATCATCCACAATTATGAAGTCCGTAGGGCGTGAAACTACCTACATGAGCGGGCAATCCCTTAACTCTACCAAGAAAATTGCACTTATCACTAGGATTATCGGGGTCTTGCCTAGTTGGGATAGGCTTCTTCATTATCCAGTTGTAGTAGGTGCTAGTCATTATGTTGATTGGGGATTTGCGATCAATGTAGGCCTTTGCCACAAAAAGGTGTCCTATGCAACATGGTATGTTAAGATTCCAAGGGTTCCCAAACTTGATTCTAGGGCTTTTCCTAACATACATGTGACGGAGGTCACGCACTAAGTGAGGGTGGCGGGATAGTTCTTCTTCCGTAGGAAATTTGTTGAAATAGTCAATGTCTACTTCATCTACTTCCTCGGGTGTTTCATTATTCAGCGTATGGTCCTCTTCGTCATCTGTTCTATCAGGTTTCACTAAGGCGATGGTATTGACGAATTGAACGTGCTTAGTTAGCTTGCTTGGATCCTTAATCTCTATACCTGAAGGTTCGGGAGTTGTGATAGCACTAACCTTCCTATCACTATTGGTTATGGCTTTCAAAAGGTTGTGTATCTTCCTATCCATCTCGGCTTGTTGATGGTTAAAGCGGTCCGAGAGCTTAGCCATTTGGGTTTCTTGGGATGCAACTAGGTTTTGCAACATCCCTTCGATGTTTTGTTGGTTAGGACCGTTAGGTGGGGGCCATGAGAAATCATTAGAGGTGAATTCTTTGGTTTGTCCCCAGTAGAAGTCGGGCTTGTTTTTCCATGCCTCACGGGTTTCATTGAAATTCCTAGGTCCGGTGTTGTAGGGAATCTTCCTCCCGCTAACTTGATACGCTTACGCAGCTGCGTTCGGGGATCGGTGCTAGTCGCGCGTGTTATGAGGATCACAAAACGGCTCGCACGAGGAAGAAACTTTGTTCACATGGTGTGAAGACTTAGGATTTTCGTAGGAACTCATGAGGAATTTAACTTGATCTTCAAGTTCGATCATCCTACGGGCGGAAGGTTGTGAGTTGATGGAAGGCAAGGAGATTGCCTTGACGGTTTTAGGTAGCTCACGGGTGTCATCCCAACTTTCGTTGTCGTAGAGGGCAAGGTCCTCTATTATACCCCATGATTCTTCCGGTGAGATCACTAAGTTTTCCACCGCCACTTGGTCAATGGATCGCTTAGTGGGAAGTTGACATGATCATAAAAGATTTGGACTTGGAGCCAAAGATCAATGTCGTGATGAGGGACTTTATGAAGTAAGTCCTTAAATCGGGTCCATGCTTAGAGAGATTCACCTTGACATTGTTGGAACATCAAGATGTCATTCCTAAGCTTAGTGGTTCTCCGGTGGGAAAAATTGAGCAAGGAAGCGAGAGGTAAGATCATCCCAACTTGAGATGGAGCGGTGGGAAGTCGCTCAAGCCAATTACTAGCTTGGTCCCGTGAGAGAATTGGAAGAGACGCAGCGCATGGTCTCCCGAGTAGTAGCATCAAGGTCGATGGAATCGACAATTTTGAGAAATCCCTTAGATCTCGATTTGGATCTTGAACGAAGTCCATGGAATGCACATCCGTTTTGCACCAACCGGATGGTGTCGGATCGCAGGCCGTAGTTTGGGCTTGGTCGGGAAGCTCAATGGTGTTCCTATAGCCTAGGTGGCTTGGTCTTAAGTATTCACCAAGAGTACGGGCTCTTGGCGGGTCATTGGTGGTGGGTTGATGAGTGGTGGTTGGTTATCACCTTCCATGATGAAAAGTGATGGGGTTACGAACAAAGGTCACGAAGAAGGGGATAGACTAAGAGAAAGCTAAAATGAGAAAAATTGACTTGATAGGAATCAAGCAAAGAAACCTAAGCGAGGTGGACTACTAACTAGCTATTCTATTCCCAGCCGCGCCAAAACTTGATACGCTTACACAGCTGTTCGGGGTCAAAGGAACTTCCTTTTCGTCGAGCAAGTTTTTCAACACCCTAGGCGATGAACCTAATCGTTGTAGTGTAGTATTAGGGTAAGCCACGGGTATTGATATCGTTCTCTAGGGAATAGGAATGCTAGTGAGAAGTTACTACGCTAAGGTTAAGGTTGAGGAAGATTATTTTTTTTTATCTTTTTAGGAAATTGAAAAGTACGAATCTCGGGTATTGGATTTGGGGTTGGTATTTCTACCGATTACTCTACTATTATCTAATTATCTAAACTAAGGTGGTGGTAGTCTATGTCTAATTAATGTGTGCTCGTATGATAGTTTAAAGATGTGTTTACTTAGGTTTTACTACTCCTTAATTATCTCCTATTGATGGTTGAGTTGTCACGTCCTTATTCTTAGTTGCGTTGTGTGTCTAAAGTTGTAGGGTATGCGTTTCTCCTAACTCTTTGAACTTACCAAAGGGTCTCGTCTACAAAACCCACTAGGATAATAAACTCTTACTCTAAGGCACTCTTTGGATGGTTTAGCTTACAACTACTCGGTAATTATATTCTAAGGTTCACAAAGATGAATCAAGCATTAAGTACACAACGAATGACCTATCACATTACTAGATCATTAATCAACTAAGATAAGAAACAACCAATCAATATTCAATAATTAAGTTTCATACTCCCTAAGCAAACACACAAATAAATTAGCGGACATAGAGAACATGCAAGCATACACACAAATAATCAAAGACATAATTGAATTGATGAAGTAAATACTTATCTTGATGTAAGATAGGGTTTGGAACCCTAAAATCTTGTATAAGATACCCTTGGTTCGGTTTTAGGTTTTCACCCAAAAGACTCTCCTAAAAGCGAAAAATCGGATTCTATATATAATATTACATATGCGACGGCGTCACCTTATGTTGTGTGACGCCGTCGTGTCGCCGTCATTAGGGTTTCGTCTTGGCCACGTTAACCTTGCGGCGCCACCTTATGTCTGTGACGCCGTCCTCTTGACCGGCGTCGTCTGGTCGCATCTAGGCCGATCGAGTAGCGACACCTACTCTTTTAAAGCCCGACGTCGTCACTTGTAAATAGGGTTTTGGCCGTATCATCACAAAATCCTCCAACGGCGTCGCATATAAGCGAGTGGCGCCGTCGCTCGCTTTTCAAGATCTTTGAGTGTCTCGATTCGACTTTGGCCATTTTCTTCAGATATTCGCCTTTTCGTCCAAATAAGTGCCATTCCAGCATTTTGCCTTCAAGAGACCTAAAAAGTGAAAAGGAACGATATTAAGCAATAACGGATACAAAAGTGATCAAATAAGGGCTTAAACGACCCCTTAAAATGGTACCTTTTAAAACCTTATCAGTCTTTCCTTAAAATTTTCTAAATAATTTAAATCAACTAGGATCACAAATCTCAATTGGTTTGAAATTTTTGATCGGGGGAGAGATCGTGATTTAAATCTCTTGTCTATTTTAATGGAATTGGTTTTAGTCCTTTAAAGGCACTCCTGCCTCCATGTGCCAAACGATTTCAATATACATAATGCACATGTTGAGGGGGAGCATTTATCCAAAAACAAGATGAGCTTTTAAATCAGGCACATTTTCTCCCATGTTTTCTAAACCTTATTAAATCACTTCGGATCCAAAATCTCAAAGGGTTTGATATTTTGATGGGGAGAATTTGTGATTTAATAATGAAATTTGATAAAGGTGATCGTTTGATTCAATTGTGCAGTGCTCTTTCATATGTGCTAAACGCTTTCAATCTCAAGCACATATTGAGGGGGAGCATTTCAAAAGAAAATAAACTATCGAGGTGCAAATGCTTTTATGTTTTAACATAAAGTACCTTGATTGAGTTTTCAAATGGTTTTCTTAATGGTTTTTGTGATCGTGTATGTGCTTCAAAAGAACTCTTTCCTCTATGTGATAAAATGATTTCACATATCCTATGCACATATTGAGGGGGAGAATTTTACCAAGAAAATCAAATGGCTCTTTCTTACGAAATTGTGATCAAGAATTTGTTTCAAAGAACTCTTGCCTCCATGTGCTAAACAATTTCAAATCATATGCACATGTTGAGGGGGAGCATTTCTAAAAGATCAAAACAATTAAGGTACAAAATGTTTTGATATTATATCACAAGTACCTTGATTGATTTCCAAATGATTTTTCAATTGGTTTCATGAAGGAAAGAACTATACCAAAAGACCGACCATTTTACTTTATGTATGGAGTTATAAGGATGGTGAGGTTAGGTATTCGTTCCCATGATCCGCCAGAGCCGGAGGGATCTACCCAGTGACAATCCACTAGATAGTGTAGAAGTCCTTAGGTATGATGAAAAAAGGAGAAAAATGAGAATATGGGAAGAGTGCGGACTGAGATAGAGCTAGTCTTGGAATAAACCCAACAAGGTTCTAGTTATGAAATCTCGGTAAGCAATCAAGAGGTTGAAGAATGAAAAGAATTAAATGTGAAAAGGGTGAAAAGAAATAGCCTCCAATAATTCAACCTTAGGGCGATGAAGGGTTCAATACATATACTCTTGGTGGTTACTAAGGTAACACTGGTATTGAAGACAAGACGTCATGGACCCAATGGACTTGCTTGCACTAAACTTCCCAAGCTACTCAAGTTCCTCTTAAAAGGACTTGTTTCATTCTCACGGGAACCTACATAATCTATCGACTTTCTCTTAGAGATTGTTGATATTGAAGAAGGAGACCCTCTCCTAGTCTCGGCATAGGAACCAAATATGCACTATTGAGTCTAGAGCCAAGAGATCATCCACAATATCTCGTTAGGACACTAAGTTAATGAAGACTTGCTATTTCACACAATGTGGAAAGTAAGTTTATATTAAGAGTCCCACGATTATCCTTGTGGTATTGCTAGAACATCCGAGTGATATGTAAAATATTCACAATGAAGATGGAAATCCTTCTAGAGCCAACATCAAACAAGCTCTTGGTGGGTGACATGTGAGATCTTTTCTAAAGATCAAGCTTGTGACAACTGGATAGAAATGATGGGCGATTCATTCGTGAATCAACCTTGGTCCAGAAATGAATTGACGAATACTTTTGGAAAACCGTTCGATGTGCAAATCTTCTTTCTCTAGCGCATCGAATGTGTATTTATGTTTTCAAACACAAAAGTATCTCGATTGAAAAATACTTTTGAAAAACCGTTCGATGTGCGAATCTCTTCTTTTATCTAGCACATCGAATGTGTACTCCTTTCAAATATAAAAGTATTTATGATTGAAAATTGATCTTTCTCATAAAACCTTCATCGTATTTCGAACTCTTTCTTCTAAGCAATACGCGATTGTTTTCAAATCAATTTTCATCAATCAATGAATCTCAATTATTGGTTCACTCACTCCATGAGACGTTCGGTTTGAGAATAGCTAGAACATCTGCGAAACCCGTCAAGGAGATTCTTCAAATTATACCTAATCACAGGCAAGACTTGTATTGATCAACGGGAACCGTGGTCCGTGTACCTCAATTCAACGAAAGTGATCAAAGACACTTTCGTGTGTTTTATTGTTGATCGTTGTTTGCGGTACATTTGGACGGTTGCGGTGATCGAATTGAGACGTCAATCCAAAGCCGCATGCTCACAACATCCACACTTAATTAAAGAAATCATGATTGGTGCATATTACATAACCTGGCTCTGATATTTTTATACTATGCTTCTGCTACGCTACTGTAAATATCATGAACCAGTAAAGCCCGCTACTCTGATGGAGAGATGTCATGATCCTGAAAGTGTGAGCATGTCGGTCCAAAAGTCACAACTTCACATGATGGCAACACAACTATGGATGATCCAGAGAGATTTGATGTGGCTGATGATCTCAAAGAAAGCTCGAAGATCATCAAAGATGTGGATCACTTAAAGGCCTCTACTAAAAGTACAAATCAATGCGGACTTTGAAGAATCGCTACTAAAGCACAAAGATTGCGGAATTGAAGAATTGAAGTCTACGAGCTCAAGAACAAAGTCAAGAATAGAATGCTAGGATGCAAAATGTATTACATGGGGTGACCTCCCTTAGGGGGAGATTGTTAGGAATTGGAAATTCCATGTTAAAGTGTCGGTCACCCCAATTATGATCTAGCATAAGTTAGCTCGTAGACATATCGTTATTTACGTTATTTAGTAATTTATTAGTTACTTTGTAGCGTAGATTAGCTTAGTGTATCACCGTGGAGGAAGGACGGGTCTTTACCCACTATATGCCTGATCCACAGTCCGATAGGAGGACGTATTCATTGTAACTATAAATACCCTTCCATCCATGGAAGGGTGGTGCTCTTTCAATCTAATCTTTCACATTTGTGCTACAAGTCTCTACCAAGAACACCCTCTCACTCTTTCTCTCTAAAAATGGCTTTCTTGTATCACCACCATCCAAGACCACCCAAATCATCAACACAATAATATTAAGATCCTTACAAGATTGCCAATTAAAACTCGTTTTAAACTATTTAGATCGACTTATGTCAATCTATTTGGATGTGTGTTGGATGTTGACAAACAAGCATATAGAAACATAAACATGTAATGAAAAGATAAAGAGTAAGAAGCACAAAACCACAACGCAGTATTTATAGTGGTTCGCCACAAGGACACCTTCCTTGCCCTACTTCACTCCCCGAGTCACCTACTCGAGAGTTCGTAATCACTACACAACACCGACTCCTTATGGTGGAGAAACCTTCACAACGTTGCCTACTCTTTTTCAGGTACTAGGCTAACCACCGGGTTCTTTCAAACCAAGGTGAACCACACCTACCACAACGTCGCCTACCCTTTATCCGGTACTAGTCTAAGTACTAAGTTCCATTACAATGGAGGAACTACTACCCAACACTACACCAACGACTAACCCCAAAGGAGACCAACTCCTTATTACAACATCATCAAGGATATCAATATTCTTCGATCCAATACTAATCTATCTTGTACATCGAAACACACCATATCGAATGTACATTTTAGGCACCTTTCACTAATGCCTTTACCTAGATCTTCAAGACACCCTTCACTAATGTCTTGTGAGTTGACTTCTAGGCACCCTTCACTAATGCCTACAATACGGACGATCGACACCCTTCACTAATGTCTTCGTCTCGACACTTGAGACATCTTTCACTAATGTCTTCAACACTACACTTCTTAGAGAAAGAAAAGAACCATAAACAAGAGGACTTCAGTAGTCTTGATGATGAGGAAGCATGGCAACTCATGGACTTGAGCTTGCTTGACTTCAAAGGTGGTGATCTCGCCTTTAAGAGGAACCTAGAGAATCACACAAAAACAAAACTACAAACATAGATCTCTTGGATCTGGGGTTAGAGAGTTTTTAACTCAAGGAGAAAGTATGTGAGAAAGGGGTGTGAAACAATGAAGAAATGGCTCACTATTTATAGAGAGAAAATGCCTCCTGTTCCCCGGATCCCACGGATCCCTCCCTTAAGGGATCCGTCTAGCGTAAAGCTAGGGATCCGTGGGACGCTCCTCTTTGCCCATGGGTATTTTGGTCATGGGTTATGGGTTGATCCATGGGTATTTCTTTAAATACAATGTATCTAATGAGTGCAATGTATCTAATCAAGTGGGTATGGGTCAATACCATGGGTTATGGATATGCTTCATGGGTTGTAGTTATTTACCCATTATATAATACATACTATTTATGTATATATTTGCCCAATATGTAATCACTAGTTGTTGTACATATGTATTACTAAATCATAAAATCACTTATACATGTTTTAGTGTTTTATGTGAAAACGTAAGTGTGTTAGAAAACTATTGGCTCAAACTATTTATGTATTTTATTTGTTTCGTTAAAATGATTTTACGTTTGTTATCGACAAAACATTAGAAGATCGTAAAATATAAATAAACGTTTTTACGGCTTATTTGTATTAACAATCTCCCCCTTTTTGTTGATGACAAAACATAAAATTATTTTAAGGAAAAGCTATAATTCGTGAAGGTTTGAATTTGTAGTTTTTACTTTCTTCTCCCCCTTTTTGTCGAAACAAAAAGAGCTTTGAAAGGAAACTAACACATTGTTTTAAGAAAAACATGTGAAAAAAAAAACAGAAAAGAAAGAAAAAGTAGAGAGCAAGTAACGGGAAAGGATCTCATCTTAACTCCCCCTTGACGAATCCATCCCTATGTGAGGGCGTCAAGAAAAATAATACTAAGCTAGTTCATTTGCAACTAAGTTTGCAAACGATTTCGTCTATGTGACGAATATGCTCCCCCTTGATGATTGCAACTTTGCAAAGGGACGTCATGAAATGTAATCCTAATATTGCAAGTGATTTTGCAATGTATTGCTTTGACACTAAGCTCCCTCTAGCTTTAGAGTGTTAAAGTCTTCATGTGTAAATTGATTAACTACAAAACAAAGATTAGAAAACAGGTATAATGCATAATTTCCTGCAAATATGACTCAAGTTAGTAGAGAAATAGTTTTCTGTCTCACAGATCCCACGGTTCCCTTCTTGTAGGGATCTTTCTAGGCAAATTAAAGGGATCCGTCTGGCTAATGGCTAATTTTCAGCAATGTTAACATCAAAGTGAGATATGAATTATACAACATAATCATATACTCAGAAATAAAGCAAGTAGCATGTAATTTCATTTAATAAAACTAGAGGTATGATATACATGACTCTAAAAACTAAGAAAATGAACGATACATGACTTGGAAATACTAGACTTATCTAATTAACGCTTGATACTAGGACACCACTACAATTTCCTCTAGCTCAAGTTTTGTTTAGGTTTAATCTCGTCAAAATGTTCGAGGAGGTGATATAACATGAAACGTTGATCTTCTCGTACTTCATGTATCAAACTTTCAACATGTTGACAATGATAACAATCTTTGTCATGGCTAGGTAGTGGTGGTGGAAGAAATGAAATTGCTTGATTCGAAGGATCAAGTGAAGCGGGTTGGGGAGCCTCAAACGACGGAGGGATTGGTGGAGGTACATTTGAAGATGGCTCGACCAAGAATGATGGTGGTGGTAGAGAAGTGTCAACTTCCATATGGTCGGGTAGTTGACTTTGATAATTTCTCATAATCCAAATGGGATTATATGATGGTGATGGCGAAAAGGAAGCCGGAGCTAGTGTTGACTCAACACCTTGATTTTGTACAATTATTCCTCCTAATGAGGAGAATTTTGCCGGTGGAGGAAGATGAGACGGCCTAGGAGGCAAATCCTCTAAATTATAGAGGTGTGGTGATGATAGTGGAGTTGTGAATGAAATAGCTCTAGGAACCAATGGTGATGGTTTAGTGGAGATGGGATTGTTTGGCCTAGGAGGTATGGTGGTGTTTGCCATAGGTAGTTTTGTGGGTACTATCCTTTTAGGGATTGGTTTGATTGGTGGAGGAGAAATCCATGCATTTGTGGACTTAACCGGAGATGATTCGGTTGAAGAAATTTCGTGTACAACACGACCAATTTTCTTGGGTGGTTCTTTGGTTGATGAGTTACCACTTGGAGTTTTCCTCATGATGAGATGATTTCAAGAGGTTTGTAAAGATTTCTAAGTGCTGAAAATGAGGATGAAGATGATGACTTTAGGAGTCCTAACAATGTGGTTTATAAAGCAAGGGATTTGTCAAGTGCATTCAAGACTTAAGCCACTAAAATTCATTGGAATATGATGATTAACATGCACAAGAGTCAACTTCGAGTTGTACTAATCTAGGAACTCATTTAAAATGAGATGGAGTGTTCAAGTTAGCAAGATGAGCTTGAAATGATTGTTTTGGCTAGAGTTGACACAATCATCATACGGATCCCACGGTTCCTCCTTTGAGGGATCCGCCTAGGCTAATCCTAGGGATCCGTCTATCGCCACTAAGAAAAGATAGCAATGACGTTTGTAAGGTCTAATGCCTATTTCTTCTTGAGTGTTTCAGTTTATCTAAGTGTCTTAAATGAAGAGGTGCTCAAATACTTAAGGGTAATGAGTGATGTAGCTAATGATTGCCTTTTATGGAAGAAATTGGAACTTTCATGAGTACCAATGAATGAACAAAAATGACACTAAAAATTATGAGAGTGTCAAATGGAGCTAAATGATCCTAGAGATCAGATAATGACTTAGGATAATGTTTTGGAGAGTATCCTAAAGGCTTTAAGATGGAAAAACTAGAATTTGATCAATTTTGACCAATTTTGAGGAAATGATGATTATGATCAATTTTTCCATAATCGAAATATTTCCAAAGCTCGATATGAGGGATTATGTGAGAAATGATGAGTGAGCTTGAGAGCGGAAGAGTAATGGGTTTAAGTGAAACGATAGATCTACAAGCGTCTTGAGTGTGATCTAGGTGAGTTATGTAGGAAAGATCTACTTAACTTGATAAGGACTTAATTTGCCTTAAGGCACTATGTCTAACTTAGTGTGAAATGTTCTAAGGACATGTTTGAAATACAATGATTGCAATTGCATTTTCTGTTTTCCGGATCCCACGGTTCCCTAAGAGTAGGGATCCGTCTAGCACAACCTTTGGGATCTGTCTATCTGCTAAGCAGAACCTTTACTAAAGGTATGCAATGATTTTGACAATGCATTATATTTCAAGGTTAGTTAAAGAGGTTCTAACACTAAGATATCAAATGTAAAATGTTTTATTTCATGAAAGAAATTGGATTACATTGATAAAGCATGAATACTAAAGATTGATCCTATTTGAAAGATTACTAAGTTCCTTGAGCGTTTTCGCTAGAAGGATCATCAAATGGTTGATGAGTGTTTCTTTGATTCGTGAATGAAGAAAGTCTTCATGAGAGATGTGTTTAGCGGTTCCATCATCTTGTTCACAAGTAGGTACAACGGACTTTGAAATTGAGGGTGGAAGTACATGATGTTATGATAAAGTTTCGTCAAGAACATTCCATAGGGGATGAGTTTGTTCTTGGAGCCTTGAAGATTTACAACCGCCTTTCTGAAGAAGTAGGCTAGATTGTATGGTTGTTATGTTAGCAAATAATACATTATGTGAGCACAACAAGCGGAAGGATTTTCGATTTCCTAAGAATCCAAACATTTTCACGAGGATGAGTGCAAGATGTTTGTACTCTTCTCGGATGTCCTGTAAAGATAATGTTTGGATCGGAGTAATATGGTCGAGGTTTGCATATTATGCGATTCAAATCTTCACGAAAGTTGAAGATAGAATCAAGAGACTCGGTATTTGATATTTCACATAGTTGTTGTGTAATATTCGTGTTGGTTTGGTCCACCGTGTTACGGACTCGGTATTTAGCTTTGTACCGGAAAAAGGTGTAAGCAACGTTGTGAAGGCTTCTCCACCAAGTTGAAGGAGTTTGTTGACATAGTGCTTGAACTCGAGTAGGTGACTCGGGGAGTGGAGTAGGGCAAGGAAGGTGTCCTTGTGCCGAACCACTATAAATCGGTTGTGTCATTTATATCCCTTGCTTTACTTTATTTACTTTCTTTATCATTATATCTATACTTTCTCTACATCCATACGATTTCACATAATATCGAATCTAAAGTTTTTGAAACTAACTTAAAATCGGCAAAACTATTCAACCCTCCTTTTAGTTTTCCACAATTGGCATCAAGAGCTAAGTTTATAAAAGTTTTAAAGTAAACCGTATTTTAAAAACTTTTCGATCACTATGGAGTCTGAAAATTACAAGGAAGGGCAATCTATGCAACGACCACCACTACTTGAAACTAATGGTTTTATACATTGGAAAAATAGATTCGAAACGTATGTGAAGTCTAAAGATATTGATCTTTGGTACATTATTGTTGAAGGCGATTTTGAGGCTACCTAAAAAGATGATAAAGGAAATTTAGTTAACATACCTCATAATAAACTAAACGATGAAATGAAGAAAAAGCTTTCTAAAAATAGTGAAGCTAAAATGGTTTTATATAATTCTTTACCCAAAAAGGAATTCGAAAGAATTTCTATACTTAAAACCTCTAAAGAAATTTGGAATTCTTTAGTTGTAACTCATCAAGGTAATCAACAAGTTTAAAATAATAAAATTGATTTATTTGTTCAACAATATGAACAATTTTCAATATCGGATGAGGAAACTATAGATCATTCATTTGCTAATTTTAATACTATTATTACATCTTTACAAGCACTTGATGAATCTTTTTCTAGCCGTAACCATGTTAGGAGATATCTAAGGGCACTTCCATCCAAGTGGAGATCCAAGGTGACGAAATCGAAGAGTCAAAAGATTTGACAATCCTCACCCTTGATGAACTCATAGGCAACTTAAAAGTCTACGAGCTTGTCATTGCTAAAGATTCCAAGCCTCAAAGGTGAAAGAGAAACACAAATCTCTTGCCCTTAAAGCCAAAAAGGCCTCAAGCGATGAAGAGAACTCCTCTTCGGATAGTGACGACGAGGAGTATGCTATATGTAAGGGACTTTAAAAAGTTCTTTAGAAGGAAGGAAGATCGTCAAACAACCGTATGACGACAAGAAAGGATTTTGGAAAAGCAAAGAGGACGAGAAGCCAGGGATGATCGTGCTTGCTTTAAATGTGGGGACCCAAACCACTTTATTAGTAAGTGTCCCAAACGGGATGATAGAAGGCCTTCGTGAGCGGCACGTGGGGAATGAGCGACGAGGAGGACGAAGAAATTTGTCTCATGGAAAATGACGGGGTATGTCACGAATACTATAGTAGCTCATCACTAGATGATAACTCATTGCATAATGAATATGAAAAACTTTGCAATATTAGCTTAAAATTAATTAACAAAAACAAGTTTTTGAAAAATCAAAACCAACGTTTAGATAAGGAAGTCATCGAATTAAAAGCAAAATTGAAACGTCTAGAAAAGGGTAAAATAGCAAGTGGTGAATGTGAACTTTGCGTTCAACTTCAAACACTAGTGGATCAACTAGATTCTAAAATTGCTAGAATGAGTACTAATACTTTAGATATGATACTAGATAGTGTTAAAACTAGAAACAACCAAAAAGGTTTAGGCATTCAACAACTTGATACATCAACTAGTGAAAAAAAAAGAAACACAATTCGTAAAAGCAATAGAAAAACAGCCTTTGTTGTGGCGGATCCCATGATCCCACAAAAGGGAACCGCTAGTGTACTGACCGAGGATCCGTGGGTGCATTGAAGCAAACAATGGTAATAATATAGCTTCTTCCTCTCGAACTGATTTTGTTATTATTAATAAGAAGAAACCAACTCATTTTACCACTAGACAACCACTTCCAAAATATAATCTTATTTTTGCAAGAAACAAAGCTCCATCTTTTTCGAAACCAAACCCACCTAGGAGACCTAATAATGTTTACCCAAGAAGTAACCATCAAATGGGATGGAACCCAAATATGCAAAATGGTTTTCCTTTTCAAAACTTTGCACCATGGAATGCATATTCACCTTATCCATACATGTCTAACATGAATGGAATGTTTAACACTAATGGACCCATGAACAAATGGGGACCAAACTTTTGAGTTAATTGTTTTCTTAGGTGTGCTTAAAGGTCGACCTAGATCCGGATGAATGGGTCAAGGATAGTGGGTGCGTGGCACATGACCGCAATAAAGATCTATTCTCCACATATGAATCCTTCAATGGAGCAAATGTGGTGTTTGGAAATAGCAAAGTAAAATCATCGGTAAAGGTACGATTTCTAACAAATCTCTAACCATTAACGATGTGTGTCACGAGAAAACCTAAACTTTAACCTCTTAAGTATAGGACAAATATGTGATAAAAGTGCAATGTACTTTTACCAAACCGGTAGTAAGATATTAAAAATGGCATAACCATAGGAAGAGGAATTAGGAAACATGGAGTCTATGTAGTTAAAATCGGTAATGAACCTAAAGACAAACTTTGTCTTACCTCTATGGATGATACTTCAACCTTATGGCATCGAAGATTGGGTCATGCCAATATGCGACTTCTTCAATCGCTATCATCCAAAGATCTAGTAAGAGATCTACCTAAGTTAAAATATGAACATCACTTTTGTGATGCTTGTAATGTAGGAAAACAAGTCCATTCTAGTCACAAAGCTAAAAACATGGTGTCTACAACTAAGTGTCTAGAATTACTACACATGGATTTATTTGGTCCATCCGCTATCCAAAGTTATGGAGGCAACTACTACACTTTGGTCATAGTGGATGATTACTCTAGGTACTCATGGACTAAATTCTTATAGAACAAAACGGAAACATTTAATTATTTTGGAATATTAAGCAAGAAAATCCAAAGACAACTAGGAAGTCCTATAGTGTCTATTAGAACGGATCATGGTAGGGAATTCGATAATGAAGTGCAATTTGGAGCTTTTTGTGACGCTAATGGTATTACTCACAACTTCTCGGCTCCTCGCACTCCACAATCGAATGTGGTAGTTGAAAGAAAGAATAGAACCCTACAAGAAATGAGTCGCACCATGCTAAATGAGCAATCCATACCTCAAAAGTTTTAGTGCAATGCCGTTGATACTTCAACGTACATACTTAATCGAGTCTTAATTAGACCAATTTTATGTAAAAATACATACGAGTTACTTCGAGGCAAAAAGCCTACGTTAGATCACTTTAGAGTCTTTGGTAGCAAATGTTTTCTTCTTAACACTATGGATTACCTTACAAAATTTGATCCTAAATCAACCGAAGGTATCTTTCTAGGTTACTCTCCAAATAGCAAAGCTTACGTCATATTAAATAAAGAAACAATGAAGGTAGAAGAGTCATTAAATGTAAAATTTGATGAAAGTCCACCCAAACCTTCTCCACCTCTTGTCAATGACGAGATTGTTAAAAGTAAAGCTATTGTAATAAAGAAAAAGATAAATGAAGAAGAAGAAGAATCTTCAAATAATGAACTCATAAATATTAAAGAGTCCGAAAATCACCCCATAGATAAAGTCATAGGAAAGTTAAACGAAAGAACCTTAAGGTCTCAAGTTCAAAACCAAAGTATCTTATTTTGTTTTGTTTCAACCATAGAACCTAAGAATACACAAGAAGCCATAAAAGATGAAAGTTGGGTAATGGCTATGCAAGAAGAATTAAATCAATTTGTTTCTAATGATATTTGGACACTTGTCCCTCCACCTAGTAATCAAACCATAATAGGAACTAAATGGGTTTATAAAAACAAGTTAGATGCAAACGGAGTAGTGTTTAGAAACAAGGCTAGACTCGTTGCCCAAAGGTATAACCAACAAGAAGGAATAGACTTTGATGAGACCTATGCCCCCGTGGCTATATTAGAGTCTATAAGAATACTTCTTGCTTATGTTTGTGCTAATGATCTAAAGATTTATCAAATGGATGTCAAAAGTGCTTTTCTAAATGGTTTTATTAATGAAGAAGTATATGTAGCTCAACCTCCGAGCTTCATCGATTTTGAAAAACCTAAACATGTGTATAAGTTAAAGAAAGCCCTTTACGGTCTTAAACAAGCTCCAAAAGCTTGGTATGATAGACTCAAGTCATTCTTAATCAAACACAACTACACCATGGGGTTAGTTGACAATACACTTTTTACTAAGAAAGAGAGTCACATATAATCATCGTTCAAATATATGTAGATGATATTATATTCGGATCTACTTGTCAAGACATGTGTGATGATTTCTCTAAAATCATGCATGACGAGTTCGAGATGAGTATGATGGGAGAACATAGTTTCTTTCTTGGTCTACAAATCAAACAAGTAGAAGATGGTATCTTCTTTAATCAATCTAAATACATAAAAGTGATGTTAAAGAAATTCGATTTAGAAGAGTCAAAACCAATTAGGACACCAATGTCATCTGACACCAAACTCATAAAAGATGAAGACGGCGAATCCGTTGATAATACAAAATATCGTGGCATGATTGGTAGTCTTCTCTACCTCACGGCTAGTAGGCCGGATATCATGTTTAGTGTTTGTCTATGTGCTTGGTTTCAAGAAGACCCTAAAACATCACACCTAGAAGCCGTAAAAAGGATATTTAGATACATTAAGGGTACAACACAATTAGGATTATGGTATCCTAAAGGCACGGGAGTAAAAACAATTGTATATGCAGATTCTGACCATGCAGGTGATTATGTTGACCGAAAAAGTACAAGTGGGGTATGTACTTTTATGGGATGTTGTTTAACATCTTGGTTTTCTCAGAAACTAACGACATTAGCAATATCAAAAACCGAAGCCGAATACGTCTCCGCCGGCAAAGCATGCCAACAAGTACTATGGATGAAACAAGTGTTAGTTGACTACGACATTCATCTAAGTGACATAGCCATTCTATGTGACAACAAAGGTGCCATCGATTTAAGCAAGAATCCGGTATTACATTCTCGCACAAAGCATATAGAGATTCATCATCACTTCTTAAGAGACAATGTTCAAAAGGGGAACATCTCTATTGAGAAGGTAGCGTCCGAAGACAACATAGCCGACGTCCTCACCAAACCATTGAAGCGGTAACAATTCAACCTACTTCGTCTTCGTCTTGGTCTCATGGAACAATCGTCGTAATTTACTTTTTAACTCTACAAGGTATGTAAACACTAGCCTTCTTCTTTCTGAGTCTAGGATCTCTATTTCACACACAACTCACAAGCAATACGGGAATTTTCAAAACCCAAGATAAGTTTTTCACTTATAACTCATAATTTTTCTTATTTTCTTTCAAAATAAGTACAAGTTGCAAACATATAATTACATACACATCTTATTTTCAAAAGATAAAACGATTTTTATTCGCACATAGAAACCTCTTTTTGAAACGTTTTCTAAAAATGATACCTCTTCCCATATCAATTTCACAAAAGCAATTTCTCACGTCTAGGACAAATTGCTTTTTCATTATTTGCATCTCATGTCTTTTGAATGCTAAAGAGGACACATAACTAATATGTGTTTTCGGGTACATTCATTTAAGCAACAATGAATTAGGAGCACTCGGGTTATCTCACATAATAGTATGCTTTTTCACTTCTAGTTTATTTTTCTTTTCTTTTTAGGAGTCGAGATAACCGCAACTCCAAATAGTTTGCATATAGGCACACACTAGGCAAAAATGTTTCCAAAAGGAAAATTTTGTGCTGCCTGAATCACCAGTCCCACGGATCCCAACCTTAATGCTGGACGGATCCCTCAAGGGAAGGATCCGTGGGATCCGTGAGACAGAAGCTAGTTTTATCTTCTATTTTTCTCACTTTGGATGAAAACTCCAATATTTTTTTCATTTTTTTGGAGTATGTTCTTTAATGCTTGTGTTCTCATGATCACAAGCCTTAAATTCATATCTAATCATTAGATTTTAATCCACATTTTGGGTCAAGCATTCATTACAATGCTTGCATATTCATCTCATCTTCACAAAGAAACAACACCATGTCATCCAAAAGATCTTCCAACTTAGATGAATCGCCTAGTACAAACAATCCTCTTCATGAAATCCAAACTTTTGTCCTCCCACCTTCCAAAATACCACAATCAAAATATAGGATATCCGCACGGATTAGCATCCGACCTTGTTTCTTAGCAAAACCATCATCGAATGGCTCATCACCAACCAATAACTCACCACAAGATGCTTCCATTATAGCACCTCCTTCATCACCAACAAGTACACCAACTTCATCATACATCAACTCACCACCTAAAGTCACTCTTTTGGAACTCCTTAAGACTCCAACAAGATCTCAACAACCAAAACTAAAAGAAATAGCCTTTTTGACACCTCCCACTTCTCCAAACACCATTTTCAAAGACCTTGAAACCTCACCACCATTAGCTCCCATTGAGCTACAAGAACATCTAGGTTCTTTTCCACCACCACTTCCAAATATTCTGGACTTTGATCCTTATTTTCCTATTTTCCACCACATCTTCCGCATCTCACAAATCAAAACAACCCGTAAAACTTCCGCACTCATTACCCACATCACTTACATTGTGAACATTGCCAATCCACTAGGGATATTGCAATAGAAGTTAGGGAATAAATGCGATTCATACTCAACCTCATTCTTGATCGCATCAATATCATCACTCATCAAAACCTCCATCCATAACCTTATGCAAGCATGGAAGGAATCATTATTACTATTTTCTATTTTTAGTATTTTTATTTTGAGTCATGTTTAAAAACAAGTCTTGTTCTTACTTTTACATGCTTGTATATGGCACAAATACCACTACATTTTATTGTTTTATTACAAGGCCTTGTTTACATACCTTGGCTCCCAATCTTGATTCTCGTCAATCACAAGATTACTTATGCATGTTACTACTAACCTTCTCTTTGTAGGATTTTTTATTTTTTCTTCACTTGAAGCCCCAAACTAGGGGGAGCTACTGTCAAGGGGGAGCAAGCGATACGTGGACTATTTTTCCGCATTTTATTTCTTTGATAGGGTTATCTTTTTGTTTCGACAAAAAGGGAGAGAAGAAGTAAAACTTAGGGCTTTCAAAACATACATCTAATCTTAAGTTTTACTCATCCTAACATTATGTTTTGTCATCAACAAAAAGGGGGAGATTGTTAATACAAATAAACCGTAAAAACATTTATTAATATTTTGCGATCTCTTTGTGTTTTGTTGATAACAAATATAATGTTATCTTAAGTAAAATTATAAGGATACATGTTATTTTTCTAAAGCATTTACATATAGCCATTTAATACAAATTGTTGTAATAAATCATTTGTTGTAATAGTTTATTAGGATGGGTAAAATCACAACCCATGGATCATATCCATAACCATGGTATTGACCCATACCCACTGACTAGATACATTGTACTCATTAGATACATTGTATCTAAAAGAAATACCCATGGCCCAACCCATAACCCATGACCCATGACCCATAACCAAAAACCCATGGGCAAGAGGAGCTTCCACGGATCCTTAGGTTTACACTAGACGGATCCTTAAGGGAAGGATCCGTGGGATCGGGGAGCAGTGACAAGTTTTTCCTATAAATAGAGAGCCATTTCTTCATTATAACTCACCCCTCTTCTTACTAATTCTCTTATATACTCTCATTCTCTTCTAACAAAAGATCACTTGATCTAGAGAGTTGTTCTTCTTTCTTTCTTTAGTGATTCTCATATAGGTCCTTCTCTAAGGCGAGATCACGAGCATTCTACAAGTCATCCAAGCAAGGGGTCCTTGATTGATTTGTTACTCCACAAGATTTCTGTAGCAAAGATCTTGTATTTGATATTTCACATAGTTGTTGTGTAATAGTCGTGTTGGTTTGGTCCACCGTGTTACGGACTCGGTATTTAGCTTTGTACCGGAAAAAGGTGTAAGCAACGTTGTGAAGGCTTCTCCGCCAAGTTGAAGGAGTTTGTTGACATAGTGCTTGAACTCTCGAGTAGGTGACTCAGGGAGTGGAGTAGGGCAAGGAAGGTGTCCTTGTAGCCGAACCACTATAAATCGGTTGTGTCATTTCTATCCCTTGCTTTACTTTATTTACTTGCTTTATCATTAGATCTATACTTTCTCTACATCCATACGATTTCACATAATATCGAATCTAAAGTTTTTGAAACTAACTTAAAATCGGCAAAACTATTCAACCCCCCTTCTAGTTTTCCACACAGAGTATAGTTGAGCATTGGAGCGAAGAAACGCAGATTTGGAAAAGAGACTAACAAAGTTATACATAGACTTGCTGACCAGAAGAGAGTTACGCCGTAGGAACCATGTAAAACCTACGCCCTAACTACTAATATAACTTTTAGACTAACGTCAACGTAGCTCAAGGTTATGGCATAACTCCATCGACTAGGTTACACCGTAGGAATCCAAAGACTAAGCCAAATTCAGTACTCAAGAAGGTTACGTTGTAACTTCATCACATGGTTACGGCGTAGGTATTAAGAAAATATTAACGATAGTTTTATGGGTGTAACTTGTTCTTAAGGTTACGTCGTAGAGATTATTAAATGATAAGATCGTTCAGTTATATGTAGGTTACGGCGTAACCCTTTACTTAGCCGTAACTTAGTCGAGACTATAAATACAAGCCCTAATTCTGCATGTTATCATCATTCACTCACTACATCAGAAGAAGAACGAATTCGGGCAATTGGGAGGACGAAATTTAGCAGCTCTACATCACTTTCCAAGGGAGAAATCATTCTATTTCATTCATAGTTTTAGCATCCATTCAATTATTTGTATCGAATCAGATGTTTACTTCTTATTTGATTATAAACATTGTATTTTATATATTATTTAATTTGAGAGGCTAAACACTTTATGCGTTAGCCTACTTATGAATTTATCTATGCCTTGATTTATGTTTTTTTCTATTTATTGCTTTATGTAGATATTTTTCTAGCCTATCATTGATCCCCGTTTTTTGGTAGCATTGAAGCTAGGGTAGTACCTATGATGCTAGTTAGTATTGACCATAGAAAGCTAGATCAATAGGTTGTGTAGGATGTGACCATCGCCCATGTGTAGGAATTGACCATCGAATTATCTACACTAGTTGAAATGCTTAACAAGTGCGGGAACCCTTAGTGGACCAAGCAAGGGTTTAGTGGTTAAAATCACTAAGATATGTGTAGAAGATAGTTGGTGCGTAATGACTAATACTAGACTTCGGAAATGTGACCATCGGAGCTGGGTCTAGGATTACAGGTTAGGTTGTATTGACCATTTCTACCTAACGACATAGAACCAACTTTATGACAATAGATAACTAGGCTAGCACATTCTTCTCTCACTGATTAATTCTATTTCATTTTCGTTAAGTTTAGTAGTTAATTACGATTCCACTTATAAACCAGCTTTGTGACAATAGAGAACTTAAATTAGCTTCCACCTCATAGCTCTTGGGATGACCTCGGTTTTACTAAATACTAGACTACTCACGACCAAGTACATTGCCCGTTAGTGCTCACGTAGATCATAGGTAATCGAGAACTTATAAATATAAAACGTGATCTAAGAAATATAGCATCACTAATGAAAGGGACGAACTCATTCCAACTCAAACGGTCAGTGGTTGGCATGCATGCATTGATTATAGAAAATTTAATGATGTCACTAAGGAAGATCATTTTCCAATACCATTCATGGATCAAATGCTAAAAAAACATGCAAGAATCAAATTCTTTTGTTTTCTCGATGAATTTTTTGGATACTTTTAAATCCTAGTCGATCCTAAGGATAAAAAAACCACATTTACTTGTCCTTTAGGAACTTATGCTTAAAGGTGTATGGCTTTTGGTTTTTTTAACGCACCATCAACCTTTCAGAGTTACATGATTGCCATCTTTCAAAAAAAGCTTGAAACATCCATGGAAGTCATCATGGATGATTTCTCACTCTTCGGAGACATATTTAAGTCTTCTTTGTTGAATCTTGATAAAATGCTTGATAGATGTAAGAAAGCCCATCTTGTACTAAAATTGGAGAAATATCACTTCATGGTGATAGAAGGAATTGTGCTTGGTCACAAAATATCCAGTGTAGGATAGGAGGTCGATAAAGCTAAAATCGAGGTTATTTCAAAATTACCACCTCCCACTAACGTTAAAGTCATTAGAAGTTTTCTAAGACATGCCTGATTTTGCCACAGATTCATCAAATATTTTGCCAATATATCCCGTCATACGACTAAATTTCTTGAGAAAGATTCAGTTTTCAATTTCAATGACGAATGCATCAAGGAATTCAAGTCACTCAAATAAAATTTGATGAATTCATTGATTATGGTTTCGCCCGATTGGTCGCTCTCGTTTGAACTCATGTGTGACACCATCGATTTTGTTGTCATGTCACACCCCCAAAATGTTGCAGCGGAAAGGTAACCTGGGCGTAACGTTCATAGAACAAAGTCAAGAGTATAAAGAACGACCTCTATATGAGCCATTTTATAAAGATACATCATTTGTTAAATTTTACAACAACATAAGTTTTCAATACAATGGTTCTCAAATTCCACAACAACATAATATGAGTTTTCAGAAAAATATAGTTAAATGATGTATAAAAAGTTCGTGTAGTAAAGGCTTCGTGAATGTAGCCAATGGCGACTCTATGCATGGACCTCATGGATGCTAGACCAAGCAAACCTTAATCACCTAAGAAATATATGATAAAAATGTCAACAATAATTTTGGTGAGTTCATAGGTTTATGTAAAATTAAATGTGAAGTGCGGACCACAAGATTTCCATGTATGACCATTATAACGAATACAATGTAATAGAAAGAGTATTACTATTGCCCTAAGCTCATGACCCCGAAGCTTAACGTGTTCAATATGTGATTTGCACAAATCAATGATTGCCCCTATAGGTGTCTAGCGAAACACCCAATGTTCTCAAATGGTGTATGTCCATTTGTCAAGTTGGCGCGACCAACCCTGACATGGGTGTCAACCCAATAGATTTATTCATAACATTCACGCTTATGAGTAATTAAAGGTTCATGATGTAAGGGGACCTTACTAGCTAATATGGTAACTTAGGCAATAAGTAAATGTTTTGTGCACTTGTGTTCGTATGTAAAAGCAAGAAATGTATATAAGTATATGAGTATGTAGTTCAGTTAAACGAGTAATGTATTTAAGTAAACGAACGTGTATTTCAATAAAATGAGTAGTGTATTTGAGTAAACGAGCATGTATTCTCACTCTAAAGTAGTTCAAATCGAGTAGTAAAACAAGTAAAAGTAGGGCTATGAAACTCACCTCAAGTAATGAATGTGTTCGGAAAAGTGTATCATAAAATAACAACCAAGAAATCCTAAACAAGACCTAGAAATATAATTCGTTTCAGAAAAATGCAACATAGGGGTGGAGCCAATATGTTATATTAAGAGGGGACGAACCTAACGTAAGACATATTGTGGAAAATATCGCGCAATAATTTATCGAGGGTGTTTTTTAAAACCATGATTCAACCTAACACCATTATGATTAACAATAAATAAATTTAAGAAAGCATAGTTGTAAATTATTTTGGTGTTGTGTATGATTGTTTAAGTTGTTCGTTTTTGAATGTTAATCAACATGTCGATATGGATTAACGGGTGCTAAGTGCAAAATTATCTGGAAATTAGCTATTTGACGGAATAACTAATGAATCAAGTGAACTAATTAGGGGTGGCTCAACACCCACTAGTCACCCTACTAGCTCCACCCCGCCAACACATACTATATGCGTATGAGTTTTATGAAGTTTATCACTCATATATACTTGTAGTGAGGTTTTACGACTCAAAACGTAGTAAAACGTAAGTTTTACCTTTAGATATTTAGTTTCAAAAAGTTTCTAAATATGAGTTAGGCTCAAATTCGAGTCAAGTATGTCGCGAGGGTCATAAGTTCTTTGTGTCTTATCGGTTTGCCCCGATTCGAATTCTGGAGTCAAGTATGTCGCGAGGGCTTCAAAAATTTCAACTACCACTCCTAATGGTTCTTAGCCAAAGGTTATTGTAAATAGGCACGGAAGTGATCACTCGGGTTTTTGTTCAATTCTTTAAAAGAAACTTTAAAAATATCAACTTCAAAGTTTATCCCGACTTTGTTTGTGTGTATCTGATTTGAATTAAGTCCGTTTTTCTTTGTTAAATTCTATAAACAAAGGTGAACATTTCTATTTCATTATTCCAAAGTTCCGGTTCGTGTAAACAAGTTTTAGGTGTCGTTTTATAGTAAATCATTTTGTGACCAACTATGAACTATTTTAAGAAAGAGTTCATTAAAATTGGTTTATTTCTCACTCGTTTTCTAAAAAAGACACTTGTTTCAAAATCCTAAGTTCATTGTTTTTGAGTCTACTTTCCAAAAATTTAAGACTCTCATCTCGTTTTCTCACTAATTGTTCTATAGAATCAAAAACGTACTCATGGGTCAAAGTTGTAAAAAATAGATTCAATACCCTAACTTGTTCGGGCCGTAAATCCTTCGATATTTGTCGTTATGACTCGATTCCACCGGCTACGGAAAGGTATAAGAGTGTATATTTACATATATAGGCCTTAGAGTGGTCTTTTTCTCAAATTACAAACACTACTCAGTTTTGTGTCGGTATTGACTAACTTTCTCATGTGATCTATTAAAAATACCAAATCAACGCCAAAAATTATAAAATACTTCAAAAATAAACTTAAGACATATATGTAAATACAAAAAAATGGAAAGGTCCATAAAAACTTCTAGGTTTGGTTTCTAGGTCGAAACATATGACTGAAATTTGGGACAGATTCTGTGAATAATAAGTCTAACTTAAATCGATTTCCTCAACACAACAAGTATATACATGTGCTAATATGATCATGGAAAGTTATGTAAATGTAGATTATATTATGTAAAAGTGTTTTAATGCTTACTTGATGTTTTTGGATGATTAGTGAACAAGAACTCCAAGTTAACTTATGAAAACACAAAAATATGAACTCAAAAACCCTAGCTTATGAAACCAACCCTGAACTAATTTAATCAAAGCTTGGTATCCTCTTTTTCTACCCTTTTTTTAGATGATTACAGAGAGAAATAAAGTGATATGCTTTTTTATGTGTGTGTTAGAAAGTGATGGTAGGTAGCAAGTCTTTTATAGCACAAGTTTGGGTAAGAATGAGATATCATTTCCTTTCAATAAGCCAAATATAGTAAAATTGTGGTAGGTAGGAATGTGTGTGAGTATGTTGCCGGTTTTGGTGGTTTAGGAGGAAGAAAATTCAAAATTTGAAGATATAAGTATTAGTATATGTATATGTAAGTATGGAAAATGGTGAAGTGTAATACATGCATGTATGAACATAAATGAAAAGCGAGACATTTTAAGTAACGCTTGTAAAACCAATTGTGTAGAATTCTAAAATATGTTTACAAAAGTCTTAAAGTACTTTTTTGACGTAGACTAAACTTATTCTAGTGTCATTTTACGTTAAATGTTGTTTTCCGGTTTACGCTATTTAACCTAACGGTTATACCTAAAAGTATAAATTCAAGCATTCAAAGTGAATTGTTTTGAGTTTATGGTTGAGTAATGACCTGAAAAATATTAGTTGTTACATGTCGGAGTTGTGTTAGGACAACGTGAAGGAAAATATTTTTGTCTATTTACTTAGCTAGCAAAACTCTCAACGGTGCACAACAAAATTGTATGACTGAGAAAGAACTCTTAGCCGTGGCTTTCGTATTCAATAATTTTTGTTCTTATCGTGTTCTGATGAAATATCTGATCACTCAACCTTGAAATATCTATTTGCTAAGCAAGACAATAAACCGCGCCTTTTCGTTGGTTTTTTTGCTACTCCAAGAATTTGACATCGAAATCAAAGATAAGAAAGGAGCAGAAAATCTAGATGCCGATCATTTTCCTAGGATTAAAAACCCTGATCTGGAGGAGTTACGGGAAGAAGAGATTGATGATACCTTCCGTAATGAAACGCTCATGAAATTCGAACACGAATAAGATGTTCCATGGTTTGCAGCCTTTGCAAATTACTTGGTTGGCAGAGTGTTAAGAAAAGATTTAACCTACACCCAACGATGCAAATTCTTTTCAGACCTCAAAAACTATTTATGGGACGAACCTTATCTCTTTAAGATGTGTCGTGATGGGATGATAACAAGATGTGTTCATTCAAGACTTTCTATTTTTTGATGAACGCCTTCATGGCCTAATCAGAGTACATTATGGTCCTTCCACAACTGCTATTTTTTTATGTTGACTTTTATTGGCCAACAATTTTCAAAAAATCTAGTACTCTTGTACAAAACTGTGATGCTTGCCAAAGATATGGCAGTCTTTTAAGAAGATATGAGATGCATCAGAACAACATCCATGTTAGTAAAGTATTTGTTATTTGGGGTATTGACTTCATGGGTCATTTCCATAAATCTCATAAATTCGAATACATCCTCATTGCTATCGATTATGTGTCAAGATGGGATGAACCCGAAGCTTTGCCTACAAACGATGCACAAGATGCTATCACCTTCTCAAGAAACTTTTCTCCGCTTTGAAATTCCAAAAGCTTTAATTAGTAACATAGGTACTCACTTCTATAATTGTAAAATATAGAAAGTTATGAGACGTTACGGAGTTTCTCATCGTTTTCCTACAGCTTATCACCCTCAAACCAGTGGGCAAGTTGAATAGATTTAAAAGAATATGTGGAAAACTAGAAGGGGGTTGAATAGTTTTACCGATTAAAACTTTGTTTTAAAGTATTTAGATCGACTTATGTCAATCTATTTAGTATGTGTGTTGGATATTGATAGATAAGTATATATGTAACTAATGCAAAGATAAAGAGTAAAGGAACACAAAACCACAACACGAGTATTTATAGTGGTTCGGCTACAAGGACACCTTTTTTGCCCTACTTCACTCCTCGAGTACCCCACTCGAGAGTTCGTAAGCACTACACAACACAAGCTCCTTAATGTGGCGGAGAAGCCTTCACAACGTCGCTTACTCTTTATCCGGTACAAGGCTAGACACCGAGTTCTTCCACGAGGTAGAACCAAACCTAACACAACGTCACCTACACTTTATACGGTACAAGGCTAGATACCGAGTTCCATTACAATGGAGGAACTACTACCCAACACTACACCACAACACAATTATCACAAAGGAGACACACTCCTAGTTACAACACAAGAAGGATATCAACATCCTTTAACCCAAACTATCTAACTTGTATATCGATGCACCATATCGAATGTGCACCTTGGGCACCTTTCACTAATGCCTTCAACACGACCCTTCGACACCATTCACTAATGCCTTCAATACAACACTTCTATGGAGGTAGGTAAGAACTATCAAACAAGATGCACTTCAGTGGTCTTGATAATGACGAAGCTTAACAACTCATGAATTGAGCTTGCACGTCTTCAAGAGGTGGTGATCTCGCCTTTAAGAGGAACCTGAGAATCACACAAACATAAAACTACATAGAATGATCCTTTGGATCGGTGGTTAGAGATGTTAGAATCCGGGAGAAAGTGTATCTAAGAGGGTTGTGAGCAAGAGAAATGACTCATTATTTATAGACAAAACTTGTCATCGTCCACGGATCCTCCCGGAGGATCCGGCTAGTCTAAAACACAGGATCCGCCTCTGGGTCGCTTTAGTCCGGATTTTGGGTTGCAAACCGGGTTATGGGTTATGGGCTATGGATCATAGGTTATGGGTAATGGATTATGGATACCCAACAAGATGCAATGTACCTAGTCATTGTGTTATGGATCTTGGGTCATGGGTCATGGACTTTGGGTCATGGATCATGGATAATACCCAACATGACTTCATGCATGATGTCATGCAATGGGTCATGGGTTATGGATCATGCTCCATGAGTATGGGTTATGGACTTTGATTTTTACCCAACAACATTCATTGTACCTAGTCAATGGATCATGGGTCATGGGTCATGGGTTATGGACTTTGGTTTTTACCCATTACTTACCTATTACAACATATACAAAGTACATATACATTTCTATAAAATAAGATGTAAACAATATTACTTGTTAGTGTTTTATAAAAATGTCTTTGGTTTTTATATAACTTATTTACTAAACATGTTTTGATATAGTTTTAATATGTTTAGTAAAAGTGTGTTAGTAAACTATTGGCTCAAACCTTTTACGTATTTTATTTGTTTCGTTAAAATGTTTTTACGTTGTTATCGACAAAACATTAGAAGATCGTAAAATATAAATAAACGTTTTTATGGCTTATTTGTATTAACAGAATACTTGAAAAATGGTCAAGGATGATCCTTTCCTTTGGTCAAAGAAACTTGATGATACTCTGTTGGTATTTAGGACGACATATAAAACTTCAATTGGCACAACATTGCTATATGGTAGGTAAAACTTGTCAGTGTCTGTTTGAAACTCGAACATCGAGCTTACTGGGCTCTGAGGAACTGTAACACTGATCTCAAGGTCACTAGAGAAAAATGATTCTTGCAACTGCATGAACTCGATGAGTTGAGACTCCAGGCCTATGAGAACTTTAAGCTCGAACCAAAGCATGGCACAATAAAAAAAACTTTGTTTTCGTAAAGAATTTAAGGCTGGAGAAAAAGTTCATTTGTTCAATTATAAGTACAAATTCAAAGCTCCTAAACTCATAACCAAATGGTACGGACCATTCGAGGTCAAACATGGTTACCCGTCAGTATATGTCGAATTATATGACAAGCATGCTGGAAGTTTTATCGTAAATGGACATCGTCTTAAAATATATCATGACGTGGAGAGTTTGAATGAAGAGTTGAGTGAGGAAATCCCACTCATAGTTACCTGGAGATCGAGTTAGGCTGATGACTCGGTAATTAAGTAAACGCTTCTCCGGAGGCAATCCGTGTGTTTTTAATTGTTTGTTTATTTTTGCACCCCGTGTTGAAACGTAAGTATGGAGGGTGTCGCATTCTTTTATATATAACCCAAAAAAATTCAAAAATATTTTGCATTTTATGTGTTTTGTTTTTCTGTATGTGATTGCAGCTGGTGATGCTTTCGGGATGCTTGGATCACAAAACGGGTGAATTCACAAAGCTTATACTAGAATGTGCTTAGCATTTTGTCATGCGGAGTTTGATCGCGATTCCTTTAGCTCAGGAAGTTTCGTTACTCTCAGATTTATCTTATTTTATTTTCCCTATTTTTCACGCTTTGAAGTAATTTTTCACATTGAGGATAATGCTAAACGTAAGTGTGGGGGAAGTAAAATAGGGAAAACGAAACCAATTTTTAAACTTTAAGGCCAATTTTTTAATTTTTATGCACTTGTTTGCCCTTGTGATCTAGTTGTTTTCACGCATATAGATTAATATATTAGAATAACTAGGCGTCCCACGGGTGAATTGTGTAATTTTGAAAATTCGAGATGTGTCCGGATTGATATTTCAATCCATTCTATGATCGATATATTTGCTAGCACATTTATAGCCTATTATCACTAAATTGTGAGGATTTGAGTCTATTTCATATAGCATACATCTTTATGCTTGAATCTTTTGCTATGAGTGTGCCGGTGATTTTATTAATTCTAGAACTTGTACTTGTAGATCATTAACAGATCGCAGTGAGATCACACTCGTGTGATATAAGTGTAGTTGTGTGATAAAGAGGCAGCTTAAGAATTAAACCCAAATGGCAATCCATGATCGCCAAAAAGATGTTTTGTGGCCTTGTTTGAATAAGCTTGGTGTCTTCATCCAGTCTGAAGATAAAAAAAGGTTGACGGGTATGGCGTTCATGAAGTGTGTAATGCAGACATGGCTTGCTGCTGCTAATACTTTACTTGAAATGATGATATTACATTTGCCTTCACCTTGTACTGCTCAAAAATACCGTGTTGAGAATCTGTATGAAGGTCCTTCAGATGAAGTTTATGCTAATGCTATTAGAAACAGTGACCCTAGTGGCCCACTTATGTTTTATGTCTCCAAAATGATTCCAACATCTGATGAGAGCGGGTGCTTCTTTACTTTTGGTCGTGTACTACTCGTGTGTTTTCTGGTGAAGTTTCACCTGGTATGAAGGTAAGAATAATGGGTCCAAATTATGTCCCAGGTGAAGCCAGAGATTTGAATGTGAGAAGTGTTCAAAGGACTTTGGTCTGGATGGGACAGACACACGTAACACTACTTGATGTTCCTTGCGGAAATACGGTTGCATTAGTCGGGTTGGACCAGTTTGTCACTAAAAACGCAATATTGACAAATGAGGAAGAGGCTGAAGGAGCTGATAAATGATGTTTACTTTTATTCTTGGTTAAATACGCCTGATATGTTGTTTTTAAATGACGAGAAAGATATTTTATGCGTAGTTAGAATACACGTTAGGTTTATTTAAAGTTAACATGCTGGTCTATATCATCATTATAATGTTTGTTTTCATCGTTTCAAAGTCTTTGATTTTGTTATCTCATACTTGTCCATATACTAGGTTCCCCTGCTTTTCTTATCAGTTGCACAAATGCTTCACAAGTATTTTCTGTGCGTTAAGTTCTTATCTGTTTCTGGGCTGTAAATTCTTGTTTAGGTGATTTGCAAATAGCTGTTATCATATTTGCATCGTCCTGCCATACATAATGTCGAACAGAAATTACACAAGTTTGACACTTTGAGTTGGTATTATGTGGGTCTGAAACATATGCAAATTTTTCGACATATTTATTTAGCATACAGAATCCAGATTTTACAAACCTAAACTAATTATTTACCCACATAAGATGCATATATAATGATCTTTTATACATTCAAATATAGTAAACCAAACAAAATGGTAGTATAATACAGGTGTTCTTACCAAAATAAGCATTAAAGTTCGCATAAGATCAGTTGAGCGCCAAACTGAGGTTGCAACGTGAGAATGGTATGTGGAGCATGCGAGTATGATGGAGAAAGCTCGAAAGAGAAGCGTTGTAGAATCATAACGAGTGCCATTTTTGCTTCCAACATAGCAAAATTTTGTCCGATGCATATACGTGGACCCCCTCCAAATGGAAAGTACGAGGCTAGTCCCTTGCCTGCCTTGGACACACCTTCAGCGAATCTATCAGGGTTGAAATCGTTCACGTCATCACCCCATATATCAGGGTCATGATGTAAAAGCATCATATGCAACAGGAAGTGTGACCCAGCCGGTAATGTTACGTTTCCTATTTTAGTTTCCTCATAAATCGTTCAGTACTAGTCCTACACCCGGTGGTATAGCCTAAGTACCTCTTGCAATATCATATTGATCTGCAAAACCAGTACTTATAAGTTATAACCAATACTGTGTGTTTGATATGGATTGTGTATAGTTAAGTGGTAAATTCAAAATTTAAGCACATAGAAACCTACAACTTTTAGGCGACTTAAGCCATCAATATCTGGTCTTTTATTTTTAAACGCGTTTAAAACTTCATCTCTAGCACGATCTTGCCAATTGTGTGCTGACCCAACAAAACCATTGTCCAAACAAGCAAATTTGCAGTAGTCTCTTGCCCTGCAAAGTAAAAGAGTTTGCACTCTTCAATGACATCATCTATACTAAGGCCCGAGTTGTTATTCCCTTGCTGTTTGATTTCTTTGTAATTTGAATCCAATAATATGCCCAACAAGTCTTCTTTACTACTTTCCCCGTTTTCATTGCAGTCACGCGTTTGTGAATAATTTCTTTATTGAACTCTTCACGTTACGGTCAATCTCCTTCATCCTCTTGTTGCTTTTTGTAGGCAAAATCTAAAAATTGTATGTAAAATCAATCAATAATAGTTACTTCTAAATTAGTCTTCTTAAGTAATGATTAATGGATCAAGTATATAGTACTTACTGAGATCCTGGAATATACATTGATTGTGCCGCCTTCATAACTAGTTTTGCTTGCTCGTGTTGAAGTTCAAATATCTTTTTTCCTTCCACATAACTACTACCAAACGCGGTACGTGAAATTACATCACTAGTAAATGTTTGAAGATGAGGATACACATCTACTTCACATGATCCTCCTTTCGCCATTCCTTCCCATTTAGTGATCATTTCACTACAACTAATGTAAAACGCCGGTAACATATGCTACAAAAAAGGAACAACGACATTATGGTTTGCAATCTTGAAGTGTGTGACTACACCAAAGGACAGCGTCAAAAAGATTTACCAGCGCGTTCATAAAAACTATATATACTAATACTACACAAAGCGACCCAGCTCGATCGGCTCTATGTAGCTCGATCCGTCGCTAAATATCTAGCTATAAACTTAATAAGAAACACGAACCTTGAGTTTTTCAACATGAAACGCAGGGTTGATAATCTTTCTATGTTTTGCCCATTGATCGGTCTCAGCATCTACAAGTCCTCTTGCTAACAACTTTGTTAACGGATTTCCTCCTCTTTGCTTTTGAAATAAGTAATTATTAGCCAAAATCTCGCGTATTAATGCAGGTTCTGTTATGTGCACCATCGGTCGTGGCCCCATCCATGTAAAAAAATTGTTACCTGTACAAACATAGATGATTTGTACACCATTAAGCCCTCGGTATTAAATTGCTAAACCATCATGGCATAGTTTATACAACCATGGTCCATGGTACAATTCTAATATAGTAACATGTTTGGTGGTGTACTAATATATAACTACTGTGACCTGCAAATGCAATAATCAGATAATCTCCCCAAAACGCTATCCCAAAAACCATATTAGTGCATATATATGTGCATCTAGAGAGTAAAAAAATAATAATACAAACCATGAGTCTTAGCAGACGCATAAACGAATGGCATAACTCGTGGCACGATACTATCAGTGAGTTTTATAGGTTTTGATTTGGCAATAGTTGTCATGTGTACCATCTCTTTCACATCTCCATATAGAAACCTATACGAATTTCCATTCAAGCCTTGGTTTCTAAGATACTTTTCCATAGCCTTCGGTCTTAACCAAACCCAATTGAAAAATCTCCATGCACACACAAAAATTGCGACCACTACTACACTAAAACACACTGCATTCGTACTCGAGCTAAGCTCCATTTCGCGTACGGGTGGTTTTATTGGTGGATAATTTCAAATAGTACACACTCTTATAAGAAAATGGTTTTGAGTGTTGTGATACTGATGACGAATGGGATGATGTTATTTATTGGTGGATAATTTCTTTAGAAGTCCATGATGTTGGACTTATTATTGTTTTGCTCCATTAGTTGTGATGGTTTTCAATTAGTCACTTCGGTAAAAGTTTTTTTTTTTTTTTTTTTTTTTAAGTCAACTTACTAGCTCACGACTTATTGTTGTATTGCTCCATTACTTGCGAGTGCTTTTCAATTTGTCACCTCGTTTAAGACTTTCTTATAAATAAACTAACTATCGGATGTTGTAAACAGGAAAAATAAACATTTGATTGAGAGCATTCATGCATAATTTAATTGGGTAGCGTTGAGCCACAGGACTTTTGATGTCACCGCAGTAAAGATTAATAACAACAATGAAATAGAAATATCATAATAGAATTTGCAGCTGAATAGAAACATTTTGGATAAGAACATTGTACCATGAAATAATCTTTATTGTCTAACATGCCAACTGATGATAATTAAAGGACCAAAGTGTAACTGACTTGTAAAAAAAATCAAACATATACGTTAAAAAAAATGAAAAAAAAAAAAAAAAAAAAAAAAAAAAAGGTTAGTAATAGGACGTAAATGTTGCTCTCAAAGGCCGACATGCACCAATGCACCATTATGAGACGATGAAAACAACGTAGGAAGAGGTACACGTGGATAAAAGTCATCTTTCAACGTAAGGAATGACGACTTGTTAAAAAAACAAAAGATTGGCCTTCTAGAAAAAGTGTTTATCAACATTAAATTAATCAAAAATGCTAAAATCATTTACAACTTCTTTCTATAAAACATTTTATCCTGACACATGTCATAACAAATATTTTGAATACAAAGAAAGAATTAAAAAAAAAAAAGCCTATATAATATTATTTTGTGTGTAAAAAAATTTGTAAAATCAAATGATAAGAGATTATAACAAAGCTCTAAATTAATTAATACTATACCTCCTTAAAACTTTATCCTAAATATATTGTTAATATGTTCCTTTTTTTTTTTTAAATCTGATATATAGGAGCAAAGCTATGAAACCCAGAACCTACTAAGCGAACCATGCCTTGTTCATATTGTTTTTCTTCATTATCAATGAAGTTAGAGTAATACATCTTTCGTCTTTAAACTTGTTCAAAAACAACATGACTTAAAAACAACATGTTAAGTCGACTTTGTCTTTTTAGTCACTGTGAGTCCTTATTTCATGTTTTTATTAGGTTGAGACCATTTGACTGTTATTTTTTTTGTCAACTCAAAATAAGTGTGGGCATAATCATCTTTTTATTATTGCGTACTTGTTAAAGCCGTTGTACGGTGTTTTCATTTCCCTATATTACTCTTTATCACAATTTTCATCCTCACTTATCATCCCTAAACTTTCCTCAAAACCTTTTTTTCTCTAAAACCTTAAACCTGTCAAAATGGTCCTTTGCTGGTGTGGTAAGCAAGCAATAGTTCGCACATCGTGGACAGCGATTAACCCAAGTCGTCGATTATATGGTTATCCTGATCAAGTAAGTGCAGGTTAAGATTTTGGTTTTTTCGTTATTAGCAAAGTTAATAGACAATGGTGGTTGTTTAACGACTTACCATTTTCATGATTATGGGTCTTCTTGTCAGTTCATAGGATGGTATGATCTGAAAATGTGTGCTCATTCAAGAATGATCATACCAGGCCTTTTGAGGGGGAGAAATGAGCTTGAGGCAAGATTACAAGTCGCTCGAGGATGTGTGAAAGTGAAAGATTTACCTGGTTCTCAGTTGGATATTGTTCTTGATTGTTTATGCACTTGGTTAACTCTATAGCTTTTATGTAGGGGTGTCCATGGTACTAGAACCGTCCCGAACCGGAACCGAACCGAAAGAACCAAGAACCGAAAATAAAGAAAAAGTGGAACCAAGAACCGTCCCATGTTTTTCGGTTCGGTTCGACGGATTCTTCGGTTCGACGGAATATTCGATAATTCCATGAGTACCAAAGTGTTAAAAATATGTTTTGATGGATATGAATTTACTGTACTCGATTCGTAGAACTTCGAAAGAAGTTGACAATTTAATAGTATTCCACAACTTGACTTACAAACAAACAAAAACATATCTCCTGTGAATAGCAAACTCATTATCCATGAAAATAATTGCAAACTCGTTGAGAATATTATATATCAATTATAGTAACTTAACTTACAACAACTTACATGGTGATGATATATCATGCAGTGACGCCATAATCGTTAATTTTTTCTCGACTTTTATCATTTAGTTTAATGAAAAACAAATACCAATAGTTAATTACAACTTCTTGCTAGTTGTTACTGAGCAACACAGAATTGTTCGATATGCGGCTATGTGTATACTCGATATTCCAGTTTAGAAAAAACTTACTTTCATATTGATAAATGATGTTTGAATCTTTGAATGGAATCAATGGATTAAAGGTTAAGGTTTATGAGTTTTTAAGTTTAGGTAAGGTTTTTCTATTTTCTTAAAAGGCCGCATACTTGCATGTACACAATATCCCAAACAAACCCTATAAAATTACATATTTTCATAAAAGTCGGTTCTTCGGAAAGTACGGACCGGACGGTTCCGACCGAACCGTCCGAGAACCGAAATTTTGAAATTTTAGGAACCAAGAACCGTACCATGGTTCTAATATACGGTCCCGTTCCCGGTACGGTTTCTCTGTTCTTTTGGTTCTTCAGTTTTTTTTGGACACCCCTACTTTTATGTATGGTGTTGGTGGTATTTTAAAGAGTTTTGTGAAAATGTAAGTACTTGTTAGGCCAACATCTTAGTGTAACAACCTTGATCAAACAATGATGTAGTATGTACTAGTTTTAGATTCTCTTTAATGTAATGTTTCATGTTTTCATATTTTCATGTTTTCATATATTAAAAATGGTAGTAACTGAGTCTCCTATTTGGTTATAAATTTTGTTCTTATAACAGCTTAGTTTACCTTAAGTTTATGCAGCTGGTTATGAATTTAATTAGGATTATGAATTTTATTAGTGTTCACTTTGGTTAGTGTTGGCTTTTTGCACATCTATACAACATTATAAAGGATAACTTCTTATAAAAGGAAGTCTTAAAATTTTAAAATAAAAAACATTACTATAAAAAAAATTAAAAAATTGATGTAAATTTTGAAAATTTAAGTCTCATTTAAACTATATAATAATGTCCTCCAATAATGATATATTTCAATAGAATTGTTTATAAGAAAAGCTCACTAAACTTATAACCACCAATTTAATGCTAAAATTTTAAAAATAAAAGTGCTAACTATTTACACTATTAATAATTTAGACGTTTTATTTTTGAAAAACGCGTTATAAAATATTTGGAACATGCTAAATAAGAAAGATGTAAAATGAAAAACATTTGCTCGCCACCAAAATAGTCACCGGGTACCCGCCGCCTCATTGTTGTGGTACCCTTCAAGTGGTTATTAAAAAAGACACAACTTCTTCTCCATCATTTCAGTCAATGTTTCCAATTGAAGATGATGCAGTCAAACACAATGCAAGAAGACGCAGTCCACACAAGATGAAAATTATGCACAGAAGAAACTTCGTCACTTGTAACTTAATGTAGTTATCAATTTACAATTCTAGGTTGAACATGTTTATTTGCTACCTTTTTACAAGTACAATAACACAACAAATGTACAAAACAAAATAACAAGAAATATCTATATGAAAATACACAAACATGACATGGTTACATAGATAATGCAAATAGATATAATTTCAAATGCATAAACTTTTATGCTTTTCCACATAATAATTAGAGTTAGACACACACATTTATTTTTAGAGCACATAACTTGTCCATAACAAACATAATAAATGAATCATTGTCTAGTTCAAAAGCATGACATAATTGACATATGGTGAGGCCATTATTCTTTCCAATGCAGTCTACTGCCTAGTCCTTCTTGGCGCAGTATGCTGGGATGAATCAGAAACTGCTTGCACACCACTTGAATGGACTTAAGATTGAGACTGGGATTGTTCATCAGTAGCTTGAACTTGAGTTTTAGATTGAACACAACTTCCTTGAACTGCAACATCTTGAATTTCAATAACACCCGGATCTTCAGCTTGTTTCTTTGCTGCAACGTTCTTACCTTTAGGATGTGTCTTCTTTCCTGCAACATTCTTTGCTACAAATTTTTTAGGCACTTTACTACCTTTTTCCCTTAGCACTTAGACTTTTTTGTTTAGGCTCACTTTTACTACTTTGAGTTCCATATACACCACCCTTCCCAAGACATGTTTTCCTATTGTGTCCAGCAATGCCACAAACATCATACTTTACACTCTTCCAAGCCTTAGACAACTTACCTTTCTTAACAATATCTTCAGTTTCAGAAGTTGTCATTCTTTTTTTTCTATTTTTGAGCTACCCGCAGTTGTTCGATGTTTTGGTGGAACAACGGTTGTGACCACATATGATTTTTTCTAATGCTCATTGCCATTTATGGGTTGGATAATGTTTTTGTAGGTTTCTTGCCAAGCGTTAAGATAGTAACAAGGATGAGCTCATGTTTTCATAGCTCCTACTTGTTGTGCATTTAAAGTCATATTCCAATTGGTAGAAACAACATGTTTACATGGTAAACATGTTATCTCTCATCTACTTCAAGTACAAGTCTTACTTACAACATTCACTACACATTGGTATCCCCATGGTCCACTAACCTGAAACTTCTCTCCCCAATAACATAAAACATTATCCTTAACAACCTCTTTCTTAATCGCATCTAACATGTGTTGTGCAATTGGTGTTAGTGGCCCGTTACTCTTCTTAATCACATTCAAAACATTCATTATTCTATTCATAGAGTATTCCCTGATGTATTCTAAGGCTATAATGATTGGTTTGTCCATACCCCCAACAATTTTTCCATGAAACACTTGAAACATTTTATTAAGTAACACATCATAATGAGCTCTCTCTAAACAATAAAAATAAAGTTATATTACTTATACATTTGATAATGCATTACCATATACCACTTATGTTATACAGGTAGGTAATTTACCTGAAAAATATGACATTGACCAATGGATTGCTGGTATCTTACTTAACCAAGCATGGGCATGCTCACTAAATCTCATGAACTCAAGCATAGCGTTCTCGAATTGTATAACAGGTGAGGTTGTTGCACATCTCCACAAATAGTCTTTTATGGACCTACCTTTCTATTTAAGTTTCATATTGTCATGAATGCTTCTAAGACAGAATTTTTCCTCTGCATTTGGGAAAACTTCTGCTAAAGCTGAAATGATACCCTGCACAAAATCACATATATTCAGTGAAAATTTCTATTACAAATTAAGTAACAAAAACACTTGTCATATTTAATCCCCTTAGTGAAAAATTTGATACATGGATCGTACTCTATTTTAAAAACCATTTGTTTTGAAAATAGAGCGACGTGGCTCTAACACCAATTGTAGAAACGTAGAGGGGTTGAATACGTTTTCGTTTAAAGAAAAAAATCTTGTGTATCAAATTTCCGATCAAGCGAGGCTAAATATGAATAGTGGTTTTGATGGTTGTAGCAACTATACATATCATAGATTACGTCACGAACATAAATACAATACATTTACCAAGCCAAGACACACATAGTATCAACACAATATAAATAACCAATCATACAAAAAAAAAAAAAAAAAAAGAAGAAGTGAGACTTAGTTCTGATCACACTGTGGAAGGTCCCTAATATATATGAACGGTCCCATATATATTTAGAACCGTCTGTCTATTTACAGGATCGTCATCAGTGGTTTGGTTGAGACAGGTGACAAAATATTCTGAGACTTTGCATTTTGTAAGTTAGCTAGTTAATATAAAGGTGTAGCTATATATGCAATTATCACAAGTGCCATAATATTACTACTAAACAAGAAATAATACAAGTGAATATAAACGTAAAGCAAAGGGTAAAATAAAGGGCAAACCAGACATGATGATTTATAGTGGTTCGGTCACGAAGCACCTCTTCACCCTACTCCACTCCCCGAGTACCCAACTCGAGAGTTACTTCACTAATCAACAAGCTCCCTTTAGGCGGAGAAAACCATACACCATTGCATACACCAATTTCCGACACTAAGCAAAATTTCGAGTTCTAATCTTGGCTAGAACCAATCCAAACACGATCCACCCGATCTACACGATCAACACCATTTACCCGACCTACACGATCAACCTGATCAACACGATCTACCCGATCTACACAATCTACACGATCTACCTGATCTTCACACAACACCTCACGGACTTACATGTCGTCCGAATTTACACACGATACTTCACGGACTTACACATCGTTCGGATTTACCTATTACACATGATTGAAGGATATGGACTCGATCTATATGTAACAAATGTTATACGTGGACTAACTTGACTACATAACTTCGTATCTAGATGATAACAAAAGTTCTTCTCTTTGCACTTGAGGAGAGAAAGAAATAATCACATTTAAACAAGATTCAAACAAGTTAATGTGATCAAAGAGGGTGATCTGAGGGATTAAGAAAGAACATAAAGTTTTGTGCTAAAGAGGGTTGATTTTTCTGAAGAACATTGTCGTATTTATAGCCAGCTCGAGGAGCGGGGGACGGTCCCGTAAACATGTGACAATCCAATATATATACGGGACTGTCACCTATTTAAGGGACCTTCCCAGCAATTTTTGTCCTTTAGTGGTGAAATGTTTTTCTCGTGAAAATTTAACTGATTTGGGCGGGGAAAATAGATGTTGGAAATTTGAAATTCAAAATTATTTTTCTTATTATAACATTTCTTTATAATTAAAAACAATTTGTATAATTTCTTTTTGTAAAAAGGTTTTGTCACATTTAAAATATGAGGTTTGAGGACAAAAATAATTTCTTTGGTCACTTAACAAGTCTGATATATTGTTTGTACATACCTTAAGTGATTCAGAATTGAGCCGTCGAAAGATGTTGATGCATGCATGCATTGATGATTTGCGTAAACAAGTAACTTATGCACTTTACTTTATGTATTACAGGTTGCATGTTTGTCATCATTAAAATATAAAAACACTATATAGAATCTCAATGTTTGGGTCAGTTTGGATTTTGACCCATTGTTCTAAAAATACTCTTTGTAACCATTCATTTCATTTTAATTCAATGTAATTGTTTCATCCCAACTTCTGAATACATAACATGATTAAACAAAGATAGACACGTAACATTGTTCAAAAGACATTAAAGACAAACATAGAGTTCAAACATATAATCCAAAAGACATGAAAGTTAACAGAATTTCTGTTGTTCAAAGATCACTGGATAATAACTGAACAACTTTGACTTGCAAGCTCATCAACTGACTACTTCCTCTTCTTTGGTTGCCTGTCAACTTGAGGTTTAGGAATGGGTGGTATTATTACTGATGTAGACTCAACTCTTGGCCAGAAGTCGCTGCCACTACAGCCATTGATCTTGAATGAGTATATACGTGCCCATGTTTCTAGTCTGTAAGAAGCATGAACCCACTCTTCAGGTATACCAAACCATGTTTCATTGTCGATCATGTGGTTTATTGCAGCCACAACATGTTTGCATGGTATTCCAGTCAGCTCCCACTTCCTACAACAACACTCTTTTGTATCCATGTTAACAACACACTGGTCCTTGTAAGGCACAGTTACTTGATATAAAGAACCTTTAATCCATTGAACAACGCAATCAGTAGATTCTTTTTTGATAGCATCAAACATGGATGTCACCGTAGGAGTAAGTGGCCCAACAGTCTGATCAATCAGTTGCTGAACTACTACAATCCTCTTCATCAATTGCTCTTTGATATAGTCAAGACAAGCAATGATGGGTCGATCTCTGACATCATATAGTTGTCTATTGAACACCTCACATATGTTGTTTAAGAGTAAACCAGATTGGGCTCTGCCTGTTAAATAAATCACATACTATATAAGAATATGATCAATTATCAGTATGCTTTTGTCCAGTGCAAGTTAATAAATTACCTGAAAAAATGTGATCTACTCCATTGTTCAGCTGGAATCTTGATCAACCAATCATAAGCAACAACAGTAGTGGCTCTAGCTGCCTTCCAAATCATGTCCTTGTAAACACCTCCTTTAAAATGTAACTTCGTATACTCATGAATATGCTTAACATAGAACCTGTGTTCAGTAATTTGAAACACACTAGCAATGGCTTGTATCAGTCTCTGTGAACAGTTAAGGTTAATGATGGTCTTAAAATTGTACATGTTCTCATTTTGCATAAAACACATGATTAATTATATAATAGAAATGTGTACCTTTTTCCTTTCGGAAATGAAAGTGAACTTGCAGTTGGTTTCTATACCAAGATCCTCTCTAAGTGGTTTCAAAAACCAACACGAAAATGCCTTATTTTGTGCATCAACTACAGCATATGCTACTGGATAAATCCCATTATTTGCATCAATCCCAACTGCTGTTAATAATTGACCTGGAAAAAGACCTGACATGAAGCATCCATCTAATCCTAAGAATTCTCTGCCACAAGCTTTGAAACCTTGTTTCAGAGCTCCCGAACACACATACACCCTTCTAAAAGTTCTTGTTGAATACTATGGATTTGGTTCTAGCTGTACATCACTCCTAACAGTTGTGCATGGATTTTGATTAACCAACTCTTGGGCATACTCTCTAAGCATTGAATAATGCTCCGTAAATACAGGTCTACTTAAATCATGTTTACTGTCTGGATTGACAATCATATTAGAGTTACTTATAGGAACATATTCAAGTATATGCTCATCATCATCAAACACTTCGTCATTATTTGGATTATAATCCAAACACTCTGAACCACTCTCGCCACTGTCTTCTTTTGTTTTAGTATCCACCTCTACTTCTTTCACATTTGCCATAGGACCACCTACAATCATAAATCCATAACATTAACAACAAATATACCTTCTTTAAAAACTAAGAACAATATTTAAGTAAACAGAAAAATGCACTGTGTTCTTGTCGTATTGTGCAAAGGCAAGGAAGATCGATGTAATATAACCGGAACTATAAGTCAATGAGGATTTTATCTGAATAGGTGGTCGGGTTAGTGTGGTAACGAGTTAGGGCGGTAGAGCCAATGAAGATTGTACCTGAAGATGAAGGGGTATATTAGTCATTTCATATGTATTTACCCTTAACTAACGAGATAACTAACGGGCGTTAGCAAATAGTAGCTCTCGGTGACTTTTTTGCAAAAAAATGAAACATTAATGTCGTTTTGGCAATACTTTTTGTCTCGATGTATTTTTTGCGCATTTGGTCTACTTTAAGGACTATTTTTACAATTTATCCTAAAATAAAATAAAAATAAATAAAAGACTTGAACCTTAACAAATAAGCTTTCAAAGATGAATTATTGTTTATTGACGATGATCTTGAGATGGAAAGCACTTTAATTAATATTTTTTATCAAAGTTTCAGATTATATGGATGAATTTTAGCCATGACAGAGATGAAAATAGACAAACTGTCGTTCTCAAAATATACACCATCTACACATAACTACATATGCATGTGTTCACACAAATGTGTCCATGAACAAAGTTGTCCTTTTAGCTGTATTAATTTGTAAAATTATTCTATCTAGTTTTTGTGTAGCTAAATCGTTGATTAATTATGTTTCGATAAGAACAAAAGAATCTTTTAAACTTCTTGAATTGAGAAGAAAAAAACTGTTTTTGCCCATATTTGACTGGCGTCATGTCAAACCAATCAGAGTTATAAATGTAAGATAACCCTGAACTTTCAGTTTTTGCGAATCAGAGTTATAAATGTAAGATAACCCTGAGTTATAAATGCTTAAGAAAGTCCCAACTTTCAGTTTTTGCGAAGATAACCCTGAACTTTCACTTTTTACATGAATAAACTTTTAAACATTTACAATTTTAAATTGTATAAGGATGATACTCTACCATTAAATTGTTGTTTAGCAATGCTCTTTTGGAAAATGATAAATCTTCCTAATTCAGGAGGATTAGTAAAAATATATTGTAGGAGACTTTAGCAATGCTCTTAATTTCTTTATATTCTATTTTTGATGGAAGATTTATAACCTACACTAACACAAGTAACTTAACCTATACATACATCTGCATACATACATAATTTGTTCATACTCCGCGTGATTTAAACCTTAGCATTTCTATAAGTTCAACATACCAATGAGAAACCAAGTAACACCGGCTAAAAATGACTTGCAGCCACGAGCTGTTAACAACGTCTAGTAGCAAAGAACTACCAGCATGTGACTCAATGCCACCAGTTGTAGTCTCTCCAAGCTGTAACCGAACTATAACTAACTAATGCAACACTAGCCATCCCAAGAGGAATACCCCATTCATATGGATGACTACTACGAATCTCATTTCGCGCCACCTCTTTAATCTCTTGCTAGTTGTACTAGAAGAAGGTTTAGGGTTGGGTTTGTTGTTTGATGACTCTGGCAAGAAATAAGGTGATGGGGTCCATTACTCGGATAAACTACTTAATTGATTTTGGTTTTTTAGTAAGATATATCTTTTTTTTTTCCAACAAAATTCATCATATCAAGTGTTTTGGGATTGCTTATTTAAGTGCTTATCTGCTTGTTTTTAAAGCAAACAAGGAGTGTTGGTTATTTGGTAAAACTAATTATCTGCTTAAGGCACTTAAAAATAAGCTAGTTGGTGTTAAGCTGTTTAGATTCGCAATCCCAAACACCCTTAAAAATGAACTATGTTTAATTTTGTATGCTTACGAGATGCAATCAACAGAACATGCTTAAATGGCCTCTTGAACTTTATTTTCAGGGTCTGCCCATTGAGCAATGACTCGAGCTCTACCATAAACAGATTCAATTGCAAATGTCTTTTTTGCAAATAAGGAGCCCTTTAAGCAGCCATCACATTCAACTTCATCAACAAATACGGCTCTCTACTCGCTTTCAGATCCATACCATACTGAGTATATAGGTTTACCTGTATACCCTTTGAAATCTGCAACCTTAGCATGCTCCTGTATATGAAACTTCAATTATATGCGTGAAATGAATTTCAACAAACCTAAGCTTAAATTGACAACATCATTTATTTGTGATCAGAACAGTATCATCTGAATCATGAAATATATGCAATGTTTTTGGAATATGAAAAAATATTATTCTGTCTTTCATAGAATTTAATTTTCTCTCCAATATAGATATAATTAATTACAGATCGTTATCTTGTACTACATACATAAAGCATTAGTTAATACACTTTCGCTGTGATGAAATCTACTTCAAGTAATTTAAGTGACTCTTGTTCTTAAAATCATATCTTGTTGGTCAAAATCAATACCACATATGCATGTAAGTTGTAATAAGTGTTGCAGTTACATAGATACTAATGGTACAATACTGTGTGAGTCTGGGTCTTCTTATTATTATAACATAATGGTACAATAAAACTCATCATGTTATAACCACGTTAGCAGAAAACAGAAAAGAAAATGTCATCCGTCCCTAAGGATGTATATTGTCTAACGTTTGTTGATGGGGTGATATATAGATGTCTAAACTTTTGTGACGCGGATGTAAAATGTGGAGTTTGGCAAATCACACAACAACAACAACAACAAACCCAATCCTGCTGAGCCAGGGTACGGGCGAGTTTGGCAAATCACAAGGATGTATAATAGAGTTTAGTCTAAAATCAGCCTTGGTTGGTGACATTGAGATTTGAGCCTACTTATTTTAAGAAAGTTTAGTCTAAAATCAGCCTTGGTTGGTGACATTGAGATTTGAGCCTATTTATTTTAAGAAAATTTAGTCTAAAAATCAGCTTTGCTTGGTGACATTAAGATTTGAGCCTACTTATTTTAAGAAAGTTTAGTCTGAAATCAGGCTTGTTTTGTGACATTGAGATTTGAACCTACTTATTTTAAGACGACTTTCAAGTCACTGTAAAGGGGATCCAGTTACATCTACCTGGTTTATGAGTTGGCTTCATTTTTGAAAAAAATATTCCCTCCTCCTTCTAACTGATACAAGCAGGCTGATCATGGGATGTGCAGATCTGAATCTGATAATTAGTCGTCGCATACGAATATATAACAAGTTGAATGGTAGACGTGAGAGGATGGAAAAACTCATGGCTAGAAAATTAGCTCCTTCAGCAGCTGAACAACCAACTGCTGAAAGTGACGAAAGTGAGAGCTGTTGTTTGAACTCGAAATTGAAGGTGGCTGCAAGGGAAGGTGACGTTGAACATTTTATTACAATCTTAGAGGAAGTTTGTGAGGAACAGCGACTGCAACCAGATACAATTCTTGAGCAAAGGGATTACAAAGGAAACACGTGTGTGCATATAGCAGCCAAGCATGGAAGACATGAACTCATTAGCTTTCTGACCACGGTTCCAAAACTCTGGGAATTGTTTCAGCAAACAAATGATGATGGCAATCATGCGTTGCATACAGCTGCAAAAGCAGGACATCTCTCTGTTACAGATCTTCTCATAACATCTTGCGAACAGGGTCGTCCATCCTACAAAGAGAATGGAAAAGGTAATGTGCCGTTACATGAGGCTTTACTTCATAATCATCAACACGTGGTTGACTTGTTATTTCACATGGCTGCAAGTAGCTCATTCTGTCTGAACAAAGAAAAAAAGTCCCCATTTTATCTCTGTATAGAAGCGGGAAATATGAAGACCTTTAATGCTATGTTAAAAGCTAATATTTGGACATCTACTGATTTCGACGACATGATAGAGACTCAGTTTATGAAAGGAAAGTCAGTGCTTCATGCTGCTATTTCAAGGAAAGATAAAGGTAAACAAACCACACATACATGTTCTATCGAGAGAATTGAAGAGCTTAAGATATAATGTCTGTACAGTTAAATCAAGCAAACTCATTCAGAGTTTAGTTTTAAGATATTTTTATAACGAAAGCGGCTTAAGTTAAATAGTTTAAATGTACTTTGGCTAAGCATGTTTGGGATACCATACATAGCTAATTAGGAGTGATTTATTATTTTGGCTATTTTTGTTGGTGGCCTCTTTCATTATTGAAGTACAAATAATACTTTTCTAGTAGTTTATCCGTGACTAGTTTATGATATTTAGCATTACAAAACCTAACGAAACTTGCAATGCAACCAATATGTTGTATTGACATTATGAGTTTATATAGTTTGTCTAAATGATTCTGTTTTTGTAATTAATTAGAGATGCTGCAAGGGATTCTAGCAAAAGGAATGCACACGCTACTACATGTGAAAGATGAAAATGGACAGACTCCCATTGAGTTGGCCACTACAATTGGTTTTAATGAGGGGCAAAATATGCTAAGTCTTGAATTGCGCAAAGATATCACTACTGATGATCTTTGTGTAAATGAACAAGTATATGAGCAAAGTCCGGATGTTTTATGTACGCCGTCGGCAAAGGAGGAGCATGAGAAGCGGCATGGAGTAATAAAGCAATCGCCAGATTGGGATGGTATATATGAAAGAATGGGGAAGCTACTAAGAAGTGTGACGGTATCCCAGCAGTTGCAAGGCATGCATCAACACTGCATGGACTTTGAATTGTATGAAGCTGCTAAGGGAGGCAACGTTGATGAATTCATTAGTGCCTTGGAGAAATATTCTGTGGAAACAAATTTAGCTCTAATAACCATCTTCGGCCAGATAACTCCGCTGCAGAATACATTTCTTCATCTGGCAAGCAGGTATGGACATAAGGACCTCACGTGGCTAATAATGTGTTATTTTCCCAGTTTACTTGACAGGGTAAACTGCCATGGCAATACAGCCCTCCACTTAGCTGCCAGAAAAGGAAATCTTGGAGTAGTTGAGATATTAGTCAAACTCAGAAAGGGAATGTTAAGAAACGAGCTACAGCAAAGTATCACTAATGTTGCAATGTCAGGTATGAAGGAAGACATGCAAATGATGATAGCTGAAAATGACGAGGGGAGAACACCATTGCAACTAGCTCAAAGTAACTACTACAACAATGATGTTGTGGACTTCTTGATAAAAGAACATGTGGAGGTGGCCTATCATGTAAACAAGAAAGGCACTTCATTGCTATATATTGTCATAATAGATGGTCAAACAAAGCAATTAAACAAAATTTTCAGCACTGTTTCTCATAATGTTGATCAGAAAGTTTTAGATGACCAACTTACCAAGGGAAAATCTCTAATTCTTGCTGCCATACGAAGTTGGAAGATAGGTAACTTCGAAATTCTCTGAATTTATACTGTACTAGTCTAGTGTGTGAAGAGTAAAAGCTGCATAGAGTAATTTTGTTTCTTAAAATATATATCTGATTCTGTAATTTGTTAACAGAAATATTACAAGAATTAGCAAGACAAAAGCCACGTTATTCAACATCAGATATGAACATGCACAGAAGCTGGTGCATTTTGCAGAATTATTTGGTTTTCATGAAGCGGCAAACTATTTGCGTAGTGAATTCAAATTGGAAATTGTTCTTGACAACACAATAGCAGCTATGATTCCAAATTTTCCTTCGCATTCATACAGCCTTGATGCATACTCCCTCTCTATCACTGAGTTAGTGAATCCGAAAATTGAAAATATTTGGCAATTGATGCACCGGAAAGGGAGAGATGAGAGAATGAGAAAACTAATCTGCAACAGATCCCTTCAGTACATGCCTTCAGGAAATCAGGAAACCCCCATGGACATTAAGTTGTACGAAGCTGCAAAGAAAGGTGACGTGGATAGCTTCATTGGCGCCCTTGAAAACATCTCACAAGAAAATAGTTCATATCTTCAAACCATTTTACAACAGAGGACTCACATTGGAAATACATTTCTACATGTGGCAGCAATTCATGGGAACAAATATTTCATCGCTTTTATTGTTTTCTATTTCCGTAACTTGCTTAGAGAGAAAAACAAAAAAGGCAACACTGCAATTCATGAGGCAGCCAGAGCAGGGCATCTTGGAGTTCTTGAGATTCTCATCAGATTCGATGAGTACCATCAACAACTTTACACCTCTAAAGTATACGACATTAGTGGACCACCGATTGATATACCCAAATCATGGCTTATTACTTATTGGTTGTATACTTCAGCAGGGAATACATACGTAGTTGAAGCCTTCGTTAATAATCAGCAGAAGGTAATAGATTATTTGATCAAATCAAGTGTCAAAGAAGCATGTCATGTGAACAAAGAAGGTAAGTCAGGGTTATACTTTGCTGTGGAAGCGGGCATGGTGGACACTGTCAAGACTATATTAAGTAGTATAACTGCAGATGGAAATCTGAAGTATATTTGTGAATTGACAAATGGAAAATCTCTTTTAAATGCTGCAACACGAAGAAGAAGTACAGGTATGTGGCTACACGTCAGTTATCTGTGTTTCAAACTAATTTTTGTGCGTAGAATATAATTTTATTTACTTGATTCTATTTATGCCAGTGATGTTTCAAGAAATATCAAGAAAGATTCCTGCACAAATTCATGTCATTGATGAAGATGGTCAGACACCATTGTTTTTTGCTGTGTCAACAGGTTTCCTTGAGGGGCTTAATTGTTTACTTGATGAATTTAACATGGATACCTCACAAAAAGATACATCCGGCCACAATCTTGTACATATTGCATCAAAAAGCGGGCATGTCCTTATTCTACAGAAGTTGTTGCAGAACTTTCCTGATGCAGGAGAGTTTGTAAATCGCGAAGGTCAGAATATTCTTCATATTGCAGCTATCTTTGGAAGAGACAATGTTGTTAGGTTCATTCTACAAACACCAGATTTGCAGTGTCTCATAAATGAGATAGACGATGATGGTAATACACCACTTCATTTGGCAACCAAAAACTGGCATCCAAAGGTTGTGAGCTCTCTAACATGGGACCATCGGGTTAACCTGAAGCTGGTGAACAAATATGGGTTGACGGCTCTTGATACTGCTGAGGAATGCATGGAACCGATCACATCCTTCCAACAGGTTTGTCTTTAGACTTTATCATCTGTTCATTATGTTGGCAGCACATGTATATTACCAAATTTATATCTTCATTAAGAGTCAAGCACGAAAACACTTGGTTATGCTTTAAGCGGTTTCCTTGTTTACCATATCTGATTGAGACATCCAAAATTCTTTGTTGTGCACTTATGCATGAACAAAGCTGTTTCAAGTTTTCAACTTTGACCTCACTCGTAATTTACCCAAATGGCCACGTAGTTATATATAAAAGAAATCAAAAAGCTAGTTTCCTTAGGTTGATACCCAACATTTCCATTTAAAGATATTCTATAAATCAACTAACCTGAGCTCATTTGTATGCAGCGGTTGACATGGACTGCTTTACTGTCTGCCGGTACTCCAAGAGCTGGGTATAAGAATAGAAAAGTATCCAAAAACATAATTTATCAGCGAAGATGAGCAGTACAAGATGGATCATTCCAAGGATCGGGTGAATACTTTGTTGCTGGTGGCAACATTAGTTGCCACTGTCACATTTGCCGCTGGTTTCACCATGCCAGGTGGCTACAACAATTCGGACCAAAGAAGGCCAGGCAACCTTGCTACGAAAACTTATGATGCAGACCTTTGTGATCTGTGACACAATAGCCTTATACAGTTCCATCACAGTTGCAGTTACTCTCATTTGGGCCCAACTGGGTGACCTGACCTTAGTTGTGAATGCTCTTAGGTTTGCGTTACCACTGTTGTCCATATCTCTTACTACGATGTCAGTGGCATTCATGGTTGGTGTATCTCTAGTGGTGAAAGCCTTACCTGGTTAGCCGGCTTTGTTTTGATTTTGGGATATTGTCTCGCAAGTGTCCTCACACTCTTTATCCCCCTCTGTTTTCCTGGGTCGTCAACTTCTCCAGTCATGCGCTACATCACCTACTATATTTTTCATCTATTGGTACTCGCTTCTGGAAGTTCAGATGATAGACACATCAAAGAGCAGTAGCATAGTAGTTGAAGGGACCGTATCAATAAGAGATTAAGTTTGCTTGGGATTGCTCATCTTAAATGCTTATCCGTTTATTGAGGAGTTACATAACCACATATAAGCACTGTGGACTGTCTGGATCCAAAAACTCTGTTTGCTTCCTGCTTATTTCAAATTGCTTATGAAACATAAGTATTTTAGACTATTTTTATTCTGTTTGCTTCCGAATTTGCTTGTTATTCATATTAACTTTTCCATTTGTGGTGGCTAAAGATCATATTGACATTGCTTCAGTTTCTGTTACCTTATTTCTTTTCTGTACATGCTTACCTGTGTGAGTGTGTGACGGGTAGTTCTATTCTTTCAAACATGTTTATCCTATAGCGTAGAAAACTACTAAATGCATGCAATATTTCTCTTCTGTAGATTTCTATTTCGTCCTAGAATTGAAGGAAAGAAATGTACAGAGGAGAAACAATGTTTATCCTTCAATTTTATGTCAAATCTTTAACTCCTCAGTCCTAAAATATAAGTACTTTTCAAAGTCTTTTTCTTGATTTTGGTAGTAATTATTTTTTAGTGTTATATAATCTTGATCTGAAAATATATAAATCGATTTGTGTTTCAAATGTATTTTCATTGGTATATTTTTCATCAAGTATCATATAGCGAAAAAAATAATTCTGATCAAAGTTAATAAAAAAAGACTTTAAAAAGTCAAACATGGACTTATATTTTGGGACGGAGAAAGTATATGACAAAATAGTTACATTAAGTTTTTTTTTTTTTTTTAGTTAGTTAAAGCAATTATATATATTCTTTCGATTTACATAGAGGTGCAAAGCAAACGAGCAAAAGTATTTTGGTAAAACAATCTTATTAATATTTGTGTTAGGGTCATGATAATCATATAATTGCTTGAATAATTCTTGAATCGTGTATAATCAACTTTTCGAATACAATATTTAGACTTTATTTGGCGCTTGGGTTACATGAATTTCGTATATGGGATAAGACAAGAAGAGTAAGGATCAAATGAGAAATAATAGTAAAATGAGAAGAATGAAAATGTACAACCGAACATTTCGGATCTTTTCTGATAAAGATCTAACTCCATAATTTTTTTATTCATTTGAAATATGTGGATAAGACTATTTCTCATTCTTTTTATTATATTTTCTCTTCTCACTAGATCTACACCCCACACACTAATTCTAGACATAAGAATGAGAACAAAACGTAGAGAATATTGTATGTGTTGTTATGATTGTTTAAGTTACAATGAAATACCAAAATGGTGTCTATATATAATAGACAATATGACTTTTCATGAATATTTGTCTCTAAATCAATAAGGTTAATTCATCGAAGTTGGTGAAAATAGAAAAAAAATGTATATATTTAAACCCGTTTGATATATTACTTGTGATATAATACTAATATGTAAGTTCAAACACTAAACATGTTGTCATAAATGGACATAAATATTTGTATACAACTCCAAAAGATATATGTTAATATATTATGTCTTTGAATCTAAAAGTTAGTGTTATATCACATGTGATATATCAAACATGTTTAAATATTAAAAAAAAAAATTCATGTATGTTTCAACCTATATGTATAAACTGTAATGATTTGAAGTTTGAAAAATTATGTCTCATATATGGTTGGAAAGCTAAAATATGCAAAAATTGATGAATCATTTGGAGTTAAATACAAATACTTATGCTAATTTTAAAAGCGGCGTGTTGAGTGTTCAAACTTATAAATCGGTGTTATATCACGATTGATATATCAAGCAAAATAACGCACCAAGAAAAATTAAATATACTAAAAAAAAGAAAAATAAATAATTGTCGAAAGTTTATAAAAGTCTCTTTATTAAAAGATTATTAAATGATCGTCGCGATAATGTAATTTTGTAGGTTTCTTGTTTATGGTTTTTGAAATATGTAATTTTGAAAATGAAAGTTGAAAGTGGGTTTTATTTAAAGAAATAAGGGTAGAATTGGTGAAAGTTAATTTTTTTAATATTAATTTGTAATGGATAATTGGTCTACAAAATAACTCGACTTCAATTATTAAATCAAAACATTATAACATGTTTTTGATGAAAAAAAATAAAAAATAAAAAATAAAATAAAAGACATCTTTTAAATTTCTTAAATTGTGGAAAAAAAATGTTTTTGCCCATATTTGACCGGCATATATGGTCAGACCAGTCAGAATTAGTAAAAGGGTATATTTAAAAAAGGGTCCTTCGCCTTTCAGTTTTTGCAAAGATAAGTCCCTGAACTTTCACTTTTTGCATGAATAAACTTCTAAACACTTGCAATTTTAAATTGTATAGGATACTCTACCATTAAAATGTTGTTTAATTTCTTTGTATTCCATTTCAGTAAGTTGGTGGAAGATTTATAACCTACACTAACACAAGTAACTTAACCTATACATACATCTGCATAAATATTTTGTTCATTCTCCGCGTGATTTAAACCTCAGCATTGCTATGAGTTCAACCGCAGCCATACCAATGAGGTACCATGTAACACCAGCTAAAATGACTTGCAGCCACGAGCTGTTAACAACGTCTAGTAGCAAAGAACCACCAGCATGTGACTCAATGCCACCAGCTGTAGTATCTCCAAGCTGTAACCGAACTATAACTGATGCAACACTAGCCATCCCAAGAGGAATACCCCATTCATATGGATGACTACTACGAATCTCATTTCGCGCCACAAACTCTTCATTGTATGTATCCCTCTTTGATTTCTTGCTAGTTGTACTAGAAGAAGGTTTAGGGTCGGGTTTGCTGTTTGATGACTCTGGCAAGATATATGGTGATGGGGTCCAGTACTCGGATGAACTACTTGATTTTGGTTTTTTAGTCGTTTGTGCTTGTTGTCTAGCAGCAACAGCTTCTTTAAGCTTTTTTATGTCTGGTGATGACTTTGATTGTGTTGAGTTTTCTGCTATTTGTAAGAGTTTTTTGCTTGTTTGAGCTGCGGGCATTCCTGGAATTGGTGGTTGCCAATATAACCAATTTGTGATTGATCGGATAGCTTGAATCGCTGATACTCGTGCTTCCCAATGTAGGTTTTGGTCCTGACCAACAAAATTTTGTACAACTGATCAATCAAACTGAATATAGAACATGAATAACGCAACAAACACTTCCCAAATTTTATTTAGAATCCTGATTTATTTTGGGGATTATAGGAAATTAATTTTATGCGAACCTTAGAGCGCTTAGAAGATCCTTTCTCCATGGCTGCTACATATTTATCCTGAAATTTATCGACATCCACAAATATGTTTGAAGCACAAACACCACCAGTATTACTTGCACCAATTCTGACATTACCACGCGGTTGCTTAGACATAAGAAACTCTAGTGCTGCAAGTTTTGATCTCTCAACCATCCTAAATAAGTTCAAAACATAGACCATGATTTCCACAAAAAAATGAAATTTATATTTTCAACAAAGTTCATCAGTGAGTGTGTTTGGGATTGCTTATTTAAGTGCTTAAAGCACTTAGAAGTAAGCTGTTTGGAGTTAAGCTGTTAAGATTAGCAATCCCAAACACCCTTAAAAAATGATATGTTGTTCAATTTTGTATGCTTACGAGATGCAATCAACAGGACATGCTTGAATGGCCTCTTGAACTTTATTTTCAGGGTCGGCCCATTGAGCAATGACTCGAGCTCTACCATACACAGATTCAATTGCAAATGTCTTTTCGGCAACTAAGGCGCATTTTAAGCAGCCAACACATTTAACTTCATCAACAAATACAGCTCTCTGCTCGCTTTCGGATCCATACCATACTGAGTATATAGGTTTCCCTGTATACCCTTTGAAATCTGCAACCTTAGCTTGTTCCTGTGTATGGAAGTATGAAACTCGATTATTCATTTATTCGTAAGAAATTAGTACTGCTAATCTTCTATACAAGTACTACTTTGACAATTATCTTTGATAAGCATCTCAATAAAACTTAGCTTCTATTAATCACATCTTTATTTGTAATCAAAACTTCATCTCTAGTCTTTACTATGAAATTTGCCATGTTTTTGGTATATAAAAACTTTTTTTTGACATTTACTAGACATTCTAAATTCAATTTTAATAAAAATAGACGGGTCGCATTTAAGTAACTCTTGGTCTGATAGTTATATTACATCTTGTTCATCAAAATCAAAACCACAAAATCGCATATGCTTGTACAAGTATAACAATTGGACGACGTATATGTTCCAATCATAAAGCTGCATCTCTATTTATCGCATATCAGCTAAAATAATGCACTGTGGGTCAACATTAACATTGTGGGCACGTAATTAAATTTTGCGTGCAAAGGTTAACAAAAGGGTAATTTGGAATAAGTACATCTCAGTTTTTATGAGAACTAGTTGCAACTTTTTTATATGATAAAGTACTAATGTAATATGACTTTTTTTCGGATAACTATGGTTTCCGACCTCTTGGCCGACTAACCAGGACTTGTGAAGAATTTCAGGACATGGCCAAATTCTAAAATCAAATATGAATGAGCAACCAAGATGGAAACAAACCTTGTCATAATCGAAACGGGAAAGAGGATCAGACAAAACAGCATAAGCTTCATTAAGAATAATAGCCATATCATGTCCAGCCAATCCTGCTATATCAGGATGACACTTCTTTTGCAGTGACCTATATGCTTGTTTTATCGCCATATTATCTGAAGAGCTATCTACGCCTAGAAGATCATAAAGATCAAAATCAGTTATAGAAGAATTTGAGGACCCTGCAGCTTTGCATACCATAGAGGATGCATGATCATATTTTTTGCATGGAAATGAAGATGTAGTGAAAAAGGGTCTGGATTTGATAGGTATGAGTGATGATGGCGTGACTGTTGGAGCTGAAAGGATTAAGGAATGCATGGTGATTGATTGAGCTCCAATGGAATAGGAATGAAGTGGGGGCGAGGAGATGGCAGAGGAACAAAGATATTTTGTAGGAGGAAATGTTTGAGATATTTTCTTCACTTTTTTCTTTTTCTTTTTTCTGTCTTTTTTCCCTGCCACTGATCCTATTTATGATTTATCCAATTTCTTGATAAGAAAAAGTAAAAAATAATGAGAGCAAATTTTGATAAATAAAAAAATTTAAATGTTTGCTTGTCAAATTATGATTTTTCCTGAGTTCATCCAAACCCTCCAGTTTTATGCTTTCTACAGGATTATCTTTTTATTATTATGGACATACATGTGTAGTGTGTAAGCATGCATATCAAACATTTGAAATAATAATGACCATTGCAATAACGGATAACCAGTACGATACATTATGCAAGTATGAAGTTTTTATATAGCCAAAACATTTGAGAGTTTGAACCATAAATGGACTCGTTTGTTAGTTTGGTTTCTAAGTATTGTACTTTGCTATTCGCGAATATATGTGCTGTAAAAGAATGGGAAAAATCTTATATTCAGAATTCAATCGGTGTTACGACCTTCTTAAACCAACGACAAGGATGAGCGATATTGAACCACACACTACACCAATCTACTTAAAACATCCAACACAAACTTCACTTTCACCAACAGTTCTGAGCTCCCGATAAATTAAATGTAGGATATTTGTATTTACAGATTACAAAGTTCTCAAGATTCACCTCTGTTACTGTAGCATAATATTTTTTTTGGTATGGACTATGGACCATCAACTCATGTGCTCTGTAGGTATAACAAGTAAACAAGTTACAAGTATATAGATACAAAATAATCTAACTTTTATTTGGACTTCAGTATATCACGTTATATTAGTACAAAAGTTGACCACGTATGGAGAATACTTGTCACAGAATCTTGGCCGGTTTGAACAAGACGACTATGAGCCACCCTGTATTGACTATAATATGGAATAATACCAACAAGCCACCAAATTGGCTTCATTTTTTCACAGATATTGAATAGATTGGAAAGAAAATGAGCATACAAAATAAGTTCAAATAAATAATTTACTTGAAAAAGGATCCATTCCATTCAACTCAATCAACCATAATTGAGTTTATATCTCAAAGTCCAAATACCTGTACTTTTTCAGCTTTAAATTTGCAAAACTAAAAAACAATGCCATGACACGTGGCTTTGCGTAGAAGAAAGGATGCTAAAATACTCAAAAAGGTTAAAATTGCAACCATAATCACTTGAACTCGCCTGGGTGTTTTCTTCGTTATTATGAACTGAAAATGGATTCTTAATACATGGATGGAATCACACAAGGCCCCTTTGTTTGAAGACTTCAAACATTGCAGATCCGATCTTTGCTGGTGATTCTACAACTGTCACACCTGCTTCCTTCAGGGTCTTGATTTTGTCTTGTGCTGTTCCCTTTCCGCCTGATACTATGGCTGCAAGTTTCAGAGAGAAATTTGTTGAGTTAATGATTGGCTTAAACTCATTAATATGCATTTGATTAGTATATTATAGTTTATTTTGGAATCATAAGAGACTCATACCTCCAGCATGACCCATACGTCTACCAGGTGGAGCAGTAAGTCCAGCGATAAAACCAACGATAGGCTTATCAGTCCCGCTTTCCTGTTTTCATATTATAAATATTGGGGTCATAAGAAACTCATGCCACAAGTTGATGACAGTAACTTAATTCTCTAAAATAATTTGAAGCTCGCATTTGTTATGTTTTAATGCTATAGGACCCTTCTGAAAAGAGCTATATGAACCTCCTAGCATCTTGAACTTATGCTATATGAACACCATCACTAACATTCAAATTTTAACTTATAAGAATAACCCCCACAACAAGCTTGTTCATTTTTCTTCTTCATTGTGACGACTAACATGAGAGGTCATCAGTAAAACATCGTGTGACCTAGTTTTATAAAGGGGTATCATATCTGACCTTAATGAGGGCAGCAGCATCTTCTTCAGCAGTACCACCGATCTCACCAATCAGAACAATACCTGCATAGCAAATCGCATGAAGTTTCAGACAAAGAAACAAAGTAAAGTAACTTAAATGACATGACAAATTCTATTATTACAAAAGTACTTGAAATGTGACTGCTAGAGACACAATGCTGAATGCAACTATAACAAATTTGTATTCTTAAAAAGCAATACTGAATGTTGAACTACGAAGCTGTTTGAGAGTTAGTTAAAAGATATCTACATACTACACTTCTATATCACCATTATATATGTATTTACATCTTAATTAACAGTTTGTGGCTAATATAGAGACACGTTTTAAGACAAGTGCAGTTAACATGTGTTACTTTTACAAGTCAGCAGTGACTTTTTGCATCACTTTACACTAGCAGTCATTAATTGGTTTTGTCAAGTTGTTAGTTAGTATAAATACTCATTTCCTTCATTTATAATAATCATCCAATACAGAATTGTGTGAAGTATGTGTGTGTCTGCGCGTGAGCGCACTCAAGCTGTTCCTTAGCTTACTAGAGTTCGTTGAGCTATTCTTAACTAATTGCATAACTATTTATCTGTAACTATTTCTCTTTCATTGCAATCGTTTGAATCTGCATGTATCAATACAATTACCTGTTTGAGTCAATTAGATCTCCATTGTTATTATAAATACATAAGAAGTATAACCTTCTTGTTTTCCATGAAAATATGTAGTTATCTTCATAGTTTAAGGTTAAGAGGACCAATCCCAGATATAAAAATGATAACAAATGTAGACCTTTATAAGAAAATTAAAGCAACAGCTATTAACTTTTTAAAACATGGTAGCAGAAAGGCTGTACTAAATTCAAATCTGGAAAGCACTATGTTTAGAATGTGTATGAAGGCTAAAAGTCCCTAGACTTAGGAGGAAGTAACTTTATACCAATGATTAATTAATTAAACCTATAAAATAAAACCAATTTACCAGTAAAACATAACTATAATACTATACTCGAAATCTCGAATGCTATACTGATAACTGAACTGCCACCATCCAAAACAATATTTATCTTATAAATTGCAACCACCAGTGTTGTAGTTTTCCTCCTCTAGATTATCAGTAGTGGCAATACACAGATGTGAAGAGCTGAGCTCTAGTATACTGCAGTAACTAGTGCATACAATTATAACCATGAGGGATTATAGTCATTATACTGACAGCATTGCCACACTTGAGGAAAAAAACTCGTAAAGAGGCCTTATATGACCGTATATATGTTATCTAAATCATCTAAATGAAAAGCATACCCTTCCTTCAATACAAGAATGTAATTTTTATTTTTTTAGAAACTCTGTAAGTATGTGTTTAATGTGTCCAATCTGCCTATTGATGCTTCTAAGCTCAAGAATAATAATCAGTAATAATGCTAGGTAACTTAAATGCTAAACAAAACTTTTTTATGATATTTATGTTGGAAACAAACTGGATTTCCATAAATCAAAATAGGATCGCCCTAAAATAAGCTGCGAGCAATTACCCAGATTAAAACAACTAACCAAATTTTAATTCATTCCAAACTTAAGTTACCTTCTGTCTGAGGATCAGCAAGGAACTTAAATCACATGATCAACAAAGTTGGTCCCGTTGAAAGGATCACCACCAATGCCTACACAGGTGGATTGGCCTAGGCCAACTTGTGTGGTTTGATAAACCTGCAACAAGACAAGACGAGCCATTCAAAAGTTGCATAAGATGTTTATTAAAAATGAATATAAGCAACATTTAGGTAAAACGATAAAATTAAGTAAGTAATATTTAATGCCATATCATGTGTGATAATAACCCCTCAAGTCCCAGCACCCACCCCAAACCCGACTTGTCGCCATCTCTAGTACATAATGATAAGAGACACATGCAACAGTTCCGTGAACCTCCTAACCATCAAAAAATCATAAGCGGGTAACAACTTTAAGTATATCTCACCGCTTCATACGTGAGTGTACGGACCGAGATACAATACCGATGCGCCCTGGCTTGTGGATGTATCCAGGCATGATTCGATCTTGCACTCTCCAGGCTTGATGATACCTGGGCAGTTGGGACCAATCAACCGTGTTTTGACTGCTGAAGAAGAGCAGCCTTTACCTTAACCTATATGCATATATTTAAAACAGTTAGTATCATACTTGCAGCGAAAGCGAAGGCAAAGGCAAACACACGTCATTGAGACTAATCGGTCAAAATAATGTACAAAACTTAAACGAAGGTTACCATGTCATGTTGTGGTATTCCTTCCGTAATACAAACGATCAAATCAAGTTCAGCCTCCAACGCCTCCATGATTGCCGCTGCAGCAAAAGGTGGAGGCACGTAAATCACTGACGCATTAGCCTTGGTTTCAGCTTTCGCATCAGCAACACTGTTGAAAACAGGGAGCCCTAAATGCTCCGTTCCACCCTTCTTTGGGGTAACTCCACCAACCTACAAAAACAAAAGATTCAAAACAATGTCAATATCCCAACAAAACATCATTCCAACACACTAACAACACAAAAAACTAGAGTTATTAGATAATACAAACCAACAAAGAGTTATGACTTATGCTAGTGAATAGTCGTAATCATAAATTTCTACGCACCTTCAAAAGCACACATTCAGAACCACCTACCGTTATTAATTAATACACATCCTCCATATCACACTTCCATCACCCTAAATAAATGCTAACAACTCTCTTTTCAAATTCCCAAAACATAAATCCAGTAATTCCTCATAACCAATTGCTAACTTTCTAGTTTCAAAACACTTCCGAGAGCATAGATCCAAACAAATTCACGTCATGCTTTCTGATAATCGCACATGGCATGAGTGCATGACACTTTCAAAACTACCAGCCAGCATTAACTAACACATATTCATTATATCATACCTAATTTTATCCAAACAATTCACCTAACCAATCACTACACGCACTACGAAACATCCGTAATTCCACAAGCTTTGTCTATTTTCCTATACTAAGTCACTTGCGGTATATTAGCCACCCATTCTCGTTAAACTATATATGCCAATATTATTTCATAACCTAAGTTAGTGCCATTTCCGCTATTAAAAATAAATAAACCTAATAATTTAACGACGCTTTCAAAACTACCGCTACTCAAAATAAACAATAATAACTTGCTCTACAAGTTTTCTCCATTTCAAGACAATAGTATTCAATAACACGAGTGAGTCTCATTTCCGTAATTAAAGCTACAAAAATAATAAAACAAATAATTTAACAAACAGATCAGAAACCCTAGATCCAACAACAAACAGATGACGTCACCAAATGAAATAGTTAAAAAAAAATATACCATCTTAGTGCCGTATTCGATGGCTTGTTCGGTATGAAAAGTTCCATTTTTGCCAGTGATTCCTTGACAAATGACACGTGTGTTTTTATCAACGAACACAGCCGGTGGAGGTGGAGCTGTAGCGAATGAGCGCGATTGAGAGATCGGTGATGTTAGTTTTGTTGAGAGGTTAGCGACGAATCTAGCCGCTTGACGAGACATAATAATGGTTATGGCTGCGTGTGTGTTTTGTTTTGATTTGATTTGATTTGGGGGAAGACCTTTTGAATGAGAGAGACGACGACGAGTTTATTATTATTAAATGAATGGAGGAATAATGCTAGTGGGAAAAGGGCACAATTTGGGTGTGCGAGGTGTGAGAAATGTGAAATCTTATTATTCAGGTCGGGTCGTTAATTGAGTAACGGTGCGTTTGGTTGGTAAAGGGGTTTGGAATTAGATTTGGCATTGATTTAAAAGAAAAGTATTTGAAAAAAAATGATTTTAAAAAGTTGTTTGTTTTGTCAAAAGTTGTGTTTGTGTGTGCGCTAGGGTGGATAGATAGAAATAAAGTTATAGAGGTATGGGTGTTGGTTGATGAAGAGCAGGCAAAAGAAGTTAATGAAGCAGGTGGAAGAATTTAAGCATAAGGAAGTAAGTAACAAGTAAAATCATTGAACTAACATGGAAGAGCAGATTAAAGCCTGCAACTGCATTATCTACATCTACATTATAAACAACAATTAGGGGTGGGTGGGCAGTTATTCCAATAATTTGTCAACAACTCCTCCTCCACCGGTTGTATTCTTTGATAAAAACACAAGTGTCATTTGTCAAGGAATCACTGGTAAAAATGGCACCTTTCATACCGAACAAGCCATCGAATGCGGCACTAAGATGGTATATTTTTAACTATTTCATTTTATTCCATTTCATGCTGACGTCATATGTTTATTGTTGGATATAGGGTTTCTGATCTGTTGAATATATATATAGTAGGGATCCAGTGAGAGGTAAATTAAAATAAGAAGTGGTGAGAAGTGACCAAAAACACGCATTTGAGATGCAACGACTTGCATTAGATGCATTTCTATTCATATAGATGCAACATCTTGAGTTTCGAAAGTTAATTTGATGTATAGATGGTGTAAATTAATTTTCATGATTTTGCGCGTGCGAGAGGAAAAACAAGAGAAATCGTGAAATCATCTAATATCGTATATGCATCGATTAAAAGCTAGAAAACACTATGGTGCGTTATAATCATCTAAGATTATGAAATCATCTAATTTAGGTCGGTCATCTCAGTTGCGATTATAGCTCTTCTTATTCCTTCTTATTTTAAGTAATCTTCTTGATTGATCTATATATATATATATATATATATATATATATATATATATATATATATATATATATATATATATGTGTGTGTGTTTGGGTTATTATGAAAAGTTTCTTATAATGAAAAGAATGAGAAGGCGTGTGGAGGTAACATGTGTCACCTTTGCACATCATCATGCCAGCGTTATAAAGTTCTTGCGTCGCGATCGTGATTTTAGTGCGTTTAAGGTTATAACCTTGATTTTAGTGCATCATGGTTGATGCACTCAACTATTAACTATGATGCGATAACTTACCAATGGAGCATTAGTCCGATGGTTGGAGCAACTTGCTTGAGTCAATTGACCCAAGATCAAGTCGCATCTTGGCATTTCTTCGTATAGGTACCCGCCTCCGCAAAACACGTGGACACGAAGAGACTTTGTGGAATAAGAGCTTGGGGTCAGAGTCTTGGCGTCGTGCTCGCTCCAGGTTGGTGCCCGCTAGGCGAGGAGAGTTCTTGGAGCTATTCCGTAGAATTGGACAATGGGTGGTGCCAAAAGGCACCGGTCAGTGTTCACGCCGTCTACTGGCTTTTGTGGAATGATGCGATAACTTATAATAAAGATGCACCAAAACTTATTAGTGCATTAAGGTTATAAGTTCTTGCATCACATGATATAAATTCTTGCATCATAATCATGATTTTAGTGCATTAAGGTTATAAATTCTTGCATCACAATTATGATTGTGATGCGATTATTTAACGTGATGCGATAATAAATTTTAGCGGGGAATTTTTGGCGGAAATAAAATTTGCCCAAAAAAAATTTTTTGGCGGGGATTTTTTTGCGATGGGGGGTGGGTGGGTGGGGTGGGGTGGGGGTGACACATGGCATGGTGATGTGTGAAGGTGACATGTCACCTCCGCGCCTCTCATTCTTTTCATTATAAACTTTTCGTTTTAACCTCACCTATATATATAGTAGGGATCTAATGAAGTAAATTAAAATAAAAGTGGTGAGAAGTGACCAAAACCACGCATTTGAGATGAAACATTTGCATTAGATGCGTTTCTATTCATATAGATGCAACATCTTGAGTTTCGAAAGTTAATTTGATGTATAGATGGTGCAAATTGATTTTCATGATTTTGGCGTGCGGAGGAGCAAAAAACAGAGAAATCGTGAAATCATCTAATATACGTATATGCATTTGATTAAAAGCTAGAAAACATATTATGATGCGTTATAATGCATCTAAGATTATAGGATGCATCTAATTTAGGTCGGTGCATCTCGGTTATGGTTATAGTTCTTATTTTAAGTAATCTTCTTATTTGATCTAACTCATATATATATATATATATATATATATATATATATACACACACACTAGAAGGGTATCCGCTAATGCTGTTGAATGTGATGACTATTTTAGGCGAGCAAATGTTTTTCGAGTCCGATGGTGGAGGGTCTTGTGGTGGCGGTAATGATGGTGGTGGCGAAAGTAAGTGGTAGAAAGAACCTGCCAATGGGTTGTGTGTGTTTTATGTGTTTGGTGTGTGATAGACTTATGTGCAATATGTATACTTAAGGTTGAGGCAATGCTCGATTTTAATGGAACATTACAAGTTTTTAATGGGTTGTTACAAGTCTTCGTATGGTTTAAATGAAATCGTCGATATTGGAGGATATTCTAGTATGAAATTTAAGACATTAATTATGTGTATGATGAATTTTAGGCTTAGCAAAAGTAACTTCTTTTTATAGAAATGTTTTTGGTTTTAAAATTTTAAACTACTATAATTAGAATTTCCTAAACCCTTTATAAAAGTATAGTATATATATATATATATATATATATATATATATATATATATATATATATATATATATATATATATAAGCACTTTATTTTAAGCCTCTTTGTATGTGAAACTACTTTAAACCAATCATATTTTTTTTTTAATATTAAAGAATTTTATTTAATCAAAAGGGTATAATAGTAAAAGACAATTTCTATTTTATTTATGATTTTTTTTGTTAAATTCGTTTTTTTTTAAATCCCATAAATTTAGGAGCTAGATTTATTTAATTATTTAATTATTTATTTTGTTTTATTATTTTTTTTTTACTTTTTTCCCAGGTTTGAAAAATATGATATTTTTTTAATTTTCGGAATTGAGTGCATATGTGTTTTTAACATGCATGTTTTTTGTATGGTGCATATATGTTCTTTTAATCTTCGGAATAAGTTTTTCAACACGTATGTTTTTTAGCAAGGTGCATATATGTTTTTTTTATATAATGTTAATTTATAACAAACCATATGCATAAATGATATACACAAAATTTTATATCGATTGAAATACAATTAAAATACAAATTTCTAAAAAGTAGAAATACATTAATCTATTCGATTTATACATGTGTGCACTAATAATATTTAACACAAATGGATATATGTCCACACTCATTATTATCAACATTTTTAGAAGTTGAACATGTATGCACACTCGTAGGTGTCAACATTTTAGAAGTTGGACATGTGCACGCTGGTTGTTTTCAACTTGTCGTCATTCTTTTAATTCAATTACACCTGAGACAAAAAAAATACAAAATTAGCAACATTAATCTTAATTAGAATACATGACATAAATAATTTTTTACTATAAACAATTAGCAACACATGTACAAAATCTAAACATTGATTTTATATTAACAATAAAATACATATGACCATTCTAATAATTTTTATATTAACCTTAAAAGACATATAAACAACACTTTTATTAACTTTGTATGAGCCAAAAAAACACAAATGCACACCATTTCACACCACTTTTACTAAACACCAAATGTATAACACACTCTTTAGTACTCAATACACAAGGTAAACAAAAAAATCCAAAATGTGGACAAAAGTACTCCAAAATTTGCCATAAGAACGGAATGTCCAATAAACACAAATTTTACCGAAGTCATATGCACACACACCCAGGTAGTAAGCGAGCCAGGACGACGAATGGATCGCTGTTCATGTTCGTTCGTTTAACTTCTTAGGACGAATAAAGCGAACGAGCACGCTTAAGCGAGCGAACTTTCTTGTTCATGTTCGTTTATTAAGAAAATTAGTTGTTCATGTTCGTTTATGTTAGTTTATTAAGACATTAAGCGAGCGTTAAGCGAGCATAAGCGATCGAGCATAAATGAGCGTATGCAAACGGACATAAAATTTCTTAATATATGCACAATATATTGTTTTACAAGTTTCGTTTTGTTTAAGCAAGCCAATTTTAAAATTATAGAATTAAAAGATATGATATCTGACGTAAATAAATAAATGAACATAAGCGAACGTTAACGAACACATAATCGAACATTCGCGAACATAAATGAGCGGACGTGGTATTGTTCGTGTTCGTTCGTTTAACTAAGCGAGCGTAAAATATTGTTCGTATTCGTTCGTTTAATAAATAAACGAACATAAACGAACTTTTACCGAAACGGTTCGTGAAATGTTATTTGACGTTCGATTCGTTCTGTACTACACACACCTAACGCTAGTCATTTTTCTATAAGCTTAAACCAAATTGCAAATCCCTTTCATTTATAATAGATTCTGAAAATTAGAAAATGAATCTAGATACATGTACTGGTTTTGAGGTTTGCACATATACGCAATAGAATAAGAAAAGCATTAAAAAAACCTCATTGCATCCCTCCCTAACAAAAACCCACGAAGATCAAATGAAGGAAATAAACAATAAAAAAAACATTAAAAATTTGAAACAAACTAACACTTAAGGAGACTTGAACTGATTTGCATACCTATACAAAAAAATATATACAATCTACAAAACAATCATGTTGTTAATTTTACCCATTTCAAAACTAATACTTGTCTCATTCAAACCACAAGTTCTATTTAAAAATTAACATCTACATTACTACCATGTATTTATAAGTTTTATCATCACCTTCAAGAAATTGAATTAGAAATTGGTGAAAAAGGATCGTATAACATCATGCATGTTCTCTGATTTTTAATACGCAGTGGGTATCACAGATGGTGAAACAAGGACGTGGATGTCATAAGAAAAAATTGAGAATGACGGCTACGTTTTTGGTTGACAAAATTGTGAAGAAGATATGGTGGCCTGGTGGGGTGGTTATTAGGTTAAAAGTGGAGAAAAGATGCCAAGGTGAGAGACGTGATATATGGATATTGATTCTCAAGATCCCTAATTACATGGGACGGTAGTTTTAGAATGCAAAACATGAATACTAAATACCCAAATTACCCTCTCAACTTTGCACATAATATCTCAATCTTCCAACTATTTACATTAATTGCACATTTGATTGTAGCTATTGATTAAGAAATCCAACGGTTTTAAATATGTTACCGCGTTTAAAGTAGGTTACGAAAATAAAGTTCTATATATATATATATATATATATATATATATATATATATATATATATATATATATATATATATATATGAAATTTTAGTAATTATTAATTTATAGTTTCCAAGAGCAATATATATACTGTTGGGGTTTAAAAAAATTATTATCTTATTATTTTATCGATTGGAATTCAAATTTGTATTGGTCGAGTTGGGGCTGAATAATTATTAATTTTATCGAGGTTATTAATTTATCGAGTATTAATTTACAGAGGTTTTATTGTATTTGTATTTATAATGTTTTAACATACGTTTTAATGTTCAGATTAATGTTTACAGTTACAAATAATTGATAGTTATAATGAATAATTATTACTTTTATTAAATTGTTTTTTTTAAATAACTTATAATAATAGCAAGTGTGTAAAGCTTAAAAGTTTTAAGACTTCTAAAAATAAAAATTCTAAATGCTTTATATAGTAGAGATAGAGATTTTCTAAAATATTTGTTTTATTCTTTTATATTTTGTTCATATTCATATCAAAATATTACAAGTGTGGTAGACTTAATTTCTTTCATTTCATTTAATAATTTTGAAACATATTACAATTTTTTGGGCATGAACATAAATGGAAACAAATTATAAGAGGGAAAAAGATAAATAGATAAATAAAAGAGAGTTAACATTCAAAGCTTTTTGAGTCGTGAATCGTTGTGACGGTTAACTCGATTATTAAAACGGGTTATACTTAAAGTACAAACATTATAAATTTAGTTCTCAAATTCAGTTGTATTCATTTAGTTATTTTTACTACTAAATTTTTACTTATCATGATTTGTTTTATCATCACAAAGAAGATTATAATCCTCTGTGAACTTTTTGGCAAAAAAGTACGTCGTACTTTATGAAAAGTACGGTGGTATCGTGGTTTAAAACTAGCCGTTTTGTTTGAAATTTTCCAGAAGTGCGGCGGTCTTATAGGAAAAATATCACAACCATCCACTTTTGTTTTGTCTCATACAACTCTTGCACGATATTCGTTTCTTCTTACACAATAATAGATCGGATGGAAACACAACATGTAAAATGTATGTTAAGGACAATGATAAAGCCTAGAGTTTCTCAAGAACTTACTACACCTTATCTTGTATATAGTTGTAATTGGTCCTTATATATAGTCATATTAGTTGTAAGTATAGTTTGATTACTTGCTTTATAAATAATGCCACTATGAGAATAATATACACAAAACTTAATGAGCTTTATTGCTCTTGACTTCTCATGGTATCAAAGCTTATAAAAAAGAAAATGAGCTATAATCCTCCATTACTTTATAATATTTTTTCACCGTAAATCGTCCAAAAATGTTAATCACCGCTAAAACATCATGAGTCCCCCATTCCGGATGCTTGTCTTGAAAAATCCACACAAGTCATGTTGAAAGTCCAACCACATCTTCATCATGTGTACCCATTACAATCTTGAACCCATAACCAAAATAGTTGCTTTACCCACTAAAATTTTAAACCATCACCAAAATAGGTTCTTTGTTTTTTTCTTGTGTTGTTTATAAAATAATTTTTAGACAAACTAATAAAAATGCTTATTTAACATGAAACCAAAATCTACATTTTCACCATTTGTAGTTGGATTTAAATGTGTGGAATCTTTGAATAAGTCATCCTCTTAACAAATCATGTTCAAGTTATTCAGCCATGATAGATTTTTTTATTCATTTGTAAGCGGTTTAACAAAAGTAATGGTGACTGCTTTGAACTTTTTTGGTGACCGCCATAAGGAGATTTGCACCCCGATATATTATATGAGGGTAACACTCTTACCAAAAAAGCTATGTGGGTAGTTGGCGTTCTATTATTGTAAGCAGAAAATTGTTTGAAAATAATGTCAATTAAAGTCTATTAACATATGTTAGTTTACAAGTTAGACAACAGAGATTATACATTCACATTCACATAACATTAAAAACAGGGTTTCGCACATAAATGTGTCAAGTAAATTTGGACAGTGAAAAAAGAAAAAAGAGAACATATGGTATAATTTGATTGATGCGCGATACTTGACAAATGTACGTGTGAAATGTTTTTTTAAGATCATGTGGATGCATAATCTCTTATTAAACAAACGTAAACACCTTTCTTTTAAAGTCGCGAAGTACTTCATATCAAACATGTAACTTTGTAGTCACTTGAAACTCTGTGTTTATCTCAACAGAAAAGACGTTCATTTTCCTTATCAATTGTTAGCATAAAACCTTACGAGTATAAGAGCAAATTTGGTTAAAACTCTCATAAAAAAATATTTTTTGGGTGTAAAGTACGAAGTATCTATTCCACATAACATAAGAAAAAACACATTTGCTTAAAAAAATTTGGGTTAAGGGTTTCAATAAAATATATTACACCAAAAAATATTTAAGTCTGATGAAATGTGGTGAAATCTACATTAACGCCAAGAATTGAACAATATTAGATCGTTTGTGACAAGCGCACGACGACCACACTAACTACATACACAAAGTAGAACAAAAAACTATCCAACTGCTACAGTAGATCAGCATCATCATCACTCTCCCATAGATAAAGCAAAATACTCTCCATATCTTCCTTCGTGAGGAAGTCAAAGTCCACATTCTTACCCGACCAAATATCGATCTTCCTGGGAGGTGCCCCCACCTTTTGCCTTGTATTATAAATATGTTTCTAGGAGGCTGCCGCACCTTTTTCCTTGCACATTGTTCTTCCTATAGACATATTCTTTTCCTCAAACACATTCTCAACTTTGTCACTGTCACTATCATTAACAATATTTCCCACATCATTTTTGGACTACCACGTTGTCTTATCAACCTCAAAAACACCATCCTGTTCTTGTAGAGCATTAAAAGAATTTTTAAGAGATATGATATTAATAGCATGTGACAAAAGATCCTTAATGTTACTACAAGGTTGAGAGCTAGGTCCGTCTTGAGTCGCCTTAGGTTGTGATGTATAAGCCTCGCCAAGAAGTTATGTCATGCACATTAGTCGGTTTACTTATAGGGCGATAGTAGTAATTTCGTTTAGGTTTATTTAACCGGACACCATCGATATGTCACGGTTTAGAAAGTGATTTTCCTTTCCCTTGCTTACAAGTCACTTCCACAAACCCATTATTCGACACCTTAGTCAGAACCGCAACATTATTAGACACCTTAGTCAGAACCGCTACTTTTTTCTTCTTTGGGCATTGCTCGTCCTTATGATCAAAAGTTTTACAAGTATCACATCAAGGGGGTTGCCACTCGTACTCAATATCAATGGTTTCCATATAATGACCCGAACCATTTGTAAATGTAATAGCCACTACTACTCTACTAGAGATCCACAAGAGCCTTTTTAGAAGACACCTCAATAAGGGCAAGAGCATAGTGTTACTACCCCATGATTAAAGACACATAATGCTCGTATAAGCATCAAGCATTATAGGTCGTCCCAACTAAGTGGTAATCAAACTTAAACCAACTTTCGAATAGGCAACAATAGGAACGTTATGGAGTTTTATCCAAACATGGGTCATAGTGATTTCCTCCTTTGTTAGTAGAGTGTTGGTCGTCCATATGTTCAACATTATAGGAACCTAACAAATTAGCCATGACCCGTTTTCTAAAACCTGTTCCATACCCTCCCTTGTTGAGATTTGGAAGAAGAAGAAACCATTATTCAATATAACCCGTTCAAATCCATACTTCACCCAAGTGTTTTTAACGTAGTTCTCAACAATAGGGAACGCGAGACGCTTAACCATAAAATATCCAAATAAAATATTAGCAAAACGATTACTAACCTCATCCACCGCTGCCAACGGAATGGCCACATCAGCGCCTTCGACATTTTCATCAGTACTTAGTTCAGAAATTTGTACAATCATCTTAAATGTGGTATCCTTAAAAATGGAAGCAAAAGAGTTCGACTTCGAGCCTCCATTCACGAGTTATCAAGAATGCTATCAGAACCAACCTTAGAATTATGCAACGCCTCAGGTGTAGAGACATTTTCAGGAACTACAACAAATTCCTCAAGCTTCGATTCTCCATCATCCTGAGTTCCTAGGAACACTATCCAAACCCTCTTTATGGGTATTCAACGCTTCAGAATTAGAAACGTTTTCAAGAAGAATAACAGGTCCGTCAAACTGAACACGTCGGTAAACTTCCAAAGGTTTACCATCCTTCGTCATCATCTTAGCATCAATATTTATAACCTTTGAAGCTAAATTACTCAACATCGAACCTGCTGATACCATACTCTCAAACCCACAACCCAAAAATGCAATGGAAAAACCATTTGCTTAAAACTTGAAAACTTAATAAATGAGTAATATTTTTAGATTTTAGAGGTGGCAATCCGTGTCCAAAATCATAAAGATGTGCTTAGATTTGGACGCATTTAACCTTCTCCTTTACTTGAACTCGGCATGTATGGCCCTTTCAAAAGTTAAATGGCATTAACGGTCACGTGTTTTATTTCAATTAGAGAACATTGCAATTGTATTAAAAAAAAGAAAACTTATAAATACAATATATTAAGTTATTTAAACATAAATAAGGTGTTCCGTTTGAAGAATTCTTCCTTTTTTTTTTCTTTTTTTTTTTTTGTCGTTTTAGGTATTTTTTAAAGCGTTTCATAAAACATAAGTCCGTTTGACCCTTGAATTTCTGAATAGTTGGTTGTTTTAGTTTAGGTGATGGGTAGTCTTAGATTTAGGTTGTTTTTCAAAATATGTACAAATCCTTTTAGGTTAGGTGATGTAAGCTTCATTTACATTTTTTTTTTGGCTTTTTTCGAGCTTCAAAAAGGCTTGAATTATTGTTTATTCGTTAAGGTTTTCTTCATTTATTGTTCCATTTCATCTATGCGGTGTGATTTCTGGCTTCTGTTATATTTTTTTATTTCTTTTATTTTTCTTCCTTTCTATTGAAAAGGGACCCGTGGTTCGACCGACCAGTCCGTTTTGCCACCTCTATCGAAAATATCACTACTTATAAAAGGCAATATAATCTATTAATCTTATAAACCCTTAATTACAATTTAAATCATTATATTTCTTCACTCTCATTAGTCCACACCCACATATACATGAGAAAATGAATACACAAATTAACGTTACTAATTTTATTAAACTTATTAATAAACATGTTATAAATGACTATTTACAAATTAAGGAATGTAACATGTTTATTAAGGAATAAAAAAGATAATGGGAATGGGAATATTAAGGAATGTAAAGAGGTATTATCATTGCATTACTAATGCCTGGTAAATATTAGGAATATCATCCTCACAACTAGTGATATAAGAAACACAAATAACAACAACAACAAAATAACATTACACAAGAGTATTGAATGCTAGTAAAGAGTTAGCTAGGATTGCGTAATAAAAATAGCATGGTCAAATAATATAGGGTTTATAGACAGATAGGTTACCCAACTTTCCAACTTTATTCGCCTAAGTTACCAAACTTTTTTTTTGTGCAAACATGGTATTGGTATTACATGCGGAGTTGACGTTCAATTCTTGAATTTGTAAATTGAGACATTTAGGTTCTTAACTTACCAAAAAATGCGTTTGGGTTCTTAACTTACCTAAAAAATGCATTTTAGACTTAAAACACATACTTAAATACATGTTTAATGTATAAATTAGTCGTACAATTGTATCATTTACTTTCGGTCTCGTAACACAATTCTAGTTCTTGAAACTCAAGGTTTTGTTTTTTTTAAAAAAAAACTCCATTGTTAAAAATTAAGAAGAAAAGTAAAATCAGATCCAACAAAAACCAACTAGTGTCTTTGCACTTTGAAGTCAAACTAGTTAATCAACTATCCGAAACCTGGAGAAGGAAGAACACTGAGAAAGCTAAAAACCCTTTAAAAATGGGGGTTTCAATTTCTTTCATTGGAATCGCAGTTACAGTCGCTCTGATTTCACTCCTCTTCACCTTATTTTATCCACTCACTAATTATCATCCTCATCCTGCATCACCACCAACTCCAGTATGTAATATGCTTTATTATCATTAATAAATGTGTAGATCAAGTAAGCTTGTAGTTGCATATATGACCCTTGTATGATTAGATCATTAGGATAACACTTGCTTAATGTAATATGTAACACCCCGCAAAGCCGAAAGCAATGGACTACTTGGATAATCTTGCGGTTTAGCTAAAAACTAGGTTATAAGAGGCTCAAATGTCTTATCTCATACCGATGTGGGACGGGTTGTTACACGTCACCTTTTTCAAAGGATGTGCTATAGCGTTGTTTTTCTGTCATACCATAGTTTTTAGCCAGTGTTATGTAATCTAAGTTTTCAAGGGATAGATAGAAATCATGTGCATTTACTACTATGTATCTGGATTCGCTTAACTGAAATATTTTATGGCAGAGATTGTTCACAGTAGAAGAGCTAGCGATATACAATGGGACTGATAATGGCTTGCCCATCTTGTTAGGAATTCTTGGGTAGGTACTCACTTTTTCACTCTTTTTTTCCTGTTATATCAATATTCACCTTTTGAAGTTAGTGGTTTTTTAGTAACAAATTCGATTATGTTTAGGTTTGGGAACTGGGATGTCATGATAATAAACCTATGATATGAATTGTTTTGTTCATGAGAAAGTCTTGATAATTGCATTTAACTAATGTCCTGATATCTATTTCTGGCATTTTTTGAAAGTTCTTGTTTTTAACTTAAAGTAACTTATGTTTTAAGTTTTGAAAGTAATAGCATGTACCAAAGTTTATGTCCTGGAAGTTGAGGAAGATCTGATTTACATAGTTACTCTGAACAATTCCATGAATAGAGAGTAAAAGAGTAGGTCTATTTGATGTACGCATAGATATTGAGGCATTGATAAGGTGGCTTTAATGTATTTTTCTCTTCTTGTGTGTGGAACATCAGGTCAGTATATGATGTGACGAAGGAAAATCTCATTATGGGCGGGAGGTGGCTACCATCATTTTGCGGAAGGTGTTATCTTTTTCCTATTACTTAACTCAATCTGAATTGTCCAGAATTGCACGTGTCTTCCAAAAGTGATTCGTTCCTATAATTATTGGTAAGGCGTTCATCGATCAAATTGACTGAACACAAAGTTATGCTCAGTTTACCAAAGAGCATAAAGTTTATACAGTCAATTGACCCGAGGAAATTTTAAGAAAAAAGTGTACTTTGTCTTATCTCCAAGTAATTGACTTGTTTCAGACAACATTTATGTTTTCTGATGTCTGTCGTTATATAATTTTGGTCTGACACTAATTTCATTCATTCTGTCTTTTTCATTTCAGAGATGCTTCCAGGGCATTTATCTCCGGAAATTTCACAGGTACGTTTGTCAATCCCTGTCAAATACTGCATATGTTGTTGTGACACATGATGCTGGTTTACTTGAACTTTAATGCTTGACAAGTGATACGTTTTCAAAATTTCGTCATTCAATTTGTGCATTATAAGAAAACAAAAGTAGATGAATTTGGTACAATTCAAGGAACAAGTTCTGGAAGAAGTTATGATTGTGAACTTGCATATTTTAACTTTGGTTTTGTTTGTCATTTAATGGATACAGGGGATGGACTAACTGATTCTTTGGTTGGTTTATCTAGCACCGAGGTAAAAAATGTTTAGCCTTCACAGTGAATGATTGGATCAGTAATATAGTAATGCATCATATTCGGATGATAGTTAAAATGCTTAGCCTCCTATCTTTATTTAATAGGTGAAAAGTATAGTTGAATGGAGAGACTTCTATTCCAGGACATACATGTAAGTTTATGTTAGTCTCTGTACCATCCATCCATACTTGTCTTAACTACATGTAGAGTCGAATTTTGCTAAATTGGACCGGGGAGTAATTATGTTAGTGCTTGTACAATCCATCCATAATTCTCATCATCTCACTGTTGATTCTGATATTGGTTTGATTGGTGTTATCAGATATGTGGGCAAGTTAATTGGCCGGTATTACAACAGCGAGGGCAACCCCACAAAGTATCTTAAAGGAGTCGAAGCAAAGGCAGCAAGAGGAGCACAGTTGATGGAGAAGCAAAAGCAGGAAGAAGCCAAAGTACCTGGCTGCAATTCTAAGTGGAGCCAAAATGAGGGTTCTGAGTGCGCCAGTCGACACTTATAATTTCATTTGACTTTTAAGGTCAATCACAGTTCATTACAAATCAAAGTTAAATGCATTTATCACAGCAATAGCCACAAAACTTTTCCTTCTATGTTTTTGTATCAATGCAGATATCAGTAAAAGTTATTTGTTTGACTCAAAAGTCTAAGTTATACTATATTTCGGATTATTTTGGGTGTTCATAAGTTATATTTTTATGTATATGGCAGGTGTGGTGTGACCATGGATACCCACGGTTAGTTCAAAGACCACTGGAAATAGCATTGACTGGGAAAATGAGCAAACGCTGTGCATGCTACAATGAAACGGATTTAGACCAACCGGGTTTAGAAGTTTATGAAGGATGCGGTTACTTATCTAAATCATGTCGGCTGTGATTCTCATGAAACAAGTGCCATTGGCTTCATAGTCTGCTATAGATTTTTGTTGTTGATTATATTTATAGTGATCTTATAGGAAACTTTTCGTTGAAATCACGTGTCTATTTTGACATCATTACCATTTCCCGTTACTAATAGTATACGGTAACATATTTATTGACGCTGACCAATTGACCGTGTGAATAGTGGAGTGTGGTTGTGGCTTTTAAGCTAGCATCTCCAAATTTGTTTAAAAAGAAACACATTTTAAAGGCATGCTTTGCATCAAATTTGTTTCCAGAGCAACCTATGCACTTTATTTTATTTTTTGTTTTATTAACTGTAGTTGATAACTAAAACAATTCAAAAAGTTCATATTTTGGCCTAAATAATTATGGGGTGTTTGGATTAGCTTATTCCCTCAGTTTATTTACTTAGACCGGCCCGCAATGGGTCGTTCAATGACCACTACGGGTTAAATTAAAGATGATGATAAGTTGAGAGGCAGGAGTGATGATCTGGGTGGATGTGATGAAGGATGTTATCATTACTACTGGTCCTATATGAATTCAAAAAATCGATAAACTTACTATTTAAGCCTCAAGTCTTATCAACTACATAAAGTACCCCAAAACTCGAGTGGACTTTTCATTCTCACTTAAGCTTACAAGCTTCGCAAATAAGTTGATCCAAACATTGCTAAATGTTATCTTTTGCATAGTTAAAATAATTGTAACTCGCTAATGTGAACTATTTTTTTTACAAGAAAATGATCCACATTTTATGTAATCACAAACAAGGTAGCCTAGTACTAGTAAGACACTCTCACAAGAAGTTTCATGTTGAAACAAACCTTATTAGTTACACATCTTCGGCTGACCAAAGAAATGGTCAAAAACGGCTATGAAGATACCCCAGTTTATTGACGTAGTACGTCTTTAAAAAATGTTTGACATATACGTGTGGTGAAACGTACCGGTAGCAGTTAGCTGTAAGCAGTTAAAAAGTTTTCTCCTCCAACATGACGGTGGTTACATAAACACTTTTACGTTTGTGTGTTGTGTCTTGTGTGTTTGCATATTCAAATGTTAAACCCTGCAACCTTATACAAAACCAGTACCATAACAACCATACTCCAACACATCAAATCCTTAAACCAGTTAAAACAACTACATTGCATCATCATCACATCATCACACCAACATGACCTCACATCACATCTCCTTACATTTGCATCATCAAAACCAAACACCCTAGACTATGCATACACCATTTTCCTCAACCTTAAAAACCCAACACCCTTTAACTATAACACCATCATTAGAGCCTTTGCTAAAACCAAGAACCCAAATATGTCTATACAACTTTTTAAAAAAATGTTGTGTCTAGGTTTAGGACCTGATTATTTGACTTACCCGTTTTTACTTAAGGCTGCGTCGAGGTTAAGTGAGGTTCGCGTTGGGTTTCGGTACATGGGAGAGTTGTGAAAGATGGGTTGGAGTGTGATAGGTTTGTTAGGAATGGTTTGATTCATTTTGGGGGTGTTTTAGGAGGTAAAGTATGCGCGTAAAGTGTTTGATGAGATGTTTGATAAGAATTTGGTGTCATGGAATTCGATGTTGGATTGTTATGTGAAATGTAGAGAGGTGGAGTTGGCGAGGGAGGTTTTTGGGGTCATGCCGGAGAAGGATGTGGTGTCGTGGAGCTGTATGGTTGATGGGTGTGTGAAATGTGGGGAGTATGGTGAGGCGTTGGAGGTTTTTAGGGAGATGTGTGGGAAGGGTGTGGAGGCGAATGAGGTGACGATGGTGAGTGTTTTGGGTGCTTGTGCGCATTTGGGTGCGCTTGAGCAAGGGGTGTTGATGCATAGGTATATTGTTGAGAATAGGATTGGGTTTACTTTGGTGTTGAGAACGTCGCTTGTGGATATGTATGCTAAATGTGGGGCGATAGATGATGCGTTAGTAGTGTTTCGTGAAGCTTGTAAGAATGAAACGGATGTTTTGATTTGGAATGCTATGATTGGTGGGCTTGCTACACATGGGTTTTTTCGTGAATCGCTTGATATGTTTACAGAGATGCAGAATAGCGGGATCTCCCCGGATGAGATTACGTACTTATGTATCCTAAGCGCTTGTGCTCATGGTGGTTTAGTTAAAGAAGCTTGGTACTATTTTAATTCTCTTGCCAAAAATAATATGTACCCAAAAACCGAACATTATGCTTGTATGATCGATGTATTAGCACGATCGGGACAACTAACACAAGCATACAAATTCTTATCTGATATGCCTACGGAACCAACGGCTTCAATGTTAGGTGCACTTTTCAATGGCTGCACTAATCATAGGAATCTTGATCTTGCTGAAGTAGTGGGAAAAAAACTTCTTGAATTAGAACCCGATCATGATGGGAGATACGTTGGTTTATCAAATGTTTATGCAGTGATTAGAAGATGGGATGAAGCTAGAACAATGAGAGAAACAATGGAGAAAAGAGGTGTGAAGAAATCGCCGGGATGGAGCTTTGTCGAAATTTTTGGATCAACTCACAGGTTCATAGCTCATGATAAAACTCACCCTGATTCTGAACAGATATATAATTTATTGAATTTTATAGTGAAGCAATTGACTGATGTAGATTTAGAAATGTCGCAACCTGATTGTATCTATGATATTGCTGTAGATTTGTAATTTGCAATTTGCATTTTTTTTTTTACTATATAGGATTTGTGTCTGATGATTGTCTACTCATGACTCTGGGCCGTGTTGTATAACAAGAATAAATTTATTCTTGAGATTATTTGAAGGTATGATGTTTTACAAACACAAATTAGAGAATGACATGCCTTAGAGACACATCTTTAGAAAGATTGTGTAAAAGCGACGAAATGCTAATCCACTTAAAGAAGTTTATCTATTATACCATTTAAGAATCAAGAAAGCGTATTTTCTGATTCTGTGACTCACATGTACTCGCCTCATTGACTGAACTACCATGATTTCCCTGCACAATATCTAAATTTTCGAACATTGTGGCAAACTAAAAAAGAATACAAAAATAGATAAATTGTACACATATGGTATGTGCATGCCCAGCTTTAGTTGCATTTATTAGCATTGAACTATATACATTACACTCCATGCTACACTTGGTAAATATGTTTCGAAAACCTATTACATCGAGACATTACACATGGATCATATAGAGCAATACCTAGAAAACTAGTTTTCACATACGTGAAATTAATAGTGGCACAGAAGCAATGGTGTCCTCGCCCATAACAGGCTCGAAAAGATCCAACCCCCCATAACGTTCAAGAACACGCATTCTGCAGTCCTCTGCAGCCATTAATCCGGTTGAGTAGGCGCCATGTACCGAGCCTGGGTAGTCGGTACTTGTTGCCTCCCCTGCAAAGAATAAGTTATCCACTGGGATCCTTAGCTTGTCATACAGATCATGGGGTTTTCCTACTGTATCATAGCTATATGAACCTAGTGAATTCACATCACTGCCCTAACGAGATACTAGATACTGAATCTGCATAAGAGAACACAAAGAAATAAAATTGTTAGGGATATAGGTATTTTACTACTAAGAGGGTGTTTGGATGTGCAATTCGAAAGTAATTTGTAATCACGTACTATCAGGCTTAGATAACAGGTGGCATGAAATTTAAAATACGCTTATGCTATTTGAAGTTGCAACAATCAGATTTTCGGAGGTTTGAATAATTGAAAATTTATGGTTATCTAATAAAACAATATATAAAATGACCAAAATGGCATTTATGTGGTAAATAACCAATCATTGTAACCTCATATTCCTGAAAATAGATAATGGGTTTCAAAATGCAAATTCAAACGCCCCCTGATGTTTAATATAGGATTATCAGATGTATTGTTACCGGGGAGGAAGCATCAGGAAGAATCTTTTTAAGCTGTGCAAAAGCAAAACTAGCTGCAGCTTCATCAGACATTTTCTCGATGTCTTTGGCTAGCTGTCCTGCAGGCATATAAACAAGCACCTTGTGACCAGTGGCCTTATGGAGATTAAGAAAGTAGCTGCATCCATATGATGTCTCAGCTACCACGCCTAAAAACTCGACGTTTGGCCAAAACACTTTTTCAAAATGCAAAACTATCTTGTTCTCGATCCCAATTCCAAGGTCAGCAATGGCTTCTTCCTTCCATTGAGGTAGTCTTGGTTCAAAACTAATGGTCTTTGACTTCAAGACACCAAGCGGGACAGCAACTATGGCTGCATCCGCGAAGAATGTTTCACCATTTTCAACTGTTACCTTCACACCATTTGTGCGCCTGTTTATCTTCTTTACCCTGTAGCAATACAAGTATATAAATAGTTATGAGGGTAAATCACGATATTAAAAAGTCAACAAAATAACTAGTACTTAGGTAACGTGATTAATGATTGACCAGAAATTACCTGTGATTCACGCGGATGTCGAGGCCTTTTGCAAGTGTATTTATAACTGGTTGGTAACCCCGGACCATAAGTCCATGGCCGCCTGGAAGCAACTCTTCCTGTACATTAATTAACACAGATAAGATGGTGGATGGCATTTTTAGCTTGAAAGAAAACGACTCTAACTAAAAAGCTAAACAGAAATGCAAAAAGAGGAAAGAAAAAGATGTGCCTTATCCCAGCATTTAAGAGATATGGTATCGGAATCAGCAGCAAACCAGCCTTCCATTCTACACAGGTACCATTGCAAAACCTTATGAGCTAGCCCCTCCAACCTTTAAAAATTGAAAGTTATGGTTATTAAGATTATCTGGTTATACTAGTCGTACAGAAGGCAAAATAGTCGGGCGGGTTAAGTGGTGAATCGCTTCAGATCAGGTCAAAATGGACACTGATCGACCCATTAAAGTACAAGTATATAGCATGTTTCCTTTTTAGCTTAACACAAAGCCCGTAATAGATATAGATATAACAAAGCCAGAATAGACCCATTAATAAGCAAACAGGTAAAAAATGCTGCCTCTAGTTACATACATCGTTACAAAGAACATCGAGGTAGCTAGGAATCCTATGAATACCTTAGTTTTGGGTTTCTTTTAAACACAATCGATATTGCATGCCGTATAGACGTATCTTCACTAAACTCCTCTCTCACTTTATTTGTCTGTGATTACATATACATAAAATATTACGAAATAAGGGCCCAAATAAAACATAGCAAGCAAAAACAGCTAGGATCAAATAAAAAAGAATAATACACCATTTCTGTCTAGTTTAACAAACATATCCAAGAAATACCTCTTCCAAAATTCTTTCAAATGTCTCTCCAACTTGCGAGACTAGTGCTTGAGGAACTTTTTTCCCATCTTTGTCATATAACGCATAACTGAAGAAATGCAATAACAATCAGCATAAATACAGATCTACAGCTATATATACTCTCCTATAAAATAAAACCACATTCACGAGCTAAAAGACATAAAAACAACTAAAATACCTCTCTAAGTCATGGTCATACAACACTGAGTTATCACCACTTATGCGGTATAAAGGCAATCCGAGCCTTCCAATGAGAGGCGCCAATGGATTCTCTTTGCAAACTCCGTGCAACCTGCAACATTACCACAAAACTTAACATTAACATAGACAGTGATATACATCTATGGCCCATTAGTCAGGATTTTGAACTGATCCTTACCATGACGCTCCAAGGTCTACAGGAAAACCAAATGAGTAATCTGTACAAACTCGACCACCAATTCTTTCACGAGACTCAAGTAATATAACCTGAAAAAGTACCAAAAGATTAATACATAATTCCGTTTCAAATAACAACAATTTCCTTGGAGCAACTAATTTTTAAAAAAGTACCCGAAATGAAGCCTCATAAAGAGCTCGAGCAGCAGCTATGCCAGCAACACCACCACCAATAACAATAACAGATGGAGATGCAGAACGCGTTGTTTTCATATTTGAATAAGACAATGCTACATTTGAAGCACAAAATATAACTTTTAGCACATAAAATACAAAGCAAAGCACTCATAACTAATTTTTTACCGAACAACCTTAAAATTCAAGAGTAAATTAAAAAACTTCATTAGTATCCGATAATTGTGTTTCTAAGTAACAAATATTCAGTTTATTGCAGCTACTAATAAACTGATTATTTGTTACCAAAGGGCGTGTCCCAATGATACCCGTTGTTGTGTGAGAAGCCCCCAACCAAATGGTTATCGGTTCACGTTCTGCTTAGGACATGTGAGATAGTTTGTGGTGTGTATATTGTGAGATAGTTAGTTGTCAACTGATTTTTTGTTACTTAAGTACTACAGTATGTTATAACATAATAATCTTAAATTATACAAACTAGTTATGATATCATAAACTATTTAATTCTTAATCATATAACAACTTTTCAAATAAAAAGAAACAATCCAGTCAAGAGTAGATAACAACTGTTCATTAAAAAACTATAATTCAAATAACAAAAATAAAATAAAATATAAACCTTGTTTACTATTATCACTTGATGAATCCATAATGATTATGATGACGATGATCTTAATACCAAAATATGTAAATGCAATTGATCATAAGTTTTCCAAACACGTACGACTCTTTAAGCCTCCCCTTTAGTTAATAAACAATCCTGATATGAAAATCGTGTCGAAAAAAAAACCCGAGTGTACGTTATTTTGTGATGACAAAGGCAAAGAAAAAGATGATGATGAAGATGGTATATGGTTTAGGTACAAGAAATCTGGTTAGTTATATAAGGATGAAGTACCAGATAACTTGAACACATGAAATACGTGGTTACATTTTAGTTGGATACTGTATACCATTTTTTTTTTTTTTTTTTTGTATATTTGTTTTAATAAATGGTCGGTGGAATTTATTTTGTTGTTGAGAAGGGAAGCTGCGTATCATCGGGAATTTTTACTTGTCATGTGTTTAACAGTTTAGTCAACGACGGTTGGTTATTTTTTGACGTTAAAACATCATGTTGTCTGTCGACATGTGAAAGGTGATCTTCGATTTAAAAAGTTTGGTGTAACTCTTGTTCTATGGACAAATCAGTCTTTTTCGCTTACTCGTCACTCACAACTCTTTTAATTTTCACACACGATTAACTCGTACACAATATTTATATTTAAATCTTGGCGAGTCTGCGCCTGCCGGCAAGCTTGATTCAATGATAGACAATTAACGATATGCGATATTATGGCAAGTGTTTCGTTTAACATTCAAAATAGAACGTGAAAAAACTAAAATGTAATTGCAAACGGGGTTGTAACATCCGATAATTCAACTCTAACAAAAATTATTAACATGTATCAAATGACATATAAAAATATTTAGTGAGACTGAAAAAGAAAAAACCTTACATCAATTATCTATACTACTTATAATACACGAAGGCACCACACTCTTAATTTTAAGATGTACAAGAAATTAAGCATGGTTTACAACACTTTAATGCATCAAATTTTCAGAATTACAACAAAGTAAGCATATTGTACAACAAAATAAAGCGTGATGTCATTTTAAGACCAAAATTCTATCAAACAACATTAATCTTTATTAAAACACCCTTCAACAAAAATTACAACCATTTAAGTCTGATGTACAATAAATGACTTATTTTTCGGATTTCTGATAAAATAAGCGTAGTGTACAACAAAATAAGCGTGATGTAATTTTCAAACTTATTTTCAGACTTACAACATTAATCTTATTAAAGTGGTCAATGTTATTAATGGTATAATGACTACTAGTCTCTACTTACAAGAAAAGAAACATAGTGTACAACATTTTAATGCATAATTTTCGAGACGCACAAGACAAAAAGCATAGTGTACAACAAAATCACATTAATCTTATTTAATGTAGTCAATTATTTAACCCGGTAATAAATCTGATTAATACGTTATTAAAACATCTCTTACATAAAAATACAAATTATCAAACATATTGTACAACAAAATTAAACACAATTCTGCATTAAATTTCACTACTACAAATAATAAAGCACATTATACAAACTAGCAGGTACCATGACGTCATGGTGAAGACCATGAAATAAACTTTTCCGGTGAATCACGTATTTTAGTTTATTATATTTTTTTGACAATAAATTTACGGATATCAAAAATTGCATTTAGCCCGTGCCCGTTTGGCCCGCGCATGTTTGAGCTCGAACCCGTTTGGTCCGTGCTGTTCGGGCTCAAGCCCATTTTGCCCGATTGGGTAGTTCGGGCTTTAATATTTGTATAATGTCTTTATTATTTGTATTAGTGACATTTAATCTGATGTACCTGGCATGTTTTTGACGACAATTACCACGAAATAAATTTTTAAGTGAATCATGTATTTTAGTTTATTATATTCTTTTGACAATAAATTTACGAATTTCAAGAATTTCGTTTAGCGTGCGTCGATTCGAACTCGAGTCCGCAACTTTGAGCTTGTTGACTCAAGCCCATTTAACTATTGCCCGTTCGGGCTTGAATATTATTTGTATAATATTATTTGTATTAGTGACATTTAATGTAAGTATTGCGTTTAATTTGGTTGTACAATGTGCTTGATAATTTGTATTTATTATGTTAGGGGTGTTTTAATAACTGTATTAATTGTATTTATCGATCAGTTAATTAATTTGACTAAATTAAATAGCATTAATGTGGTGTTTGTTTTTTTTAATATGTGCATTAGAGTGGTGTACGCTATGCTTCTTGTCTTGTACGTCTGAAAATTATGTGCATTAAAGTGTTGTACATTATGCTTCTTTTCTTGATTATATGAATTACTAATTATAGTAACATGTGTAGCCTTATATTTTTAAGACTTCCTTTTATAGGAAGTCCTAAATACATTATTATGTAGTATCGATATAGATATTCAAGCCCGAACTGGCAACGGGCCAAATGGGCTTGAGCCCGAACGGGCGCGGACCAAACGGGCTCGAGCCCGAACAGACACGAGCCAACGGGTTCGAGCCCAAACGGGCACGGGCTATACAAAATTCTTGATATCCGTAAATTTATTGTTAAAAAGAACATAATAAACTAAAATATATTATTCGTCAAAAAAATTTATTTTAGGGTACCCGCCTGCAACGTGCGGGTACCCTGCTAGTGGAATATTAACTAACAACACACGTTACTCATCGCGTAAAACTTCTTGATACACGACAATTGAGGTATAAATTCATGCTTGACGGAACTCTTTGACTAGTTTAACCAATACCTTTGTCATGTGTTTGACAGTTTAGTCAACGACGGCTGGTTAATTTTTGACGTTAAAACATCATGTTGTCTGTCGACATGTGAAAGGTGATCTTCGAATTAAAAAGTTAGGTGTAACTCTTGTTCTATGGACAAATCAGTCTTTTTCGCTTACTCGTCACTCACAACTCTTTTAATTTTCACACACGATTAACTCGTACACAATATTTATATTTAAATATACTAGGCGAGTACCCGCGCCTAGTGGCAGCGGTTCCTAGCTACTGACAATTAACGATATGCGATATTGTAGCAAGTGTTTCGTTTAACATTCAAAATAGAACATGAAAAGATCAAAATGTAATTGCAAAGGTTTGTAACATGCGATAATTCAACTTTAACAATCGGTACGTATATAAGAAAAACCAACCTCAAAATTGTTAGTATTATGTAATATTGTATGTATATGTATTTGTATTAGGCCCTATTCCCTAGGTTCGGGCTCAAGCCCATGTCCTTATAGGGTTTAGTGTGTATTTGTATGTCTCGTTTGGGACTTTGTCAGGCAATCAATCACGACATCTTTCATGGTATCAGAGCCCGGTTGTCAAACCTGGTACTAAACCCACAGTTCTCAGTTTGTATGGGTTTATCCGTTGGTTAACAAATCTGATGTTTTGTCCAAATTTACATTGTTTCGCACCTTTGTCAAAACTCAATTTAACCGTGAAATCAAGTCATTTTAGTGTGACCATGGAGGTGAATTTGTTAACCATGCCTTTCATAAATTATTTAACAACAATGGGATACAATTTCGTTTCTCCTGTCCCCGCACCTCCCAACAAAATGGTAAATCTGAACGGATGATTCGCACCATTAACAACCTTATCCGCACCTTGCTTTTCCAAGCCTACCTACCCCCAAACTACTATGGGTCGAAGCTCTCAACATGGCTATTCACCTCTTAAATATCCTACCCTCCCGTGCCATTGATAATGAAATTCCCTTTACACGCATGTTTGGCACCCCACCTGACTACCGTATTTTACATGTTTTTGGGTGTCTTTGTTACCCTCACATAGACGCCAATCACAAACTCGGGCCACGAGCCACATCATCCATCTTTCTGGGACATGCCGCCAATTATCGTGGCTACCGTTGCTTAGACCTAAACACTAACAAAATCATTATATTCCGCCATGTCACCTTTGATGAGACTGTTTTTCCCTTTTGTACCACCACACCCACTGTAAAACCATCCTACGACTTCTTGGATGATTCACCTAACATCATCTCCAACATCATAAAACTCACCCCAACACCAACTCCATCCACACAACCATCTGTTCCTGAACCACCACCCCCACCTACTTCCCCCATTTCACCCGTTCTTGACTCTCCACCTTCTTCCACTGTAGCATCCCCAAACATACTTCCCTCCCCATAAATAACCACCCCTCCTACACAACATACGACCCCCGTTTCCGTTTCCCCAAACCCCCTATTGCCGACCTTAACCCGACCACAACATCGGTTCATCCCATGGTCACACGTTCCCGTATCGGGACTACCAGTCCCAATCCTCGTTACGCTTGTCATGTGTCCTTAGTTTCCCCTTTACCCCGATCCTATAGCGCTGCTTTCCAACGATCCAAATTGGTTAAATGCTATGTATGATGAATTTAATGCTCTTATTAAAAAAAACACTTAGATTCTTGTACCCCGTCCTACGGACACCAATATTGTTCGCTGTATGTGGCTATTTCGTCACAAGTACTTGGCGGATGGTACTCTCAGTCACTACAAGGCTCGCCTTGTCGCAAATGGCAGAACTCAGATAGAGGGGGTTGATATTGATGAGACCTTTAGCCCGGTTGTCAAACCTGGCACTAAACGCACAGTTCTCAGTTTGGCTGCTTCTAGACATTGGCTGGTTCACCAGCTTGATGTTAAGAATGCTTTTTTACATGGGGATTTATCTGAGACTGTTTACATGCACCAGCCCCTTGGGTTTCGTGATACTGAGCATCCAGATTATGTATGTTTGTTATGCAGATCTCTGTATGGGTTGAAACAAGCTCCTCGTGCTTGGTTTCAGCGTTTTGCTACATATGTTCTTGGGATTGGATTTACACACAGTCGCCGTGACTCCTCCTTGTTTATCTATCATCAGGGGACTGACACTGCTTATCTTTTATTATATGTTGATGATATTGTACTGACTGCTTCTTCTGATGGATTACTACAACATATTATTGCATCTCTACATAAGGAGTTCTCTATGACCGATTTGTGTTCACTAAATTATTTTTTGGGCATATCATTACGTGACTCTTACGGTATGTTTTTATCGTAGAGCAAGTATGCTACAAAGATCCTGGCGTGCTCACATGGTCGATTGTAATTCCGGTCGGACTCGGTTGACACCGAGTCTAAAGCGGGAGATGGTGGTATTTTGGTATCCGATTCCACATTATATCGAGTCTTGCGGTCACTTCGGTACCTCACATTCACTCATACGATATATCTTATCTTTGTCTGACAGTGTGTCTTCATATGCATGATCCGTCAGTAGCCTCATTTCTCTGCTCTCAAACGGATTTTGCGCTACATCAAGGTACTTTGGATTATGGGTTACAATTGTATTCATCTTCTACCACCTCATTGGTTGCTTATTCTGATGCTGATTGGGCTAGTTGCCCAACTACTCGGCGGTCCACTTCTGGATATTGTGTATCACTTGGCAACAATTTACTCTCATGGTCCTCTAAGCGCCAACCGAAACTATCTCGTTCTCGTGCTGAGGCAGAATATCGCGGGGTTGCCAATGCAGTTGCTGAAACGTGTTGGTTGCGGAATCTTCTTCGAGAGCTACATTCTCCAGTATCTTTCGCAACACTTGTATACTGCGATAATGTTAGTGTTGTCTACATGTCCTCAAATCCGGTTCAACATCAACGGACCAAGCATATCGAGATTAACATTCATTTTGTTTGGGACTTGGTGGCTACAGGTCAAGTCAGAGTTCTTCATGTGCCTTCTCGCTATCAGTTTGCGGATATATTCACTAAGGGATTGCCTTAAGCTTTATTTGAAGAATCTCATGACAGTTTGAGTGTTCGGTGTCCTCCCGCTCAAGCTGTGGGGTGTGTTAGTATTATGTAATCTTGTATTTGTATTAGGCCCTATTCCTAGGTTGGGCTCAAGCCCATGTCCTTTTACGGTTTAGTGTGTATTTGTATGTCTCGTTTGGGACTTTGTCAGGCAATCAGTCACGACATCTTTCAAAAATCATCAACATTCCTTTGATATGTCATTTCCATTTTTCTTCACGACTTTAATACACAGGGTTTGCTTATACAATGGGTTGTTTATATAGCCAAAAAGGTGAAAACATCATTACCATATATACTTCCAGAATTTTGAACATTCTCCTTTATTAATTTTCTTATAAGAAGGTGAAAACTTCTATTCAAATATTTCACTTCCTGCCCAGAATTTATTCACATTTTTGTAAGTCAATTTATAAGTTACCAAACATATGTAGTAAAAATTTCTAAGTTACCAAAGATAAGTTTTTCACTTTTCCACTTTTCCACATATTGACTTTTCCACATTCCAATGTTGACCATTTTTCTACTTTATGTAGTAAAGATATCTGAATAAAGACACATATGCACACTTTCTTTTTTGTTTTTTTGGCACCATGGTGATTGAATCGGGAGTTTTCTTGGGTTATGCGCGTGATTAAGAAAGGGTTGTAGTGGTGGTGGCATGTGATAGGGAGCCTCATGTGTGAAAATTGCTCCCCAATCTAACTAAAGGGGCGTTTGGTGTGTATATATGACTATAGGAATGACTATGGATATGAGTATTGAATGGGTTTGTAAACTCACCACCATATATGGGTATAGGAAATTATACCCATTTTTATGGGTTTCATACCTATTTTCAAAAATCAAACCCATAAACCAAACAACTATGTTGGGAATGAAAGAATTCTTTCATTCTCATAACTTCAAACCAAATGGACCCTAAGTTATCATTTGTTTTTTTGGAAGAAGCACCTTTTCCCTCTTTTCACTTCTTTCATCTGCGGGTGCGCAGAGGTTTATGTTTGTTTTTTTTGTAGACATAAGTATTTCTTTTCACTTCTCACCTCTTCAATAGACATAAACTTTCACTTCTTCTCATTTCTTCAACACAAAACCTATTTATTTCTCTTTCATTTTTTTCTTTCAAAAGCATAAAAAACAAACGGTTTTCTTTCTTGCAAATAAAGACTTTAGATGTACCTCTTCTTCTGCAAACATGGTTTGCAGATGAAAACATAAAATCTTGGTTGTTGTTTCCCAGAACAGGATGAAGATAATTAATAGCACACAAAATACCAATGAATGGTTACCGTATATCACTTGGAATCGTATTATCACTTTCCAAAGTAAACTATTCGACCCTAATGTTTGGGTATCACGAATATCTACTTGGGATAAGAATTATGCACAAATCAATAACCCTGCACATCCAAGTGTTCAAGTTTGTTGTGTATCTTTCATGCATTAGTGTTGATCTCTATTTATACAAGAGATTACCCTAACCCTAGTCAATGAAATTATAAGTGATTAACGGCCCATTAATCACCACATAGTTAGCCTCCATAACAATAGGAATTAGTGGTTACACGACCAATTAAATGCGGTCAATAATGCAGTTATAATTGCCACTTGAATATGTCAAAACCGTTACAAGTTATCCAGTTCAGTCCAGCTATGTCATTCCTTCAGTGCCACTGAACACTCAACAAGCTACCTGAGGTGCAAACATGCTGAGGGGTTCAATACTGAAAATGACCCTCTGATGGAATATCCTATGAGGATACATCCTCTGAGCAGTTACTCCCTGATGATATTAGTTACTTATAATCTCATCAGCCTGATGAATGCCATTCAGTCTAGAGTGTCACTCGTTGAGAAGTTAACTAACTAAACTTCATCAGAGAATGAAACAATACTTAACCACTATCAGAGTCAGGGTGATCAGGAACCTAATGGGTGTACACTCCGTACCTCATGACTCATTACCAGGTGTGAATCAAAACCCCCAAGTGCACTAAATTTTTCAACAATCCTCCGCAAATTTAGTTTACTTCCTTTGCATGAAAATTAAACATTAAACGAAACATGTGCATAAACGAAAATATCATGAGGATTGAATTTCCATCTTAGTACATTACACGTTCAAATATTCGAGAATCAGGGTGTTCTAAGAATTAAACCCTTCAACCTATTTGAATACCTGAAGATAAAACACACACGCAAGTTTTTAAACACTTAAATGCTCCTGACACTATACAAGCCATGTGTCCATATCCAATTCATAAATGTTGTAAGAGCCAAAAGTCCAAAGCTCCCTGAAGAGGCAAAACTTCAACATTCACATAGGTGATTCCTCTTTATTCATGCTCCTGCTAAGCACTTTTCCAAAGAAATTAACCATTAAGAAGTAAAGACTTCATCCTCCTTTTCAGCAGGTTCTGAGCACAACCGTGGGATGTAATATAAAACATGTGCTCCAATCCACTGAATGTTCAACTTTCCACATTGAACTCAGCTCCCAAGTTTCCTCAGGAGGGAGTTGGGTTTCTTAGCATTCAGTGACTAAGTTGGACTTAAATCTATCCCTTTAGCAGACTTTATAACCAAGTCTCTAGCCAGACCCTTCGTCAAGTGATCAACTAAGTTCTGTTGAGATCTTAAAAACTGTATAGTACCACCCCATTCATGATAAGCTCATGAATCATGCTATGCCTGACATCTAAGTGTCTAGACTTCCCATTGTACATCTGGCTATAAGCCTTTGCCAATGTAGTTGCACTATCACAATGGATAGAAATAGGTGTTATAGTTTTAGGCCACAACGGTATCTCAAGAAGCAAGTTTTTCAACCATTCAGCCTTTTTACCAGCAGCTGCTAAAGCCAAAAATTTAGATTCCATTGTTGAACTGGTAATGCAAGTTTGCTTCTTATATGGCCAATGCACCTCCATCAAGTAGGAATACCCAGCCACTGGTAGACGAATTATCTTCAGTGTTACTGATCCAACTTGCATAAGTGTATCCTTCTAATACTGAAGGATAACCAATATATGAGAGATCGTAATCCATAGTTCTCTTCAGATACTTCAGTACCCTTTGAACTGCTTGCCAGTGATGAGCACTAGGATTACTAGTGTACCTACTCAGTTTACGCACTGCAAAAGTAATATCAGGTCTAGTACAAGTCATGGCATACATCAGACAACCAATTAAACTAGAAGGCTAGAATACTCAAGTTGAGATACAAATTTTCCAGTATTGGGCATTAACTTCTCACTTGTACCCATAGGAGTACTCACAGGAGTACAATCAAAGTAATGGAATTTCCTCAACACATTCTCAATGTAATGAGACTAAGAGATATAAATTCTTTTACTTTCATGTTTAATCCTTATACCAAGGATAATATCGTCCTGACCCATATCTTTCATGGAGAACCTTGATGACAAAAATCCCTTTGTCAGGTCAACCTGATTTTGGTCAGTGCCAAATGTTAGCATGTCATCAACATATAGACAAATGATGACACCTTTACCAGATTCATCAAATTTTCTATACACACATTTGTCAGCTTGGTTAAGAACATAACCACTAGACAAAATCAGTTCATCAAAATTTTGATGCAATTGCTTGGGTGCCTATTTCAGTCCATATAGAGACTTAATCAGTTTACAAACCTTGTTTCATTGTCAGGCATGATGAAGCGAGTTGGTTCATATAAACCTCTTCATCTAATTCACCATTCAAGAAAGTTTTTTTCAAATCCATCTGATGAATAATCAGATTAAGCAATCAGAAATCTTATGGTACTGATACGAGCCACAGAGGAATAAGTATCATAGTAGTATATCCCTGACTTTTGTTTAAAGCCTTAAATGACTAGTCTAGCCTTGAACTTTTCAACAGTTCCATATACCTTCATTTTCCTTTTGAAAATCCACTTGCAACCCAGAGGTTTGCAACCAGGTGGTAGATTAGTCAACACCCAAGTGTTGTTGCCTATGATGGAATTCATCTCATAATTAATTGCTTCTTTCCAGAAAGCAACATCCTGAGACTTCATTGCTTCATCATATGTCTTGGGATCATCCTCAACAATGAAGCAATATGGATATTGGTCTGAGACCTCATCCATTGCTCCTTCAATTAAATATAATTGAAACTCAGGTCCAAATGACTTTTAAGTCCTGACCCTTTTGCTTTTTCTGAGCTTAGGTTCAGGTTGTTGAACCACAACCTCATCAGGGACCTCTGATGACACTTCACCAGGTACCTCCGTTACAACAATGTCATGAGTTCCATTTGGAATCATTTGACTTGGTCTAAAGACTGATGAAAATCTATTCTCATCAAAGATTGCATCACTTGATTCAATTATTGACTTAATTGTAACAAAAATTCATTAGGTTCAATAACATAGAACTTAAAAGCCTTGGAATGCTCAACATATCCAACAAAGATGCATTCAATGACTCTTTCACCTAAAGTTTTCAGCTTTGGATTAGGGAGTCTGACAATAGCCCTACAACCCCAGACCCTGAGATAGTTCAGGTTGGGTTTCCTTTTAGTCTAGAGTTCATAAGGGGTAACCTTGTTTCTTTTGTTGGGAACCCTATTTAATAAATAACAAGCTGTTAGCATAGCTTCACCTAAGAACCCTTGACTTAGTCCTGAATAGGAAAACATGGAATTAACCATCTCCTTCAGTACCCTAGTTTTCCTTTCAGAGATACCATTTTGTTGAGGAATACAGGGAGCAGTCATTTTATGGATTGTACCAACAGACTGAAAATATAGAGTATCTAGGTACTCATCTCCCCTATCAGTCTTGAATCTTTTGATCAGGGACCTAAGTTGCAATTCAATTTCAACTTTAAATACTTTGAATTTATCTAATGTTTCATCCTTAGTATGTAGCAGATAGACATAACAAAACCTAGAAGCATCATCAATAAATGTCACAGAGTACTTCTTATTCCCTAATGAGGGAGTGACATGCAAATCACACAGGTCACTGTGTATCAGCTCCAAGAGCTCAGTTTCACGTTTAACACCCTGAAAAGGTTTCTTAGTTATTTTAGTCAACATGCAAGTCTTACACTTTTTAGTGTCCATGTCAAATGCTGGGATTAAACCATCCTTAGACATATCTTGTATCCTTTTATATTGTACATGGCCAAGTCTAGTATGCCAGATGGTATAGTCATCCAGTTTAGAGGTGGTCATAAAGGTTGAATTAACAATATTATGATCAATATTAAGCCTGAACATTTGATTACACAAATAGCCAAAACCAATAAACACACAATGTTTAGATAAAACAAACTTATCAGATTCAATAACTTGTTTAAAACCATGATTATTTAAAACGCTACTTGAAACTAAGTTTTTCCTTATATTAGGAACATGAATAACATTAATCAAAGTTACAATCTTTCCTGAACTAAATCTAAGATCTATACAACCACGTCCATGCATCAGAGCTGTTGACTCATTTCCCATATGAAGAATAGAACCATCATTCAGTGACTCGTAAGTCTTGAACCAACTTCTATCTTTGCACACATGAACAGTTGCACCAGAGTCATATATAACATAATAAATCTGAAGAGATTCATTATGCACATAGTTAAATTCAGATAAATATGTAACATAATAAATCTAAAGAGATTCATTAAACATATTATGATGTTTAGAGGAATTGAACCATTCCTTGATCCACTAGTGCCTGATCCATTGGTTTTACCACCATCTTTAACACCTTTGCAATCCCTTTTAATGTGAACAGTTTTGCCACATTTCCAACAAGTAGGTGTAGCCTTCTTGTTAGGGTCAGACCTTGTGTTATCATGATGTTTACGTTTGCCCTTGTTGTCATTGTACCTGGTGGAGTTGTTATGCTTTACTATATTGACAACATATGCACCAGCAACATTGTTGCTCTTTGGCTTGTCATTATCCTACACTCTGAGGGATTCCTCAATACGCAAATGACTGCCAAATTGAACAAGAGTCATTTCTTCCTTCTTATGTTTCAAGGTATGCTTGAAATCTTTCCAAGAAGGAGAGAGTTTTTCAAATATACAAGAGACTGAAATAGCCTCATCCATGTTCATTTTGTGTTGTGTAAACCTTCCAAGTATACCAAAAAGTTCATTGTATTGTTCCATAACTGCTCTTGAATCAGTAATTTTGTAATTTTTGAAATTACTTACATGGAACTTCTTACTTGATGCATCCTCAGCCATATATTTGGCATCCAAAGGATCCCATAGCTCTTTGGAAGATTTAACATTCTGATAAATATCAAAAAGAGAATCAGACATACCATGGAGGATTAAACCTCTACAAATGTAATCATCATTCTCCTATTTGCTCGTTTTCCTCATCTGTTCCACAATAGCATCATCCCCATCATCTTGAATTGGTGTGCTCAGAACATACACCACACTCATGCTTGACAACAGGAAATGCATCTTCTTTTGCCATCTTCTAAAATCCACCCCTTCAAACTTATCCCGTTTAGAGAAGTTAGCAGCCATATGCTTCATAACAGCAGCCATTTATTATCACAAAATAGTTTACTTGGAATTGTGTTATCACTTTCCAAAGTAAACTATTCAAACCTAATGCCTGGGTATCACGGATATCTACTTGGGATAAGACCAAATGTATGCTATTGAATTAGGCACAAATCAATAACCCTGTGCATCCAAGTATTCAAGTTTTATGTGTATTGATTGGTGGCAAACCGTCAAGTTTATTACACAAGTCAACCACTTGTGAATGGTCAACCGTAATAAAATTCAAACAGTCTAGAACCAATGCAATTTCCCTTGGAATATAGTGGATTCTCGGGTCGTTAAGTCCCACGGAGGATTAATGGTGTTTAAAAACTTTCAGATGTCGAATAATCACTAAGGATAGTGATCAGTAAGGATTTTGCTGGATAATTACACTACTGATTGATTGGAATTGTATTTGGATATAGAATTATAAAGCACAACAATCAGATAAGACAAACGTAAATACGTACGTTTAATAAAATACGTAAACGTACCAAATAAAACGTGAGATCTAAGAAATAAAAGACTACAAATATGAAAATGATATTTTTGGAATCCTAAAAATAAAAGAAAATTATTGGAAAAAGAAAATTATTTTTATGACTATTTATTTAATTATTATTAATTAAAAACTATTTTAAACTATTTAATAATACCCTAAAATATAAGAAAATATGAAATAAAGCTAAAAAAAAAATTATGACCTAGAAAAATCTAAAATGTTATAAAACTTATTTTAAAACTGAAAATATATTTTTTACACTTTTTATCTATTTATTATTAATTAATTACTATTTAAAATACACTTAAATACAAGAAAATACAAAATTAAACTGGAAAAATGAAATTTTAACTTGGAAAAATCTAAAATAATATAAAACTAATTTTAAAACAAAAAAGATATTTTTTATGTTTTTCATTTATTTATTATTAATTATTTAATACTTTTAACTATTTTAAATTCTAATAAATACTAAACAAGCCAGGAAAATTATGAAATTTCTTCTAAAAATATCTTATGATGACAGAAAACTAAGAAAATTATAAAAACTAAAAGTGCTTAATAATAAGCTGAAAAGAAAAATTAAAAAGCTAATTTCTATTAAATAAACGCTATCACTATTTTTAAAATGATGTTTTTGTGATTTTTCTTTTTCAAAACTATTTAACTAAGAATAAGCAGTATACAAGCTAAAAAGCTTAACAGTGAGCTTATGAGCTTATTTTGATTTTGCAGGCTCAAATAAACCTACAAACTGGAACCAAAAGTAAAATAAGGTGTAAATAAGCTAAGAGTACTTATATGAAGCTAAAAGACACAAAGAACCATATTGATAAGCTTAAAATAAGAAAATAAGCACTTGACTTCTTTGTTTTCTAAGACAGTTATTGGACGGAGTTTAAAGGACAAAACAAGTGGGGTCCACAGAGCTTAAGCTCTCAAACTTGGCTGAAACAGATAGCCAGCTGGGTTGTGAGCTTAAAGGAACCAAGAACAACCCCTAGGGTCCACTGATGAGCTTATGACAAGCTTTTGAAAAAGCTTGTAGACACTGAGCAATGACTCAGTATATACTGAGTCAATGTATAAAAAAATGGGACAAACTAAAAGCTATTAGAAGCCCTACTGAATAAGCTACAAAGTTGAAAATAAGCACAGGAATGAAGAGACAGCTAGGTTAGCTTTCCAAAAAGCCAAGGTTCACAAGCTGAGGTTCACTAATAAGCTCTGTGTGAGGTTGTGAAATCAAGCAGGTAACACCTAATTCTCTGGCACAGAGCACTTTTTCAGAAAGGTGTTTAAAAGAAACTAAAAAATAAGCAGTTTAATAAGCTAACTATGAATTATAAAAAAAATACCATGATAAAGATGAGCAGATGAATTTTATTACCCCAAAAGCTCAAATCTTGAAACTTACTATTAAGTCCTATATAAAATTATCTATTTTATTCAAAAACGACTTAAACTGAAAATTTGACTTTTTAAGTTAACCAAATGAGTTGACTTTGATGAACTTTGGATTGATTCTACTAACTGATTATGATGTATTAAGCTAAGAAAAGATGAAATTAAGCTATGTGACCAAGTTTTAAACAACTATGATGAGTTTTGTTGCCTAAATCCTAACGATTAATTACTAGATTGAGATTAAAAGAGATTTTGACTTTTACAAAGTAAGGACTGGATTTTATTGCTTCTTTGAGTTCTTATGACCTAATGTGACACTATTCAAACAAGAACAATAGCATAAACACTCTATAACACAGTTAAACCAGTGAATCCAAACAACCTTTTATGCAACTGTTTTGAAGATTTAAACACTAAAAACGATTTTTAAACCAAGAAAGCTATTGATTAACTTATATTAACTATATTTAGACAGGATTAAACTAAAATGAACAAGATTTAAACACTAATACTAAGAAATGCAAATTATGAGAAAATTGCTTACAACTGTGTCCAAGCACAAAGCAGAGAACCAAAGTGAAACAACTTCCTATAGCTTCCCGAAGCTCTAAACCAAAGGGCAATCAATATTCACCCCGCTCCGACTTTTATCTTCATTTCCATGGATTTTTATTTTCACTAATTTTTTTGTATTTTGGTAATTTTCTTTTGATTTCTAAAGCGAGTTTTAAGGTTTCTAATAACTTAAATAAGCTATATAGGAGCTTATGTTAGCTTATAAGTCCAAAGCAACAACTAACAACAACATTAACACATATTGAGATTTTGAAATGAAAATTGCATAAACCGAATTTGCAATGAAAACTTGGAATTGATGATTGCAAAGATTTATATTACATCGAAATTGATATCAAAGTACTTGAAAGCTTAATATTATCTTGGAAATGTAAAATTAATGAAAACGACATACATTAACTAAATTAAAACTATATATCTTTTACATTGCATCTCCTCTCTTCTTTATAGCATTTTGAGACTCCCATATGCCTCGAACATTTCCATCAACAATCTTGACCATTGGTGCTCAAAGCAGATCCTAGCCATCAAAATGGATTTTGGCGCCAAAAGTCTTTTGAGTGGATTAGAGCAGGTTTTCTTCAATTAAGGATTCTTGGATGTTTGTGGAGGTGTTAGGGGACAAAATGAGAAGTAGATATGGAGCTAGGAGTGATTTGGCAGCAAAAAAACAGGGGTTGAGGTGAGGTTGGAGTGTTTGATGGTGGGGAAGCATTAAATGCTTGGTGGCTGGTATAGGAGGAGGGGGGATGAGCTGGAGAGATAGGTAGTGAGGTGTAAAGGTGGTGAGGTGGAGGAAAAAACCACTGGTATTGGGTTTTACAGGTGAAGGTGAAGGAGATGTACAGTGCTTCTGGTTTTTGGCGGGTTTGACTTTGTTTGACCGTTGGATATTAATAACGTGGGGTTCAAAATGGGGGTTCAAGGATATTGTGGGGGGTCAAAGGGTTTGGTGGGGATCAAAATACATAAAGGTCAAGTTTGGTTTTGTTATTAATACAAGGACCATTCATGTAATTTCGCCAAGTTGATTTGAACGCCAACAATCCAAAGTCATCACAAGGGCCTATCCCGCCATTCTTTAATAGTACAAGGACCACTATGCATAAAATTCCATTTTCAAATATCCAAGGACTATTTTGACACTTTTGTAAAGTTGAGGACCTTTTACGCCATTTGCCCAAAGATTCATTCAAGGACCATTTTGACAATTTAGAATATTTGGGGACCTTGAATGATAAAACTCCATATTTTTGGATTCGAGGACTAGATTTGACAACTTTTGAAACTTGGGGACTAAAGCGCCAATTATGCAAACTTGATATGTTTTCATCGATTTTGATATTTTGCATTTAAAACACATAAAACACTTATTTGTGATATTTTTATCATTTTGATGCATTTCGAGTGTTTCGGATGTTTTTGCGGTTTAAATGGTACAAAATGATGAGTATTTAGACACTCATCAATCCTCACACTAAGATATTGCTAGTCCTAGCAATCTTTTGAGAAAACTTAATGGATTTAATCTCTTTACCAAAATCCATTACTACGGAGTAGCCAATTGTTTCAGTTCAAGTAAGAACCTTGGTACAATGATAACCAAATGATTTTGAGCAAATCATAAGTCAGAACGGATTTGATTTGTCTTTACGAAGCCGTTTGTACGGACTAGCCAACTCTTAGATAAATTATCAATATTATCTTTGGTGAGTCGATTACCAATTATGGTTTTCCAACTGCCTTTACCACAAGCCATAAACTTGCGGGCTAGCCAACTTTTTACTTTTTAGGATATGGCGAGCTGAACACCATACAATTTTGGGCAAATTGTAAGCCATAAACGGATTTGAGATATCTTTACCAAGAGCCATTTGCTCCTGGATTAGCCAATCCTTGTGTGTGTTAGACATGGCGGACTGATAACCGTAAGCTGAGTAAGTGAAAAACACTTACTCCAAAAAACAAATTTGGCCAAAAACGCGGGAATTGGGTGGTATAATTACATGATAAAATTCGTGAGAATTCCCCACACTAGAAATGAATATTGCCCTCAATATTCAAAGTACTGCATGGTTATGCGAAACATAGAACATAAAAGGAAATACTACGGCCATTATTTTATTTTTGATATATACATTTTTTTTTTTTTTTTTAGGAGAACTTATATACAACAATGGGCAACTCCCCACACTAGGGTGGTAGAAAGTAGAAAGAAGTCGAAATATGGGTGAAAACCCATATTGTGTCTCTTATTTTTGATTGCCGAGTCGCTAGCTTGACTCGATCCCCGCATTCATTGGTTCATGGGGAAAGTTTGAAGATCCGGGACAACCATGGGTGGAATGTCCTCTCCAAAATAGTATTTTAATCGATGACCATTCACTTTAAAATTTGGACCATCGGGTTGAGATAACTCAATAGTACCATAAGGATAAACCTTAGTGATGGTGAATGGTCCAGACCATCGGGATTTAAGTTTTCCCGAGAAAATCTTCAATCTTGAATTGAAAAGAAGGACTCGATCACCAACGTTGAAAACGCGGTTCTTGATTTTAGAGTCATGAATCTTCTTTGTCTTTTGTTTGTAGATCAAAGAGTTTTCGTATGCTTGATCACGGAGTTCATTTAATTCATTCATTTGAACTTTTCTGTGATCACCAGCTGTCTGAATATCGAAATTGGCATGTTTTAAGGCCCAGTATGCTTTGTGCTCGAGCTCAATCGAAAGATGACATGCCTTTCCGTACACTAGCTTGTATGGAGTACACCCAATTGGTGTTTTATAAGCTGTACGGAAGGCCCAAAGTCGTCATCTAGTTTATCCGACCGGGATGCACGGTTTTCGCCTCGTCCTTTCAAGAATTCTTTTAATACCACGGTTGGAAACTTCCACTTGCCCACTTGTTTGGGGTGGTATGCGATGAGAGAGCGGTGGGTTACACCATATTTTGCATGACTCGATCAAATTGGTCATTGCGAAATCGTACCACGATCACCGATTATAGCTCGTGGAGTTCCAAACCTAGCAAAAGAGATTTTAAAATTTCACAACTACTCGGGCATCATTGGTGGGTAAAGCTTTCGCTTCAACCCATTTTGACAAATAGTCATGACCACAAGTATGTATTTGTTTCCTCGAGATGATGGAAATGGCCCCATAAAGTCAATGCCCGGATGTCAAAGATCTCACATACTTGAATGACGTTTTGCGGCATTTCATTTCTTTTGAGATATTTCCGTAGCGTTGACAAGCGTCACAAGTTTTGACAAATTCGTGGGCATCCTTGTAAATCGTGGGCCAATAAAATCCGAATCAAACACCTTTTGGCGGTGTAATTTGGACTATGATGGCCCCGGTGGGTCCGGCATGGCAAGCTTTGAGAATGTCAATAGCTTCACGTCCATAAACACACCGTCGGATGACTTGATCCGCACGATTTTGAATAAGTAAGGGTCGTCCGAGTAATGTTTAACATCTTTGAAGAATTTGTTCTTTGTTGGGTCAACATTCCTTTCACTATGAAGTTACCCGCATGGTAGTTTGCGAAGTCGACAAACCATGGGGTAGAAGAGTTTCCACGAAAAGAAACCGCATTGAGTGTCTCGAGAGGAAATGTTTCATTTATTTCCTTTTCTCGAAAACATCTTGGTGTGGGTTTTCTAATCGACGAGATGATCGTGACCTGGGTTCTCGGCTCCTTTTTATCACGTATAATGATATCAAATTCCTGGAGGAGGAGAACCCAACGGAGCAATCTTGGCTTTGCATCTTGTTTTGCAAAGAGATATTTGAGAGCCGAGTGATCCGTATACACCACGCATTTTGTCAAGATTAAGTATGGCCAAAACTTCTCAAACGCATACACCACGGCTAGTAGCTCTTTTTCTGTGGTGGTGTAATGGGTTTGAGCTTCAGTCATAGTCTTACTTACGTAGTGGATAGGCTGAAAATGCTTGGCTCTATGTTGCCCCAGGACTGCACCGATAGCAAAATCACTTGCATCGCACATGAGCTCAAAAGGCAAGTCGGTCGGGAGCAACGAGAATGGGTGCTTGATGAAGCTTTTTCTTTAATGTTTCAAAAGCTTGATGCACTCGGTGAGAAGATAAAAGGAGCATCTTTTCAAGAAGATGAGTCATAGGTAGGCGATTTTAGAAAAATCTTGTATGAATCTGCGATAAAACCGGCATGACCTAAAAACTCCTAATACCTTTGACGGTAGTAGGATGAGGTAATTTAGCAATAACATCAATTTTGCTCTATCAACCTCAATCCCATTTTTGAAATCTTATGGCCAAGGACTATGCCTTCTTTGACCATAAAGTGGCTCTTCTCCCAATTTAGACAAAGATTGGTGTCTTCACTTTGTTTTAGCATTTTATCTAAATGGGAGACATGTTTGAAATGAGTCCCCAATGATCGAAATCATCCATAAACACCTCCATTGTTTCCCGATCATGTCGTGGAACCATCATACATCGTTGAAGCGTGCCGGAGCGTTACATAGACCAAAAGGCATACGTCAGTAGGCAAAAGTTCCGTATGGGCGGTGAATGTGGTCTTCTTGATCCCGTGGATCAATGGGGATCTGAAAATAACCCGAGAAACCATCAAGGAAACAATAGTACTCGTTCCTCGCTAATCTCTCAAGCATTTGGTCCATGAAGGGTAGAGGAAAATGGTCTTTACTGGTGGCGTCATTCAACTTACGATAGTCAATGCAAACACGCCATCCGTAACCAATCGAGTTGGAATTAACTCGTTATCTTCATTTGTGACAACAGATTATGCCACCCTTTTAGGAACACAATGAATTGGGCTAACCCGAGGACCATCCGAGATCGGGTAAATTAATCCCGCATCAAGAAGTTTGATAACCTCTGTTTGATAACATCATGGATTTTTGGATTTACTCTTCTCGATGTTGAAATCTTGGTTTGAAGTCATCCTCCATCAAGATTTTGTGAGTACAAAACTCGGGGTTGATACCTTAATGTCGGAGAGTTTCAAGCAATTATTTGCTTGTGTGACTTCAAGACCTTTATGAGCGATCTTTTCATCTTTACTCAAATCTCGAGCAATAATGGTGGTAATTTATCATCACCCTCAAGAAATGCATACTCGAGATGAGGTGGTAAGTCCTTAAGTTCGACTTGAAATTCTTGATTTTCTCAACCGACTTGACTTCCTTGTCATGAAGTTCGGCGGGAGGAGTGATGATGGATCATCATTAAGCAACTTCTCAATGAGAAGAATATCCTCTCGATGTCGATGGGGCGTGATCAATTTCCCATGGAGCAGAATCACTAGACAAGTATGCTTCAATCTCTTCCAAGATGAAGTCACTTTCCTCAAATGGGTGAGAGAAGGAGTAGAATTGGAAATGATGGGTTGAGATGAATGAGTGAGATTATCACTTGAAGAATTATGATCATAACCAAGAACTTCTTGAGAGTACTCTTGTAGCAACATCAATGATATCTATTCGGTTAACAGACTCGGAATCATAGTTTGCGGAATACCTCAAGTTTGATCAAGGTTAAAGGTGACAACTTCATTACCAACACGTAATGTGATTTCTTGCTCAAATACATCAATGAGAGCACGGCCCGTTCTCGGGAATCCTCGTCCAACAATGAGAGGAACCCGATGATCGGCATCAAAAATAACAACCACAAAGTCGGTGGAAAATGGAACTTTCCTACTTTCACGAATCGTCCTCGGCAATGCCAAGTGGACGGGATATTGTACGATCGCAAGCTCGAGAGTCATGCATGTAGGAGTAAGGTCAGGAAGAAAGTTTCTTCCATCTCGAAAGAGGCATCGGGTTTATGCTTGCACCAAGATCGGCTAGGGCAAAGCATTCAACCATCCACGAAATACACAAGGTAAGAGAAATTTTCCGGGATCTCCAAGCTTCTCGGGAAGCTTCTTCAATGTAATCTTGGCGAGTTCTCGTTAAGAGGAGTTTTAGCCATTTCAAACGACTTTTCCTTGTTGCTTAACATGTGTTTGAGAGTTGATGCAAACTTGGGCATCGGCATGATAGCATCCATAAAGCTTATGTCAAAATGTAGTTCTTGGAAAATTTGAAAAATTTGTCCATTTGATGGTGACTTTTTCGCGAGCTTTCTCATTCAAACGTGATGGGTAAGGAATAGAAGTTTTGGATTTGGGTTTTCAGCAGAGCTCTTGGAGGTTCAAAACAACTCTGGATTGGATTTGGGTTTGGGACAACTTGAGGATGGACATCGTTGGTACCTCCGTTATTAGTAGGAAGTTCCTTGTCCTTTGTTGCCTCGGGTTCACTTTCCACTACCTTCGGAGAGAAGAAGAAGATGTAGTAGGAATAGCGGGTCCATTGTATGAAACACCACTTCTAGTTGTGATCGCCTTTGCATCGCCCCTCGGGTTAGCGATCGTGTTGCTCGGAAGTTTTCCTGCGCTTGGGGTTGATCATTTAAAGACTTCTTTAGATCGCCGATCGACCGACCAACAACTGTTCATTTCATCTTGGGATTTCATGAATTGCTTCAATAACTCATCGGATGATGGTCTTGGAGGATGTGGAGGAAATTTTGAGGTCGTATGTTTTGATTATGACCTTGTTGTTGAAAATTCCTTGGTTAGGATTTACATTTCCACGAAATTGATTCCTCGATTGAAATTGTTTTGATTAAGGTTCCTTGATGTTGGAAACCTTGATTTGGTCCGGGATAGAAATTACCTTGGTTTTGATAACCTTGGTTCATTCTAGGTTGGTTCGATTCGGTTTTGTATGTTAGGATTCGGTTAAACCGGGTGGTCCCCGATAAGTATTAGCACGGTAGTTTGGTTCATTTTGAGGACGGTATTGATTACCTCCCGATGTGAAACCGGCTATAGCATTGGCTTCAAATGGACTACCATCGGTGGCGATCAGTTTTAGTATGCATGAGGGCCACCACAAGTAAACAGACCTCGACTTTCTTCACTTCACCATGTGATGGTATGCGCGTGAAAGTGACTTTCTTCAGTTAGCAAGAACCAAAGCCCGAACAATATCGTGAGTTTGTCAATCTTAGCATCGGTGCTAGATGTACTCATGGGAGATGAAGTAGAAGGTCTGCATTAGGCGAGACCGATATGTCTTTGTTCGGAAAGGCGGACTGAGACTTGTTTTCAATGATTTGCAAGGCTTCTTTTGTGGTCTTGCTCAGAAATTACCTCCAGCGGAGGCATTTAAAGAGTCTTGGTCGACTTGTCTCGGACCATTGTAGAAAGTATCCATTTGCATTAACTCGGTAAAACCATGATGCGGACACTATGCGGAGCAATTCTTTGTAACGATCCCATGCCTCCCCGAATGATTCATCAAATCTTTGAGAGAATTTCTTTATCTCATTCTTAAGACTTGTAGTTCGGGATGGAGGATAGAATTCGTTAACAAATTTGGTGACTAAATCCTCCCATGTCTCAATGGAACGAGGGGATTGTTTCTCAAGCCAATTCCGGGCTTGTTGTGACAACTCGCAATTTCAGGTCATTTCTCAAGTTTCACTATTTCAACATTTATCGTAAACTAGTTTTACGTGTTTCAAATTCGTGTAACCTTTATGGTTTAGCGGCGAATTCATGATCATATTATCACGAACATTTCATATGGACTAAGTTTAGTCTACATTTCATTAACATCATTTGCATCATATTAGTTCATTCATGATTTTACATTTCACCATAAACGCGTAAATTTTATATTAAATAAACGCTATCGCGTAAGTTATTATTTTGAACATTTAATCCAATACTTCCAAAAATGATCCCGATATATTTTTATACTTACATTAGTTTATAAAAATGATATTTTGAGTTTACCTAGTGTTTTGAATGTATTTTGTATATAAATCGTTAAAGTTATATTATTACGACGTTTTTCTTAAAAATTTCACGATAATTATTTTATCACTCAAATTTCACAAGGAATGTATTTTACAATTTTATAATATCATTATACTCTATTTTGATCTACTAAAAATTTCTTGTACCTAAAACTACCATTTACCTTAACTTGAATTTATATTTACTTACATTTTTCTTACCAATTTATACATTACATATATACAAGTAATAAAAAAAAAAAAAAAATTTACCAAATCCCTCCCCCCTTGGCCGACAAGGGGAGGGTTGGCATTTATTGATTAGTATGGATCTTGATTGCTTAGATTTATACATGTACCTAAAGTCTTATTTACACAATTTACTCATACACTTCATTATTATCAAGTCAAAAAGGTTTTCTTCTCTTTGTTTCTCTCCTTCCTAACCGGCCACTTCAAGAGTTTTCAAGGGATCATCCAAAAAGTTTTGCAAGCACAAGTATAACAATCTAGATCACACTCTTGTTTAGGTTTTGAAATAAAAACCTAGAGTGTTTAGGTTTAACCTTGGTTCTTTGCACCTCATCATAATACTTGTAAGCATATTTCTATCATTTTACATATTTCATCTTCATTTTATATTTATCTCTTCATTTTTGGAGCAAACATGCAAGACTTGTGTTGTTTATACCATTTTTACCATGATTTTTAGTGTTATATATATATAAGGTCATCCTATAATTATTCCCTTGGTATATGTTGGTCTTGATGATGTTTAGGAACCCATGACACCCTAAGAAGGTGTATGGTAGGATTAGATTAGCTTTGGAGTTGATTTGAAGGGATTAGAATAGGTTTGGTACGAGAAAAACTATTTTCGATAAGTATAAAAATGTGTTCTGTCCTTATTTTATTTTTCTGGAAAATCCGACAGTAGGCACGAAATTTTGGCCTTAATATTTAGAAAATATACTTTAAAACGAATCCGTGGCGCTTGAGCGGATTAAAGCGGAGTTATAACGAAGAAGTTATGAATTTTTAAAGTTTGACGACGAAATATATATTTTTGAGAAAATTCAGCAACCTATTTTTACTTTATTCGAGTCAAAAGCGAGTCCTAAGCTTTACAAATTATTTCGACTTATCAAAATATATTAGTATACTTTGATACGAAGCTAAGGACGTGTTATCGAGAAAGCAGTTTGAAACGACTAAAATATGCACGTTTTTACAAACTTGCCGTAACTATTATTTTTAGAAAAACTATATTAATTTTACGAGATAAGTGTTACGGTAACTAAAACGACCATGTTGAAGGCTGTTTTTAACGTGGATGTGGAACTTTTTGGAACGAAATGTCTTCTGATGAAATTAAGATCACCAAGCATATTTTTCAAAATGACTAACCGTTTGTATAGCGGAGTTGTAATAAATTAATTACGGTTACTCAAACTTTGCCGAAACTCACTTTTTACACCACATTTGGACAAAATCACCATCTTTAACCCTTATTATCTTTATGTTCGAGACCTTTATGTCGAAAACTCCTGTACTGAAACTTTTAGATTTTGATACAAACTTTCCAAAACCGTCGAGTTCGTTTCCTAACGATCAACGTACACCATTTTACGACTAGTCTTTCAAAGCTATTTTTGTCACTTTCAAGAAATTTCCGACGACTTTATTTTACGACGAAAAATGAAAATTTCACCATAAATCATTACGAAACCATTGTAGGATGACATTTTGACGTAAATACTTGTAAAGTGATTTAAGAATGGTCAAGACGTCAAAAGAGTATTTTTCGACGATAAGTAATATTTTTCAAAACTCGCAAATGGTATAAATAACATACGAAATGCATGCATATCATAACATTACATTGCAACTCATTACATATCATATCATTCGTAATAGGTCCAGATTAAGGTTTCCCGCTATACCTCAGTGTACTCACTCTTGTCATCATACCAGTTTATCAAGTGAGTTCATAGCCCCACTTTTACTCTTTTAACTGTTTTACAAACTCTTGGGGGAGATACATGCTACATTTTTAATCGAACACAACTGCTTTGAACTATATGCTATATCCGAATGTTTTATTGTCACTAAGTATTTGCCATGTTCGAAGTCCCTACATCATGAACCATTAGTCACTTGCGAGTGAGAGCGAATATTGTGAATAGGCCTATTGGAATTAACACTCCCGCCTTATTGACCCGTTAGGGAAATCGAGCGACTATATTGAACCAAGAAGGTAAATTGGCAAGTTTACCTATTAGGCGGCGATGAAACGATGATTACCAATTTTTATTGGTGCGATGTTTACGCTTTGGTGTCATGAACTTAGTGAAATAAATACGATTTTGTTTTTAACGATGAGTGTGAAACCATTTAACTCACACTACGATTATTGTGTTCAAGCGAATTACTTAAACCTATGGATTTCACTCAACCTTTGTGTTGACCTTTTAGCATGTTTATTCTCGGTATCTAAGGCATTATCATCATGGCATGGTTAAGGAACCACCTTTTGAGTCGTGGCGTCGACTTACATCATTGTACATTATGGCACTTTCTTTTAAAACCATCGTTTGGACTTGTAATATATTTATATTTCCGCAAACTTTGTAAACTTTGGGACCTATGTTGTAACTCGATTATTTTATTAAATCAAGCGATGTATTTTCCAAACGACACTTTAGGTCGTTCAATATAACTGTGATTGTGATGCTATGACAATCAATCCCGTGAATTCCATTCCGGCGCAAAGCAGTAATTTGGGGTGTGTGATTGGTATCGAGCTTGGTTATAGAGAACTAGGTTGCATCATTGACCCTAGACTATAACTACATCATCATAGCATCTCATCATTTCATCACAAGTGCATGTTCACTTTGCATGCGATTTATACGTACATTTTTCGAGTTATTTACTTTCATTTCATATCGATTGTCACATGGATGCCTTTAAATGCCCATTCCATTATTCCTTCTTCATACTCTAATGTGGAGAATTCCTTGTCTGTCCCTATCACAATTTTCACATCAATCGACTCATCACCGATAACGTCGAATGCCGAGATAAACCTTTAAGTAGGGCGAAGTCACTCTCACTCCTTTGTTTCACCACTAACATGTCGAGTTACACGTTATTCACACACTTAGTCACTAAACCATCATACATTTGAAGCACTTACGACATCTCATAACCCATTTCTTAGGAAACCGTCGATTATTTTGAAAGATAACCTCAAACTTATCATTCTTATCACATTTCTTTGGAGCGTTTATTATTAACATCGGATTTTGCTACATCTCACATTTCCTCTTGTTTTGAAGAAGATATGGCATCAAGAAAGCCACGGTGAAATGACACAAGCGGCTATTCAAAAGTTGGTAAGGGATAGTGTAGCGAGGCATTAAGGATTGAAAGGGAAGCGGTGGGCTGCTGCCGCCGCCGAGGCATGCCTTCTTCTTTGAAGCCGCAAGGCTTCTTCTTGCTCATCGGAAATGCAGGAGGATCCGGAGTTAAGAGTGTTCTTACAAGGATTTCAAAGTGGAGATCCCACCAAGTTTAAAGGGATGAAGGAGCCACCGCCATGGTGCGATGGTTCGAGAAATTGGAGTCCGTGTTTTTTTGTGTAATTGCCGGATGATAGTAAGGTCAAGTTTGCTACAAGTACACTACTCGATGGAGCATTGTCGTGGTGGAACTCATATGCTCAACCGATGGGAAAGGAGAATGCTTTCAAGCTTACTTGGGAGCAATTCAAGGGTTTGGTAACTAAGAAATTTTGTCCTCGCACGGAGTGAAAAAGTTGGAGCAATTCTATGAACTAGTAACAACTGGGTATGATATTGACACTTACATTCGGAGATTCCAAGAATTGGCGCGTTATGCCCGTCTATGGTTTTGGATAACGAGAAGTTACTAGAGGCTTTATCGGGGACTTCGAGGTTATTCAAGGAGATGTGACTTCGTTTGATCCACAAACAATCGAGGAAGCTATTAGGGTGACTCAAAAGCTCATGGCCCAGGTAGTGAAGAGAGGTAAGTACACCAACACCAACCAAAACAACAACAACCCCAACAACCGCACCAACTACATCAATAACCAAAACAACAACAATGACGATAACCAAATCAACAACAACAAAAGGAAATGGGAAAACGACCAAGGAGGTTATAACAACAACAACCAAAACCGTAACACTAACCATCATCAACAATAAAATAGAAGGCAAGAAGCGGGAATGGTTTATGCCGCTGCACCAATGAGAGGTAGAGGGTATGCTGGAACACACCCACTATGTAATCGATGTAATTTCCATCACTCGGGTCCTTGCCTTGCCAAGTGCCACAAATGCCAAAAACCGGGACATCTAGCAAGGGATTGTAAAGGTAAAGCCATAGTCACGTGCTTCGGATGTGGGGAGCAAGGACACTATCGGAATCAATGTCCTCAAAACCAAGGTCAACCAGTTGAAGGTACTCATGGGAATGCATACATGTTAGGAGGAGGAGAAGCTCGTCATGGTCACAACGACGGAAGGCGAAGAAGTTTGGAAACTAATGTCTTATCTTTTCTTTATGTATTATGTCGTACTAAGTTTATGTCTTTCATCGTATTGAATCCTTATAACTTAAGATGTACTACTTTTGATAAACCTCTCGTTGTAAAATATTCTTATCTATCGTACCTTATTTTCTTTCCGATTTGTCATTACTTACGAAAATTTTAATTCCTTTTACTTTAGCTATCATTTTAACGACACGATTAAATCCTTGTAAGCATCGAGAGTTATAACAACTAAACCGAACGTCACATCATCGTTCCTTAATTATACATAGCCTAGCTAACTATGTTTAATTCGGAGGATCTTGTTATGTTGGGGCGATTAATTATAAATCTTAGTGCAAGCAAAATCTTCACATATTTCAAAGTCGAAGTGTTACTTATGAGAGATTCATCCGATATTTTCTTTACTACGATGTTTTATACGCTCTCAATCATCGATAACCGTAACGACACTTCTCCATGTCTTTTCTCCTCGTTATTCATCACAAACTCAAAAATTCGATAGACTAACACGAACCGAATTCGTGGACCTGAATTCCTTTTTGATGGGCGAATGTGACAACTCGCAATTTCGTGTCATTTCTCAAGTTTCACTATTTCAACATTTATCGTAAACTAGTTTTACGTGTTTCAAATCGTGTAACCTTTATGGTTTAGCGGCTAATTCATGATCATATCATCACGAACATTTCATATGGACTAAGTTTAGTCTACATTTCATTAACATCATTTGCATCATATTAGTTCATTCATGATTTTACATTTCACCATAAACGCGTAAATTTTATATTAAATAAACGCTATCGCGTAAGTTATTATTTTGAACATTTAATCCAATACTTCCAAAAATGATCCCGATATATTTTTATACTTACATTAGTTTATAAAAATGATATTTTGAGTTTACCTAGTGTTTTGAATGTATTTTGTATATAAATCGTTAAAGTTATATTATTACGACGTTTTTCTTAAAAATTTCACGATAATTATTTTATCACTCAAATTTCACAAGGAATGTATTTTTACAATTTTTATAATATCATTATACTCTATTTTGATCTACTAAAAATTTCTTGTACCTAAAAACTACCATTTACCTTAACTTGAATTTATATTTACTTACATTTTTTCTTACCAATTTATACATTACATATATACAAGTAATAAAAAAAAAAAAAAAAAAAAATTTACCAAATCCCTCCCCCCTTGGCCGACAAGGGGAGGGTTGGCATTTATTGATTAGTATGGATCTTGATTGCTTAGATTTATACATGTACCTAAAGTCTTATTTACACAATTTACTCATACACTTCATTATTATCAAGTCAAAAAGGTTTTCTTCTCTTTGTTTCTCTCCTTCCTAACCGGCCACTTCAAGAGTTTTCAAGGGATCATCCAAAAAGTTTTGCAAGCACAAGTATAACAATCTAGATCACACTCTTGTTTAGGTTTTGAAATAAAAACCTAGAGTGTTTAGGTTTAACCTTGGTTCTTTGCACCTCATCATAATACTTGTAAGCATATTTCTATCATTTTACATATTTCATCTTCATTTTATATTTATCTCTTCATTTTGGAGCAAACATGCAAGACTTGTGTTGTTTATACCATTTTTACCATGATTTTTAGTGTTATATATATAAGGTCATCCTATAATTATTCCCTTGGTATATGTTGGTCTTGATGATGTTTAGGAACCCATGACACCCTAAGAAGGTGTATGGTAGGATTAGATTAGCTTTGGAGTTGATTTGAAGGGATTAGAATAGGTTTGGTACGAGAAAAACTATTTTCGATAAGTATAAAAATGTGTTCTGTTCTTATTTTATTTTTCTGGAAAATCCGACAGTAGGCACGAAATTTTGGCCTTAATATTTAGAAAATATACTTTAAAACGAATCCGTGGCCGCTTGAACGGATTAAAACGGAGTTATAACGAAGAAGTTATGAATTTTTAAAGTTTGACGATTTAAATATATATTTTTCGAGAAAATTCAGCAACCTATTTTTACTTTATTCGAGTCAAAACGAGTCCTAAGCTTTACAAATTATTTCGACTTATCAAAATATATTAGTATACTTTGATACGAAGCTAAGGGCGTGTTATCGTGAGAAAGCGGATTTGAAACGACTAAAATATGCGCGTTTTACAAACTTGCGTAACTATTATTTTTAGAAAAACTATATTAATTTTACGAGATAAGTGTTACGGTAACTAAAACGACCATGTTGAAGGCTGTTTTTAACGTGGATGTGGAACTTTTTGGAACGAAATGTCTTCTGATGAAATTAAGATCACCAAGCATATTTTTCAAAATGACTAACCGTTTGTATAGCGGAGTTGTAATAAATTAATTACGGTTGCTCAAACTTTGCCGAAACTCACTTTTTACACCACATTTGGACAAAATCACCATCTTTAACCCTTATTATCTTTATGTTCGAGACCTTTATGTCGAAAACTCTGTCTTGAAACTTTTAGATTTTGATACAAACTTTCCAAAACCGTCGAGTTCGTTTCCTAACGATCAACGTACACCATTTTACGACTAGTCTTTCAAAGCTATTTTGTCACTTTCAAGAAATTTCCGACGACTTTATTTCTGACGAAAATGAAAATTTCACCATAAATCATTACGAAACCATTGTAGGATGACATTTTGACGTAAATACTTGTAAAGTGATTTAAGAATGGTCAAGGCGTCAAAAGAGTATTTTTCGACGATAAGTAATATTTTTCAAAACTCGCAAATGGTATAAATAACATCTGAAATGCATGCATATCATAACATTACATTGCAACTCATTACATATCATATCATTCGTAATAGGTCCAGATTAAGGTTTCCGCTATACCTCGGTGTACTCACTCTTGTCATCATACCGGTTTATCAAGTGAGTTCATAGCCCCACTTTTACTCTTTTAACTGCTTTTACAAACTCTTGGGGAGATACATGCTACATTTTAATCGAACACAATTGCTTTGAACTATATGCTATATCCGAATGTTTTATTGTCACTAAGTATTTGCCATGTTCAAGTCCCTACATCATGAACCATTAGTCACTTGCGGTGGCGAATATTGTGAATAGGCCTATTGAATTAACACTCCGCTCTTATTGACCCGTTAGGGAAATCGGCGCACTATATTGAACCGAGAAGGTAAATTGGCAAGTTTACCTATTAGGCGGCGATGAAACGATGATTACCAATTTTATTGGTGTGATGTTTACGCTTTTGTGTCATGAACTTAGTGAAATAAATACAATTTTGTTTTTAACGATGAGTGTGAAACCATTTAACTCACACTACGATTATTGTGTTCAAACGAATTACTTAAACCTATGGATTTCACTCAACCTTTGTGTTGACCTTTTTAGCATGTTTATTCTCGGTATCTAAGGCATTATCATCATGGCATGGTTAAGGAACCACCTTTTGAGTCGTGGCGTCGACTTACATCATTGTACATTATGGCACTTTCTTTTAAAACCATCGTTTGGACTTGTAATATATTTATATTTCCATAAACTTTGTAAACTTTTGGGACCTATGTTGTAACTCGATTATTTTATTAAATCAAGCGATGTATTTTCCAAACGACACTTTAGGTCGTTCAATATAACTGTGATTGTGATGCTATGATGATCAATCCCCCGAATTCCATTCATTGCAAAGCATGTAATTTGGGGTGTGACACTTGTCCTCTACAGAAAATGGGAACAGAAGAATCTTAATTGCTTCATGTGGGACATTCTTGTATTTGATGGTATATGCAATCTTGTTAAACCATCGAATATGTGCATGAGGATCATCCGCTCAAAACCATAAAATTGGCTTTGGGTTACAAGATTAAGCAACCGGTTTGAGCTCGAAGGTATCGACCACGATGGTGGGACAATAATGGCATCTCCGTAACCTCGATGGGTGCTTGGAGAAGCTCATTCATCGGTTTGTCTTACGCCATTACGACGGGGGTGGTTGTGCTAGGCGTTCCTCGGTCATGGTGAAGGAGCGTAACGCCCTCTCGCTCACGAGGAATATTTGCAAGCTCGAAAGTGGACTTGTAGAGTGGAAGAGCGAGCGCATGCACTAAGTATAAAAATCGGTTTTCCAAAACAAATGCGAGGCAAAGCGACAAGTGAACTTAAACCAATAATCACAAATGAAATGGCTTCTTTGAAAAGGTACACCAAATCACAAGGACACAAAGGCAAGTTTTGATCCGTAAGATTGGGAACTTATTAATGTTCACACCCAGGTTGGTAGGTGTTACGCCTTGGTTTGCGGTGGTTGATTTTATGTATTTATTAAGTACCACCGAAAAGACGTAGGTATGGATTTGTGCTAAGGGTTTAAATACTTTTGGACAATATTTTTGGTACCGTCTCGTTTAACCAAATCGTACTTCTTTAATAATCACCTTAAAGGAAACACAAGCTAGAAAACGTTACGATTGTTTTGTTGTTTTATATATTTTTTGGTGTTGTTAACACTTTAGGAAAAGTGTTAATGAACTTTTTTGATTTTTTATAACTTTACAAAAAACTGTTTACAAAAGGTGGTATATGTGCAAGTGCGGATGCGAAAATGTTTAAAACACGCTTCTGACCTCCAAGCAGCAAGCGCCAAAATTTGATTGGTGGCAAACCGTCAAGTTTATTACACAAGTCAACCACTTGTGAATGGTCAACCGTAATAAAATTCAAACAGGTCTAAAACCAATGCAATTTCCTTGGAATATAGTGGATTCCGGGTCGTTAAGTCCCCGGAGGATTAATGGTGTTTAAAAACTTTCGGACGTCGAATAATTACTAAGGATAGTGATCGGTAAGGATTTTCTTGGATAATTACACTCTTGATTGATTGGAATTGTATTTGGATACGTAATTATAAAGCACAACAATCGGATAAGACAACGTAAATACGTACGTTTAATAAAATACCTAAGCGTACCAAATAAAGCGTGAGATCTAAGAAATAAAAGACTACAAATATGAAAATTATATTTTTGGAATCCTAAAAATAAAATAAAATTAATGGAAAAATAAAAATATTTTTATGACTATTTATTTAATTATTATTAATTAAAAACTATTTTAAACTATTTAATAATACCCTAAAATATAAGAAAATATGAAATAAAGCTAAAAAAAATAAAATTATGACCTATAAAAATCTAAAATGTTATAAAACTTATTTTAAAACTGAAAATATATTTTTTACACCTTTTATCTATTTATTATTAATTAATTACTATTTAAAATACACTTAAATACAAGAAAATACAAAATTAAACTGGAAAAATGAAATTTTAACTTGGAAAAATCTAAAATATTATAAAACTAATTTTAAAACTAAAAAGATATTTTTTATGTTTTTTATTTATTTATTATTAATTATTTAATACTTTTAACTATTTTAAATTCTAATAAATACTAAACAAGCTAGGAAAATTATGAAATTTTTTCTAAAAATATCTTATGATGACAGAAAACTAAAAAAATTATAAAAACTAAAAGTGCTTAATAATAAGCTGAAAAGAAAAATTAAAAAGCTAATTTCTATTAAATAAACGCTATCACTATTTTTAAAATGATGTTTTTGTGATTTTTCTTTTTCAAAACTATTTAACTACTGATTATAAGTAACTTTAACAAAAATAAAAATTTTAAAACTTAAGAATAAGCAGTATACAAGCTAAAAAGCTTAACAGTGAGGTTATGAGCTTATTTTGATTTTGCAGGCTCAAATAAACCTACAAACTAGAACCAAAAGTTAAATAAGGTGTAAATAAGCTAAGAGTACTTATATGAAGCTAAAAGACACAAAGAACCATATTGATAAGCTTAAAATAAGCAAATAAGCACTTGGCTTCTTTGTTTTCTAAAACGATTATGGGACGAGTTTAAAGGACAAAACAAGTGGGGTCCATGAGCTTAAGCTCTCAAACTTGGTGAAACAGATAGCCGGTGGGTTGTGAGCTTAAAGGAACCAAGAACAACCCCTAGGGTCCACTGATGAGCTTATGACAAGCTTTTGAAAAAGCTTGTAGACACTGAGCAATGACTCAGTATATACTGAGTCAGTGTATAAAAAAATGGGACAAACTAAAAGCTATTAGCAGCCCTACTGAATAAGCTACAAAGTTGAAAATAAGCACAGGAATGAAGAGACAGCTAGGTTAGCTTTCCAAAAATCCAAGGTTCACAAGTTGAGGTTCACTAATAAGCTCTGTGTGAGCTTGTGAAATCAAGCAGGTAACACCTAATTCTCTGGCACAGGGCACTTTTTCAGAAAGGTGTTTAAAAGAAACTAAAAAATAAGCAGTTTAATAAGCTAACTATGAATTATAAAAAAAATACCATGATAAAGATGAGCAGTTGAATTTTATTACCCCAAAAGCTCAAATCTTGAAACTTACTATTATGTCCTATATAAAATTATCTATTTTATTCAAAAACGACTTAAACTGAAAATTTGACTTTTTAAGTTAACCAGTTGACTTTGATGAACTTTGGATTGATTCTACTAACTGATTATGATGTATTAAGCTAAGAAAAGATGAAATTAAGCTATGTGACCAAGTTTTAAACAACTATGATGAGTTTTGTTGCCTAAATCCTAACAGTTAATTACTAGATTGAGATTAAAAGAGATTTTTGACTTTTTACAAAGTAAGGACTGGATTTTATTGCTTCTTTGAGTTCTTATGACCTAATGTGACACTATTCAAACAAGAACAATGGCATAAACACTCTATAACACAGTTAAACCAGTGAATCCAAACAACCTTTTATGCAACTGTTTTGAAGATTTAAACACTAAAACAGATTTTTAAACCAAGAAAGCTATTGATTAACTTATATTAACTATATTTAGACAGGATTAAACTAAAATGAACAAGATTTAAACACTAATACTAAGAAATGCAAATTATGAGAAAATTGCTTACAACCGTGTCCAAGCACAAAGCAGAGAACCAAAGATCGAAACAACTTCCTATAGCTTCCCAAGCTCTAAACCAAAGGGAAATCCAATATTCACCTGCTCCAGACTTTTATCTTCATTTCCATGGATTTTTATTTTCACTAATTTTTTTGTATTTTTGGTAATTTTTCTTTTGATTTCTAAACCGAGTTTTAAGGTTTCTAATAACTTAAATAAGCTATATAGAGCTTATGTTAGCTTATAAGTCCAAAGCAACAACTAACAACAACATTAACACATATTGAGATTTTTGAAATGAAAATTGCATAAACTGAATTTGCAACTGAAAACTTGGAATTGATGATTGCAAAAGATTTATATTACACTGAAATTGATATCAAGAGTACTTGAAAGCTTAAAATTATACTGGAAATGTAAAATTAATGAAAACGACATACATTAACTAAATTAAAACTATATATCTTTTTACATTGCATCTCCTCTCTTTTTTATAGCATTTTGAGACTCCCCATATGCCTCTGAACATTTCCCATCAACAATCTTGACCATTGGTGCTCTGAAACAGATCCTAGCCATCAAAATGGATTTTGGCGCCAAAAGTCTTTTGAGTGGATTAGAGCAGGTTTTCTTCAATTAAGGATTCTTGGATGTTTGTGGAGGTGTTAGGGGATAAAATGAGAAGTAGATATGGAGCTAGGAGTGATTTTGCAGCAAAAAAACAGGGGTTGAGGTGAGGTTGGAGTATTTGATGGTGGGGAAGCATTAAATGCTTGGTGGCTGGTATAGGAGGAGGGGGGATGAGCTGGAGAGATAGGTAGTGAGGTGTAAAGGTGGTGAGGTGGAGGAAAAAACCACTGGTATTGGGTTTTACAGGTGAAGGTGAAGGAGATGTATAGTGCTTCTGGTTTTTGGCGGGTTTGACTTTGTTTGACCGTTGGATATTAATAACGTGGGGGTTCAAAATGGGAGGGTTCAAGGATATTGACAGGGGGGTCAAAGGGTTTGGCTGGGGATCAAAATACACAAAGGGTCAAGTTTGGTTTTGTTATTAATACAAGGACCATTCATGTAATTTCTGCCAAGTTGAGGGGCTGAACCTGCCAACAATCCAAAGTCATCACAAGGGCCTATCCTGCCATTCTTTAATAGTACAAGGACCACTATGCATAAAATTCCATTTTTAAATATCCAAGGACTATTTTGACACTTTTGTAAAGTTGAGGGACCTTTTTGCTATTTGCCCAAAGATTCATTCAAGGACCATTTTTGACAATTTAGAATATTTCAGGGACCTTGAATGATAAAACTCCATATTTTTGGATTCCAGGGACTAGATTTGACAACTTTTGAAACTTGGGGGACTAAAAATGCCAATTATGCAAACTTGATATGTTTTTCATCTGATTTTGATATTTTTGCATTTAAAACACATAAAACACTTATTTGTGATATTTTTATCATTTTGATGCATTTCTGAGTGTTTTCAGATGTTTTTGCAGTTTAAATGGTACAAAAATGATGAGTATTTAGACACTTATCATGTATCTTTCATGCATTTGTGTTGATCTCTATTTATACTAGAGATCACTCTAACCCTAGTACTTGGAATTATGAGTGATTAACGACCCATTAAACACCACATAATTAGCCTTGATAATAATAGGAATTAATGGTTACACAACCAATTAAATGCCATCAATAATGCAGTTATAACTGCCACTTGAATATGTCAAAACCGTTACAAGTTATCCAGTTCAGTCCAGCTATGTCATTCCTTCAGTGCCACTGAACACTCAACAAGCTCCCTGAGGAGCAACCATACTGAGATGTTCAATACTGAAAATGACCCTCTGATGTAATATCCTGTGAGGATACATCCTCTGAGGAGTTTCTCCCTGATGATATCAGTTAATTCTAATCTCATCTGATGAATACCATTCAGTGTAGAGTATCACTCCCTGAGGAATTAACTCATTGAACTTCATCAGAGACTGAAAAAACACTTAAACACTATCAGAGTCAGGGTGATCAGGGACCTAATGGGTGTACACTCTTTACCTCCTGACCCATTACCAGGTGTGAATCAAAACCCCCAAGTTCACTAAATTTTTCAACAATCCTTCATAAATTTAGTTCACTTCCTTTGCATGAAAATTAAACATTAAACAAAACATGTGCATAAACAAAAATATCACGAGGATTGAATTTAAGTCTTCACCAAGATATTTTTGTTCTTTTTTAAAGGCTATAGAAAATGAAACATGGCACAATGGTTAGTATATAACGAGCAGGTTAACCTGCGCATTGCTTCGGGGAACCTTTTTATTGTAAAATGAAACAGTAACACCAATGAATTTGTGATTACACTTGCTAGTAATACGAAGTCTCGAACAACTTAAACAATGTTAAACTATATTCTATAAGCAATTACAAAGTAATATCATGTAGCAATGTTCCTTTGATCTATAAGAAGTTGTGTTTGCAAAAGTTGACTGTTTAGTCAAGTATAACATGTCTATTTTAAGATCAAATCTAAATCACTGGACCGTAGTGAAAAGCAACTTAACCATCTTGAATCATCTGATTAACACTCAAGTAGCCAACCTGATTGAGTCTCTTTTGACTCTTACTCTTTAATCCCAAACACATTATCTTAAATTCACAGCAATCGATGGTATTGCTGCTGTGTGTGTGGAAAACGATTTCAGCAGTTCCTCGTACCAAAACAATGCACCCCAAACCTGGTGACAATTTCGTAGATACGTATACTCTGACAGTTGCCTTGTACATGTATGTAAGAATAAAAGATACATAAGTGAAAAAGGATAGTGCAAACAACAAGGAATAAATGTCACTGAAAGTAATTAATCAAGTTACCTCGAGTTGGGAAAGGGGATGGCCTATCATTTTCACGCGAAGTATTGCATCCATTGGTGTGCGCATTGAAGTGGCTGCAATAACAGCAACAATCTTAAAAATGGTAGACGGAGATCTAAAATTTCAGCAAATGTGATTGACAATACATAATGAAATTACCTCATCGATGTGAACCTGGAGGCCTGCTATTTTCATGTAGTATGGAGTTACTTGTTCGTGGTTGCATAAGCACATCTAATATGACAACATTCAGAAAAGTATTGATGATATAGGTGCATAATGGTAACCGAAACCTGAGCGTAACTTACCTGCTGTTAATGATTTGGAAAAAAATTGACTCGCTGGTTGTGACTGTTTGCGTATGCATGAATTTGTGCTAATATTTTTCAGTGATTCAACTGCAGCTGCTAGAATGAAAACATTTAACAAATTTGAAGTCCAACATGTCACTGGATAGAGTGTCATTGAGAACTTGTATAAGACAAAGCCAGATAACCTATACCGGTGTTAGCATCAGGATCATTACTAACAATGTTAGCTAGGGGATTTTTGGATGCTGAAGTTGGGTTACTGCTTGCAGGGGGTCTATTATTTTCACAGAAAGTATTGTCATTGATTGGTGTGTGCACTCAAATTTCGTGCAATAGCAACAACAATCATACGAATACCAAACGGGTATAAAAATTTTCAGCAAATGTGATTGAAAATACATAATAAAATTACCTCATTGTTGTGAAGTTGGAGGCTATAACTATTTTCATGTAATGTGAAGTGACCTGTTCCTGGTTGCATAAGCATACCTAATATGACAACAAACATTATTGTCTTATAGCATAAATTTTGTCAATGTACTTTACAAAGGAACTAAGAATATGGTAATAGAAAAAATGCTTAATCAGATGGTAAATGGACCAACATATCTATGATATAAATAGCAGGCAGTGATTCAAACAATGAACATACCACTTTTTTTTTTGTGTAGGTGACATTTGTGATGAATCAGAAGCTTCAGCCTTAAATGCAGCAACCTATAAGAATAAAATGATATTCATTTTGCGTTAAAATTGCATATGCAACAATCTAGTTCAAACAGCCATACCTTACTATATGTTGTGGCTCTTCTTCAACACATAATTTCAACCACATAATCTGTTGGGAGCTCTTTTTATACCTGAAATAGCAACCTGAGAAGATGAATCTGTGAGTTATAGGTCTCATCACTTGCATGAATCAATCTCGATAATGTGAAATGTAACATATTGGATTTCACAAACACATCATATCATAAACACATGTAGGCATACAAGATGAGGTTTTAGAGAGAGAAAGAGTTAGAGGTTTGGGAACTTAGTGAGAGAAAATGAAAGTATTATTATGAGCTCCAACTCTCTACCTTGGGAGGTAGAGAGTATTTATAGTCTTACACAAATTGCCACCTATGGGCTGTGGATCAGGCATACAGTGGGTAAAGACCCGTCCATCTTCCACGGTGTTACTTAACTAAATACTACTTAACTTATAATAATCTACGACTACGAGCTTTCTAACGATTACATATACTTGAGGTGACCGACTCTTTAATAACCGGATTTACTAAATCCTAACAATCTCCCCAAGGAGGTCACCTCAAAATTACATTGAATACAAACAGATATTACAATAAGATTGTTCTTGGATTCTTGTTAAAGTTCTTTGCTCAAGCTCGTAGTCATTGATTCTTTATTTTGCATGTTTGGTTAATCCAAGTGGAGGTCTTAAACCGATCCACATGATAATGAGTTTTGAGCCGACATTGAGATCATCGGCCAACATAAATCTCGACTCTTTCATTGTGGTGTTGGTATTATGTGATGTTGTGACATTTGGACCGACATGCTTACATTCGGATCATGATTTCTTCTTATCAGAGTAGCGAAAGCTTTAGTTGATTCATGATATTTGCAGCAGCGTAGCAGACGCATGGAGTGAAAATATCAGAGTCGTTGATGCACTTCATCATGATTTATTTAGAAATGAACGTGGTGAGTGAGCATGCGGCTTTGGATTGACCGCTTCATTCTGATCAGCTGCAAACATCGGGCGTACCTACATACAACAGTTAGCAATAAAGTGCACGAAAGTGTCTTTGATCACTTTCGTTGAATTGAGGTACACGCCCACGCTTCCCGCTGATCGAGACAAGTCTCGCCGGTGATCGGTATAATTCAAGAATTTCCTTGACAGGTTTCGCAATGCTCTAGTTGTTCTCAAACCGAACGTCTCAAAGAAGACAACACGGAGTAAGTGAACCAACGAATTGAGATTCACCGATTGATGAAAAGAGATTCGAAAAACAATCGTGTATCACTCAATAAAATTGTTTTGCAATACAACGAAGGTTTTAATGAAAATCAATTATCAATCATAAACACCTTTTATTTTGAAATGTTAGTACACGATCGATGTGCTAAAGAAAAGAGTTTTAAGCACAAAGACCGGTTTTCAAAGGTATTCATCAATCCATAACTCGAACGTGATTGATTCAAAAGATTGAATCGCCCCATTGTTTACATTCGGTTGTCACATGGTTGATCTATTGGATAGATCTCACATGCCACCCACCGGGAGCTTGTTTGATGTTGGCTCGAAGGCTTTCCATCTTCATTATGAATATGTTAGCATATCACTCGGATGTTACGCAATACCACAAGGATAATGCGTGGGACTCAAAGATATAATCTCTTCCACATTGTGTGAAGCAGAGAGTCTTCATTGACGGTGTCCTAATGAGATTTATTTGATGATCTCGTGGCTCTAGACTCAATTGTGCATATTTGGTTTCCTATCTGGGAGACTAGGGAGGGTCTCCTTCTTCAATATCAACAAACTCTAAAAGAAAGTCGATAGATAGTGTCGGTTCCCGTGAGAATGAAACAAGCCCTTTTAAGAGGAACTTGAGTGGTTTGGGAAGTTGTAGTGCAGTGCGTCACTGGGTCCATGACGTATTGTCTTCAATACCGATGTTACCTTAGTAAACACCAGTAGCATATGTATTGAACCTGGTTAATGCCCTAAGGTTGAATTATTGGAGGGGTATTTCTTTTCACCCCTTTTCACATTCAGTTCTTTTTCATTCTTCAACCTCTTTAGTGCTTACCGAGATTTCATAACTAGAACCTTGTTGGGTTTATTCCAGTTCTAGATCTATCTCAGTCCGCACTCTTCCCATATCTCACTTTTCTCCTTTTTTCATCATACCTAAGGACTCTACACTATCTAGTGGATTGTCCCCGGTAGATCCCTCCGCTTACGGCGGATCGTGGGAACGAATACCTAACCTAACCATCCTTATATCACCATACATAAAGTAAATTTGGTCGGTCTATTTGGTATTGTTCATCCGCACTGGAACCAATTGAAAACCATTTGAAAATCAATCCGGATACTTGTGATATATTATCAAATCATTTTGCACTGAATTGTTTTTGATATTTTTAGAAAAGAGCTCCCCTCAACATGTGCATCATGTATTATAAATCGTTTAGCACACGGAGGCAAGAGGAAGAATTAACTTCTTTGATTACCATTTTCTAAAAGATATCAACATCACTTCCTCGATCAAATCAAGTATATAAAGCATATTGAGGAAGGATGAGGTTTTCATAAGTTTGCTCCCCTTAATATGTGCCTCAAGGTTTCAAAGAGTTTTGCACATATTAGAAGGAACTCGCACTTAAAGACAAATTAATCACGTTTCAATTCTTTGTGGTTTTAAAGGATGCTCCCCTCAACATGTGCATGGAAAATTTGAAATCGTTTGGAACATGTGGGAGGAAAGCTTGCAAAACACTTGTGAAACCATTTATCGAATCATCGTTTAAATCCAATTTAAATCATAAATTCTCCTCGATCACAATTTTCTAATCATTTGAGATTTGTGATCTCAGAGATTTAAATTGATTTTGAAAGCTTTTGAGGAGAATTGTGACTTGATTATGAAAACATTTTAACTGATAAGGATCGGATTATGAGACTTTAAACTCCATTGATTAAACATGCATGATTATCTTTTTGAAAACAATTGTATGACAAATAACCTTTTGATTTAATTGAAATCATTCTCTCCCTCAATCAATGACATAAGTTGTTGATTGGGAGATAGATATTTATGACACACATTAAGACCAGATGATTTTCAAAAATAGAGTCCGAGATATTTTTTCAAAGCAATTAGTTTTCATTGGATAGTAAGTAATTGTTTATAGAATCGAGCATGAGATTTGAAAAACAAGATAAAGCATGACTACTGTTCTTTTTAGAAAAACGGTTCTTGCTCGAAATGACAATAAACCATCGTTTCACTTTCTCCCAAAAATATTTTTGATTTTTTTAATTTTTGATTTTTTTTAGAACATTCGAACAACATCTAAAATCCTGTGTCATTCTTTGAATGACAGCACAAAGACTGTAGATATTATCGAATCGAGAAAAATCATGACAAAAAGACAATATTTTTTAAAAATTTTCAAGATTTTCAAATTTTTGATTTTTGAAAGTTTTATATTTTTCTATTTGCTTTTTGAATAAATATTTACAAGAGATGGATGAAGAAAGACCTTTACTCCTCGTCTTCCTTTTGAAGACGTTTGAGTGTTCGGTTGTAGACTCTTTAGACCAAGTCGGGAGGATAAACTCAAAACGTCCCTAGGAAGAGCTTTGGTGAAGATGTCGCTAAGCGGTATTCGGACCTCACAAAATAGAGTTCCACCACACCGCTTTCTACTTGCTCACGATGAAATGATGTCGAATGTCGATGTGCTTTGCTCTTGAGTGTTGTACGTTGTTGCATGTGAGAGCAATAGCACTTTTATTATCACAAGACATGTGAATTTTGTTGAATTCAAAGCCATAGTCGATAATTAGGATCTCATCCATAGGATTTGAGCACAACAAGATGACATGGCTATGTATTCACCTCAGAGGAAATAGAAGTACTCATTTGTTTCTTTGAAGACCACTTACAAGCTTATCACCCAAAAACTGAGCACCTCAAAACGTACTTCGACGTGCATAGGCTGTTAGTGACATACCGGTGTCCTTCGGGTACCAAAGTCCCATATTGATGGTTCCTTGGAGATACCGAAAGACCCGTTTAACCGCTTCAAGGTGCTTTTTGGTAGGCTTAGCCTGATATCTAGCACACATGCAAACAGCGAATTTCGTTTGGTCTACCATGATCCCTGAGTGGTCCTCATCCAGTTTAGTACGCTCTATCATTGGAGTGTCAACAAGGTCACAAGAATCAAATCCAAATTTCTTTAAAATCTCATTTGTATATTTAGATTGATTTATAAAAATGCCTCCGGGACTTTGTGAAATTTGTAATCCCAAGAAAAATGACATTTGTCCTATCATTGACATTTGAAATTTGGAACCCATTTCACTTGAAAAACGGTCACATTCATTGGGGTCAGTCGAGGCAAAAATGATATCATCAACATATATTTGAGCGTGAATTAAATGTTTGCTCGACTTTCTAGTGAACAATGTCGGATCAAGCTGCTCCTTTCTTTGAATCCAGTTGATAAAATAAACTTTGATAGTGTATCATACCATGCCCTGGAGCTTGCTTCAAACCGTAAAGAGCCTTCTTCAAACGATAGACGTGAGTAGGATGCTCGGATTCACAAAGCCTTCAGTCGGTCGACGATACGACTTCTTTAAGATCTCCGTTAAGAAACGCCGTCTTTACATCCATCGATAGACTACCATGTTCTTACTTGCAACATTAGCCAAGAAGATTACGATTGCCTCGACACGAGCAACGAGAGCAAATGATTCTTCAAAGTCAATACCTCCTCTCGACGATATCCTTTTGCAACCAATCGAGCCTTGTTCTTCAAAACATCACCATGCTCATCAAGTTTTACTTTGAAGATCCACTTTAGTGCAATGATCATTGCATAACTGGAGCGGTACTAATTCCCATACAACTAGTCGATCAAACTCATGAATTTCTTCTTGCATGGCATTGAACCGGTTGTCTTCATTCATGGCGGTTTCACATCTTTTGGTTCGATCTTAGAAGTCTTGAGTTGAAGAAGCACCATAAGGCATCGATTGCAAGTTGTTTCGTGTGGATCTTGGACGGAAAGGTTTCCAATGATGTTGTCCAATGGATGATCATGTGCCCATTTTCTAAGGTGTTCATGTGGTTGTTGTTGAGGAACCAAGTAGCAGAGTTGATATCTCCCAAGAAGATGGTTACGATGATGACTCGGGAGCAAATATGTTTTCAAAGGGTTCATCTTACGGAGGAGCAAAGGGTTTTCATCATCTCGTAATAGCAACAACATTTCCATTGTGTACACTCGATGATTGATGATTTGTTGATGAGATAGAGTGATCGCAGCAGCGTTTCTTGACTTAATGACATTGAAACCGAAGGGTTAACTTCATTGGCGTGGATAGAGGCGACCTCTGTTGATGGAACCGACATATCATTAGCACTTGGCTCATAGTGTTCATCAAACATAGGATCAAATAATTTCTTCAAATCATCTTCTCAAGGAGGTACATAAGGAGTTCTTTGGTGAGGATTAGAAATAAGAGTAGAAGCGATAGGACTACTTGATAAAGGTTGAAATGCGGTCCAGGCTGGATTGTCCCGGAGCCATTTGACCGGTCACTCATCGAACGTGGCGTGAATTGTTTCCATGATATTTCGGGTTCTCTTGTTGTAGATTCGGTATCCTTTTCATTTGGGGCATAACCTACAAATACTCCAATGTCCGCTTTAGCTTTTAGTTTACCTAAATCTTGACCGTTATTAGTTGGGTAACATAAAGCACCAAACACACGAAGGTAGGATAGATCGGGTTTTCGTTTATGGACAAGTTCATATGGAGTTTTTCCATGAGAGGTGTGAATAAGGAACGGTTTTGGGTGTAGCAAGCGGTGGCAATGGCTTGACCCATAGAAACATTGGAACCTTTGAATAAATTAGCATTGTTCTTGCAGCTTCCACAAGAGTTCGATTTAGTCTTTCAACTACACCGCTCATTGAGGAGTTCGTGGAACACTTCTTTGATGACCGATTCCAACACTTTCATAAAGCGAATTAAGTCTTTGTTAACAAACTCGTGGCATTGTCTGCTCGAACAATTCTAACAAGATTTTTGAGTCGAACACGAAGTCGTTTGATAAGTTTGATGATGACATCCGGAGTTTCATCCTTTGTCCTCAAAAACTTTATCCAAGTAAATCGAGAGTAGGCATCAACAACTACTAGAATGTATTTCTTCCCATTTATCGTTTGCACTCTCATTGGTCCGCAGATCCATATGAATGGTATGAAGAACTTCCATTCTCGAGTTTGTGGGTTTTGGTTTGTGGGCATATTTTGTGCTTTTTCCCAATTGGCAAGTCGAACAAAGATGATCTTTTCATACTTTAACTGGGTAATCCTCTTACTAAGTCCTTTCGGAAAGATTCTTTATGGTACCAAAGTTCAAGCGATTGAGACGACGGTGCCATAGCCATGACTTAGTTTTGGAAGCCTTTGTGACAAGCGGATGGGTGAAGATTTCATCATATCTTCGATAGAGATGGTGTATAGGTTTGAACCACGAGTTCTTCCGAGAAGTTCCACACCATCAAGTTCTCTAACAAAGCAAGTATGTTTTCTCAAGGCCACTTCTAAACCGAGTCACAAAATTGTCCGATAGAAAATAGATTATGTCCAAGACCTTCAACATAATATACCCCGAAATCACACTATCTCCAACCACGTAATCTCCATAATCCATAATAGCACCAAAATGATCGTTTGTGAATCTCACGATTCCGATGAATTTACTCACGAAGTTCATGAGTCGTGACCGATCTCGGTCATATGCTTGGAACAACTCGAGTCCGGTACCACGAGCGATTTGAGCGATCCGCAGTTTAACACGTACATGAATGGATAACCGGATAATTGGGATCCCCATGCAAGAATGGGTTCCATTTGGTTAGTAATGATGATTGGAACACCCACATCGTAAGTAGAAGCAATAGAATCATCGAAATAGATGCGATGCTAGTGTCCGTATTTGACCTATTCAAAGTGTGTTCACTTCTTAAGGGAATAGTTCTACCAGTAGGCATCCATTTTCTAGTGGGCATTGACTTAGCAAATTTAGGGCACAACTCATTAATCTTACGACCAGTAGGTATCCATTGATAACCTATATTACTAAATTCTCTTCCTGTGGGTTTTCCACTGTTTTCTAACTTTCTTTCGCCTTGGCCTTTTAGCCTTCTTAGTTTGATGTTTAACATTAACAGTTTTAACTAGGCATTTGACAGCATTAGACAAATCATTCACACCACATTCAAGATTAGTAACAGAAACCACGCAATCATCATTACATGTTTTGCTAAAAGTAGCATAATTCACATTAATTACAGTACGTTTAGAGCTAACACTAGAATCAACACGATTCGTCTTATTCAAATTCTCCCTATGGTGATCTTCTACTCTCTTCCACTGAACATTCCTAGCATGCAAGGTCCTATCATTCTTTGTGTTGCCTTGAGGCTTTGACCCGCTTGCTTTGGTGTCACTTCTTACTCCTGTAGAGGGAATTAGAACATTAGTTGGTTGAGCTAACTTTTGCATTCCTGAACTAGACGTGCAAGGATCTGAACTACTAGAAGGCATCTTAGATGTCACTTTCATATTACTAGGCATAGAATGGTTTGTATACTTGGCACAAGGCATAGAACAAGGCATCACAGCTTTACCTTTCACACCTAAGGATTTAGGACATGTTGCTATTAAACATTCTAGTAGCTCCTGAGATCGTTTGGCCTGAATGCAAGAAAACCTAATTTCTCTATCAAGAGGCTTATTTATGAAATACTCTTCCACAATCTCACGGAGACATTCTAGACTATCCTTAAGGTGAGCACAATAGTTATGAAACACAAGTTCATTATTCCTAAGATGAGGATGAATGTATTTAACGATCACCGATATTTTCACCGAGGATGACTTTGATGCAACATTCTCATTAAAAACAAGTGGCGTTTCCTTTTCCCGACTCCTCGATTCTCAATTTCCTTTTGTAAAGACGTTATTTTTCGTTGTTTTTGTCACGAGTGACTTTCATTGAATCATATAACTCTTTAAAGTGTCGCTTAACTTTTCATTTTCTTCTAGAAAACTCTCGTTTTCTTTTGTAAAGCATTAACTAAGTTTTGAAGATGAAAAGTTTAAGAATCGAGAATCTAAAGGATGAGGCATTTGGGAGCCATCACATTGTTCTTTTCACCATTTAATTGAGAGATTTGGGCTTTCAACTTTCTCGATCGTGTTACAATGAGCTTGAATCATTCGTCACGTTTGCTTATCCGAAAACTCGCATCAAACTACGGAACATCCGAGGATGTCTTGATATTTGAGGTTTTGACATTTTCTTTAAGATGTTGATATTTTAGTTGTAAATCAAAATGTTCAACTTCTAGTTTAGAAAGATGTTTTACCAAGTTATCGTGATCATCTTGATCAATTTTCTCATTTAGTTATGGGTTTTTGTTTTCAAGCTCAATGACACGATCATGGGAAACTTTCAATACAATAGATAATTCATGAAACCGAGAAGCAGTAATATAGTGCTTAGTAACAGTATAAAACACATCTTGAGCAACACAACTCGAAATTAAATTCTCATTTAAGATGTGCAAGTTCTTCCTTTCAACTTCATTATATTTGAGTTCCTGTTCATAATCATTGACCTCAACTATCATTGCATCAAATTCCTTTTCCATTTCTTTAATATCTGATTTTATCCCTTTTTGAAGACTCTCAAATTGACCTTTTAATTGTTTAAAGAAAGGCATGACCTCAGTTAAATAGCGTTCGTTAGTTTGCTCAAACCCTTTCCCCTCGCTTATCCCCAGAGGTGTGATTCTCTTACACGTTTTCTCAAAATCAACAAACGGTGATAAACAACATACAGGTGATCAAGGTCTTGCTATTAGTGGAAATAGAACTAGAACTAAATGCATTGGTGTAATAGGAGGATACACAGTTGCTTGAGGCAATTTCCTACTAGGGGATTCTTTTCAACAAGATTTTCGACTTTTGCATATCCATATCCTTTTCCGAACACTTGTTGAGGGGTTAATAGATTCGAGGCTTAAACTTGTTTAATGATATCCAATTTTCCTTAGTGTAATCATGGGGTTTGATCGTTATGTTATTATCTTTACACGCAGGATCGTTAAGCTTTATATCCATTTTCTCCCTAGATGCATCATCTAATTTTCTATCTTCCTCGAAGGCACTCAATGCAACTAGGTTTCGTCTAGGTTTAAGAATCTCATTGCCATCATAGATTACATTTTGAGCAGATTTTGATTTCTTACCATACTGTGGTTGGATTCCTTTATAATGTGGGTACTTGTGCTTATCGCTTAAGACTCTATGCTTAGTGATCATGTGAGCGATCAATGGTGTTCCCTTGACGCATAACTTATTTTCAAGCTTGTTTTTCTATGTTTTTAGATTTGAAAAGTCATTCAAAAGTTTTGATTCCTTAGCATTAAATTCTTGTTTAAGCACTTTAACATTATCTTGAAGCTCTTGCTTTTGCTTATCAGTTTTATAAAGCTTTTCTTGTAAGGAGTTTAACTCTTGTTTTAAGACTTCTTCTCTAAAATTACTTTTTCTAATAATTGTACGCATTTGGTCATCCATTTCACGCTCACGGTGGTTAACTCAAACTTAGCACTGCTCATAAATAGCAACTTGTTCTTTATAGGTATTTAGTTCGTAAATAACGAGAATCATCGAGGCACATGCGGTGTATTCATCAAAATATAGTCATCATTGACCGCAGAAGATGCATCACTTGGTACAGCCTCACTTTCACTTTGTTTCACATATTGATCATATGGGACAACATTGATATTACCCATATTTTTAATATCGACTCAAAAGTTTTAGTTGATTGTACTTTGTTATGTACCTTTGCTCATCAACATCATCGTATAGTTTTAATACCTCGAAATGATTGATTCTTTGGATGGACCCGACTTTGTCGTGGTGAGGGACCTTTGGAGAGACCATTGGAGAAATGATAGCCATGAAAATTGTCATGCGAGAGGTTCATCATCAATGTAAGAGTCGATGCATCACGATCGGCGACTTGAAAGGCATTCGATGATTATGACTTATCTCCGAATTGGTTGCTCATCCACATCTCGCATCATATGTCTTGGCATTGCCCTCAAGAAGAAACAACGACTCCTCTTCATCCAACACTCCTCTTCATCCAACACAACTCCATTATATCGAGCTTGCACAAGTAACATCTTGTCTTTGAAGTACTACGCATTTTGAGGCGTTTTGAGAAGTGCAGTTCCTTGCTATGTGTCCATCACCACCAAAGTTGTAGCCCTTAATCGCTTAGCTTGACCCGGTTTGGATTCCTTCCACGATTCTCGATTTGCCACATATCCTCTACCAACTCCACCTCTTCCCTGCTCATACCGCTTTCTTGAACGGTTGCACCATAACCTTACCATCTCCGACAAGAGCTTGATTGTGTGGAATGGATGCCGCTCGAGGTTATTGTTGGTGTGTGGAGAGAGTTCATGTTTTGACTAACCATGAGAGACAGCTTGATTGATGAAGTTTTCCATGAATGTGTTTGGGTCGAGGCTTATATCTTCGGATCGAGGATGAGCTTGTAATTACCATTACCCATGGGTATGACTTGAGAAGCTTTGGTGGTAATTCCAACATTGGTGTAAAAGTTGTAGAGTCATTTGACGAACTTGTTTCTCCCCGTTGGTTTTGAACTGCTCAAGAATCCTTTTTCAAACATAGCATGTCTCTCATTCGAAGAAGGAATGCATAAAGTTGCTCATAGTTGGTGTTCTTCAATCCTTTGGTTAGCTTCACAGAGGTGACAAAATTATGCCATTCGGATTCATGTTGTTCACAAACTTTGAATTCAAATTGAATATTTGGCATGGTCATTTCGATATTCCTCATATCATTCACAAGCTTGTGGAATCTCACGTAATACTCATAGACACCTTCTTCTAGCTTCATCTTGAAGTGCTCAAACTCATCATATAGTTGTGATTCTCTGTCTTCCTTGGTTAATTCGTAACCCGAGAGAAGCATCTTGACATTATCCCAAACCGCCTTGGCTTCGGTGTTGTGATTGATAAGCTTGTAGATATCTTTTGAAGACCGTAAATATAATGTTAGAAGCCACGATATCAAGATCGAATCTCTTTTTCTCCTTATCATTGAACTCATCATACGCCTTTGGTTTGTCTAATCCATAGATCATTGTTCCATCTGCGCAATCAGATCAATTAAGTCTCTTGTAGTCTCAATCGATAAGGTCCTTCATCAATGGATTTGAGAATGTTGACCCCATTTTCCTTTCCAAGACAAGACAATCGATTCGTTGAGCCCAAGAGTCGTAGTCGGCCATCAAGCATGGGTGGACGAGTATCTCAACCACCGCTTGAACATCCTCAAAGAACGATGGAGATAATTGTAGGTACGTTGGTAGACATGTTAACAGATTACACGGGATTTTATAACTCTATGATTAAACCGGAAATAGATTCTTTCACGGATTTTACTAAATCAAGAGAAAACCAGACATAAACAAAAATCAACCAAGTCGCTACGAATTCTTGAACCAAGTCGCTAATCACCAAGCCGCTAAGTAGCAACTCGCCAAGATCTCAATTTCCTGTGAACCAAGTCGCTAAAGCACCAAGTCGCTAAGGTCCAAGTAGCTAAGAATACTAAGTACAAGTCGCTAACAAAATTGAAAGCAAGTCACTAACTTCACCAAGTCGCTAGCCGTAGTGGAGAATCCACTAAGTTGTACTGTTAGCAAGAAAAACTCGCTACCTTTTGAAAGCAAGTCACTAACTTCACAAAATTGAAAGCAAGTCACTAACTTCACCAAGTCGCTAGCTAGGACCAAATCGCTAACAATTAACACTACAACTCGCTACCTTTTACTGAAGCAAGTCGCTACGATGAAAAACACTACGAGAACCAAGACGCTAGCAAGAAAAACTTCAAAAACACACATTTCAATCCAAAACAAGCTCAACCACAGTGATTCAAGCTTACCAAATCAAAACCCAAGCACTTACAATGATTCTTAACACAAAAGTACACCTAAAATTCAAACTTTAACACTAGAAATGATCCAAATGATGCAAAAACCACTAAACTTTTTCAAACTCAAAAACTATCTAAAACCACTAGAAATCCAAGGATATGTAAGAGAGATGATCAAACCATGGCTCTTGATATCATTTGTAACATATTTGATTTCACAAACACATCATATCATAAACACAAGTAGGCGTACAAGATCAGGTTTTAGAGAGAGAAAGAGTTAGAGGTTTGGGAACTTAGTGAGAGAAAATGAAAGTATTATTATGAGCTCGAACTCTCTACCTTGGGAGGTAGAGAGTATTTATAGTCTTACACAAATCGCCACCCATGGGTCATGGATCGGGCATACATGGGAAAGACCGTCCGTCCTCCATCGTGTTACTTAACTAAATACTACTTAACTTATAATAATCTACGACTACAAGCTTTCTAACGATTACATATACTTGAGGTGACCGACTCTTTAATAACTGAATTTACTAAATCCTAACATGAAAAGGTCAACTAAAAAATGTAAGAATAAAGTGAATTTAAGCAGTTACACTAAACGTATCTAACATAACTTAATGCTTTTAACCCATTACAACACATTTTTAATCATTAATAAGCTAATAATCACCTATTCATCCAAACAATCCATCCGCTTATCAAGCTTAAAGTTGAAAATGGTTTTCGATATTTGCCTAAAATAGACTAAAACACAAAATAGATGATCCTTCTAGAAAAGAAAAAAAACAACAAACATATATACCAACCTCCTTGAGAATACTCTTAAATGCTTCTCCAACTTCGATAACTATTTTCTGACCAACTTGATGGCCTTCTTGTCAAATAGCACATTGTTGGACCAATTTTTTTTTTTTTTTTTTTTTTTATCATTTTAGGTTTTTACTTTGTTAGTTGGTAAACAGAAAAGTCGCAAAATGTAAAAACTATAGGTAGAATAAGGCAGAAAATTACCTCTATAGATCATGGTCAAATAGCGCTGAGTTGTCACCGCTTGTCTGATACTACGTATAAGAGCACAAGGTATGCAAGCTACCAATAACACGTTATTGGTATGCCACATCAACGCCACATCATACACTTTTCAATAACACACTAATAACTAAAACACCCTCCCTCATAACACACCACTAACATGTTATTAGGTCCCACCAAATACCCCACTAAAAATATCCACTCACTCATAATACTATAAATAAATAAATAAAAATACCCACCTTTTACTTTTGGCGTGAGCCAGTTGGTTGGCTGAATCCCATTTGACACAAAAGTAACGTGTTGCCTGGTAGGGAGAATGGCACACTATTCATTTAAGTTAATGCATTTGGCGTGTATATAACGCACCTTACCAAGTGCTCTAATGCAAGCCTTAAATGGCGTATTAATGGAGCCAACGGATTTTGATTGCATACACCATGTAACATGATTTATTATTTTCATTGACCATTGAGACCAACCCTCAAAACTGGTCTTTCCGGGAAAAATATATAGAACCCAATATAATAAAGGTTAAAATTTTTTAAGTCATTTATACAGTTGACAAACCATTAATAAAAGAATTCATTATGTTTGTTTTGGGAAAAAATGCAGTCGTTATTTTTTTATAACTCCATTTTCAAAGCGTATGTTCAGTTTTGCAAACATAATCCCGGACACACCTAATTCTGGTGCAACAAATGATTAGGCTCATTTCTGTATATAGTGGTCAGGTGACTGAAGTATTCGAAATCCGCCAACGGCTTCAAAGAAACCCGGTTGCATGGCAGCCATATATGCCATGCCATCCGGTCATTGCCCCGCCAAATGACAGTTAAATCTTGGACAACACATTTCATTTTGCTCAGTTGACAACAGTCATCACAGCCTATCCAGAAAACATTATTAGGAATTAGTATGAAATTCAAACCAACCATCGGCTCATGTGAACAATCGACTAAAGAGGATAAGTCCCCCATGGCTGCAACCATAATAAGTTTCCATGCCAAGATGCGGATAATCTCAGCTTTATCGAATTCAATTAGACTGATAATATCAAATTAGCCTTATATTTTATATATCAAATTTCCGTGTTTATGGCCTCATTTGTATTAATATGGTACTTAATCCATTCATATTCGTTCATATTTGCATTTCAGGATAAATGAGGCGTTGGAGCGGAAAAGATATGAGAAAAGGGCAACATATGCTAATATATGTTCTCAAGACGGATTACGGCGTAATCGGCACTATTGACTACGCCGTAACCCACATTACGAGGGCCTGAGTATTCTGTGTGAAGATTACGCCGTAACTATCTAATAATGTTACGGCGTAAATATGAGCCATGAAGGATACGACATAACCTCCTCTTAAGGTTACGCCGTAATTATTATTTTGAAGGTTATGGCGTAACATGGTAAATTATTTACGCCGTAGAGATAAGTTCGGAGCAGATAAAAATATGTTTACAAAAGATTACGGCGTAACTTGGTAATTTAGTTACGCCGTAATTATTAACTTGGGCGTAAAGTTTTGATGTCCAAGGGCTGAAGTCGTCAATATTATAAAATGAATATTACACATTTTGTATGTGAAAATAAAGAATAAAAGAAGAAAAGACTCCAAATGCTAAGTGGTGCAAGTTCAAGGACCATGGTTGCAATATTCCTAAACTTGGCTACTATATATTTTGTCCTTTACGAGATCAATTGAATATGGAATTTTAGGTCAAGAACAATATATCTGCTCTTGTGCTACAGTAGGCGACAAGACATAAAACAAACAAAAGAGTAGCAGCAGACAGCGTTGGTGCGTGGCTTTTCAAGGGGCAAACTATTCGGGGTTTTGCCCCGGTACTCAAATAAGGGATCGATAGTATTTTATTGGCGCGATTTGTAATCATTTTTTCAACTCTTTTTATTAATTTGGTTTCATTATTTTATTAGTTTTGATTTCAATTAATTGTTGGTACATTGATTCTTATTGTGTCTTAATTAATTGTTTTTTAATTTATTATTTGCCAATTAATTATTTGATGTTTATTTCTTATTTATTTATCGTTTTATATGCGTGTTTTATTAGTTATTCCACTAGAATATTTTGGTGATGTGAAAACTAAGTGCTAGCCTAGTTTTGATTCTTTTATTAATTGCTTCTAGTGTATCAACAGATCGACGATAGTTAGTTAGTAATTACCCTAACGGTAGTTTTGAATGGCGATCGATCTAGTTGCTTAGAGAATTGACCAACCGACCCTAAGTAGTTAGGTTGAGTTGGGAGGTAAGAATCGACCAACCGACGACCCTTCCTCGCCATGCGAATCGACCAAATGATCACCGATCGTTTGGATGAACTTAAGAAGTTAGGGATGAGTGTCTAAGATGCTAGCGCCAGGGCACTCATTATTTCGAATCTTGCATGTAGAGGTACTTAATGACTTGGCTTAGATGACTAAAAATAACTCGACTTTCAAGGGTAGAATCTTGATCTCGGGTGAAACCTTTGTTGATAGGTTAGGACGAACTGGCCAAATGTTGTCCTAACGATTTAAACCCCCACTTGAAGCAGGAATCTAGTGACTTTTAGAACCCATGTAATGCGATAGTAGACGCCTGCTCTTAATAACTGCTATTAGATTGCCGAATGATCCCGGATGACCTGTTCATCTTGGTGAGGAGTCTAAGAATCATAGATTAGATGAATTCACCATAGGAGTCTGCCGGCTTTAGCCACGATTCATTCGTGGATGAACACGGTTTGAGAATGCATCACTATCTTTCCCATTAGCTTGTTTGCCAGAAAACCATGCCTATTATCCATATAGAATTTACCTCTATTTAATTTCCGCATTTCATTTATGTTAATAGTTTAATTAATCAATCAATCAGATATCCCTAAAAATCGTGACATTAGACTTAAGTTAGAATCCATATGCATAGCTCTTGGGACGACCTCGGTTTTACCGAATACTACACTACACACGACCGAGTACACTGCTCGTGAGTGCATAAGGTAGACCATAGGTAAACGAGACTTTATAAATATTAAAACCTGGTCAGAAAACATGCATCATAGACTCATCACAACATACTACAATCGTTATCACCATCACTTGCATCTCATAAACATAAATATCTCACTTGGCACATGACTATATTTTCACCAAAAAAATCCCCCGTGGTTGCAACTATAATAAGTTGCCCCGCCATGACAGAGACAATCTCAGCATCAATTGAACATGCCTAGAACAACAACCTCTTACATACAGTGACATCATCATTCTCATCTAAGAAACCAAAATAAAACAGAATCATGTTCAAATCAAGCAAGCCAGTAAAACCATAAAAGGACACAAACATCGCACCATCTGCACAACTAATTTCAATAAATTAAAAACACTGACATCCTCCTAAAATCCACGGCATCATCATTCTCATATGAGGAGAGAAAAAAAAACCCAGAATGATGCTATTATTTTAATTGCGGGTATGAGAATGATGATATTGATTCCTCATGTAGGAACCGTAAACTACAGCAAATTTCAAACGCATAAACAACTAAAAGAACTAATTTTAAAATAACCAAATCATAAAAACACAAACACAACTAAACCCTAATCTTCATTTGCAATCAAGGTGAAAACCCTAACCAAATTAGAACCACCCCTAACCAAATTAGAACCAAAGTAAACAATAAAATGATAAGATATGAATACTTGTACCTGCTTGTCATTATGATTTTTTCGTTTGCTGCGAAGCTGTTTCTGATCCCGCCGCTTAATCTGGCGTTCAAGGGTTCACTTGATTCACGGGTGTTTGGATCTGTGTTGTCGCAGGTACGTTCATGGAGTTTTGATGATGAACTCAGTGTGTGTGTTTTTTATGAAAAAGAAAGTGGGTGTCTAAATGAGTGTGTGTTTTCTAGTATTAAAAGTGGGTTATAGAAGAGAATTCTTAGTTGATAAGTATTACGTGAAAAACCAAGTACTATCAATAAAGTTCTATTACAGAGAGACAATGCATAATACATACATTAGGTCTGGTTTTAGGTTGATAATGACGAAGAAACTGCTGTTACACCTATCATTACGTGAAAACGGGTGTGAATAGTTACAGTAGCAACTACTATGGACCAATGAGAAGCTGCCAAAGGTTCAAAGTAAACACTGTTGGGCTTATTAACTTTCTTAATGACACTACGTGGCCCAATAAGATGATAAGTTAACAAATAACGGACGCTCTAAGAAAATGCTAATTGTCCCGTTCAACTTTCATCTCCTGTATATATTATAATTAAGTGGACATATCAGTTAATCAACTTTTTGATCATAGTAGTTTGTTTTGTGCTAACGAATTTGTGTTGTATTGCTTGTATAAGTATGAGCAAACAATACTAAGGCTAGTTGGCAAGGGACCAAAATCACTCACCTTAAGTTACATCTCACCCGCGAGCTCCATGCAGTCACTTTCCTCCCACACGCGAGTCACACATACCAACGCAAGTTAAGGTGAGTCGGTCACTTTCTTGAAGCATGAGAAAAAATTGGACCCTTTGGTTTTGTATAAAAAAAGAAAAATAAGGTGAGCGGAAGCTTGGTTTAAAAATGCGTTTTGCGATCCAATGCGCTAAAGGTCCCAAAATTCATTGTGTGATGCGTGATGCAAATGCGAGCGCAATTTGGACGCATTGCGTTTAGTATTAAAAAAAAGTACGAAAATTATTTATGCATAGTATATTCTACCAAGTGTAATGTAAATGCAATAAACTTACGAAATAAGTTACTAGCATATTGAAATTAGGCCAATAATTCATTTGTAAAATAAATAAGTCAAAAGAAAAGCTTAACGTAAAACACTTAGCAAAATGCAAGATACTATACTTTTGTTATTGCGTGTTTTGTACGTCTTTTAGCTAGTTGTATCTTTAAAATCCCATTTAAATATTTGGATCTCTTTGATAAGGTTTATTTTTGACAAAAATGACATAAATTCTAGATTGCGACAATCATACTGTCTTAAAGATTACAAAACGCGATAATTATGGTCTAACGCGAACGCAATCGGGATGGCCTTGCGTTAGGCACTATACGCGAAATTTCAAACGATCTGAACGAATGACGCGTCTGATTCTTGTGAATGACGCGCGATTTTTAAACCAAAAGGAAGTGAGTCATTGTCACGGGTGAGTGAAAGTGAGTGGAAGTGAGATGAGAGAGAAAGCTGACGTGATGCTGATGTGTAAGGTGAGTAAGGGCAACCTTTGCCATCCAACCTAAACGAGAGTGGACAAAATAAACAAATTGTTGGATAATTGATTGGGCCCACTATATGACGATGTTACAGGTACGAGCACTCCACCCTCTCAAATAATATCATATAGTCGGAATATCCTTCATTTAAACATGCTAAATTATGTTAGACCAATGAGAATTAAGATAAATAAAAAGAAAGTCCATTTCTATAAAAATCAAAGGCGTATTATTTTTGTTTACTCTCATAATATTTGAAAAGGAAATGATACTTACACAACACAAATTGATATGTACATCACAATTATGTACATACCATATTATAACATATATAATAATAATATAATATTATGATGTATGCATTAATTTATTTGGTATAAGTATCACTTTCATATTTAAAAGATGACATACACTACAATAAATGAATTCTTCACACTAAATTTCACACACCCATTATATTCTTCTTATAATACTAAAAGGCGACACTTCAGATGCTGAAAACAAAGATTAAACGCAATCTTTCCAACCCTGAAAATAGTCGCGAGGTTCGAGTGTCGTTCAAAGAAGTTCAACATTAAACGAAAGTTTCACAACTAAGAAAAACAATTCATGAGGTTTAAGTGACGACGCAAAGTAAGTTCTATACCATTAATTCGCTATCTATAAAGAACTTGGCAAAATTAGTCCCTGGTTTAAGTGTCACATAAAGAAGTCCTTTTAGTTCAATCCATTGATCGCGGGTTCCACACTCGTTATAACTATATATGGTTGAATCAACAAGTTTTGCTTTATCTCATTTTCTCCAACCTCTATCTAAAACCTCTCTCTAAAACAAATCCTCCCAACCCTCCAAAACAAATCTCATTTTCTCTGGCGGTCGGTTTTAACCGGCAGTCCGGACCTCTTTCTCTTATATTTTCTTGTACTTTTCTTTTCCTAAAATAAAGTCTTACTCATGATCCGCTATCTCCCATCTTTGCTTGCCGCCAGTAGCCGCCGCCGCCATTGTCTTCTTCGCGGATCCGCTACTATCCAGGTCTCTTTCTTTCAGATCTGTTGTGGTCCGTCATCGATGGCTTCTTCACGCCTGGTTTCGACTTTAGATCCGTTTGGTTTAGGTCTGGCTCCTTTAAGGATGGTTAGTTTTATCTTCTATGTATGTTTTATGACTTTTGTCGTTTACATCTTTATATGGTTGTGTCTACCAAAAGCTCACCTGGTGATTCCCGCCTTGTATGGTGTTCTTTGTAGTCTGTCATGGTATTATGGTGTATGTCTTGTTTTAAATTAACTTGTTACCTTGTGTATTTTGTTTGGCAAGTCGGTTTCAATTTTGCCCATTATGTTCGATGTAACTTGTTGTGTTCAAATTACCTCCATTTGTGAGGTGTGATATGTTATCTCTGTTCAAAAAAAAAAATTATGACTATATATTTTTATTTATAAATTGACACATCAAATGTAAGAGACAATTATAAGCATGTAAAATCTTTGCTATTTTGACTATATATAAATTCTTACACTTCTTCATGTGAACTTTTGACTATTATGTACATACTCTCTCCGTCCTTAAATAAATGTCCACTATTAACTTTTTAAGTTTTTGTTATTCAACTTTTACCTTAAATTATTTTGTTTGTGTTATGTAATACCTGATGCAAAATATATGAATAGATTGAGTTTTAAATGTATTTTTATTTGTATAATTTTCATCAAGATCGTATAAACACAAACAAAATAATTTAAGGCCAAAGTTCAAAAAGAAGACTTTGAAAGTCAATACTGTATATTTATTTAGTGACGTATGAGATATGCAAATATAGAGATTTTATATAATTTTGACACAACTTTTTATGTATTAAGAAAGTTTAAATACTGTGACGACGTCGTGATTAATCTACATGGTCAAACTTGACTTCATTCACGCTCTATCTTGTCAAAAGATATTTATCCATTTCCCAAACGATATATCATGTTTTATTGTAATCATTTATTTTATCGCATATGTTTATTAATAATAAACATATATTCCAAGGCCAGATGTTTTAATTTTAAATCTTATAAACGAAGTTTCATTCAGGTCAAGACTTAACATTTAAACTACAAGGATGTTCTTTTATATGTTATACAACATATAAGATTTAAAACCTTAACTTAATACTCCCACTATCTTTAGGAATACTTAAAATTTATTTTATTTCAATTATAAATCTTTGATATATTATACATTTATAAGCATGTATTCATGAGCTAGAAAATGTGGATAAATGGATATTTTTTGTAGTGCTATCATGTTTGTGTGAACTTTAGAGTATCTGTATCTCCTATAATCACTTCGTTGTGTCACTTGTGACAGAATCGCAACTTTTGGTTGTGCAAAATATTCACGGTGAATAACTAAACGTTGCATTATGTTTTAGGTAACGGTAAAAGGTAAAAGCTATAAATATTCGATTTAAGCTATTCAATCCCTTTACTTTTCATCGCCACGCCGCCTTTTCTCTATAATGACCTTCGCGCGATTAGATGCCCGAAGAAGCACCAAGTTCATTTTTTTTTTTTTTTAACCCAAACTAAAATTTCATTAATATTTAACACATTTTTTTTTTTATTTTCATTTTTTTAAAACATTTTTAACACATGGAGTAAAACTTTGAATGTTTGGTTGTGCTTGATAGGTTGCAAGAACTTCAGGGGCTGAAGTGAAAATTTTCTATATATAAGTATCCTTCCCAACTTTGATTATCATCTCCAATATATCTATCATCTGTCATTTTTTTACACAGCCAAAGTTTTATTCAAAAAAAAAAAAAAAAAAATGTTTGGAATAATTAAATGTGTGTTTGAGTTGTGGTTTCGATCATGCACATGATCTATTTGTTTGAGTTGCCCGGTGATCGACATAACCCACAGCAAGACGATCGATTGAAATCGATCGCCTTTTATCCCTCGATCGAGTCACGATCGACTCTATTGGGGCGAGCCTAAAGAGTAACTCATTTTGCTTCACATACTTTAGAAAAACTTTATTCTGCTTAACAGTGTTTTAGGTCAATTGTCGTTATCCATAAGTTGATAACTTGCTAGCTACCTTCTCAACACGTCATTTTTAAATATAAATAAAATAGTATGTGTCAATTACGGTTTGGTCCCACATCATATAAAATATCTAAAAATCCTTCGCAAGAATGTATACCAACATGCACAAGCACAACGATAAAGCATCGTCAAGAATTATATCTATTAACTAAAAGCGGGAACGTACGCGTCACGCCACGTGTCTCGCGATTTATCTTAAGTTCATGACTTGGCAAGAATTACTCGCGAAAGCACACCGCAACCAAGTTCAAACATTAAACTGAAAGTTCACAACTCTGAAAACAGCCACGGCGTTTAAGATCGTTGCAAAGTAAGTCCGAACATTAAACGCAAAGTTTCACAACTTGGCAAAAACAAATTTCAAGTTTAAGTGTCATTACAAAATAAGTTCTGAGTTCAATCCACGTCGCGCGGTTTTTACACTGCAGATACTAACAACGAACAGTTATTTACGTAACATATTATTTTATTCTCAATATTTCCACAACAATATAATATCCTAGATTCCCAGCCATCATTAGGAATCCTAAATCCACGACTATTTGTCACATAATGAGACTACTGAATACTGATAGCTAGGAAGTATGGACATTCAGAATGTTACTTTAGATGGCTTGCTAATCGATTAAAAAGCGTCTTTGACACATTTGATTGGAAATATATATTTTCGTGCATATGTAAAGTTATTGTTGGAATTTAGAAGGTTGTAACAAGATTAGAATAAAGACAGATAACTATGGTAGCGGGTAGGTTATCGATCAATCTGGTCCTGGTGCAAGTGGAGATAAATCAGAAAGTGAAATGACTCGTTATCAGTTGTGAAATTCAATAATAAAAAGTGCTGGATTAAATGACATAAAGTAGTCTAGGTTTGGATGTAAGTCTTTTATATTTGGTCAGAAATAATTTTGTTAGGCCGAACACTAGGTCTTTTGACTGGAAACGATGGTGTCTGTCTAGAGTTGGGAAAAAAAAGGAACGAGATGAAGAAGTATAAAATGACCACAATATCCTTGTTGCCCTGTTAAACATGTTAAATGTATATGGAGTATTTATAGCTTTTACCCTTTACATAATTACATTGTTGCCACCATACTAATTGAACCACATTGGCGTACAGATAGGAACGAAACTCAATCCCCTTAGCTTTTATATAACAACTGATCCGATAAGGGTAGAAATAAATAATATAAGACATTTGAATACCTTATAAGTGTAAGAAATTGACTAGCGAGCTACTAATTTTATTGTGTTATGGTTTTCAGATGAACAGAAAGGTATTCAAGTAATACTTTTGCCTTTGAAATATGTTACAAATCGTATGTGAGCCATAGTCTAACCGGATGTGATAGACACAAAGCTCATGCATGCAACTTCTAAGATAATGAGGTATCGGGGAATTAGTACATCTTTTTCACTATCATTATTAGTTAAATCATAAACAGTTAATTAAATATATCTTATCTGTTTCACAAAAAGGAGATTACATTAACTTTTTGTTTAGGAGACACCACAAATTATACATGAGATAGAAACGCGTGGATAGAAATAAAAGTCGTGTCTATTGATTTCTACACTTGTTTATTTGCACGTTTTGAAATGTTTTATTTTTTTAATTGGCCACAGCCCACAGCTTGCCGCGTGGTTATGGCTTTGTTTTGTTCATTGTCATTTTACAAGTATCCACAACAGTAAAGCTCTTTAACAATTTTATAAAATTAAGAGTAAATTGCAAAAACTATTCATGTTTTGTGTATTTTCGCAAGAATTATCCATATCTCAAATGTTCAGCATTAAACATCCCCAAGTCCACAAACTTTTAGCATTAATCATCCCTGAGCACTAACGTTGTTAGTTTTACCCGTTAATTGTTAAATAATATTTGCCCGCTAATCCCTGCTAATACTTTTGCACCGTTAGTCCTCATTTTACGCCGTCTGCTTTTTACGTTTTGTTCGCTTTTACCGTTTTCATCCGCTTTTATATGTTTCATCCGATTTTATCCGCTTTTCCGCTTTTTATATGTATTAGTCCGCTTTTTACGCTTTTACGTTCGTCTGCTTTTTACGCCGTCCGCTATTTTACGATTCGTCCGCTTTTTACGCTTTTCTCCGCTTTAGTCGCTTTTATCCGCTTTTATATGTTTCGCCTGCTTTTTATCCGCTGCCCGCTTTTATCCGTTTACCGCTTTTTATATGTATTCGCCCCGCTTTTTACGTTTTTACGCTCGCTCGCTTTTTTACTATTTCGCCTGCTTTTTGCTTTTTACGCTTTTGTTCATTTTACTTGGTTTCGCCCTTTTAATTTGTTTCGTCCGCTTATTCGCTTTTTACGCTGTCGTCCGCTTATATCGTTTTGTCCGCTTTTTCGTTTTGTTTTTTCTTGGTTTCGCCCTTTTAATTTGTTTCATCCGCTTATTCGCTTTTTACTTTGTCGTCTGCTTATATACGTTTTGTCCGCTTTTATTCGTTTTTAGATAGCGGAAGAAACATATAAAACGGAAAAAGGAGTAAAACGGACATAAACATAAAATACGGAAGAAAACGAAAAACGGACGAGAACGTAAAAACGGACAAAACGTAAAATAACTGATTAAAACGTAAAAAAAGACGAAAACGTAAAAAACGGACGAAAGCGGTAAACCGACAAAACGCAAAAACATACAAAATCGGAAAATAAACCGGACGAATACATATAAAAACGGATTAAACGGATAAAAAGTGGACGAAACGGATAAAAGAACATATAAAACGAAAAGCGAGTAACGGACAAAAAGTAAAAAACGGATTTAAACGTAAAAGAACGAACTAATACATATAAAAACGGTTAAAAGTGGATAAAAGCGGACTAAACATATAAAACGGACGAAAACGAGTAAAACGGACAAAACGTAAAAAATGTATTTAAAACGTAAATGAGGACTAGCGTGCAAAAAGTATTAACGGAGGGATTAACGGAAAATATTATTTAATACGGGTAAAACTAACGACGTTAGTGCTCGTGGATGATTAATGCTAAAGGTTGTGGACTGGGATGTTTAATGTCGAACGCTGAGATAGGATGATTCATGAAATACACAAACCACAGGGATGATTTTTGCAGTTTACTCTAAAATTAAGAGTAAATTACATCGTTCATCCTTGTGGTTTGCGTTAACCGCAACATTTCGTTCTTTGACAAAAAAAATGCACCGTCCGCTTTTAAGTGGCAAACGTTATCCACTGTTAGTCCCTCCCACTAACGGCCGTAATTTAATTTCATTAAATCGATTCACATGAGGATCAGATGAGGGTGATATTGTCTTTTTATCTTTATGCCTCAATTTAGCTATCACTTTATCTTCCTCACCAACCCCACATCATTTTCATCATCTCTTTATCTCTAATATATCATTCATCACTTTAACAACAAACATAACAAACTCAAATTTCTATCTCCTCATCTTAAACTCATGGATTCATATCATGTTCATAGAACCAATGGTTTCATATCATATTGACACTTTGGGTCTTTGAATTTTTCTTTGTGAGTCAATGATGGAAACTGAGACCCAAAACCACAAACTCACTGATACAATCACGAATCCCAAATAATCACAGAGATTAAATTCGATTCCTTATCACTCGAAGTTACAGACCTAAACCACAATCTATTCGGACCTTGTATATTATAGGTTTATTTGTTCTTATATATGTTTTAACACGAAAATCACTAACACAAATTTAGAGATTTATTCTTATCAGATCAATGATGGGTTTATGTTTCTAGATCTTAACAAATCTATAAACCTGTAACAAACACGAGATCTTTTGTTTGGATGGTTCGAGTCTAGTTTTGTTTCTTGTTATTTTCGAATTTGTTTATGATGGGAAAGTGTTGGAGTTGTTGACTGTTGTTGGTTGTTGTTGAGATCTGGGTTGAAGAGGGCGTCAACATTGAACCACCTGTTGGTCCCTAACGTATGAATTGAGTGAGTCGATATGAAAATGCAAACAGTAAATAATCTTTGAATAACTAAATCGTCTAACTATTGAAATGATTCATTACATTGAGTACTTATACTAGTCGAATGGGCATGATTCCAAACGACACAACGGTTAGGAAGTAACCATTTTTTGTAACTGTTTTGTAACCGTTTATGGCGGTTAAATAACTACCTTACATAACTAACTATAACTGCTATCAACCGCTATTCGGTTATAGAGTTTCTGACGTGCAACTTTGGTCCTTCGAGTTTGAAGCAATGGCGAGATTATAGTTTACAATCTCCTCCTTAATCTTGATCGTTGCTTCGTCCTAAGTCTTGAACTCCGAGCATTTGTCGATAGTCACGAACTCGAGTCTTGGTAAAGCTTTCGTTAAGATATCGCTCTTTGTAGTTCTCCACTTACGTGTTCCACTTTGATATGACCATTCTCTACGCATTCACGAATGAAATGATAGCGAATGTCTATGTGCTTGCTCCTTCCATGAAAAACTGGGTTCTTTACGAGTGATATAGCTGATATGTTATCAACTCTAAGCGTTAACTTCTTTTCTTCTAATCTAGTTAATTCACTGAGTAATCGTTTTAGCCATAAGGCTTGACATGTTGTTGCAGTAGCCGCCATGAATTCTGATTCACATGATGAGAGTGCTACTGTCGGTTGCTTCTGAGTACACCAAGTGATAGGTGACTCTCCAAAGTAAAATACTATTCCAGTAGTTCCTTTTCCTTGATCCGTATTGATTCCATAACCACCGTCAGATCCCGTAATCTTGCGCCTCCTTCTTTCTTGTATATTATTCCATGCTCCTTTGTTCCTTTGATGTATCGGATTACTTGTTTCACCGCCTTGGTGATGATCCTTGGGTCTTGCATAAATCACCGAGTAGTCCGATCGAGTAACTAAGATCCGGTCTTGTATGTAGTAAGTATCCGAGACTTCCAATTAAGCTTTTGTAGTAAGTTGCGCAAGTGGGTTTCCATCTTCCGCCTTGACCAACTTAGTGCCGGATCCATTGGTGTCTTCGATAATTATCGTCCGTCATGCTTGTTTCTTTTAAGATCTTGTTAATGTATCCAGCTTGCTTGATCGTAATCTCTCCTCCCTCTGTAACTTCTATCCCAAGGTAATATGCTAGCAACCCTAAGTCGCTCATTTCTAATTTTTCTTCCATCCGGGATTTGAACAAGTATATTTCCTTCTTTGAGTGCCGTGATTATCAAATCATCTACATATACTCCAACGATAATTGTAGAAGTCTTGCTTCTCTGTGTAGACCGCTTGTTCGAGATTACATTTCTTAAAGTCTAAGGACTTCAAGGTTTGGTCAAGCTTCACGTTCCAAGCTCTAGGTGCTTGTCTTAAGCCATACAAAGCTTTAGTTAGCTTGTAGACTTTTCCTAGGTTTCCTTGTTGAATGAAACTTTCAGGTTGTGTAACATAGACTTCTTCCTTCAATTCTCCATGTAAAAATGCTGATTTTACATCTAAGTGGTGTACTTGCCAACCATGATATGCTACTAGTGCTAATATCAATCGAACTGTCTCTATCCTAGCAACTGGTGCAAACACCTCATCAAAGTCTATTGCTTGTTCTTGTACATAACCTTTTGCTACTAATCTTGCTTTATACTTTATGATCCTTCATTGTGCATCTCTCTTGGTTTTATAAACCCACTTGAGTCCTATTGCCTTATGATTTTCGAGCAATGTGGTAAGGGTCCATGTGTTATTTTTGTTGATTGAATCTAATTCAATTTCCATGGCCTCAATCCACTTCTCATCTTTTGATGCTTCCTTGTAATTACGGGGTTCTTCTTCTGTGAAAAATAAGCTTGGCGCTTCTACATCACGTGCAGTTTGGTAGATTTTCGTAATATCCTTTAAACCTTGTATAGTTCTATGATCAAATCTAGGATCTGAGCTTTCTAATGAGCTTATAGTAGCTCCTTCTTCATCTTCTGAGTTAGGGTTGTAAGTGTATGATGGTGGTGTGATTGGTAAGGGTGGATCTGGTATAGGTTCTTGTTCTTGATACGTGTTATCTATGTTGACTGGTGTAGGATTATCATAGTCAACTCCATCTATTACAAAGCTAGTCCAAAACGTATCCTCAGTACTTGTATCCTCTTCATTGTTATTCCAATCCCACGGTTTCGTTTCCATAAATTTTACATCCCTACTAACATGTTTCTTCTTTCCTACCGGATCATATAGCCTACATGCTTTTGATCCTTCTTCAACTCCTAAGTAAATCATTGAATGCTTCTATCATCGCCTTCTTCAGTGAGGTATCGTTACCTTAGCATAAGTCGTGCATCCGAATATTCTTAGGTATTCTAGGTTTGGTTTTTGTTGTAGAGGGCTTCATATGGTGTTTTATCTTCCAGGGCTTTCGTAGGTACCCTGTTGAGTATGTAAATGGCGTGCCTTACCGCTTCTGCCCAAAAAGTTAAGGGTAACTTCATTGCTTTCATCATACTCTTAGTAGTTGATAACACTGTCATATTTCTCCTCTCTACTACACCATTATGCTGCGGTGAGTATGGTGCTGTCAATTGTCTTTCTATTCCATTCTCCTTATAGTATTTGGTAAATTCATGTGATGTAAATTCACCTCCTCTATCCATTCTTAGCATCTTTATTTTCAACTTCAACTTTGATTCAATCTGCCTAAATTCCTTGAATGTCTTTGAATGCTTGATCTTCGAGTTAGAAAGTAAGCCCACATGAAACATGTGCGGTCATCTACTAATAAGAAGATGAGCTTCTTTCAAGAGTGTGGGTCGACTTATGGGACCACAAAGATCTCCATATACTAAGTCCAACGGGTTCTTTGATCTGAATTTAGCTTGGTTTGGAAAGGGTGTTCTGATGTGTTTTCCTAATAAACATGCATCACAGATTTGTCCTGCATGATTTATTCTCGGTATCCCATCCACTAGACCTTTTCTTGTCATCTTGTCTATCGCATCAAAGTTTAGGTGACCTAATCTAGCATGCCATAACCATGCTTGGTCATCTAAGTTTGCTAAGAGACATATAGGTGCTACTATATGTAATCTAATACTGTAAAGTCGATTCTTAGATCGTTCTACTTTCATCAACAACTTCTTGTTCTTATCATACAAATTCAGTAAATTTCCATCCATGATGATCTTGCAATCTATTTCGGTAAGTTGTCCTAGACTAAGTATGTTACTCTTGAGGTTTGGAATGTAGTAAACATCCGAAATCATTTTCTGTTGTAGGTTTCTACATCCTAATAGTATTGAACCTCTACCCTTTATCTCCACATATGATCTATCTCCAAAACGAACGCGTCCAGTGATGTTTTCATCAATATCCTTAAAATGGCCTTTGGTGCCCGACATATGGTTGCTTGCACCATTATCTAAATACCATATGCTAGCATCTGTTGTAGCATATTTTCGAGGGTGTACTTGTTCTTCATTTAACAAGATTTCTTCAGTTTCGTGTGTAGCCATTAGTAATGATGGTTCATCGTCTTCTAAGATAAGGTTTGATTCTTCCTGAGTTGTTGGTGGACTTCTACAATTTTTCTTGAAATGTCCGGGTTTCCCGCAATTGAAACATTTCAAGTTCTTTTTATCCCACTCACCTTTATTCTTATTGTGAGTTGAGTTTCCTCCATTCGAGTTGTCTCTGTTTCCCTTATTTTGCCAATTTCCTCGTGAATAGTTTGATCTACCTATATATTTAGTAAATCTTTTCTTATTTCTAGAATGTTCGCCTTGTGCGAATAATAGGTTATCTTGGCTTTCTACTTGTCCTCCCTTTCAGAGTTTTATTCTCTCCTCGAATGCCTTAAGTTTTCCAGCGATCTCATCTAGTGTTATGTCATCGAGATCATTCGTCTGTTCTATGGATGCTACTATTTGAATGAACCTATCGGGTGTGGAATCTAATAGTTTTCGAACTAAAAGTGATTCATCCAATGCTTTTCCTAATTCTTTATCCTTCGTGGCATAGCCGTTCAGTTTGGCTGTAAATGCATCCACCGTTTCATCCTCCTTCATCTGAAGGGTCTGAAATCCAATCATCAGTGATTGTAATCATGCTTGTTGCACTTTCTCTTCTCCAACGTGTCTCTTTCTTAACGAATCCCATAATTTCTTTGCCGTTTTGCAACTTGCTACTTGTAAGATCACATCTTCGGTCATCTACTTGCATATCATCCTTAGGTTCTATTGCTTCCCATAAACCTTGTGCTTCTAGTATCACCTTAATTTGTATAGTCCAAACTGTGTAGTTTGTGGTTTTGAGTTTAGGGCATTGATACTGTGTCATTGGGGTTACGGGTTTTGGTGTAGTGTTACTGCCACTTGCATCATCACCGGGCATTTTGATTGTGCCTATGATCTTCACCTTCTACTTCGTATGGGATTCTAACTAAGTATGGTATTCTTAATACTACGGGAACATAATTAGTTATCCGGGAATCTACTAGTACGGGATCAATATATATGTAGGACCTTACTTTTATCAACCTTATCACAAACCCAACACGTATATCACGTTAACACAAACACAAACTATGCGTGAAGATGAAAGAAATAAAGATGAGAAAGATGGTGACTTGATGTTATATGGATCGTGTATGTGAAGATAAAGATGAAAACAATAGATGTTTATTTCAAAGGAAAAACACACACACACACACTCAAGCACACCCCTCAAATGACCATTTGAGGGGTATTTATACTCTAAATACAAGATGCCCTAAAGGGATTTCTATGGGCTTTCATGGGCTTGGACATGGGTTGGATTGGATATAAGGCAAGCTTAACTAAACTAATACCCATTTAACTTAGTCCAATCCACGAGCCCGTTGACTATTCTAGCACGATATCTAACACACGTTACAAAGTTCCTAAACGTGAATGACCATCACTTCTAATAAAACTATTAAGGCTAACAATCTCCCCCTAAGGGGTGGTCATTCAAAAGATGCTCCACTTGATTTGGTCTTTACTTTTCTCGAGCTTGAACTTTGTGTGTAGATATAGAATAGTCTTGAATCTTTGTTCCTTCATGCTTTGTGATCGGTTAATGGTGTTGTCTGCCATTGTCAACTTCGTTGGTTAGGTGTCTCCCCGCCTTTCTCCACATGCTCACACTTCTATTTGTCTTTTGGTTACCAATGATGTAGTTCTCGAGTCTTTAAACTTTGTAGATTCTTTGACATTGACGAAAAATCATCTTTAACTTTGTGTAGCCTTTGATTATGATGAGAACTTTCATGTGTTGTTGGTATGAGCATGTGGAGAGTCTGCACGATCAATCCGCCCGAGCTTCCATAAGAAGAAAACATAAAACAAAGTTAGTAATAAGCGGATTCCGACACTTACAAGTTTGAATTTCGAGGGTGTTAACAAAGATAGTGAAAACACGCCTCTAATTCTCACAGAGGCCGCCTCGAACCGGAGTCCTACAAGTGAGATAACGCGATGTACCAAATACACCCATAGCTCAGATGAGTCGCCGAGGTACACCAAGCATCACCTCACGATCAGACCGCTTGAGACACACTAAGCGTAATCCACGGGAGTTACCGAAGTGACCGCCGTGGTCGCTTAATGATGACCCCGGCAGAGTTTCCATTCAATCATCGAGATCACAATTGTGAAATCTCTCACAAATGTTCTCGGCAGATTGTTAAGATCTGTGAGGACACTAGAATATATCACTTGTGTCCTTATTGATGAACAACAAGCAATGAAATGTCATGTGTTCCTATGAGATCTTTTAATGAATCTCGTGGCTCTAGACTCAATATTGAGTTTTGGTTTTCCGGCGGAGACTAGGAGAGGGTCTCCTTCTTCAATACCAATGATCTCAAGAGAAAGCCAATAGTTTACGTAGGGTTCCCCGTGAGAATGAAACAAACCTTTGAGAGGAATTGAGTGGCTAGAAGGTTTAGTGCAAGGCCACCGGGTCCATGACGCCTTGGTCTTCAATACCGGTGTCATCTAGTGACAACCAAGAGTGTATGAGTTGAACCCGGTTTCTGCCTTAAGGTTGAATATGGAGGGCTTATATTTTATGAAATGGAAAGGTACGAATCTACTATTATCTAATTATCTAAACTAAGGTTGTGGGAGTCTATGTCTAATTAATGTGTGCTCGTATGATAGTTTAAAGATGTATTTACTTAGGTTGTACTACTCCTTAATTATCTCCTATTGATGGTTGAATTGTCACGTCCTTATTCATAGTTGCGTTGTGTGTCTAAAGTTGTAGGGTATGCGTTTCTCCCTAACTCTTTGAACTTACCAAAGGGTCTCGCCTACAAAACCCACTAGGATGATAAACTCTTACTCTAAGGCACTCTTTGGATAATTTAGCCTACAACTACTCGTGTAATCATATTCTAAGGTTCACAAAGATGAATCAAGCATTAGTACACAACGAATGACCTATCGCATTACTAGATCATTGATCAACTAAGATAAGAAACAACCAATCAATATTTAATAATTAAGTTTCATACTTCCTAAGCAAACACACAAATAAATTAGCCGGACATGGAGAACATGCAAGCATACACACAAATAATCAAAGACATAATTGAATCAATGAAGTAAATACTTATCTTGATGTAAGATAGGGTTTAAAACCCTAAAATACTGTACAAGACACCTTAGGTTCGGTTTTAGGTTTTCACCCAAAAGACTCTCTAAAACCGAAAAATTCGGATTCTATATATAAGATTACATATGCGACGGCGCCACCTTATGTTTCGTGACGCCGCCGTGTCGCCGCCATTAGGGTTTCGTCTTGGCCACGTTAACCTTGCGACGGCGTCACCTTATGTCCGTGACGCCGCCCTCTTGACCGACGTCGTTCGATTGCATCTAGGCCGCCCGAGTAGCGACGGCCTACTCTTTTACAACCGGACGCCGCCACTTGAAAATAAGAGTTTTGGGTTCCGCCCCGTCACAAAATCCCTGACGGCGCCGCATTAACACCGACGCCACCTTCTATTTTCAAAGCAGACTTTGAGTGTCTCGATTTTGACTTTGGCCATTTTCTTCATATATTCGCGCCTTTTCGTCCAAATAAATGCCATTCCAAGATTTTGCCTTCAAGAGACCTAAAAGTGAAAAGGAACGATATTAAGCAATAACGGATACAAAAGTGATCAAATAAGGACTTAAACGACCCTCAAAATGGTACCTTTAAAACCTTATCAAATATCCCTACACTTGTTATTTGCTTGTCCTCAAGCAAATGTGCTTTTAGCCAATTAATTTATAAGTTGGGGTCATGAAGCATTAATTCAAAACGGTCCACAACACATATAAGCCCCAAGAAAGTCATAACAAGCACGAATTACATACTAGCACCTCACATGGGGTGTTTGGATACTCACATCTCTCTCGGGTGTATATATGAAATGTAACAAATAGGAAATGGAAGATAAACACTCATTAACCGTCCTAGTACATAGATTACCATAGGCTTGAGAATAGATCAAACCTCCATCGCTTGGCGAAGCACCTAGGAAAGACTATCAAAGAGGTCTTTTAAAGGGTTGTAATGTTAGGCTTACGGTAGGGAAACAAGGTTTTGGTGGGATAGGCTATTTAGTGGTGGCAAGTCAAAAATCTCTATGTTAAATGCATACGAAGAATGGCGTTGCTAAGCCAAGACTCGACACTCTAAAACTCTAGGTAACGGAAATAAAAAAACATAAATTTAAAGGATAGATGTAGGATGGTAGCCCGTATTATTATTATTATTACTATTATTTTTTTTTCTTTTTTCTTTTTTTTTCTTTTTTCTTTTATAGAATTCAAAGAAAGCTTGAATTCTATAGGATCCTAATGTTTTTATAGAATTCAAAGATGAAAACCGGGCAAATTTGTTCGTCAATGTCAAGAAGACAATCAAAGTTGATTGCCGAGAAAGCTTGGCGAGTGTCGTTATCTTCAAGGAAACATTCCTTGACTACACGACCTTCGTGAATAATTCGTCTTTCAAGCTTTTTGAAGACTTTGCGGTCGGTTTTTGAGAATTCCTCATTTCGATAGTAATGAGTAAGGTAATAGACGGTATCATGATAATCTTGTTGAGTGGTTTTAGGCATGGTTGGTCCTAGAAACACAAATTTTCCAATTAGGTAAAATTAGTTGAGATGGGTTTGTGGTTTTGATTTGTATTAACAATGTTGTGAACACGATGTGATCTTAATTATGTAAAAAGCAAATTTTAATGATTAATTTTGAAAACCCTAATTAGATTAATTGATTAGAGATTGTGAAACCAGAAACCCTAGGATGAGGATGATGAAAATTAGAACAAGTTAGTGTAAAAACTTACAATTGTGTTCTAGAGAGGAATACTTGAGGGTATGGAGTCCAATGAGGATGAAATCAATAGTTTAGTCATTTTTATGTTATGTGAGGAGAGGAAAAGATCGGTGGTGATTTTGAATGCGATAGTGAGTTTGCTCCACGGTTCCCGGATCCTTGTAATTGGGATCCGCTAGTACAACTAGGGGATCCGCCATCGTGATGTAAAAAGGGTTGTTTGGCATTATTTTTATAGTAGGCTTATAAGCTAGCTTACTAAAAAATGGTTTTGAGGTATCAGATGAAAGGTTGTTTTGTCGACGAGTTTTGATAAGTTAGTTATTAAGGGTTTATGTGTGATGACGGCGTTAGTTTGACGAATCAAAAGGAATACTATTCCCGATGATGAATAAGTTAGAAAAGTGACGAAAGAGACTTTTAAAGAGACTAGCAATTTTTTAAACAATTTTTTTTTATGATATCAATATACTCATGTAAGCTATCTAATGAAAAGTAAAACATACCTCTATGCTTCTTGGTTTGTCATAATACTCGAAATACTTCATGAGCTCTTAAAGTAATCCATTGTATTTGGCGTAAGTAAGTTGTGATTACTTTTAGATCCTTTCTTGAAGGTTGACTTCATTATTCTTTGAATAGAAATGAAGGTTTTGGAGAGATCCTAGCATGAAGATTTCTTGATACAAATATGTTAGGATGATCTATCAATGTCCAACAAAATGATTTTTAAAACATGACTTGAAAAAAAATCCTTCTTTGTAGTTTTCAAACATACACGGATCATATCAAGTTTTTAAAGTACAACATACTCTAAGAAACTTGGTAACGAAGCTTTGATGCCAATTGTGGAAAACTAGAAGGGGGGTTGAATAGTTTTACCAATTAAAACTTCGTTTTAAAACATTTAGATTAACTTATGTCAATCTATTTGGTATGTTGGACGTTGATAGATAGATATATAAACGTGTAATGAAAGATAAAGAGTAAGAAGCACATAACCACGACATGAGTATTTATAGTGGTTCGGCTACAAGGACACCTTCCTTGCCTTAGTCTACTTCCCGAGTCACCTACTCGAGAGTTCGTAAACACTACACGACACCAATCTCCTTATGGCGGAGAAGCCTTCACAACGTCGCCTACTCTTTTTCCGGTACTAGGCTAACCACCGGGTTCTTTCACTCCAAGGTGAACCACACCTATCACAACATCGCCTACCCTTTATTAGGTACTAGGCTAGGCACCTAGTTCCATTACTATGGAGGAACTACTACCCATCACAACACAACACCAAATCTCAAGGAGATCCACTCCTTGTTACAACACCATCAAGGATATCACCATCCTTAGAAATAAACAAATACTTATATGTATAACGATGCACCTCATCGATTATACGACCTAGGCATTCTATCCTAATGCCACTTGATTTGATTCTTAGGCATCCTTCACTAATGCCTTAGACACAACGCTTGGCACCTTTCACTAATGATTTCGTCTTGACACCTTTGGCATTCTTCACTAATGCTTTTGACACGGACGTTTAGCACCTTTCACTAATGCTTTCGTCTTGACTCTTTCAGCATCCTTCACTAATGCCTTCAACACAACATCTACGGAGGAAGAAAGAACTATGAACAAGAGAACCTCAGTTGACTTGATGATGACGAAGCATGGCAACTCATGGACTTGAGCTTGCTTGTCTTCAAGAAGTGATGATCTCGCCTTTAAGAGGAACCTAGAGAATCACACAAAAACAAAAGACAAACTACATAGAAAGATCTCTTAGGATCAGTGGTTAGAGAGGTACAATACTTGGAGAAAGTTTGTGTGAAAGTGGTGAGCAAAAAGGAAGAAATGGCTCACTATTTAAAGAGGAGAAAACTTATCGCTCTCGGATCCCACGGATCCTCCCACAAGGGATCCGCTAGCGTAAAGCTAGGATCCGTGGAACGCCCTATTTACCCATGGGTATTTTGGCTATGGGTCATGGGTCATGGGTTATGGTTTGATCCATGGGTCTTTTACTAGATACAATGTATCTCATGGGTTCAATGTTCCTAGTCAAGTGGTTTGGATAATACCATGGGTTATGGGTCAATACCGGTTGTTAGTTTTTACCCATTTTAGTATATACTAGTTTAAGTATATATTTACCCAAATATGTAAACACTAGTTGTTGTACATATGTATTACTAAATCATAAAATCACTTATACTTGTTTTAGTGTTTTATGTAAAAATGTAAGTGTGTTAGAAAACTATTGACTCAAACAGTTTATGTTTTTTATTTGTTTCGGTAAAATGATTTTACGTTTGTTATCGACAAAACATTAGAAGATCGTAAAATATAAATAAACGTTTTTACGGCTTATTTGTATTAATAGTTTTCTCATCCCTTTCTAGCATTATCACATACATTCCTTTTCTATATAATTTCTAACTCAGTTTTATTTTATTATAGTTCCTCTTTTGTAGCAAAGAAGATCAAGGCATAATCAAGCTTCAACAAATAGTTGGAAGGCTTGTTTGTTTTGTTGTTTATGATCTAGTCTTGTTCATACATCATTGTTGTACCAAACCATCTTAAACCTCTGAGTGTGAGTGGTTAGTATTTTAGTCCTCAAAATACATAGTGTGTGGGAGTGGTTGTACCCTTGTAAAAGAACTCGACATCTAGCTTTGTGTCGGAAATATTGTGCAAGCGACGTGTAAAGGTTTTCTCCGCCGGTTAAAGGAGCTTGTTGATTAGTGAAGATAACTCTCGAGTTGGAGACTCGGGGAGTGGAGTAGGGCAAGGAAAAAGAGTCCTGGTAGACTGAACCACTATAAACAACTTGTCGTGGTTTGATTGTTTCTTTCCTTATTTACTCATTACATATTGCTTGCATATTGTTTATTCTTCACTAACATATCTTTGATCAATATCAATTGATCTTACAATAAGTTTCAAAACAAAGATTTTATACGGTAAACTATTCAACCCCCTTTCTAGTTTTCCACAATTGGTATCAGAGCCTCGTTGCTCAAGAGTTTCTAAAATATATTATATTTTATAAACTTGAAACGATCCATGGATTCTGAAAACTTTAAAGAAGGGCAATCTATGCAAAGACCACCACTCTTTTAAACCAATAGATTTATCTATTGGAAAAACTGTTTTGAAACATATGTAAAGTTAAAAGATATAGATCTTTGGTTTGTCATCATTAAAGGTGATTTTAATCCTACAACAAAGATATTTCAAGTGATGAACAAAAGAATTTAATAGCTAAAAATAATGAAGCTAAAATGATGCTTTATAATGCTTTTCCTAGAAAAGAATATGAAAGAATTTTTATGTGTGAAACCGCAAAAGATATTTAGGAATCTTTAATTATTACACATCAAGGAAATTCACAAGTTAATGATAATAAAATTGATCTTCTTGTTCAACAATATAAATAATTTGTTATCCCTGAAGATGAAACCATTGATTGTGGATTTGCTCGCTTTAATACTATTGTCACTTCTCTTAAAGCACTTGATGAAACTTTTCGTAGTAAGAATTTTGTCAGGAAATTTCTTAGAGCACTCCTTCGAATTGGAGAGCAAAAGTAACGGTTATTGAGGAATCAAAAGATCTCTCAATAATGTCACTTGACGAGCTCATTGGAAATCTCAAAGTACACGAAATGGTGATGGAGAAAGATTCGAAGATCATCAAAGGAAAAAGAGAGAAGGTCAAATCCGTTGCTCTAAAGGCAAGAACAAAATCTAGTGATGATGAAGAATCTTGCTTGGATAGTGAAGATGAGGAGTATGCTATGGCCGTTAGAGATTTCAAAACGTTTTTTAGAAGAAGAGGAAAGTTCGTAAGGCAACCCCGAGATGAAAAGAAGTCATTCCGAAAAGACCGAGATGACAAAAAGGGAAAAGGTGAAAGGAAGTGCTTTAGATGCGTGATACAAGTCATGTAATAGAGATTGCCCAAGCCACCTAAAAGCAAAACTCAATGAGCGTTTGTAAGTGGTGCTTAGAGTGATAGTGAGGATGATGAAGAATCAAGCAAGGATAAGATCGCTCTAATGGTACATAAATCAAATGAGGTACATTCCGACTCATCTTACTCTTCTATTGATGATGACACTTTACAAAAATAATATAATCAATTGTGTGAGCTTAGCTTAAAAATCATAACTAAAAACAAGTTTTTAAAGACTAAAAAGGAATTTTTAGAAAACGAAATTTATGAGTTTAAAGAAAAGGCAAAACGATTAGAAAAGGGCAAAGCAAATGACGATGGTTGTAAATCATGTCAAGAACTTAATCTTGAAATAGAAAAACTAAAACTCACACAAGAATTTATCATCGAACATAACTCTAAATTTAAAAGATTTAACAAAAACATTTCTTGTGCCGATGAAATAGTAAGAATTCAAAAAGTACCAGGAAATATAAGTGGATTAGATTTTGATGAAGTAATGATTCCATATAGTGTTGGATCGATATACTTTAATCAAACTAACTTTACTAGCTTGTTAAGGTTTAATAACCTCGGATAAATCCTAAGTTATTAACAAAGAAACACCGAGCAATCTTTATCAAGTACACGGAATTTACTTAACAAAGCTAAGAAGAATAACTTTATAATAAACTCTAAATCGCTTATTATGCGATACTCTAATACAACTCTAAGATAATCGAACTTTCTCTAAAACACTAATTCAGTAAACTCTAAAACTCTTTTTTCTCGAAATCGCACTCTAATGCCAACTGGGAGTCCTTTTATAGGCTCAAGGATATCCTAGTCGGTTTACAATTGATAACCTTGTACGACAAGTAATCTAAACATGGAATACAATACTTTCCATAAACGAATATAACAGCTTATTATGTTCTTGCAAGATTTTGACTTCATATTGCAAGATACTTTGACTTTGTCTTTAGCAAGATTTGACTCTTTGACTTCTTCCAAGATTTCTTTGTACTTACAAGATTTCATATCTTCAAGATTTCATATCTCCAGCACTTTCATATCCCAACATATAGTCAACCCAAAACGGCCAAAAAGACAAACAAACTGTCACATCTGCTGCAGTACAACACGGACCAAACGGACCTAGAAATATGGTTCAGTCCGTTGACATAATTGGGCCCGTGGTGTCTGCAGTAGGACAGAATGTTTGTAAAACGAACCATAGTGAATTTGTCAAGGTAACAAAGAAAACTAAGGATGTTGTTAAACTTAAACCTGCTGTTACATTAGGAGTAGGACTTGCTAGAAATGAATTTATATCTAAAACTACTCAACAACGGCCTAAAACACCTATTGCCAAACGCCCCTTTCCCAAAAGCAACTACAACATACAACCCAACTATCAACATACCGGTTGGAATCAAAACTACCCTAGACCATATCAAACTTCAAATTACATGCCATGGAACCCTTACCCATCATTTCCATACATGAACCAAGTAAATGGTATGTTTAACCCAAACGGACCCATGGGATATTGGGGACCAAATACTTGAGTTATTTGTGTCATAGGTATGCTTGAAATTTGGCTTAGAACCTGATGAATGGATAAAAGATAGTGGATCCTCAAGACACATGACAAAGTAAAACCATTGGCAAAGGTACGATCGCTCATAACTCCTTAACTATTGAAAATGTTGCTCATGTTGATAGATTAGGATTTAATCTACTTAGTATTAGCCAATTATGTGATAAAAAGTATAAAGTACTATTTGAAGAAAATGGTAGTAAAATACTAAAAGATGGTATCACCATAGCTAAAGGAGTTAGGAAAAATAAAATATATATCATGAAAATAGATAGAACATCTAAAGACAAACTTTGCCTAACAACCTTTGATGATAACTCTACTCTTTGGCATAGACGATTAGGTCACGCTAATATAAGACTCATCCAAAACCTATCCTCAAAAGAGCTAGTTAGAAACCTACCCAAACTGAAATATGACCAACACTTTTGCGACGCTTGCAAAATTGGTAAACAAATTCATAGTGGTCATAAGTCTAAAAACATGGTTTCCACATCTAAGTGTCTAGAGCTTTTGCATATGGACTTGTTTGGTCCATCCGCTATAAGAAGTTATGGAGGCAATCTCTACACCTTGGTCATAGTAGATGATTACTCAAGGTTTACTTAGACAATGTTTTTGAAAACTAAAACCGAAGCCTTTGATAAATTTGAAATACTTAGTAAGAAAATTCAAAATCAACTAGGTGTTAACATTGTGTCAAACCGAACGGATCATGGTCGTGAGTTTGACAATGAAACACAATTTGGAAACTTTTGTGATACAAATGATATAACACATAACTTTTCGGCTCCTCGAACACCGCAATCTAATGGTGTTGTAGAATGTAAGAATAGAACTATTGAAGAAATGAGTAGAACAATACTTAATGAACAAAACGTACCTCAAACGTTTTGGTGTAAAGCCGTTGACACTTCAACATACATTTTAAATAGAGTTTTAATACGTCCTTTCTTGAATAAAACACCTTATGAAATATATAAAGGGAAAAAGCCTACTTTAGGATATTTTAGAGTGTTTGAATGTAAATGTTTCATTCTAAATACCAAAGACTATCTCACCAAATTTTACCCAAAGTCTTATGAAGGTGTGTTTCTTGGTTACTCACAAACTAGCAAAGCATACATAGTTTTAAACAAAGAAACAATGAGAGTCGAGGAATCGTTGAACATAACATTCGACGAAAGTCCACCTCCTTCTAAGACATCATCTTTGGTAGATGATGACTTAGTTGAAAGTCAAGAAATAAATGATAATAGCAAGGAAGATGAATCATTAAATAAAGAAATAAAAATATCAAAGAATCCAAAAGTCATCCCTTAGAAAAGGTCATAGGACAATTAAACCAAAGAACACTAATATCAAAAGCGCAAAATCAAAGTAACTACTTTTGCTTCGTATCGTCCATTGAACCGAAAAACATAAACAAAGAAATAAAAGACGAATCTTGGGTAATTGCTATGCAAGAAGAGCTAAACCAATTTGTTAGAAATGATGTTTGGAAATTAGTTCCAAAACCTAAAAATCAAACTATAATTGGAACGAAATGGGTTTTTCAAAATAAAATGGACGAAAACGGTATAGTGTCTAGAAACAAGGCTAGGCTTGTAGCACAAGGCTATAATCAGAAAGAAAGAATTGATTACGATGAAACTTATGCACCAGTAGCTAGGCTCGAGTCTATTAGAATATTACTTGCTTATGCATGTGCTCATGACTTTAAATTATTTCAAATAGATGTTAAAAGTGCATTTCTAAATGGGTTCATTAACGAAGAAGTATATGTTGTCCAACCTCCCGGATTCACCGACTTTGAAAAACCACATTATGTTTTCAAACTTAAGAAGGCATTATATGGACTTAAGCAAGCACCAAAAGCTTGGTACGACCGACTTAAGACTTTCTTAGTTGAACACAAATACACCATGGGATTAGTAGATAATACTCTCTTTACCAAGATAAAGGAATCACATATTATCATAGTTCAAATATACGTTGATGACATCATATTTGGATCAACTTGTCAAGAGCTATGTGATGATTTCCCTAAAATCATGCACGACGAGTTTGAGATGAGTATGATGGGTGAGTTAAACTTCTTTTTAGAACTTCAAATTAAACAAATAGAAGATGGCATATTCTTTAACCAATCTAAATACATAAAGGATATGCTTAAGAAATTTGGTCTTGAAGACTCAAAACCAACTAAAACACCCATGTCCTCAGAAACGAAACTCACCAAGGATGAGGAAGGTGAATCTGTAGATAACACTAAATATAGAGGAATGATTGGTAGCCTACTTTATCTCACGGCTAGTAGACCCGAAATTATGTTTAGTGTTTGTCTATGTGCTTGCTTCTAACAAGATCCTAAAGCATCACACTTAGAAGCCTTGAAACGAATATTTAGATACATCAAAGGCACTACATGTTTAGGATTATGGTATCCCAAAGGAACGGGGGTAGAAACCATAGTGTATGCTGACTCGGACCATGCCGGTGACTATGTCGATAGAAAGAGTACAAGTGGTATTTGTACTTTTGTTGGACATTGTCTCACCTCATGGTTAGCAAAGAAACAAACGACTCTCGCTATCTCAACTACCGAAGCCGGGTACGTCTCGGCCGGAAAGGCATGTCAACATGCTCTTTGGATGAAGCAAGCTCTCGTGGATTACGAAATTCATCTCCACGACATCTCTATACTTTGTGACAAAAAAGGAGCCATCGATCTCAGCAAGAATCCTGTCCAACATGCCCGAACAAAACATATTAAAATTCGTCATCACTTCCTTCGTGACAATGTTCAAAAAGGAAACATCTCAATCGAGAAAGTATCCTCTGAAGATAACATTGCCGATATCCTAACTAAACCTCTTAAACGAGAATCATTTAATCTTTTTAGACTTGGGTTAGGATTAATGGAACCAAACATGTAGTTAATAATCTAAACCATTGAATAACCAAAACAAAACCATTTAGCAAAATTCTACTACAGTAACCACGGCACCAAACGACTAAACGGACGGAACCAATATTTTGGGTCCATCTGGTCCGTGGTGCTAACAGTAGCAAAATTTTGAAATATAAAACACCTTCTTCTTCACAACCTACTTTACCAAAACGAGTCACAAACATACCGGTTTCTTCCTCTACTAATCACTACAGAAAACATCATTGTAAGTATCCTAACTACATTACTTCTCTTAATTCTGAGTCTAGGGTTCTAATTTATGCACAAAACCAATACATGGGGATTATGTATATTCTTGCACAAAACATGAACTTAATTGTTAAATTGCATAACTAATTACTGAAATTATGAACTACAATATCAAATTGCATAAACTAATCATTTTATCCACTATTTAGAACCTAATTACTATAAGGCATTATCCTAATTAAACAAAAACCCCATGTCAAAATTTTGAAAAACTTCTCACTTGTAGGAAAACAATTTCTCATTGTTAATACAAACAGAAACGTTATTTTCATCACTTGCATGATGTCTCTTGAATACTAAAGGTAATGCATAACTAATATCCATTCCCCAGTATATTCAAATGAAGCCACATTGAATTAGGAGTGTTTGGGTTATCTCTTGCGTTTTGCCAAACACTACCAATAAAAACTATTTTATGCATAAAATGAGTCGAGATAACCGCAACTCCAAATAGTTTTCATATAGGCACACACTAGAATAAAAATGCTAAGTTTGTTTTTGTTTTTACTAAAACTTTTAAATTCTTGCTCATTGGAACAAACATGGTAGCTGCAAAATTTTACGACCACAAAGACACTCTTGATTACATCCTTCAACATCACAAAATGAAGGGCCTTACCAAAGAACAAGTTGAAATCTTGAAGAGTCTAGAGAAGAGGTATTTCCATGAGGGTAGGACCATTCATTCATCTTTTTTTGATGGAACAAATCTCCATCAAGAACTAGCCACTATCAACTTCGATTGTCTCCTTGAAATTGATGAGCCAATTTGCCCTAGATTTGTCCTAGAATTCTATGCTAGTGTTATTTCCTTCACAAATGAGGATGATTAAATGGCCCTCAAGTTTAAGATCAACCAAAATGACTACACCATTTCTCTCAATCAATTTGCTCAAGTGTTAGGAATTCCTTGCCGTGGTACTTGTCTTTACTCGGATAAGTGGTCACTCACTATCCTTGATGCTATTCATGACTGCTCTCTTCCCTACCAAACTCCTTTGGTAGATAAGGACGTCATTCATGAGCACCTCTTTAATGATAGGGTAGCACCAACCCATCTCACTCGAGCGGGAAAGGAAGTCAACCGAGATCCATATGGTATGGAACTCAATGAGCTTAAGCCTCAATTCAAAAAGTGGGAGGAACTCCTTAGAGCCCATGTCATTAGCAACATAGGAAATAGAGACCACATTAATACTTTCCTTTGTTACATTCTCTATAGCTTGTCCACTCATCAACCATTCAACTTGGTTTACTACATTGCTAGGAGAATGGTAGACATCCCCACTCCAGGCTCCCTTGCTCTTCCATGCGGGATGCTACTCACCCGTCTTTATAGAGCTTATGCACCCATTCCACCAAGTCCTAGAGGGTTGAAACTATATTATTCTCTCATCCCTCACATATTTATGCCTTTGAGTGATGAAAAAGTGTCCAAAACTAAGGCAAAGGTAAAAAGGCCAAAACCTCCAACTCCTTCATCATCATCATCATCAAATAGCTCCGAAGATGGTCTCCCCAAATCTAGGCTTCAACCTCATAATTACTATGCCTCTCTTCTAGAGATTGAGAATGAAACGGCGGAGTTCAAGCAAACCAAGGAGATGTTCAAGTGCCTTGGAAGGATGATGACAAAGATTTACAAGAAGTTGGATAAGTGAGTTGAGGTTTAAGAGGGTGTTTAGAACAAGACAAAAAACAATGTTGTATGATATTATTTATGTGTTTTTGCTTCGTATGATGATAAACTAACTTAACACATTGATGGATGCTAACCAATTCGTGCAGGGGGATAACACACGGGGTGTTATCAAATTTTACCCATTTTCACTTTATAGTGAAAATCATTAGCCCTTGTTGAAAATTGATGCTCCACTATGTTTATACATGCGTTATTGCTTGTTCCTAACTAGAAATAGTTATTTCCATATGTTTTAAGAAAATTTTCAGGTTTCGGAAAAGTCCCCGGGGGTCAAAAATTGGGTCTGTCCAATTTTCTGCACCCGACGGATCATACGGCACCAATTTTTTGGTTCCGTCCATTTTATATTTTGGTGCCGCCAATCCTGCACTGGCGGACCAGACGGACCCAAAATTTGGGATCCGTCTGTATACAATTTTGGTGCCGTGGAATGCCCAGGTAAGTTGTTGAATTTTGCTTATTCCCGCATTCCAATTTACCAAAATTTGCTTCTAGGTTAGTTTTTACTGCTTTTTGTTCATATTAGAACTAGTTTAACACACCTAGACATATAGGATATTCATTTCCCATCAAAATTCAAAAATTCCTAAAATTCACCCAAGGAACCCTTTTTCATAAAGGTAGGAACCAAAAATTTGGTTCCTTGTAATCCGTGGGTGATCTGAACTTCAAGATCTTGCAGTCATTAGGACACATTTATTGCATATCTTGGTCTCTTCACTCAAACCTTCTCGTATGGCTTGACTTAGATGATATGACTAGAATTAAAACTCTTCAAAATCATTAGAAACCACTCCATTTCTGTGGCTTAACATCAAATCAAACACAATTCTCCATAATCTCATAATCCTATAAATTAAGAGCTTCAAAGATGATAATCCTCACACCTTTCTAATTTCTCTCATCTTCTCCTAAAATAAACATAAGCAAAAATGACTAAGTCATCCACCTCTTCTCCATCAAACAAACCATGTAAGAAAATGGCTATAATAAGTGTTAGACCATGTTGTTTTGTCAACATTAGCTCATCTTCTGATTCCTCCCTTCTAACCATCTCATCTACCATAAGAGATGAGAACTTTCTTACTTTAAGCACTCCTACACCACCTCCAAAATCACCCATTGTAATCAACACTCCACCACCTACAAAAACTCCCATTTCCACCTCTCCACCACTGGCTCCAATCCAAACATCCAAATCACCATCATCTCCTAAATCTTCAAATCTCATACCATTAGAACTATTCTCCACACCACCAACATCTCCAAACCCATTTTTTTGGAGGACTTAGAGGACTTACCTCCTCGGCCCACTAATCCACCTCCACTACCATCCTTTGGTACAATTGAGCGAATCGCTCATGAGTCACCACACCCATCTTTTGACCCAAACGCCCCGTTAGAACCTCAACATCGCCTTTTCCATCCACTTCACAATGACATTCATGGACCACTGTATGGGGAACATGCCCTACCTCCAACATCTTTATCTCCTCATATCGAGGACATTGATGAATCTATGTGGGAAGATCACCCGCAATCCAAAGCGGAGATAGAAGCCCAACTAGACCACCTCCACAACTTCTCAAATATGGTGGATTCTCACCTTAGTGAAGCTATGCAAATGCAAAATTCTTTACTCTCCTCCCTCATCACTCCAACCACCAACAACAACAATTCCACCATTCCACCACCACCAAATCATGAACCTTTTTTCCCACCTAGACACGGTTGCTTAAATTGTGAGCGGACCGCCCACATTAGCGAACGGACCCGCGTGATGGTTCATGAGCTCCAAGATGAAATGAGGTTCATCCTTAACCACATTCTAGATAAAATCAACGCTCTTGCTCATCCACCACCTTAATAGGAGGGTTCTAGTTTTTCTTTTAAAATTCTAAGTTATTTTTTTTATTTTCTAGGATTTTTTTTTTTTATTTTGCTTTCTTTTTCTAATTTTTTAGGATTTTCTTTATGTACTAACACATACATTGTATTCCATTTCATGATTTTCAAATCATAAAAAGTTTAACAAATGAATGGTGTTTCTTATATAGTTGTTGGTTGTTACTTGGTGATTGGAAATGCTTATATACTTGTGATGATGCTTATTACGAACATTTCTTTTGTAGCTTTTTCACAATCCATGTATCTTTCTCTTGGCACCCAATTTAGGGGGAGCATTGGCCAAGGGGGAGAAAATGGCTCGAGATAAGTACATCTTCCGCCTCGCCTTTTCTCTTTGTTTTGACTAAAAGGGGGAGAATATTATAGAACTTGACATTTGACTTTCTAAAAAGTCAAAATTATTAAAGACCAAATAATTAGGAAAACTAGTCATAAGATAAAATAAACTTTTTATTATCAACTTTATCTAAATAACTTTTTTTTCAAGTTCTAATTAATCTCATAATTTTTTATAACTCTTGTACAACTTTACAACTTTTATAAAAATAAAATTTATGTTTTGTCCTCAACAAAAGGGGAAGATTGTTAATACAAATATCGTCATTAAACGTTATTTATATTTTATAATCTTTACATAAGTTTTGTTAACGACAAAAGTAATTTTCATTTTTGTAAAGTATAAAGCTTGTCAAGATTAATAGATATTAAAACAAGCTTTCCTTAAATAAAGTCTTCATCACTCAAGCATTTACATTTTGATTAATCATGTATCAATTAACTTTGATATCCTTCTAAACCATAATGTGTGTCAACATTTTTAGAACAAGTATGATTTAGTTTCTAAAACAGAACATTACATATGTATTTACATTTAATATATTATTTCTAAAAATAGAAAACAACATATGAGATCATGGCTTGCATCATTGAAACCTCTAGAGGATTTCATAAGATATTTTGTTTAGATTTGGATTCTACATATCTTACATGATCTTGGTTAGATTTGTTTGACTTTGGAAAGATCTTTGTAATCTTGCTGTCAGACCGGCGGAACCAAAAAATACAAGGGCGGACCCCTTTTTTTGGTTATGTGGGTCAGTGGTAACAACAAAACACTTTGGCTATAAATAGCAAGCCAACCCAAGTTGTTTTCTCATCCCTTTCTAGCATAATCACATACATTCCTTCTTTGTATTATTTCTAACTCAGTTTCATTTCATTATAGTGATCCTCTTTTGTAGCAAAAAAGATCAAGGCATAATCAAGCTTCAACAAATACTTGGAGGCTTGTTTGTTCTGTTGTTGTATGATCTAGTCTTGTTCATACATCATTATTGTACCAAACCATCTTAAACCCTGAGTGTGAGTGGTTAGTATTTTAGTCCTCAAAATACATAGTGTGTGGGAGTGGTTGTACCCTTGTAAAAGAACTCGACATCTAGATTTATGTCGTAAATATTATGTAAGCGACGTGTAAAGGTTTTCTCTGCCGGTTAAAGGAGCTTGTTGATTAGTGAAGATAACTCTCGAGTTGGAGACTCGGGGAGTGGAGTAGGGCAAGGAAAAAGAGTCCTTGTAGACCGAACCACTATAAACAACTTGTCGTGATTTGATTGTTTCTTTCCTTATTTACTCAATACATATTGCTTGCATATTGTTTATTCTTCACTAACATATCTTTGATCAATATCAATTGATCTTACAATAAGTTTCAAAACAAAGATTTTAAACGGTAAACTATTCAACCCCCATTCTAGTTTTCCACAGAAATGATATGGGAAACTAACAAGGAAATAAATCTCATAGCTCGCACTGAAATTAACAACATTACATGAATGTTATTTCAGTAATAAAAGGCAATGCTCCCACTGGATTTGTCAACATTGTAAGTGTTACATTGCTTGTAGAAACCATATAGCAATTTTAAACACTTTCCTATTCTCTTGAATGCCTACAAGTAGCAATGTACTTAGGTATTGAAAAGAGTATATGAAGTCCTACTTATGTAGATGAGGGACCAGCCATTCATACTCTCATTTAACTTGAATCTTTAGCATGCAATTCCTCCTTTATTGTCTACATAGCCCCAAGGGGTATTTTGCACTTTAGGAATAATAAGAGTCCAAGAAAATTACCTAGCGAATATTCTAGTAATTTCTTTACTCTTTGCGGTTTAAACTCATACATCGTGACAGGTGCAAGATGTCATTTATTTTGGCAGCTATAAACAAAATGTTTTCTAGTTACACAAAATATTTTATCTTTCAATTATTTTAGACCTTAAAAGGGTAATGAAAGATCATAAGTGAGTTTAACCATTTTTAATCCTATCTTAGTTTGTCAACTAAGGAGAAAAGATAGGAATAAGTCTCACTCTTCTTACCAAGAAAAGAGACTAAGTTTGTCTTTTTTTTTAAAACAACTTTTGTTTACGAAATATGTTGCAACAACACAATTAATCAGAATATAGAAAGTTCAATTTTAGTATTTTTGATAATGACATTCTTAAAAGAATTAACTACCTAATTAATTAATAATTAAGACTAAGATCCATCTTGACCTCCCACTTATTTACCAAAGGTCTGACCAATGAGCAACTAACTGGGGCAAGAGGTAAGCGACGAGCGTTAATTGCACAAATCAACTCTCAGATTTATGAGATTGGTCAAGACATTAGTAGACAAGTAATAATGTCATGACCATGTTTAGTCTCATCTTATGCCTCGGGTCCAAGGTCTGACCAAGCATACTCGAAATAAGTCGACCAAGTAAGAACTTGCAAAAATCACCAAATGTCTGACTGATAAGGTTTTAAAATGTATCTTTTTGAGGGGTCGTTTAAGCCCTTATATGATCCTTTTGTATCCGTTATTACTTAATATCGTTACTTTTCACTTTTTAGGTCTCTTGAAGGCAAATTGCTGGAATGGCACTTATTTTGACGAAAAGGCGGATATCTGAAGAAAATGGCCAAAGTCAAGAATCGAGACACTCAAGTCTTTGAAATACAAGGGACGGCGTCGGTGTTAATTGCGACGCCGTCGGAGCACTTCGTGACACAGACAAGAGCTAAATTGCTTATTTTCAAGTGACGGTGTCGCTTTAAAGAGTAGGCCGTCGCAACTCGCACGGCCTAGATTTGATCCAGACGGCATTAGAGATCGAAGGGACCGCGTCACAAGCATAAGGTGACGCCGTCGCAAGACTAATGTGGCCAAGACAAAACCCGAACGATTGCGACCCGACGGCCACAAATCATAAGGTGACGCCGTCGCGATTGTAATCTTATATATAGAATCCGAATTTGTCGCTTTTAGTGTGTAGTCTTTTGGAGTAAAACCTAAACCGAACCAAGGTCGTCTTGTACAAGATTTTAGGGTTCCAAACCCTATCTTACCACAAGATAAGTGCTTTACTTCATTAATTCGATTATGTCTTCAATTATTTGTGTGTATGCTTGCATGTTCTCCATGTCCCGCTAATTTATTTGTGTGTTTGCTTAGGAAATATGAAACTTAATTATTGAATATTGATTGGTTGTCTCTTATCTTAATTGTTAATGATCTAGTAATGCGATAGGTCATTCGTTGTGTAGTTAATGCTTGATTAATCTTTGTGAACCTTAGGCTATAACACCTAGAGTAGTTGTAGGCTAAATCATCCAAAGAGTACCTTAGAGTTAGAGTTTATAATTCCTAGAGATTTTGTAGACGAGACCCTTTGGTAGTTTCAAAGAGTTAGGGATAAACGCATACCCTACGACTTTAGACACACAACGCGATTAAGAATACGGACGTGACAATTCAACCATCAATAGGAGATAATTAAGGAGTAATAAAACCTAAGTAAACACATCTTTAAACTATCATACGAGCACACAATAATTAGACATAGACTAAATACACCTTAGATTAGATAATTAGTTAAGTAGAGTAATCGGTAGAAATACCAACCCCCAAATCCAAACCCCGAGATTCGTACCTTTCCATTTTCTAAAAAACATAAAAAGATAAAAAATAATCTTCCTCAACCCCAACCTTATAGTAGTAACTTCTTACTAGCATTCCTATTCCCCTAGAGAACGATATCAATACTCGTGGCTTACCTTAATACTACACTACAACGATTAGGTTCACTGCCTAGGGTGTTATAAAACTTGCTCGAAGAAAAGAAAGTTCCTTTGACCCCGAACGACGCGTGTAGCGTTATCAAGTTTTTGGCGCCGCTGCCGGGGAATAGAATAGCTAGTTAGTAGTCCTTAATAAACGGATGTGCATTCCATGGACTTCGTTCCGAAGATGCAAATCAGCATCTAAGGGATTTCCTTAAAATTGTCGATTCCATCGACCTTGATGCTACTACTCGGGAGACCGCGCTCGTCTCTTCCAATTCTCTCACGGGACCAAGCTAGTAATTGGCTTGAGCGACTTCCTTGGCTCCATCTTAAGTTGGGATGATCTCACCTCTTGCTTCCTTGCTTAATTTTTCCCACCGGTAGAACCACTAAACTTAGACGAGACATCCTAACATTTCAAAACTTCAAGGTGAGTCTCTACAAAGCATGGACTCGATTCAAGGACCTACTCCAGAACTCCCTCATCATGGCTTTGATCTTTGGCTTCAAATCCAAATCTTCTATGACCATATCGATTTCATCACCGACGATCCATTGATCTAGCCGGGTGGAAGGCTCAAGAACTTTGATGCAGAGAAATCTTGGGATATTATAGAAGAGCTTGTTGATCAAAGCTACGAAGATTGAATGAATCTCCGAAACCATCGTTAACGTGGTTAGTGCCATATCAACTCCTCTTGAATCTTCCGACATCACCGAGGAGCAAATGAGTGCTATTGAGAGGAAGATTGATTATCTTATGGAAAGGCATAAAAGAGCACCCGTACAAATCCTCGAGAAGCGATCAATTCCGCCAATTCCACCAACCACCCAACACCTTTCTGAACCCCAAGTCATGAGCAAAACCCTAATTCCGAAAGGAGCCTGTTCCACTTCCCAATACCACTCTCACCAAGCTTTAAGGAACAAATGAGGAGTACATGGCACTCACACGGAGAGATTAGCCAAATTTGAAGAGGAGGTTTATAGGCGAGAGAGAAGAAATGCAAGCAAAATGACGGAAATGATGAACTTGGTAAAGAATATACCAAAACAAAAGTTCGAAAAGGTGCTTGTAAACAACGATTTTCCTCCCACTTTGTTTGTTAACGCCATTTCCATTATGCCCGAGGATGGAAAGGTTGAGATAAAGAAAACCGAGGAAAGCAAGAGGAGGAGTCCGAACCTAATGATGAGCCCGAGACCATTGAGTACTACCTTAAGCACGAAATTAATGAAAAACCATTGCAAACCAAGTAAACAACTTTAGGTACAATGAGGTTCTTAGGAAGCCCTCAAGGAAAAATAACGGAAGAAGAGTATGACGCCCGCCTATGGGACCTCAGTATGGGTTGGTTCAAAAACCATTAACAAAAAACGAGACACCACAGGGAACTTCGTGATACCATGTAGCATAGGTGATATTGATAATATAAATGCCTTAGCTGATCAGGGGTCTAATGTGAACATAATGCCATTATCAATTTATAATAAGTTGACTAGGGAGAAGCCAGCCAAGACCGATCTTAGAATTTCCTTAGCTAATCACACCTATGTCTACCCCATAGGAATCGCAATAGATGTTTTAATAGAGGTGGCTAATATCATTTATCCGGTGGATTTCGTGATCCTAGATATTGAGGAAGATAGAAACATGCCACTCATTCTTGGGACACCATTTCTGGCCACCGCCAAGGCAACCATCAAATGCGGGGAGGGCATCATGATACTTAAAAGCGGAAAAGGGTAAGCTAGGATACCCATCGTTCCAAGATATCCTCTTAAGATCATGGAGAAGATTACGGGTGAAAGTCCACAGGTCCCTAGCAATATAGTTAAGAAGAAAATGAATGATTAGGAAAAAGGGCTTAGAGATTTTATGGTTCAAGGATTGCACGCAACATTGTGGAAGCCCGATAAGAAGTTAGGAAATAATCCCACGTCGATACCAAAGGCACAAAGGAACCCTAAGGAATTTCTAAAGGGAGAAAAAGTACTTCTGTACAAATCACGGATAAGGGCATTACAAGGTAGAAACAAACCAAGATGGTTTGGGCCTTTTACAGTAAAGGAAACCAATCTAAAGGATAAAACCATCACCATAATTGACGACGTTGGCAAGGAATCCACGGTAAGCATACAACGTCTACGCCCTTTCGACGAAGGGAAAGCGAAGGAAGAAGGTGACGGTAATGAAGTTACGTAGGAGCACGACTACGAGTCTAGCTACAAGACTCATAAATAAAGAAAAGTGCTTCGTGGGAGGCAACCCATGCTTAATTGTTTGCTTGTTAGTGTCATATATCCTTCATTGATTGTTTATTCTCATGTTTAAATTTGTAAAAATGCTTTATTTTGTTTTTAACCTCATCTTAATTGCATATAAAGGTATTTTACATAAAGGATAAGTGTAGGGAGGATTACACACGTTTTCAAAAGAAACGTAAACATGAGAATTGCAATTAATTAAAAGATATATATGTGTGTTTGTTCGAGTCAAATTCTTGTATCGAGTCATAATGGATGTTTTGCAGAAATTTTTCCAGATTCTAAAGATGTAAAATTTTCGTAATTTTTCCAGAAAATTGCAGACCGCTTTTTGTCGATAACTGACGGCGCGTGAAGGAGCAAAACAATGATTACTTTTTCGTTTCTCGAGCTACTTATAAATTGTTGGAATTTTCGTGTCTTAATTTTCCGTAAATTCAGAAACATCCATTCCACAAGCATTATATCCTAGTTTAGTAGAGTCTATATATATTATTACCGCCGATTTTACGTGAAGGTTTTGTTTATTTTCTTCAAATGTGCAGGTTTTATTTATCAAGAAGAAGAAACAAAAGATTGGAAGGAGCTTTTCACGCATACATTTTTCTTGGAAAGAATTTAACCACTACTTTACACGGATCCTACCGAGCTAATCAGGGGAGTATTAGTTTCTTTCCTTTTTCATTACCTTCTATTATCATAACTTTGATACTTTCGGGGAACATTGGGGACAATGTTTAGTTTAAGTGTAGGGAGGGAAAATAAAACGGGAACTTTGAAACTATGCTTATCTTTGATTATTTGCTTTATCCAATTGTATTTGTGTAATAAACCTTGAGAAAATGTCGGTTAGGGTAATTTTGGCACCAAATTTAAAATTTTTCATAACATATAGGAGTGGACCATTAGTCTTAACAAAAGCGTCTCACGGATAGGAAGTTGCATGACTAGCACAATAACCCTTTACCACCTAAATTCCACCCAAAATGTGAGGATCACCTTTAGATTAGTAGGAATTAAAGCATTCATCTTTAATGCTTAGAGTGTGAACCGGTAGTATATTAGATTCTAGAACTTGTTTTGTGATGCATCCCGAGATCGCTAGTAAGACTACACTTGTGTAGTTAGGAATAACTAACTGATAAGAGGCATTAGGATAACCCTTGTTTGATTCTCGTAATATAATTACTTCTTCCACATTGGTTGAATAATTCCCCCACACCTTTGCGTTGTACTCATCTTTAGTACACGATACCCCTAGTTAACCCCTCAGAGCCTATCCTTTTTGCGGTTCTCGTGATGTTTTGGTTTTTCCGTAATATCAATGAAGAGCATTTTTTACACCCCACCCCCAAATGTACACCCAAATCGCCTTAGCCTACCCTATATGCACTCACTTTTAGTGCATTATTGTTATCACCCTAAACCCTTAGTTCAATTATCTAGTTGTCTGCATGAGTTGCTAAGTCGATTCATATCCTTTGTACACAGTTTTGGGATGATTGGGACTCATGGGAAAAGTTAAAGTTTATGAAATGACTGGAAGGGAACGTTAAATTCCCTTATTTGCGCAATAACGTACTCCAAGTGTTTTGATCTTTTCAATTCGGGTCAAATTAGTATTAGAGTAATAAAAACTCAAGTGTTGGGATGTGCCTATAAATCTCTATCATTTTGATGTTACCGTAGAGGATGGTAGAGTAAAAGTGTATGGAAAAAAATCGAAAAAAATAGAAAAAGAAAAAAAAAATAGAGTATTCAAAAAAAAAAAAAAAAAAAAAAAAAAAAAACATGCGGGCTACCATCCTACATCTATCCTTTAAATTTATGTTTGTTTGTTTCAGTTATCTAGAGTTTAGAGTGTCGAGTCTTGGCTTAGCAACGTCATTCTTCGTATGCTTGTAACATAGAGATTTTTGACTTGCCACCACTAAATAGCCTATCCCACCAAACCCTTTGTTTCCCAACCGTAAGCCTAACATTACAACCCTTTAAAGACCTCTTTGATAGTCTTTCCTAGGTTCTTACGCCAAAGCGATGGAGGTTTGATCTATTCTCAAGCCTATGGTAATCTACATACTAGGACCGGTTAATGAGTGTTTATCTTCCATTTCCTATTTGTTATATTTCATATATACACCCGAGAGAGATGTGAGTATCCAAACACCCCATGTGAGGTGCTAGTATGTATTTCCGTGCTTGTTATGACTTTATGGGCTTATATGTGTTGTGGACCATTTTGAATTAATGCTTCATGACCCCTAACTTATAAATTAATTGGCTAAAAGCACATTTGCTTGAGGATAAGCAAATACCAAGTGTAGGGATATTTGATAAGGTTTTAAAATGTACCTTTTTGAGGGGTCGTTTAAGCCATTATTTGATCACTTTTGTATCCGTTATTACTTAATATCGTTCCTTTTCACTTTTTAGGTCTTTTGAAGGAAAATTTCTGGAATGGCACTTATTTGGACGAAAAGGCGCGGATATCTGAAGAAAATGGCCAAAGTCAAGAATCGAGACACTCAAGTCTTTGAAATACAAGGGACGGCGTCGGTGTTAATCATGACGCCGTCGGAGCACTTCGTGATGGCACAAGAGCTAAATTGTTTATTTTCAAGTGATGGTGTCAGCTTTAAAAGAGTAGGCCGTCGCAACTCGACGCCCTAGATTTGATCCGGATGGCGTCGAGACCGAAGGGACGGCACACAAGCATAAGGTGACGCCGTCGTAAGACTAACGCGCCAAGACGAAACCCTAATGACGGCGACTCGACGCGCCACAAATCATAAGGGACGCCGTCGTGATTGTAATCTTATATATAGAATCCGAATTTTTCGCTTTTAGTGTGTAGTCTTTTGGAGTAAAACCTAAACCGAACCAAGGCTGTCTTGTATGATTTTAGGGTTCCAAACCCTATCTTACCACAGGATAAGTGATTTACTTCATTAATTCAATTATGTCTTCAATTATTTGTGTGTATGCTTGCATGTTCTCCATGTCCGACTAATTTATATGTGTGTTTGCTTAGGGAATATGAAACTTAATTATTGAATATTAATTGGTTGTCTCTTATCTTAATTGTTAATGATCTAGTAATGCGATAGGTCATTCGTTGTGTAGTTAATGCTTGATTAATCTTTGTGAACTTTAGGCTATAACACCTAGAGTAGTTGTAGGCTAAATCATCCAAAGAGTACCTTAGAGTTAGAGTTTATAATTCCTAGAGATTTTGTAGACGAGACCCTTTGGTAGTTTCAAAGAGTTAGGGATAAACGCATACCCTACGACTTTAGACACACAACGCGACTAAGAATAAGGACGTGACAATTCAACCATCAATAGGAGATAATTAAGGAGTAATAAAACCTAAGTAAACACATCTTTAAACTATCATACGAGCACACAATAATTAGACATAGACTACATACACCTTAGATTAGATAATTAGTTAAGTAGAGTAATCGGTAGAAATACCAACCCCCAAATTCAAACCCCGAGATTCATACCTTTCCATTTTCTAAAAAACATAAAAATATAAAAAATAATCTTCCTCAACCCCAACCTTAGCGTAGTAACTTCTTACTAGCATTCCTATTCCCATAGAGAACGATATCAATACCCGTGGCTTACCTTAATACTACACTACAACGATTAGGTTCACTGCCTAGGGTGTTATAAAACTTGCTCGAAGAAAAGGAAGTTCTTTTGACCCCGAACGACGCGTGTAGCGTTATCACTGACCAATGAGTAATGATCACCATGGGTTGGAATGGCCCTAAGGTCTGACCAAAGAGGTCAAGCCAAATGCACGTCTTTTTAGTTGGATGGCATAGACTTAAAATTTTCACATAAGGTATTCACATAAATGTGGTAAAATCGTGTACAAAGAAGCATGCAAAACAACTTTGTAACACTTATTATAAAAACTTTTAGTAATGACACTGTAGTGATCATCATGGTTCACGGTAGCTCCAATCGAACTCACAGGGAGGCGGTGGACCAGGTCAACGCGGGGCAATAACCGGAAATCCTTTAGGTGTGACTGTGCGCACCTCCTTAAACCCCATTATAGTTTGTTCTAGTGGGTGAGCCGTACATCCTAAGTGTCCATAGCATCTAGTTTTTTAATTTCATGAAAAACTTGTTTCAATAGTTTAGGTCACTTAATTTTACAAAAAACAATTTTTACGAATCAAATAGCAGGTCACAATGAGCATGGTATTTAGGCGTGTAAATTAAGACCATTATTAATGTTATGATTACGATATGTATTATTCCAAATTGCATTCAATTAGGTGTCAAAAACAAGTAACAATTATGCACATAAGGAATCACAAACATATAAACATACAACATTAATAAACACATATTGTTCCGAGTTCTCTCGCGAGTCTTCCCCAAAAGGAGAACCATAAGACCGTCACTAGGTGCGAAACCTAGATCGCCCCATACATCACAAAAGCAATTGAGTGGGTCTTATAGCCGAAAAAACACATAAAATATTATGGCAAACTTAATTAACATTTAATTATGCTAATTTATGTATTTAATTAACAATTTAATTCCAATTAACAATTTAATTCTAATTAACAATTTAATATAATTAGTTTGTGTCTAGGTATTTTTTATTATAATTGACAAGTATTGCATTATAGTTGTCAAAACAAAAAATAAAACGAATAACTAATTAGATTTCATGCAGCCTTTTAAAATGTTTATTAAAGCGTGTAACCCATAATTACGAAAACGAGTTGTCTCTGATACCACTGTTGGGATTTTATAATCATGTTAACCAATTAACACTACGAGTACGCAGCGAAATTTGGATCTAGTTTATGCAATTAGGTTAACACATAATTAATCCACCTGCAAGTATTAAACGAACAAGAAACCAAGTATTCAAAACGAATACCTCTACGAGTCCACACACAAACACTTAACCACGAATACGCCCGATAAAGCTAGTCATGAACGTTTACCCAAACAACCTTTGTATTTCTTAAACCAACTCGAACCAAACAACCCTTGGACCTGCCCTTGTGTTGTCCGAGATCAATAACAAACCAAAACCAAACAACTTGTGTTGTCCGAGATCTGCTGGCCACCCGATATCCAAACACCCCTTCCGTCCAATATCGGATGAAAAGGGGATGTTTGGTTTTTCCTTTTCTGCTCGATGAACAACAAAAAAAACTCCACGTTTGTAGCTACTTGTTCGACCAGAAAACAGCCACAAATACACCTTGAAACGCCTTGGATCAAATATGCAAGTTAGGGTTCTAAAAATACCAATTCAAGATCAAAACCCTAATCGGTTTTAGGGTTCTTGATCGGCAGAATATAGGTGTTATAGATCGATGCTATTTTCTATTTTGGAGATGGAGAAAGTCGTCACTTATGAGCTAAGGGTGGGGGGTTTATATAACCTCCTAACCCTAGCAAACTTGGGCTTTTAACTTGTGCCACAAGCTAGCTTACATTCCTTTCTTCCACACTTCCTAATCCTCAAACCCACACCAAACGCCCTCCTTGGACCTGCCAATCGGGCCTGATTTGGATGCAAACGGGTCCAGGAATAACGGGTCAAATATGGTTCAAGTATTAAACGTTCTCTCGTGTTTAACGTGTGTCTCACAGCCACACATGATTAATCGTTGCATCTATCAACTCCCATAATCCAATAGAGACGTGTATAACTAGCGAGTATAATGGAAACCTGAGTAAGTATATGAGTAAACAACAATATTGGAGCAAATGAAACTCAAATATGAATAATAATTTTGAGACGGAAGATATGAGTTTATAGCTACCTGTTTTAGTGGATCATTATTATGTGTTGTAACATAGGCCCAACAGTGTGCTATAGCCTTATAGAGCTTCAAAAAGGAAGAAGCCCACCTTTGACAAGTTCACAAATTATTAAGCAAATCTTTATACGTGTCGCACCGAGGGGTTCGCGGAGGTTCCTGTGTATCACATTGATTTTTCCTAAGTAGCGTAAGTTTTTGCTAAAAATGCCCTTTTTTTTTTTTTAATAAAATGCACCTTGTCCCAATTTTCATTTTACAGGTATACCTTAGTTTTAGTGAAACGAACTTCATAACATTTAGTCTTGAGTCCGCTGTTGATTATACGTAATTAGATACACACAAGTCATTCACTGTTGGCATTCGTCATGTATGAACCATTTGCTAATAATGTGTTTCTTTTACCCGTATGTAAAGCAGCTCTTTTTAATTCAGAAAGAAACTTAATTTGCAGTTTAATACAATGGGAAATTTTGTATGAATTGTGTATATATATAACTAGAAGAAAACTGTTGTAGTTTCTTTTCTTATAGAATTGCCCGATCCTGGTACGCATAATGTTTGGTTTGCATTTTCACAACAAAAAGGTTTGTTTAAAATGTAAGTTTACAAAAGCAGTAAACTAAGGAAGATAGCCAAATTTTGATCCAATTATGTTACAATAATCGTCGAAGTATGACCATTTAGGGAATAATACACGTAACACCAAGCTAAAGGCTTGATAACAGAATTTTTAAAACACACAAATATGCTTTAAATGGTTTAGCCACAAAAAACAGTTCGGCTTAGTTATGCATCTGTAAAAGAACAAAGTTACTTACCACTAAAGTTTGTGCAAAGTTAAATGAGCACCAAACTGAGGTAGAAGAGTGATGATAGTCCGTGGAGCGTGTGAATATGACGGGGATAGCTCAAATGAGAAGCGTAATAGAATCATAGCAAGCGCCATTTTTGCTTCCAACATAGCAAAATTTTGTCCAATACAAATACGTGGACCCCCACCGAATGGAGTATACACAACTTGTCCCTTGGTTACCTTTGACACACCTTGTGAGAATCTTTCTGGATTAAACTCTTTTACATCGTCGCCCCAAATATCACGATCATAATGTGAAAGCATTGTGTGCAATTCCATGAACGCTCCGGCTGGTAAAGTAATATTTCCTAATTTTGTTTCTTTATGAACCATTCGTGACATTGCTACCACTGGAGGGTAAAGCCTAAGTACCTCTAGGAAGATTGTATTGATCTGCAAATAAAATAAATAAATAAATAATTATAAACAAAACAGAAAATGATTGACGTTATGTAGAAGAAAAAAAACTGTAAAAATTTGGGGAAACTTACGACTTTGAGTTGATTCAATCCTTCCATATCGGGTTCTCTATCCCTGAAAACCTTTAAAACTTCATCCCTAGCGCGTTCTTGCCAAATTCGGTGTTGACCCAACAAAATCATAGTCCAAACAAGCAAATTTGCGGTAGTCTCTTGGCCTGCAAAGTAGAAGAGCTTACACTCTTCAATGACATCATCAATACTAAGTCCATATTTGTTATTTCCTTCTTGTTTAATCTCTTTATTATTAGAGTCGAGTAGTATGCCGAGGAGGTCATCATTGCTACTTTTCCCTGCTTTCATTTCAGTCACCCGTTTATCAATTACTCCGTTTATCAATCCCCTTACTTCTTGGTAAATTGCTTTCATCCTCTTGTTGCTTTTTGTTGGCAGATATCTATAAAATGCAAAATTTAAAATAAACGAAACTGTGAACTTATTAAAGAACTAATGAAACATAGTTGAAACGATGTACTTACTGCAATCCTGGAATGTAGATTGATTGAGAAGCTGTAATGATTAGCTCAGCTAGCTCTCGTTGAAGATCAAATATCTTTCTTCCTTCCACATAGCTACTACCAAAAGCTGTGCGTGAAATTACATCACTCGTCAGTGATTGGAGATAAGGCCAGACATCAATTTCGCAAGAACTCTCTCCCTTTAATGTTTCTTCCCATTTGGTGATCATTTCATCACAGCACAAATTAAAAGCCGGTACCATATGCTATAAAGAAACATTGATATCATATTATGAAGCTTGTTCATCAAAAGTAATATTAAGGAGTTACAATTTCTAGTATATGAAAACAATATTTCTCGTAACAAATCTAGAGGTCGCAATATAAGTTGGCTGAGCGGACTAGGCTATGGGTGAAAACGGGTTGGATTTACCATAAAACACTTTTTCGTCAGTTTGTAAAGAAAAGAAGCAAAACCTTGAGCTTCTCGACATGAAAGGCAGGATTGATGATCTTTCTATGTTTCACCCACTTATCACCTTCGACATCGACTAGTCCTCTTGCTAGCAACCTTGTTAACGGGTTTCCTCCTCGTATCTTTTGAAAGTCTTCATAATTATTCAACATCTCTTTGATCATTGTTGGATCAGTTATGTGTAGTAAAGGTCTCGGCCCCTCCCATGTAAAACAGTTCATACCTATCAACCATTAAATGGTAAAACTTTATATCTTACATGGTAAAACTTTATATCTTAAATGGTAAAGCTATGTATTTAAAGGTCTCAAAACATACATACAAAGTGTTAGCTATGTGGTTAAAGTAAAAGAAACTTAATGAAAGGACATACACTTATGACTTATGAGCATTTGCAACTGATGGGGTGTGCAGGCCGTGCGGCAGCACAGGGCCCAGTAGTTTATAGGGCCTCCATTTCTTACTAATCTTACCATATGTACATACGTGTTATGCTCTTATTTGTGTGTGTATGGTGGTACGCGCTGGTTCTACGTGGACTATTAGGCCTTGGGGTTTCACCTCTTTTGTCTTTATAAATTCTCTCAGAATCATTTATGATATTCAATCGTTTAAGATCAACAATATTCTAGTTCTTCAATCTTCTTTTAAAGGAGCATGGCCATTGAAGTGGTCTTATCCCGATACAACCCCAATGAGGTCGTATCAATTGGTGCTTTATTGAGAGAGCTCCGTTGAGAGGCTTACGATTAGGGTTCAATTATTAAAAAAATAATAATAAAAAAAAAAAAAAAAAAAAAAAAAGCATTCATCCAAGACTATTCATGAGTTCTTGCTCATCGCGGTACTATTCATCAGGGAAAAAATATTTTGAGTTATTAATCGCTTGAGTATTATTCATGGCATCGTGGCGTGATCAAGACGCTGAATCACGCACTCTCTAAGCTCTTGCAAATGGAGTGCGGTGGGCGAATATGAGAGTGAGTTTGCAGACTTGCAAATCAAGTAACAGGGATATCGTAATCTTTACTTAAATCGATGTATATCTTGGGACTTAAACCGCTTCTACAATGCGCTCTTACGGTTAGCGTCACAACTTTAGGAGAAGTTCTGCTCCATAGCTTCGTATAATGGAGGCTCGTTTGAGATAATTGCGGGGAAAAATTTGAACATTGAAGAAAATAGATATCGCTCTATCGTGGCCAGTGAAGAAGCTCCATATGTGATTAAAGAGTCCTTAGATGCTAATGAAGATATTGGTGTTGTTGAGGTTAGTAGCGCGATAAACGATGTTTTTAATATTGGTGAGAGTTTGGTTGTTTGTTTGAAGTGGGTATATCATGAGAAGAGCCATCAGGCGAGAAAAGATGGAAGAATGGTGTTGTGTTATGTCCAGGCAAAGGAATACGGAAGAAGAAAAAGGCGAAAGTCGCAATTCAAAGAAGATTATGGGATCCGGATTACGCCAATGTTGCAGGGAGGACGGACCGCATAAATGACTCAAGAAGTCAAACGTATGGCATAAAGATTATGTCATATAATCTATCTTTATTTACGTGTCTTTGTTTAGGATTGTTTTCATGTTTATTTAGGAAAGTCAATTAAGAATGTTTTAAGACAACACCTCGAGGTCGAGTGGTTTTGAAGGAGTGAGGAATTGACGCCTTTTCTCGCGTTCTACTACTTATTAGGCCTTGGCTTTTACCCTCTTTGTCTTATAAATTCTCTTGAATCATTTATGATATTCAATCGAGTTTAAGATCGATAATATTTTAGTTCTTCAATCTTCTTCTAAGGGTTCTCGCACCATTGAGTGATCTTATCCCGATACAACCCCTAACAGGGTCGTATCATATGAATTCTTGTTCTTCATGCTTTCTTTATTTGTGGGCCTTAACTAATTATTTTGGTTATTCAAATGTTTGTGTCGTTTAATAAAAAAGAGGCCCTTTCAAGTCTTTTAATTTTCCAATCGTTTGACTGTAGACTTGCAACTATTTCGAACGTGCTTACTTAAGTTAAGTAGGTAAAAAGATAGCTTAGTGAGATGTTCGGGCTTGTTTCTTTTTTTTACTGGATTAAGTGGGTGGGTCCCTTTCTGGGTCTTAATGGAGGAGGACTTCTCGCTTTCTCCATATATGCAATTTAATGTAAAAAAAACACATTATATGCTACCCACCACTATCTCCCCATTAAGACTTATTAACACAAAAAGGAAACACCGAAGGCACTTTACTGCCTAGCTTTGATGTATTTGTTTATAATCGTAACAATATTTACAATATTAATTAAACCTTTTGTGCATACACAGGGATTTGAGTGTTTATCAAGGGCCTATGTCATAATATGCACAGGGTCACCAAAAATCATGGGACGGACCTGGCAGCTAACTAAAGTGTTGAAATGATAAGATCGTACCATGAGTGGTAACGATGCTATGAGCAAATGATAAGACTCGTGGCACGATATCATCGTCCAAATTTATCGGTTTCTTGTATGCTTCGGTTATCATTTTAACCATGTCCTTCACGTCTCCATACAAAAACTTGTATGAGGTTCCTTTAAGTCCTTGGTCTCTAAGAAACTTTTCCATCTTCTTTGGTTTCAACCAAACCCAATTTACAAACCTCCAAGCATATAGCGCCACTAGCGCTATCGCAGCTAGACCGAGAACACGAAGCAATCCGATCATGTTTAGGATTGGTTCCATGTTGAAAATGATCAGATTTTGGTGCGTTGGTGAAGATGGAGTGATGGTCTTTATGGATAGATACGTGGCACTCCCAAGTCCTTGAAGTTTGAGTAGTTAAGCTTGCTTCATACGTTCTTGTTTGTTTGTTTCTCAATACGCGTACGCATGAATAAGTCGGCAAAAGTTCAACCAAAACAATATACTAACGTAAAAAACTTTGAACAAATTTGGAACCGTTGGATATTCATTCAACGGGTAAGATTGTGTGGGGCCTTTTTATATTTATGGCACAATTCAAGTTCACGCATCAGTTGAGAAAAACGGATGAAAAAGGCATTAGTCTTTTTTTCAACATAGGATGAAATCAGGTATCAGGTTAAAGGAAAGGAAAATGATTCTCATGCCTAAGCCATATGCCTAAAAATATGACTAAACAACTCATTGTGTGACACATGGGTTGCACTAAATATTCTTTTTCATATATACCATTGATCTAGGCAAGTGTCTCAATCTCTTTGTTAGGCATAAAATTAGTCTTATGAGTTAGTCATGCCAATCAACACTCTAAAGAAAATTCCAAATCACAACCTCCATTAGCATCAATCTATGCAATTCCACCATGGCCCATAAAAAATGATTATGAATTTATGATGATCGATGAGGATCAATTTCTTGTTTCTAGAATAAGTAAATCTATACTACCTTATAATGTATGGGAAATGATTATCATGCCTAAAATGCATGATTAAAAACATGCCTAACAATAAGATGATGACAAATAGAAAAATCAAAAGTGAAAATTTAGAGAGAGAAAATGTATGAGTGATGTGTCAAATTGTTAATAGATTAAGCATGAGTTTAGGCATATTTGTTAGGCCTCCATATCATTGCTCATAATGTATTTAAGATTTTCTAAAGAAGGAAGACTTAATTTTTTAAGCCTACACATCTTACTGTAATTAGTAATTCATATAATTAAATTTTACACTATAATAATTGCATTACAATATACACTAATAACACATTTTTAGTATTAAAATGGATGTTACAAAATTACAATAATACAAATTTATAGTTTTAATTTTTATCATAAACATTTAAGTTATACAAGTTCAAATGAGTATAAGTATGAATATATCTATATTTGTATTAATATACTTTACGAAAATTCAAACACGCATATACTCTTTTCGAACTATCAAACGGGTAAACCGTCAAATACTAACTCTCATTGCATACCGCTTAAAGATCAAGGTACGAGAAAAACTGACATGTTGGGTACCGCCGCTGCTTTGCGCGGATACTATGCTAGTTATACATAAATGGTTCTTGTGATTTGGCAAAAATTGCATCTATCATCCCTAAGAGTTTACAGTTGCATAGATGGTCCTTATCTTTGCATAGAATAACATTTATAGTCCTAACATCTAACGGATGCTAAGACTGTTAAATTAAGACTGTTAAATTAACTCATGTGCAAGTCACATGAGGGCATTATAATCATTTTTTATTCACTTGTTTTTCAACCTTCATAAATTAAAGAGTTATTATGTGGAAAACTAGAAGGGGGGGGGGGGTTGAATAGTTTTACCAATTTAAAACTTCCTTTCAAATATTTAGATCGACTTATGCCAATCTATTTGGTTGTTTATGTTGGACGTTTGATAGATAGATATATAAACGTGTAATGAAAGATAAAGAGTAAGAAGCACATCACCACGACACAAGTATTTATAGTGGTTGGCTACATAGACATCTTCTCGCCTACTCCACCCCCGAGTCACCTACTCGAGAGTTCAGTAAACACTACACCAATCTCCTTATGGCGGAGAAGCCTTCACAACGTCGCTTACACCTTTTAGGTACAAAGCTAAATACCGAGTTCTTTCACACCAAGGCGAACCACACCTAACACAACGTCGCCTACCCTTTATACGGTGCTAGGCTAACCACCGAGTTCTTTCACTCCAAGGAGAACTAATCCTATCACAACGTCACCTACCCTTTATTAGGTACTAGGCTAAGCACCTAGTTCCATTACTATGGATGAACTACTACCCATCACAACACAACACCTAATCTTGAGGAGATCCACTCCTTTACAACACCATCAAGGATATCACCATCCTTGAAATAGACAATACTTATATGTATAACGATGCACCTCATCGATTATACGACCTAGGCATTCTTCCCTAATGCCACTTGATTTGATTCTTAGGCATCCTTCACTAATGCCTTTGACACAACGCTTGGCACCTTTCACGAATGCCTTCGTCTTGACACCTTTAGCATTCTTCACTAATGCTTTTGACATGGATGTTGCTGCAATAGTTTGCTTCTTGCATTGCCATGAGACTAATCTTCTTCCAAGATATTGGCATCCTCCAGTGGTTGATCTTCTATCATAGTTGTCACCTGCATAATCACTATCTGAAAAGGCTTCCAAGTGAAAAGGTGAATCCTTTGGATACCACAACCCCAACTTAGGTTGTTGTTTCAAATAACTAAAAATTCTCTTTACTGCATTCATATGAGAGACCTTAGGTGAGACTTGATATCTTGCACATAAACAAACAGCAAACATGATATCAGGCCTAGATGCGATTAAGTACATAAGACGACCAATCATAGATCCAGAAGCTTGACTTCAACAGTTGACCATCTTCATCCTTGCCCAATGAGTTGATAGACTTGATAGGTGTAGTGGTGCTTCATAGCATCAAAGTTGAACTTTTGAGAACGTCAGAGACATACTTATCTTGATTTATGAAAATTCCTTCTTTTGATTGTTTGACTTGTAGCCCCAAAAAGAAAGTCAATTCACCCATAGAACTCATTTAAAATTCATGTTGCATCAGCTTCTCAAACTTCTTTACCATGGACTGTTTTGTAGCTCCAAAGATTATATCATCTACATATACTTGAACCAGCATGATATCCTTCTTATCTCTCTTGATAAACAAAGTCTTGTCAATAGCTCCCCTTCTGTAACCATGTTGCAATAAGAAAGTAGAAAGCCTTTCATACCAAGCTCTAGGTGCTTGATGTAGGCCATAAAGAGCCTTAACAACTTTATAGACTTTGTTGGGATGTGATGGATCTTCAAAACCAGGAGGCTGTTTGACATAAACTTCTTCTGAAATCTTGCCATAGAGAAAGACACTTTTAACATCCATTTGATAAACCTGAAATCCCATATATGATGCAAAAGCAAGGAATATTTGAATAGCTTCAATCCTTGCAACAAGAGCAAACACTTCATCATAATCTACTCCTTCTTCTTGTCTATAACCTTGTGCAACTAACCTTGCCTTGTTCTTGATGACATTCCCTCTTTCATCTCTCTTGACGACTAAGACCCATATTGTACCAATAACTTTCTTGCCATCGGTAGATCACATAATACCGGACTTCTTGAAGTTTGAATTGAAGAAGTTCTTCTTGCGTAGCTTCAACCCAACTTTCTTTAGTTAATCGGAGCTATATTCTTGGGTTCTTCTTGAGAGATAAAACAAGTAAACAAGCATGTTTGATGATCCTTATGATTTAGCCTGTTTTGTTTATACACAAAGCTAAGTAAAGCATTATGAGGTGTAGAAAAACCTTTAGCTTTGGTTCTTGTAAGCACTCAATGAGTAGAAGGTCCAATGATTTGATCAGTAGGATGATCTTTATGAACTTTTAATGTAGGAGTCTGCGGAACTTCCATATTAGCACCCGAATTTGAGAAATCAACATCTTCATTGGAATCTGAGAAAATACCTTCATCTTCAAACTCATCATCAATATCTTCTAAGCCAGGCATGGTAGGATCATCCAATTAATCCAAATTGCTGTCAATAGGTGCAGCAGTACTTTGATCTAAAGTACTGTGATCTAAAGTACTGTCATCCAAAGTATTGTGAGAGAATTCTGCAGTCTTATTCTTTTTCTTTGCTTCTTCATAAGCTCTTCTTTGATTATCATCATAAGAATGTGCAACTACATCTTGAAACAACATCTGATTAAGTTCATTTTGAATAGCTTGATCCTCAGCAGACAATGAGGATTTTGGTTCATCAGTACTTTTCTTTGTTGCAGCAGGTATGGGTTCTTCATCAGGAACAACATCAGATCTAATATGAACTCCATGAACAATGTACTGTAAATCATCTTCTTTGGTAACAGGTTGATTTTCTTTTCTAACAGGCACATAATTCATAGAAGGAGTCAAAACCTCAAGATCAAACATCCAATCAGGACCTTTACCCTTCTGATTTTCTTGATCTTCTAAAAATTCAACATGAAGACAATCTTTAACCTTTTTGGTAACCCTATTGTACACTCTAAATCCTTTACTATTGGTGCAGTACCCTAATAAGTATCCTTCTTCTGACTTGCCATCAACTTTGCCCAAATTATCAATTGTGTTGAGAATAGTCAGAGGACTCCAAAAGGCTTCATAAATCGAATGTTGGGTTTGTTTCCCATTAGCAACTCATAAGGTGTATTCATCTGAGGTTTGGTAACTGATACTCTATTAAGCACATAGCAAGCGTGCTTACGACTTCAAATTTCAAAATTGAATAGGTAATAATGAATCGCAAGCATTGTTCGGCCGCTTTAATCAAAGTTCTGTTTCTTTCTTTCTACAACACCATTCTCATTGTGGAGTTCTAGCAATCTTGAACTCCCTCTTGATTCCTTTCTTAGCACAAAATTCATCCATAAGCTTGTTCTTGAATTCAGTCCCAATATCACATCTAATACCTCTTACTTTGAGTCTCAGTTGATTTTCAAGGGCTCTTATTAGATCATGAATAGCATCAAATGTGTCATCTTTAAATCCCAAGAAAAATACCCGAATAAATCATCGCAATCATACATCACAACAAGACAAGATTTCTTCTTTTTAGACTAGCAACAGAAACAGGTCCAAACAAATCCATGTACAGCAGCTCCAAAGGTTCTCTAATGGTTCTATCCTCAAGCTTCTTACATGAAGCTTTGTGTTGTTTACCCTTCTTGCACGCAAAACAGGAGTGATCATTCTTGTAGGTTTTGGTGGGTAAACCTCTAACTAAATTTCCTTTGACCAATTTGTTGATATTCTTGAAATTTACATGGCCCAATCTTCTATGCCACTGATGTGCTTCTTCAAGTGTTTCCTTTGCTACTAAACATGTTGCTCTTCCAGAAGAGTGAAGACTCTTCATATCCAAACTGTACACATCATTGGTTCTTGGTACTCTCAAGATGACCAAGTTATCATCAACGAGCTTGAATTGGGAAAGGATGAGACATTCGTGTCGGTGAATAACACGTGGTGTTTCTTATCACATATATGAGAAACTGACAAAAGGTTGAATTTGAGCTCCTTCACATATCTAACATTCTCAAAGTCTATGCTTCCTGCCTTAATAGTTCCTTTGCCTGTAATTCGTCCTCCACTAGCATCATTCCCAAATGCAACTCTTCCTCCACAATAAGATCTAAAATCTGACAGAATATCTTTGTCTCATGTCATACTTCCAGAGCAACCACTATCCACAATTAAATGATCTTTAAGCTCCTCTTCTAGGTTGCCCTGCACAAAGATAAAAAAGTTAGTTAATTTTAGGAACCCAAGCCATTACTGACTTGTGTTCCTCTTGTGGAGTTACATACTTAAATTCTTTAAGTATGTAATTCCCACCGCCTTTAAGCACATGATCAATTATCTTTGGTTGTTCAAAACTTGTGTTGGTTTTTCAATAAAAATCTCTTTTTCATCCAAGTTTTCCTTTTATTTTCAACAAAGTTTCGATTCACTCACACTTCTTTGAAAGTCTTGTTTGTTCCTATCGCACTTTCCTTCTTAACCTATTTGGTTTTAACTTCGGTGTAGAGTTCCTTGATCTAGTTATTTTCTTTTGTTGTAACGCCTTCTAGATTGATAGTAATTAGATCTCCTAGGGTTTCTATTCCAAAAGTGTTTAGTAAAACCGATCAAGACTTTGAGAAAGCATCTTGTATTTGGCTATGAAGACCTTGGAAAATGTTTGAAGGTAATCGGTGGTTTTGAAAAAGGTCTTCTCTGGTGAGGGTACCTATAGTCTTGAGAGAGGTTGCTATGGTTAACCCTATGTGAATGATTCCAGACTGGTTTATGTTGGAGTATGCTCGTGTCATAATAAATAATTATATGGCTAGTCATATGTGAGCCTATGGGGTCACACACATATACACTTAGACACCACTATCATAATGTATTTATCGTATTTACATTATGTATAACCTTTGTTACATAAGGGAGTATAGTGGGGTTTATGGATGTTGAAGGGCTTAAAGTGTAACTTTAGATTTGACATCAATTAGCATTAATGCTAATTGATTATGATTGATTATAATGAATGTTGATTGGGAGTTACACATGGGACTTCATAACCTTTCTCCCCTCCCCGGGTATACGGCCACAACACACACACACTAGGTGTTTTGGTTTTGGTTTTCTCTCCTTGATAATTCTAATAGTAGTCTTGTGCAAGGATTGATACAAGGGTTTAGACTAGCATCAAAGGGTGTTCGTTGGACGTGTAGTGTGTTTCACACATTGGGAAAGACCAACCTTATTGGTCTTTTGGTTTCTTGGTTCCATTCGGAGGTGATTGGTGTCTCGTTACCGGAATCACGCTACAAAGGTATAAACCTTATCTATGTTTTATTTGATTGATCATATGGCAATATGGATCCGTTGTTGGTGATGATTCCGCTGCGTTTATTTGATATTTATATGTTTGTTATATTCATCATCACCTATAGTGGTATCACGAGCCATCATATGTGCCATATGATTATCGGGTATGCGAAAAAATGGTCAAAAACGCGTGTTTTTAAGTGTTTTTTGAAACCACTTTCAAAACAGCCCCGAGGGCTCCATTTTTCATGGATTAAGAATGTTATTAATAATATAAACATCTGTGATTTTTGGTCCTATGGCCATTGGTTTCGCATTTGTTAATTAAACAATGTGTTCGGTACGCTAAAAATGGCTTTAATCGCGTTGTTTTAATCGATTCTTGAAACGATTTGAAAACAGCCCCTAAGGCTTAATTTTCTGAGGTAAAATGATTTTAGAAGGTCTAATTTCAGTAGGTTTGAGAACCTAAATCCATTTTACTCAGCGTACTCAATCGGGTTTTAATTCTTGTTCATTATTTCTTCGATTCGTTGGCTAAATCTTTTATTTCATGCTATTTAAATTGTTCCCATGGCAAATACATGCATGTTTGCTCATGGGATTAGCCAACACCTTGTTATGTTCATAATTTTATGGTATTATTATGTATATGCAAAGCCGATGAAAACCTAGACCACTTGTGCTATGAATGATTGTGATTGTCGTTTATTTCTTGTTATTTGGGTTTGCCATTGTTTTGGCTTTTATGTATGAATTTTAATTTGGTTTTGCCATTGTTTGGGCATTTTACAATAGATAGATAGTAGATTAGTTGTATTTTACATTCTATATATTGTAACCGATGCTTGGAATGGAATGGCTAAGCGTAAAAGACATAAAGGCGCAAAATGGCTGCTCGTACAAGCTGCAGTAAAAGCAGCGTTTCCGATGATTGGTGGCGTATTTTTAACCAAATTTTTGCTGCAGGTAGACAACTCATGGGCCCACAACTTTGTAGTTTGGTGCTAAGCTCGGGGATGACTCCTTCTAGGCCATTTGAGCCTCCGAATGCAGAAATTCTGGGCTGGCAGATTCACTTTTCATGTGCATTATGGGCTTCTACTTGTCCTTGCTTGGTCTTGGAGCAAGTGGGAGTCCTCCGTGTGGTTGTGGTTTATGTCCCTAGATGACTCTTGGTTCTCGTGATGGCTCACGAGACCAAGCATAGGTTCTTTCATCGGTTGAGGCTTTGCATATTGTGGTTGTGTGTTGGTTGTTTGCTTATTATGTATATTGTGAATGTATATAACTTGCAAATCGTTTTCTAAAACTTAAATCGCAACACAAACCATTTTCAAACTAAATCTTATGATTTAGTTTAACTAAGTTTAAATACGGATTTAACTTAAAATCATTGTTTTAAAAATAACACTTAACTTGTTATGTTTGTTATTCGATTTATGTATTGTCCAATCTCTATTATAATCCACATAGGTTCTATATTAGACTTGAAAATGGACAACTTGACACACATAAATTAAAACAATGATTAGACTTAAGTTAAGAAGAGTTTTTAACTTGTGCTACGAAGAATGAATGCATGCTTTTTCGTACACCTTTTTTGATTCAAATCAAAATATTCTACCCGTCACAAATTTAAGTCATGCCGTCCAATCGCTTGAGAACACTTGCAATTACTTTTTGCCTATGCGTGGGACCTAGGTTGAATTGTAACCCAAGGTGATTATTGTCTATGCGTGGGACCTAGATTTATTTTCGCACGTTCTCAAATTGGATGACTTAATCGAGTTAAGCGGTGAGACCTTGACCCGAGGCAAGGATGGGACTAAACATGCCTACTTGACACTAGATGCTTGCTCACTAGTGCCATGAGTCCCATAAGGATCTAAGAGTTGCACATGTAATGCAATTGGTGATCGTCGCCTACCAATTGAATCTACTATTGCTAGCAGATCAACTGATGTGATAGTAGAAGCACAATGTGGATCTTAGCCTTTTAAGTAAATTAATTGTTTTAAACATGGGGTAATTAATTTGTAAAAGGATAATTATCGAAAATACTAAAAATTGAACTTTGTAAATTCATATTAATGATATAATGCATCACATCCGTAAACAAAAGTTTGTTCTTTTCTTGTTAAAAAGACAAACTAGGTACTTCTTTCTTGAAAGAAAGAGACTTGTTCCTATCTGTTTTCTTTATGAGGAAATGTCATAATAGGAATATTTGAATTGTCCTAAATCTAATCAAACTCAAAGAACACCTACTCTAGAAATCGTGATGTCTTGCAAAAGTCAAAACGGTTAAGTATGGTTGCACATCTTATTCTTTCAAGTTTGTTTTATAACCCTTGTTCTGGTTCTGAAACATTGAAGTAAGATAAGATATTTGGATAACTAGAGAACACGTTTTCTATAGCTACCAAATAATATGAGTTTTAATAATTAGAAGATGGAAATATCAATAAACCGCAAAATGGTAAAGACAATTACTAGCATGATTACCTAGCAATTATCTTAACCCAATAAACCTAATAAGGTACTACACACCCTTGTGGTAAAATAGACCTTATGGAGGAATTGCATGCCTATTTTCAAGTTAAAATATCAATGATGGCTAGCCCGTCATCTATATGTTAGAACTTGATGCACTTCATTGAATATCTAAGTACATGTTTACTAGTCCAAGTGACTCACATTAGCAATAATGTGTAGATATTCAAAGAAAGAAGGAAAGTATCCAATTGACACTCGGTCCCACTAGTGACATAACATTTATGATGTTGTATAATCCAATGGGAGCTATGTGACTTTAATCTTGGTGACGAAACACATGTAATGTTGTCTAATCCAAATGGAGCCGTAATCTTTATTACCTTGCAGGTTGCCCATATTATTTCTTGATTGTCTTGAAATAATACATTACTTTCACACATGAAGCATCATAGTTTATATAAGAACCATTGCATGAATTTTATTAGATAACTTGTCGCGTTCTGATGTTGCTTCACGAAATGTTATCAATAAATTGTTATGCATGATTCATTATTAAAACAATAAAGTTCTACATATCTATATTTTGATTTTGTATAAAATCATATCGTGACAATTGTCATATTACGCATGATGTTGTGCGTGCACAAGTGGGAGAAATCTTCATTGTGTGCAAGATACAACATATAACAATATGACTAATAGTTTTCTTGTTGCAAGGTAAGAAAACTAATATTCTACTAGGACTTCTACACATAAAATGTAAGTTGCCCTAATTAGAACAAATGTCAAGATAATATGAAAAGCTACTTCAACATATTCACCGAATTGTTCAGTAAATATGATTATGTATTATTGTAAAGTCATAATATTGAAGTATGAAATTAACTTGAAATTACTATTGAGGCCAAGAGTCGACACTCTAAATTGCTTTACTTGAATATATTTAGGTCTCTTGTAAAGACTTAAACATCAAGTCTGTTAATTGTTGAAAGACTTATAACGTAAAGTAAGACGTTAACTTGTTATGTATTCTTGTTAAATACATGTACATGAAGTCATTAAAATTGTAAATGACGTATGACGTATAGTAAAATATTAAATGTTTATGTTTTCTAGTCAAAACATGCACATGAAGTTATTGACTTGGTCAACGACTTGTAAATTAAGTATGCAATGGGCTGAAAACATTGTTGATGCCATCTGGTTTGACTTGGTTGGCAGATACGTAAGCCAAAGAGTATAAGTTCATCTAATGAGTTGTGGGATAGTCTCACAACATCAATCCTCATGGAATATCACATCATTATGGTATGTCCATCATGGAAAATCAAACTCTATTGATATTGTTTGATATTTGATGACTTAAACTCTCTTACCTCCAACGCTATTAGGTTAGAAAATTGAATGTGCCATGGGTACACTCAATATGGTTCCAATCTGGAAGGTATTTAAGGCGCCATTGTGTTATGGAATGGGATGAATTCCATTATGTCTTGATTGAAGTTCTTAATTTGTTAAATACCTTAGAGTAAGTAATTAACAAACCGGGTCAAGAACTACTAATGTATTTTGGATGTCCCAATTGAAAACAATTTATTGTTTCTCAAGATCTTGTGTATCTAGAGATTAGTCTCTATGTACAAAGCAAGTGGGAGCACCTTTAGATCTTGAAGTTGTTCAAGAACTAATATATACAACCTTCTAGGTACACTTGTCGATGTCACACTAAGGTTGAACATGCTTATGTTAAACCATAGTATGATATCTCTCATTCATAGATCGGAAGGAAACTTCTTGCACTGAATGATATAGTCTTATATCAATGCTAAGGGATATAAGTTAGAGGTCATTGTGAACACCTTTAACTAAGAGTCGCATTATCGATTTTGAATCGATGAATGGCTCAAAACTATGAATGATAAGATGCAGTCCGTGGAAGACAATCACTCATGAAGCTTGATTGATCACTTACCAATCAGTTAGACTGTGAGGTTAAAAATGAGTTTCTCAATGAGAAGACTCAAAAGGACAAACTTGTACACACATTTAATTCACGAGTAGTGAAATGAGTTACTCATACTCAAGAAATTGACTATGATTAAATCTTCCTACCTGTAAATATTAAATGTATAAAGATGGTGAATTGTCATACTTATCTTCATGAAATGTGACAATTGGATTTCAAAACTCTTTTCTTATTGAATACATTTGCGAGGGCGATGTGTATTCAAAAGGGTTTGTGAATATATATAATCTTTATTATGTCTACAAGATACAAGAATCAAGTGTGGATTAGATAATGCATCTCGAGCTAAGATCTTTAGTTTACCATAAAATCATTAATTTGATTTTGATTAAAATAAGATCGATCTGAAGTACACTAAAAAAAGTGGGAACCTTGTATTTATTTTCTTAAATCTCATATGTTGATAACGTATTAGAAACATTATTCCATCTAAGCTAGAATTTATTCCTTAGTTTGGAATGAAGTTTCTCTTGAGAGTTTTAGAAAATAAAACATGCAACCTTGTTACATATGTTTGTTTGAATAAACATAAGCGGTTATTAAGTATGACACAATATGAAACATTATTGAGAGGAGTCTCAATAATCAATCTTACCTGATGAGATTGAAAGCATGAATAGAAACCTTAAGTTTAACTAAAGGATTAATTATGTATATCATATTGTGCATTGGACTAATTATATCATTTGCATGAATGCAAGATGATTGATAACAACAAATATCTAAGTGAATGTCATTAGATAATTGTTAAACGAACATTCTAATGGACCTACAAAGGACCAAATATATGTTCAACATTTACGGATATTTGAGGATCTACATTACATTTGCATACATTGATGCTTATTTAAGCGAAATGATGCTCAAACCTAGTCATGGTAGCATATCATCATGAATGATGACATTGTTGACTAGATGTGCTCGATCGAGAGCATTAATGCATTATACATTAAAAGAATAAGAATACTTTCGGTTTGAGAAGCTATTTAGATGATTGTCTATAGTAGGTGTTTTGCTAGTGTCAAACACCCTATGGAATGCATTCTTTGCAATACTCGTATTGTACTTGAATGCACAATCATCATACCTTTCATGGATATTGAAACAAGTATTCTCAAGGTTTCTCAGATGACTACTTGTTGTCTTGTACAACATGTTTTGATCATTGTGGGAACACGGTTTCGATCTATATGTAGTCTTATGCATATCCATTTATAGTATTTGAATAATTGGAATGCTAAGCGAGTTTATATTTTGTAATGAATTGATTTAATGGTTATTATCGTTTTCATTCATATCAAGCGTATTCTATATTTGCATGTTTAAATCCATGAATGATTTTCTTCATTCAAAACTTGTCCATTGTCGGTTGATGATGCGGAGTACCATCAAATTAAGACAATTGTGAGTGTGTTGGTGACCTTTTACCAAACTCACATGTTGTTCATGGTGATGAGCATTGGGTGACCCAACCTACGAGTATTCTTTGCATGGATCGGCGTCAAATAGTGAATCTCGAAAATGGTTATGTCAATTATCCTTAGACTTGAGATGCAAGCGGGTCTTGCATGTGAGTTTTATTCCTTGATATGGTTAAATGACATCACGAACAAGGTAGTTATAAAGGCCACTATCGAGAATGATTTGAAGCACATGAATGACACGTGCGATCAAAATAAGTTGTTCCTCCACATGGTGTGGAGTTAGATACTATAGGGCCCTCGATGATTTGAGCAGATGATTGTATGGCGTATCCAAATGAGATTAAGATGAATCTTAATTCACTTGGTAATCTTGTTCAATATCAAGATCGAGAACATAATAGTTGAACAATTAGAATGACTTTTGATCCATGTCTAATATTCAACATGGTATACGAAACAAAAGGATATAAGACATATAAACCATTTAATGAAATGTTTGGAAACCGACCTCACATATCACTAGGGGCATTGGCGTGTTGCTAGACGCTAACCATTGCTTGTATAATTACTTATCTATTATGGCGTCGCAAGTGGGAGCTGTTGGAGTATGCTCGTGTCATAATAAATAATTATATGGCTAGTCATATGTGAGCCTATGGGGTCACACACATATACACTTAGACACCACTATCATAATGTATTTATCGTATTTACATTATGTATAACCTTTGTTACATAAGGGAGTATAGTGGGGTTTATGGATGTTGAAGGGCTTAAAGTGTAACTTTAGATTTGACATCAATTAGCATTAATGCTAATTGATTATGATTTGATTATAATGAATGTTGATTGGGAGTTACACATGGGACTTCATAACCTTTCTCCCCCCTCCCCTTGGTGTACGGCCACAACACACACACACTAGGTGTTTTTGGTTTTGGTTTTTCTCTCCTTGATAATTCTAATAGTAGTCTTGTGCAAGGATTGATACAAGGGTTTAGACTAGCATCAAAGGGTGTTCGTTGGACGTGTAGTGTGTTTCACACATTGGGAAAGACCAACCTTATTGGTCTTTTGGTTTCTTGGTTCCATTCGTGGAGGTGATTGGTGTCTCGTTACCGGAATCACGCTACAAAGGTATAAACCTTATCTATGTTTTATTTGATTGATCATATGGCAATATGGATCCGTTGTTGGTGATGATTCCGCTGCGTTTATTTGATATTTATATGTTTGTTATATTCATCATCACCTATAGTTTATTCTCTCTTGGCTTATGGTTGGTAGATCTTTTCTTTGGGAATTTGCTTAGGTACTCTGAGTGAAAGTCACAGTGCTTAATCAAATGATCAGGACTATAACAAACAAAACATAAATTTTGACCTGTAATCCCAAAATTGCTTCTTCTATGTGTATGTCCAAACCTATCATGTCTATTTGGTGAATGATGAAAACTGTTTTGACCAAAATTATCCCAAAAAGGCTTAGCAGTATTTTGAAAAGGTTTTCTCAAAGGTACTGCTGAAGGTGTAGCAGTACTTTGAGTTGAAGGTACTGCTTGGCTTTTAACATCATCTACCTTAGGTGTCTCAGCTGTTTCTTTTGAGGTTTCAGACTTAGATTGACAAATAAGCTTTTTCCTAAACTCTAGATTGTCTATTCCAAAACGAGAAACATCTGCCCTAAGTGGTTGAAAACTACCAGTGGGATGAGGGACTGCAGGATAACCATTGTCTTTCTTAAATTCTGGAGGTGTTTGACTAACTGATTCCTCATCACTAGATGTGTTATCTATATAATTAATGAGTTCATCATCACTAGTTGTTACATCCTCACAATCAAGTTGGTTCTCATCACTAGGTGGGTTTTCCTTTATGCTACAAAAGTCCATACCAAATCCTAGTCCAGTTCTAATGTAAGCTCTTCTCTGTTTTTCAACATAACTAACATGAGAAAGACAAGATTGTCCCCAAGCAGCAAACTTTTCTAGCAATTCATCTCTCTCCTTAGTCAGCTTTTCAATTTCAGAAATCTTACATCCTAACTTCCATTAACTTAATTTTAACTAATAATCCTGTTGTTCATACTTTTCTGCCCAAGCCATTTCATTATTTTCATGTGTTATTATTTTGGCTTCCATAGACTCTAAAGTGATTTGGTAACCAGCTACCTCTGACCTAGCCCTACTATAGTTATCTCTTTCAGTAACATAGTTATTAAGCACTTTTTGATAAAAATTATGACACTTAGAGCATACCTCAGAGATAGGGGTGAACTTGGTGAAGTGGCTACCATATCAAGTAGAACAGGTTCCTCTTCACTCTCCATGCTCCAATCAAAGCTTCCTAGACCATCTCTGGATTCCAAAGCAGGATGTCCAGGTTCCTCATCAAAAGCTGTGCTCCAATCAAACTCTTCCACTGATTCTTCCATCGCTACCATACAATAGGTTCTTGGTTCATAATCAAACTCAAGACTCGGTCAACCTCGATATATTCTCTTGAGCAACCAAAGCTTTTGTTTGATGTCTGAAGTTCCTTTAGTTCAAGCTTAGGTTTCTCGGTTATCTGTTTGGCGATATTTAGCAAACTTGCATTCCCTTGCAAAGTGTCCGTCTTTTGTGATTAAAGCATTCAATCTTGGACTTGTCAAAGTGATACCTATTTTGGTTTAAAGTCGATGCTGTTCCTATTTTCTTCATGAACTTCTTGATCCTTGCAGTGATCATAGCAACTTGCCACCTTATATCAATTTCTTCAAGAGCATCCTCTTCAATTTGTGACAAATCCTCTTCATAAGTAACAGGTAGAGTGGCTTGATGAGCAAAGAATGAGCATACGACTTCATCAGAGTGGATAGTCATCTCATCGTATCAAGCCATCCCTGTGGCTTTGATGTGGTGTCCTCATAGCCATCCCTGTGGCGAGGAGCTTTGTTTTCAGGTTCAATTGATATGATGTGAAGATTGTTGGTTGAGATGAAAAGATTTGTGGTAGGCGAAGAATTTGTGAGGAGTGTATTTTTGTTCTCAGATCCGTTTGGTGAGAGACAAAATATGTGTGGTTGGCGTATTTGTTATCACAAAAATCTTAGGGTTAGGTTAAGTAAAATGTATGTAACATCTTATATTAACCGGATATGAGGGAGAGTGTTTGGTGGGCCTGAGCTGTTAACCGAGTACTCATCAAGGACATGGACCGGGCCTCATGGTGTGATTGGATCTAGGTTGTGCTTGGTGGATTTTGGGCTGCAACCGGGCCTGGATTGGACTTGGATCAGCTAAGCACATATGTTGGACGGGGCATATGATAAACCGAACACAACATAATTGATAGCCAGTTTTCACTTTGCCAAAGTTAATGGTAGCTCATCCACATTTTTCATTTAATATCTTTATAATAGGACTACAAACTTGGTTGTTTGCTTGAATAATGAGTCAAAGATTGCACTTGAGCATACTTGATTAATTTGTGAAGACATTTTGCGGCTTATCTAATGAACCGGGTTTGATTTTAAGATGGATTTGAGCTTTGTGTTGTTATCTCATTCCTAGGCTAGAGTTGCAAGATATGGTGTTATCAGTTGGGCTACATATGATCTCCGTTGGGCTTGAGCTAATTATTGGACCTAAATATAAGCAGCATTGGATATGGGCCCTCTGAAGCCTAAATTGATCAGGTTCAGTCATTATTATGGACCGGGTTCAAATTGCGGTTGAGCTTCTCAAAACAAAGATTTGTGATAATATGATTTGAGAATGAGTGTTATTGATGATGAGATTTGTGATAATGAGATTTGGTTGTTATGAGTTTTGATGACGAGATCCGATGATGATTTGGTATGATGATTGATGTTGTGGTATGAGGGTTGATACTTTGGTCTATGCATTTTCACAAAGAATATTTTATCTCGGCTTGAATTTCTATTGGAACTAGGGTGACTACGGAGTTGTTTGGTCGATATTTATTATTTGGGTTTGATGTGAAGATTTCCAGGCGAGTCTGCTTATTTCGTCTTCTTTCTTTCTACCCTTTCGCGAAGATGACTTGTTTGGGCGTTTATAGAGGGTGATAAATACTTGGCTATTTAATCACGGTTGTGACTCTTTCTCGCTTAACCCAAAACGTAGCTATCACTTCGGTGTCTCACTCAGTTGAGAATGTCAAGAGGTTTTGTACATTGGGTACACCGTTACTTGTTCACGAGGATTAGTACAAGTTTAAGTAACAAATCTGGGGAATTTTACTCCATGCTCAAGTTTGGTATATCAGGTTTACTTCTCCATGTGGTGACTACAATAGCCGACAGATTGCGTGAATGATGTGTTTACCAAAGTGTTGATTGGATGGTTGATGATGTTGGATAATGAACCATTGATGAACCGCTGCATGTTCCCCTAAAACTGATATTCACTGAAACCAAAGTTGTCATAACACATTCAAGCTGACATTGTTTACGGTTTTGTCTTGATTTTGTAATATCCCACGAAAGAATCTATTTCTCGGTTTAAATCATAGACTTGTAAAATCCCGTGACAATGGAAACATCCTGGTAATAGTAAAGTGCATTTCCGGATCTATCTTACGGTTTATTCTTGGTTTTGTAAAATCCCGCGAAAGAAACTATTTTTCGGTTTAAACCATAGAGTTGTAAAATCCCGTATTGATGGAACCATTATGGAGAAAGGAAAGCGTATTTCGAGATAATGCTGGTGCTATGATTTCTGCTTTGAAGAAGGGATAAAAGGGTGTACTTCATGAATTGGATGTGTGTTTGGATTTTCGTCATGGCAGTTTGGTTATTACATGGTTTTACGGGGTTATGTGCTTTTAACCATGGTCGGGATGAAACCATTATCAGAGTTCACCTAAAACGTAAAAGAAGTCTTGATTTGAGCTCTTGAAAGATGTGATAACGACGTTAATTCAGTATTATTTATTTGAGGTTGAAGTGAAATATCACGGGCATGTACTTAGTATCTGAAGGTATCGGGGATGGTTGGATGAAGATTCTTCGAGATCCATGTTCGAGCTTATTATCAAAAACGAAGAGTTGGAAATCTAGTTATTATTGGATGACTTTGTCCTTTTATTTTTTCCACTTAGGGGAAGTGGTCTCTTACCACCACAAAATAACTATCACTTTAAGGAGTTACGTTGTAGTGCTCAGTGTCACATTCAATTGTGGATTTTTCAAGAGGTGATGTATGTCTCATACTTGATGGTTGGTTGGTTGAAGAGTATAGAGTACTTAGAGATTCAATGGAGGATGAAGTCTCGGCACCGCTCTTTGTTACATATGTGCAAGGTTAAGTCACGAGTTCGGGTTAGTTTACTTCAGGGTCAAATTCATCATACTGGGTTTTCTCCATCATTTGTCACGACAAAGAGCCTACTGAATGATAATGGGGTGATTACATGTTTTGCCAAGAGATGATGAAAAGAGAGAGATTATGACGTATGAACACAACAGTTCATGCCTCGTTCCTCAAAGAAAAGAAAAGTGTACGCTTCAGTGCGCTTTATCTTCTGAAGAAGAGAAATCTTCTTATTATGACCATTCTCATCAACATGCTTCATACTTTTTCCATGCGCTTCAGTCATCAATTGAACCGGGATAAGATGTTCAATTATTCAATCAAGAATTTCAACTCCGTATGCAATTCTTAAGGGGGAGAAGAAGTGTGAATTTACAGCATGGTTGATTGATATCTAAGAATAAATGGTCAAATGGCTCCTAACTCATGTAAGAACCGAGCTTCTTCTTATTGAGTCATCTTTACATGGAGTTTCTTCTTAGAGCAGTTGGTTGACATCGTCATACATACTGGTGAGTTTAATGACAATGTGATTCCAGTTGCGGGGCTGATTTCCTTGATGAACATCTTTCTGTTCTTGTTTAATTGGGAGGGATTTGAGTTAAGGGGATTTGGTTTATGTATGCTAACGGGAATGCATTTGGTGAGTTGAAGATGTTAACTTTTGATCCTCAACTGGACAATCTTGAAGAAGGTCGAGTCTACAGTTTGTTCTATATTTTCTGCTACATGTTAGAAGACTAAAGACGAGTTGCATTTAACGATCTAAAGACTTCTTCTTAATTCAAGCATTTATCAAACAGATTGTCGGTTTAGGGGAGAGCACTAATTGGGGGAGAGTGATATGTCGAATTTAATTTCCAATTAGACTTGCTCACATTATTCAGCAGGTTCATTCTCACAAAGACTTCAAGCGATCTTCTCAACAGATTTCAAGTATTTGGGCTTATAATATGATTGCTGATTTTGAAGTGTCAAAACCAGCAAGGGGGAAGGAGACAAGCATCTAAACGCGAGTAAACTTGATGAACTTAATTCTTCTAAGTGATTGAAGATATCCCGGGAAGACAAATGTTATTACCGCAGAGAAACTCAAGGTTTGACTCATGGCGAGTAAACTTGATGAACTTAATTCTTCTAAGTGATTGAAGATATCCCGGGAAGACGAATGTCATGACCGCAGAGAAACTCAAGGTTTTACTCATCAAGGCGTTTAGTGTTATTATTCCAACTATGTGGGGGAAGTGATGTTAGAGAAAGTTTACGAAGATATAAGAGGTACATAAGTGTGTGATGATCTCGATGTTATCGCAATCATCGGGAGAGAGAATTGTGTACATTGGGGCGCTCATTTGTCTCACTTGAGGGCTTAATCGGTGATTCGAGATATAATCACTTACTCTAGAGTTGACATCCGCAGATTGTCATCCGTAGAGAAGATCGGTGATTCACCTGCTTCTTCAATGTTATCGGTTATTCTCTCTTTGGGCATTCGGTGCCGGGTTCTTGAGCTTCATACACTTTCTTTGGGAGAGAAAAGTATACATCGGGTTATTCTTTGGCTATTGGATTTAATCGCTACTTGATGGTATAAGTTTCTTTGTCTTCGGGTATGTGTATTCGGGTTCGTGAGCTCTAGTCTAAGAGACTGACTGCATCAATTCATCTACTTGGGGGAAGTGGTCTCTTGACAAATCGTTGGGGGTGCATAGCTTCAGACTTCAATGGAAAAGAAATTTGAGAAGATTATTTATGAGTGGGATGATACGTTGCTGTTCTTCTATTGGATGGTATAACCTCGAACGGAGAATCTCGATTATCATTCTTAAAAGGAGCAGCGGGATTTATGATAATGGTGTGCTTCTCTGTGCACCTGGCTAAGGAAAGCTTGAAATAGAGCTTCGAATATTCTCATCTAATGGATTTTTGGTTTGGGGGGAAGCTGCCAAAGTCTCACTTTCAAATGGTTCAATTTCTCTCACTCAGGAGCCTCGAAAGCTTTGGTGGTGAATGTTTAAGAGATGATGACTTCCATCTTCTGCAACGGGGCTGCTCGATATCCTTATCTCAGTACTCGTATCATCATCTTCTTTAACTATATCATCTACTCTATCTTTGTATATGTTTTTCAGAAAAACAAAATACAAAAATATAAAACCAACAAAAAGAAAATAGAAAAATATGAAACCTTCAAAAACCATAAAAATTAGAAAATTTGAAAAAGACAAAAAATATGTTTTCTCAAGACATGTCTTCTGGTGTCGATAACATCTGCGGTCTTAGAAATGTCATTCAACAATGGCACGGGACCATAGATGAAGTTCGAGCAGAAGGTGTACATATTTCTTTTCAAAACATGTCACAAATCATATGGCTTACAGTTATTTCAGACTGTAACCCGTTCTTAAACCATGGCTTGCAGTTACTTTAGACTATGACCCGCGCTTAAACTATGGTTTGCCATTATTTCAGATAGCAACCCGCTCTTCAAGAAAGGAAAGTGCTGCGCTAAACCAATTTGTCAAACATTTCGTGCACTTATCCTAAAAACTAAAATGAGGAAAGTATGTCGAAGGACTGCTGTTCCTACACAAATGTTTTTCCGTCTAAAATTCTTCAGAAAAATATTTGTTGTTTTCTAATGGTGGAAAATGAGTTGCTTGAAAAACAATCAGTATCAGAATGTTCATATAATTAAAAACTCAATCAATGACTTCAGCGCTTTTAAACATTTCAGAAAATAAGTCATTGATTGAGGGGGAGAATGTTTTCAAATCTATATCATCTAACGAGCTTTCTTAATTATCCTATATGCTTAATTAAAAATCATGTTAACCTATGTTGAAGGACTAGGTGCCTAGGATATCATTGTCATGATTAGATGATTAGAGTTTGATGAACACATTATTCCCATGCCTTTACACGATCTGATTGATATGTTGAATTGACTGTTATTAGTCAATTGTTGTTTGGGTGATGTCGACCACCATATATCTGTATGTGTGTTCACTAACGTATGCAGGTACATTGGTATATAAGAATGTTCCCGATCCGGATCCCACAATTGAAGATGATTGGATGCCGAAAGGAAAGGGTAACTATATCTTGGGTTGACAAATGAAGAAACGGAGCTTAATTGGACTTCTATGGAGTGTTGGCATAGAAAAATGCAACGTAAGAGGTCTCACTGCATCAGCAGATGGTTTTCTTCTAAGTGATTGAAGAAACGGATCTTAATTTGACCTTCGTTGGCATTATAATGCAACGTAAGAAGTCTCACTGCATCAGCAGACGGTTTTTCTTCCAAGCCCTACAGCAACAATAGAAGCTTCTCAACCACCTAACGTATCTTTATGCAGGATAATAGTGTACCATTTCTTAAACAATTTTTGAATAATTTTGTTTTGAAAAATGGAAAAATATTGTTTTGAAAATTAATTGGACTTAATTTTGAAAATCACCGGACTTTATTTTATCAAAACCTAAGTCACTCAATCTTTGACTATGGTCATCGATTGAGGGGGAGAGTGATTTAAAATAAAATATTTTCAAACGATATTTCTTCACAAAATTCCGGATTGTACAAAATAAGTGGTGATCTAAAGATTTAATGTTATGTCATGGTATGATTTTTGTTTAAGAATCAAGATCTTTCAAAATGAAAATTTTTTTGTTCTTGTTTGATTGTGAAATTGTTTTATTTTACTTAAAGATCTCCTAAAAACTATCATACCTGACACTAACAATCTTTAATGTCTTAAATTGATCCTTATCAGTCATTTTTCAAAATTAAATGTTGCCACGTCTTTCCCCAAAATTTTCTAAATGATTTAAATCAATCAGGATCCAAAATCTCAATTGGTTTGAAATTTTTGATCGAGGGAGAGATCGTGATTTAAATCTCAAATCAGGTTTTAAAGGGAAATTGTTTCAAAACACTCCTGCCTCCATGTGCCAAACGATTTCAAATATACAATGCACATGTTGAGGAGGAGCATTTAACCAAAAACCAGAAGAGTATTTAAACCATGCGCATTTTCTCCCATGTTTTCTAAACCGTATTAAATCACTTGGGATCCAAAATCTCAAAGGGTTTGATATTTTTGATCGGGGGAGAATTTGTGATTTAATATGAAATTTGATAAAAAAGGTGATCATTTGATTCAATGTGTTGGCTCTCTCTAATATGTGCTAAACGTTTTCATATATTGATGCACATATTGAGGGGGAGCGAATGGTTTCTAAATGGCTTTTTGTGATCGTGGTTGTGCTTCAAAAGAACTCCTGCCTCTATGTGATAAAATGATTTCAAATATCCTACGCACATATTGAGGGGGAGAATTTACCAAGAAAATCAAAAGGCTTTTCCTAAGGAAATTGTGATCAAGAAAAGATTTCAAAGATCTCTTGCCTCCATGTGCTAAACAATTTCAAATCAAATGCACATGTTGAGGGGGAGCATTTCTAAAATGCTCAAAACAATTAAGGTACAAAATGCTTTGATTTTATATCACAAGTACCTTGATTGATTTTCCAAATGATTTTTCAATTGGTTTCAAGAAGGAATGAACTGTACCAAAAGACCGACCATTTTACTTTATGCATGGAGTTATAAGGATGGTGAGGTTAGGTATTAGTTCCCACGATCCGTCAGAACCGGAGGGATCTACCCAGGGACAATCCACTAGATAGTGTAGAAGTCCTTAGGTATGAAAAAAAAGAGAGAAAAATGAGAATATGGGAAGAGTGCGGACTGAGATACAGCTAGAACTGGAATAAACCCAACAAGGTTCTAGTAATGAAGTCTCGGTAAGCACTGAAGGGTTGAAGAATGAAAAGAAATTGAATGTAAAAGGGTGAAAAGAAATAGCCCTCCAATTATTCAACCTTAGGGCGAAACCGAGTTCAATTCATATGCTCTTGGTGGTTACTAAGGTAACACGGTATTGAAGACAAGACATCATGGACCCAAGTGATGCACCGCACTACAACTTCCAAGCTACTCAAGTTCCTCTTAAAAGGACTTGTTTCATTCTCACGGGGAACCGACATAATCTATCGACTTTCTCTTAGAGATTGTTGATATTGAAGAAGGAGACCCTCTCCCTAGTCTCCGGCATAGGAACCAAATGTGCACAATTGAGTCTTGAGCCAAGAGATCATCCACAATATCTCATTAGGACACAAAATTAATGAAGACTTGCTGTTCCACACAATGTGGAAAGTAAGTATATATTGAGAGTCCTACGCATTATGCTTGTGGTATTGCCAGAACATCTGAGTGATATGCAAACATAGTCACGATGAAGATGGAAAGCCTTCTAGAGCCAACATCAAACAAGCTCTTGGTAGGTGGCATGTGAGATCTTTTCTAAAGATCAAGCTTGTGACAACTGGATAGAAAAGATGGGGCGATTCATTCTTGAATCAACCTTGGTCCAGGAAATGAATTGACGAATACTTTTGGAAAAACTGCTCGATGTGCAAACCTTCTTTTCTCTAGCACATCGAGTGTGTATTCATGTTTTCAAACACAAAAAGTATCTCTGATTGAAAAAAAGAAAATACTTATGGAAAAACCGTTCGATGTGCAAATCTTCTTTTCTCTAGCACGTCGAATGTGTACTCTTTTCAAATACAAAAAGTATTTTTGATTGAAAATTGATCTTTCTCATAAAACCATCGTCGTATTGCAAAACTCTTTCTTCTAAGCAATACTCGATTGTTTTCAAATCAACTTTTCATCAATCAGTGAATCTCAATTCGCTGGTTCACTCACTCCGTGTTGTCTTCTTTGAGACGTTCCAGTATGAGAATAGCTAGAACAGATGCGAAACTGATAAGGTTTTAAAAGGTACCATTTTGAGGGGTCGTTTTAGCCCTTATTTGATCACTTTTATATCCGTTATTGCTTAATATCGTTCCATTTCACTTTTTAGGTCTCTTGAAGGCAAAATCTTGGAATGGCACTTATTTGGACGAAAAGCGCGAATATCTGAAGAAATTGGCCAAAGTCAAAATCGAGACACTCAAAATTCTTGAAAATAGAAGCGCGGCGTCGCTGCTTAGCGACGCCGTCAGAGGATTTTGTGACGGTCAAGACAAAACTCGTATTTTCAAGAGACGGCGTCGGGCTTTAAAGGAGTAGACCATCGCAACTCGGACGGCCTAGATGTGACCAGACGGCGTCGGGGAAGGTCAAGAGGACGGCGTCACGGGCATAAGGTGACGCCGTCGCAAGGTTAACGTGGCCAAGACGAAACCCTAATGACGGCGATACGACGGCGTCACGAAACATAAGGTGACGCCGTCGCATATGTAATCTTATATATAGAATCCGAATTTTTCAGTTTTAGGAGAGTCTTTTTGGAGTGAAAACCTAAAACCGAACCTAAGGTGTCTTGTACAATATTTTAGGGTTCTAAACCTTATTTTACATCAAGATAAGTATTTACTTCATCAATTCAATTATGTCTTTGATTATTTGTGTGTACGCTTGCATGTTCTCCATGTCCGGCTAATTTATTTGTGTGTTTGCTTAGGAAGTATGAAACTTAATTATTGAATATTGATTGGTTGTTTCTTATCTTAGTTGATTAATGATCTAGTAGTGCAATAGGTCATTCGTTGTGTACTTAATGCTTGATTCATCTTTGTGAACCTTAGAATATGATTACCGAGTAGTCGTAGGCTAAACCATCCGAAGAGTGCCTTAGAGTAAGAGTTTATCATCCTAGTGGGTTTTGTAGACGAGACCCTTTGGTAAGTTCAAAGAGTTGGGAGAAACGCATACCCTACAACTTTAGACACACAACGCAACTAAGAATAAGGACGTGACAACTCAACCATCAATAGGAGATAATTAAGGAGTAGTAAACCTAAGTAAACACATCTTTAAACTATCATACGAGTACACATAAATTAGACATAGACTCCCACAACCTTAGTTTAGATAATTAGATAATAGTAGAGTAATCGGTAGAAATACCAAACCCCCAAATCCAATACCGAGATTCGTACCTTTCAATTTCATAAAATATAAAAATACAAAAATAATCTTCCTCAACCTCAACCTTAGCGTAGTAACTTCTCACTAGCATTCCTATTCCCCAGAGAACGATATCAATACCGTGGCTTACCCTAATTACTACACTACAACGATTAGGTTCACGCCTAGGTGTTATAAAACTTGCTCGAGAAAAGGAAGTTTCCTTGACCCCGAACAGCGTGTAGCGTTATCAAGTTTTGGCGCACGCGGAATAGAATAGCTAGTTAGTAGTCCACCTCGTTTAGGTTTCTTTGTGATTCCTATCAAGTAAATGTTTTCTCATTTTAGCTTTCTCTTAGTCTATCCCCTTCTTTGTGTTTGTGTTCAGTAAAACCCTTTTCATTTGTCGCTATGGCAAGTGAAATTGCATTGCATCATTAACAAATGAGGAACAGTTGAATTTCACTGATTGGTTTGGTTTTAATTGTTCTAATGAATTTGTGAGTGAACTTAGAGATATCCAAAAGGAGATGGGTGTAAGATTGGATGGATTTGATATATTCGTACTTGTGTGGCTTCTATTCAACAATCGTTGTCGGGATCAACTCCTTTAGTGACACCTTCGGAGAATTTTTCGGAAAAGCCTCCTATGCATAAACCATCAATTGAATGATCTTAGGCACCATGATCAAAAAGACCTAGTTTTTAAGAACATGGAACCTAAACCCGAACAAGATTGTGAGATGGTTATCGTTGAAGCGCCTAGTTGCATGCGTGGGATAGATTTCAAAGCATATGACACGCGTGAGGAATCCTTTAGGAAAATAGAACATAGTGATCAAATTTTGAGAATAATTCTTATGAATCGGACCAAGAATTTGAAATGGCTAAAGAAGGATTTGAGATGCTTAGGAGTGTATTTGGGTCGATCATACTAAAACACATGATGAACGTTTAGGAGGTCTAGATATAATGGAGAAAAGGTGGAAACTCCAAGCCCACAAGCCCTACCATCACTGAGGAACACACATCACCTATAACTTACAGGAAGAAGTAGAAGAGACTATAGGAACCCGATTGATAGAGAACATTTGGACCAAACGCCACTAGAGAATGTAGGTTTAGATGCTTGTTGTCATGACCTCTCTTATTCCTAGGAAGTTCTAATTTTGATGAACCGGAGCCTCAACCAAAACTTACCCAATTTTCCGTCTTTAGATGTGAATCTTGGAATTGAATTAAGCCCCAATCCACCCATCAAAATAGATAGTCCGGGTAGTTGCTTGATAAAGGTGATAGATTCTAGGCCATGTAGAGTGGAAGCTAATATAGGAGTAACCCATGACCTTACACACTTATATCACCCATTCATGGTTGATAACAAGAAACATTATGGGTTTAAACCGGGTTTATTAGGTCAAGATGGATCCTTTACTAAGAATATTTTGAAGTTGATAGAAAATGATCCATTTTTAGGAGAGAGATTTGATTCACCCGCTACACCAATAGACTTAGGTAAGGTTATATTGAATGGAGCACACTCCTTTGAGCACATAAATCACCCATCACCCTCTCCTCACGTAGCAAATTTCCACCCTAAGGGTGTGTATCACTACTATCACCCGCACTTAAACTTAAGTGTAGGGAAAACCTCCCCTTTATCCGTTAAATAAGGGTAGAGTCAGGCTCGTGACTCGAACAAAAACAAGCGCTTCTTGGGAGGCAACCCATGTGTATTTATTTTTCATTTTCATTTGTGTGTCGTATATCTTTTATTGATTGTTTATTCTCATGTTTAAATTTGTAAAAATGCTTTATTTTGTTTTTAACCTCGTCTTGATTGCATATAAAGGTATTTTACATAAGGGATAAGTGTAGGGAGAATTACACGTTTTCAAAAGAAACGTAAACATGAGAATAACAATTCATTAAAAGATATATATATGTGTTTGTTAGAGTCAAATGCTTGTATCGAGTCATAATGAATGTTTTGCGAGAATTTTTCGATTCTAAAGATATAAATTTTCCGTAATTTTTTCGTAAAATCATGAACGCTTTTTGTCGGGATAACTGACGGCGTCGAGATTGCAACTGACGGCGTCGGGAAGGAGTAAAACATCGATCACTTTTCTCGTTTCGAGCTACTTATAAATTTTGGAATTTTCGTGTCTTAATTTTCTTAGAAATTCAGTAAACATCCATTCCACAAGCATTATATCCTAGTTTAAATCGAGTCTTAAATATATTATTACCCGATTTTACCAGAAGGTTTCGTTTGTTTTCTTCAAGTGTGCGAGTTTAGTTTGTCAAGAAGAAGTTACATAAGATGGGAAGGAGCTTTTCACGCAATAATTCTTCTTGAAAAGGATTTAACCACCACTTTACGGATCCTACCGAGCTAATCAAGGAGTATTAGTTTCTTCGTTTTAATTACCTTCCATTATCATAACTTTGATACTTTCGGGAACATTGGGGACAATGTTCGGTTTAAGTGTAGGAGGAAAATAAACGGAACTTTGAAACTATGCTTATCCTTGACTATTTGCTTTGTCCAATTGTGATTATGTAATAAACCATGAGAAAATGTCGGTTAGGGTAATTTTGGCACCAAATTTAAAATTTTTTCATGACATATAGGAGTGGGCCATTAGTCTTCACAAAAGCGTCTCACGGATAGGAAGTTATATGACTAGCACAAAAAAACCCTTTACCACCTAAATTCCACCCAAAATGTGAGGATCACCCTTAGATTAGTAGGAATTAAAGCATTCATCTTCAATGCTTAGAGTGTGAACCGGTAGTATATTAGATTCTAGAACTTGTTTTGTGATGCATTTCGAGATCGCAAGTGAGGCTACACTTGTGTAGCTAGGAATAACTAAATGATAAGAGGCATTAGGATAAACCCTTGTTTGATACCCGTAATATAATTACTTCTTCCACATCGGTTGAGTAATTCCCCACACCCTTTGCGTTGTACTCATCTTTAGTACACGATACCCTAGTTAACCCCTCGAGCCTATCCTTTTCGCGGTTCTTGTGATGTTTCGTTTTTCCGAAATATCAATGAAAACATTGTTTACACCCCACCCCAAATATACACCCAAATCGCCTTAGCCTACCCTATATGCACTCACTTTTAGTGCATTATTGTTATCACCCAAAACCCTTAGTTCAATTATCTCGTTGCTTGCATGAGTTGCTAAGTCGAGTCATATCCCTTGTATACGTTTTGGGACGATTGGGATTCACGGAAAAGTTAAAGTTTGTGAAATGACGGAAGGGAACGTTAAATTCAAATTCCCTTTGTTTGCATAATAATGTACCCCAAGTGTTTTGATCTTTTCAATTCGAGTCAAATTAGTGTTAGAGTAATAAAAACTCAAGTGTAGGGATGTGCCTATAAATCCCTATTATTTTGATGTTACCGTAGAAGATGCTAGAGTAAAAGTGTATAAAAAAAAAAAATCGAATAAAAAAATAGAAAAAGAGAAAAAAATTAGAGAGTAAAAAAAAAAAAAAAAAACATACGTGCTACCATCCTACATCTATCCTTTAATTTTATATTTGTTTATTTTCGTTGCCTAGAGTTTTAGAGTGTCGAGTCTTGGCTTAGCAACGCCATTCTTCGTATGCTTGTAACATAGAGATTTTTGACTTGCCACCACTAAAAAGCCTATCCCACCAAACCCTTTATTTCCCTACCGTAAGCCTAACGTTACAACCCTTTAAAAGACCTCTTTGATAGTCTTTCCTAGGTGCTTACGCCAAAGCGATGGAGATTTGATCTATTCTCAAGCCTATGGTAATCTATGTACTAGGACCGGTTAATGAGTGTTTATCTTCCATTTCCTATTTTTATATTTCATATATACACCGAGAGATGTGAGTATCCAAACACCCCATGTGAGGTGCTAGTATGTAATTTCCGTGCTTGTTATGACTTTCATGGGCTTATATGTGTTGTGGACGTTTTGAATCAATGCTTCATGACCCCTAACTTATAAATTAATTGGCTAAAAGCACATTTGCTTGAGGAAAAGCAAATACCAAGTGTAGGGATATTTGATAAGGTTTTAAAAGGTACCATTTGAGGGGTCGTTTTAGCCCTTATTTGATCACTTTTATATCCGTTATTGCTTAATATCGTTCCTTTTCACTTTTAGGTCTCTTGAAGGCAAAATCTTTGGAATGGCACTTATTTGGACGAAAAGGCGAATATACGAAGAAATTGGCCAAAGTCGAAATCGAGACACTCAAAGTCTTGAAAATAAAGCGCGGCGCCATCGCTTAAGCGCGACGCCGTCATAGGATTTTGTGACGGTCAAGACAAAACTCAGATTTTCAAGAGGCGGCGTCGGGCTTTAAAGGAGTAGACCGTCGCAACTCGCACGCCTAGATGTGACCCGACGGCGCCGAAAGTCAAGAGGACGGCGTCACAGGCATAAGGTGACGCCGTCGCAAGGTTAACGTGGCCAAGACGAAACCCTAATGCCGGCGATACGACGGCTTCACTAAACATAAGGTGGCCGTCGATATGTAATCTTATATAGAATCCGAATTTTTCAGTTTTAGGAGAGTCTTTTTGGAGTGAAAACCTAAAACCGAACCTAAGGTGTCGTGTATAGTATTTTAGGGTTCTAAACCCTATTTTACATCAAGATAAGTATTTACTTCATCAATTCAATTATGTCTTTGATTATTTGTGTGTATGCTTGCATGTTCTCCATGTCCGGCTAATTTATTTGTGTGTTTGCTTAGGAAGTATGAAACTTAATTATTGAATGTTGATTGGTTGTTTCTTATCTTAGTTGATTAATGATCTAGTAGTGGAATAGGTCATTCGTTGTGTACTTAATGCTTGATTCATCTTTGTGAACCTTAGAAATGATTACCTGAGTAGTAGTAGGCTAAACCATCCGAAGAGTGCCTTAGAGTAAGAGTTTATCATCCCTAGTGGGTTTTGTAGACGAGACCCTTTGGTAAGTTCAAAGAGTTAGGGAGAAACGCATACCCTACAACTTTAGACACACAACGCAACTAAGAATAAGGACGTGACAACTCAACCATCAATAGGAGATAATTAAGGAGTAGTAAAACCTAAGTAAACACATCTTTAAACTATCATACGAGTACACATAAATTGGACATAGACTCCCACAACATTAGTTTAGATAATTAGATAATAGTAGAGTAATCGGTAGAAATACCAAAACCCCCCAAATCCAATACCCGAGATTCGTACCTTTCAATTTCGTAAAATATAAATATACAAAAAATAATCTTCCTCAACCTCAACCTTAGCGTAGTAACTTCTCACTAGCATTCCTATTCCCCTAGAGAACGATATCAATACCCGTGGCTTACCCTAATTACTACACTACAACGATTAGGTTCACTGCCTAGGGTGTTATAAAACTTGCTCGAAGAAAAGGAAGTTTCCTTGACCCCGAACGACACGTGTAGCGTTATCGTAAACCCCGTCAAGGAGATTCTTTGGAATTATACCGATCACAGCAAGACTTGTAATCGATCAACGGGAACCGTGGGCGTGTACCTCAATTCAATGAAAGTGATCAAAGACACTTTCGTGTGTTTTATTGCTAATCGTTGTTTGTAGGTACATTTGAACGGTTGCAGCTGATCAGAATTGATGAGTCAATCCAAAGCCGCATGCTCACAGCATCCACACTTAATTGAAGAAATCATGACTTGTGCATATCTATAGAACCTGGCTCTGATATTTTATACTATGTTTCCGCTACGCTGCTGCAAATATCATGAGCCAGTAAAGCTTCGCTACTCTGATGAAAAGATGTCATGATCAAAAGGGTGTGAGCATGTCAGTCCAAAAGTCACAACATCACATGAAGGTAACACTACAAAGGTGATCCAGAGATTTACTGTGGCTGATGATCTCAAAGACAGCTCGAAGATCATCAAAGATGTGGATCAGTTAAAGGCCTCCACTTAAAAGTACAAATCATTTCGGACTTTGAAGAATCACTACAAAAGCACAAAGATTGCGGAAATTGAAGAATAGAAGTCTACGAGCTCAGAATAGAAGACAAAGAAAGAATGCTAGGATGCAAAATGTATTTCATCGGGTGACCTCCCTTAAGGGGAGATTGTTAGGAATTGGAAATTCCATGTTAAAGTGTCGGTCACCCCAATTATGGTCTAGCATATGTTAGCTCGTAGACGTGGTGTTATTTACGTTATTTAGTAGTTTATTAGTTAGTTTGTAGCGTAGCATAGTTTAGTGTAACACGGTAGAGGAAGGACGGGTCTTTACCCACTGTATGCCTGATCCACAGTCCGATAGGAGGACGTTAGCTTTGTAACTATAAATACCCCTTCCATCCATGGAAGGGGTGGAGCTTTTCTTTAATCTAACCTTACATTTGTTAACCAAGTCTCTAGCAAGAAACTCCCTCACATCTCTTTCTCTCTCAAATGGCTATCATGTATTTCCATCATCCAAGACCACCCGAATCATCAAACACAACAATATTTTCGATCCTACACCATCTCAACTAATTTTACCTAATTGGAAAATTTGTGTTTCTAGGACCAACCATGCCTTACTCATCATCATGATACCGCCCATTGCCTTACTCATTACTATCGAAATGAGGAACTCTCAAAAACCGACCGCAAGGTCTTCAAAAAGCTCGGAAAACGACTTATCCACGAAGGTCGTGTAATCAAGGAATGTTTCCATGAGGATACCGAGATTTGTCAAGTCTTCTCGGCAATCAATTTTGATTGTCTTCTTGACATTAATGAACAAATTTTTCCGGTCTTCATCTTTGAGTTTTATAAAAGCATTAGGATCATTTGAAACGACGATGATAGCATTTCAATCGCTTTCATCATCAATAAACAAAACTCCACTCTCCCTCTCAACACCTTTGCTCAAATTCTTTGCATTCCTTGTGAAGGAATTTGTATGTACTCTCAAGATTGGGCAATTAACACTCAAAACCTTGCACTTGATTCTAAACCAATGTACCATACTCCTCTTGATGAACCCGAAACCATCCGAGACACCATTTTCAAAATAAGAGCCGACCAATCCCATTTCAACCGAAACAAAAAGCTCCTTTACCGTAATCCTTTTCAAATGGAACTTTTCGAAATCTATCCCATGTTTAGAAAATGGGAAGAAATCCTTAGGGAAAATGTCATTAGCCTAGTTGGTAACAAAGATCATCCAAATGCATGTCTTGTGCAAATGATCTATTGTCTTATCCACCAAAAGCCATTTAACCTCTCCTATTACATGGCAAGGAGAATGGCCGGGGTATTCAAAGATTCCAACATGGTACTTCCGTATGGTATGCTCCTAACACGACTTTGTAAGTATGTTAGTGCATTGCAACCATCTCCTATCAACAATGATCATTTTTTTTCCAATCATATAATGGTACCTCTTACCAAAATACCCTCTAAACGCTTCATGGTCAATGGGAAGAAACCTAAAGCTCTCTCAGACTCCTCGGAAGGAGAAGAAGAAGAAAATGAGGAAGAAGAAGATGTCGACCCCATAACCAACATTGAATTGGAACCCTTCGATTACTACAAACAACTTCCAACCATTCCAAACGAAACCGCGGAATTCAAACAATTGAGGGGCATGATTCAAAATCTTGCTTACAACCTCACTAAGTCGTCAAAAAGGAAAAGAAAGAATTGACGAAAGAGACAATAGGAAAATGCTTATATTTAACTTAACTTATGTATGGATGATTATGTTTTAGCACTTTGGTTTGTGGTAATTTGGATATTGTTACTTTTATCATTATTAATGAATGTTGCTTTGTGAAAACATGCTTGTACTTGTTTTTTAGTTTAATGGTTAATTAGTGTGCAGAATCTGCACATCATTTTGTGGGGATTCTGATCTGCAGATGCCGGATCCCTAGGATTAGCCTAGACGGATCTCCCTTGAGGGAACCGTGGGATCTGTGACATCATATCTGCAATACAGCATTCCTTGCATCAAGATAGCTTACTAAATTAGCTAAACATAAGATGTTTGAACTTAACTAAGTTTATTTCAAGGATGAGAAAGGCTTAGACTCACTTATAGCTTACATAAGATCTTAGTCAAAATGTATCTTGATTTATCAACACATCAAAACTCACCATCACAACCTGTTTCTCATCTTTCAAAACACTTAGGTAGACATATTGAACAATTTTAGGAAATTGTTTCCCGTCATCTTTATCTCAAAGTGGGTCAAAAATTAGTTCTTTTTAATTCTTGTGATTTTTAAGGATTTTTCAAATTTCACCTCAAACTAAAATCTGATCTCTAGGATGATTTATTATGACTTAACACCACCAAAACTCTTAGTGTTATCCTTTAACATCCATTGGTAGTCATCTAGTCCCATTTTCCTTCCATAAAAAACAATCATTTGCTATAACACTCATTACTCTTGATCATTCAAGTGTATCCTCATCTTAGGAACTTAGGATGACTGAAAATTCAAAATAATATAGGTTTTAGCTTTTAGAAACTTGATTTCTAACCTGTCATAACTGTTGAGAGCCGGATCCCTAGGATTAGCCTAGCCAGATCCCTCAAGGGAGGGAACCGCGGGATCCAGGTGACAGATTATGTCAAATTTAGCCAAAATCAATCTTTTCAAGCTCATCTTGCTCACTCAAACACTCCATCTCATCTTGAATGAGTTCCTAGATCAGTGAACCTCTGAACTTCAACCTTGTGCATGTTAATCATCACATCTAAGAATCTTAGTGGTTTAAGTCTTAAATGCACTTGCCAAATTCTTCCCTTTATAAGCCATATTGCTAGAACACTTTAGTCATCAAACACAAACACAATTATCAGCAATTACAACCATCTTCCTTAGTCATTTCATCATGAGAAAGGCTCCTAGTGCTAACTCATCCACCCAAGAACCACCCAAGAAACTTGCTAGGGTCATACACGAAGTTTCCTCAACCGAATCATCTCTGGGTAAGTCTACAAATGCTAGGATTTCCCCTACACCAAAGAAACCAATCAAACTAAAGAGGATTGTTCCCACAAGGATATCACCACCAAACTCTACTAAACCAAACATACCCTCCACAACTCAACCAACATCATTGGTGCCTAGAGCCACCTCACAATCATCTCCACATTCTCACAACTTAGAGGACTTACCCCCTTGGCCATCTCATATTCCACCACAACTTACAAACTCAATTGAAAAGGTTGTGCAACAAAACCAAAGTTTCGAGTCAACACTTGCACCAAGTTCAACTTCTCTAATTCCCCCCAATAGCCTATTTTGGATTATGAGGAGACATCAAAGTCAACCACCCGATCACATAAAAGTTAACACTTCTTTACCTCCACCCTCAAACATTGTTGAGCCACCACTAAATGAGCTTCAACCAATTCTTCCCTCATTTGAGGATCCTCAACCCACTTCACTTGAACCTCCGCTTCAAGAAGCACAAAATCATGACAATGATTGTTATCATTGTAAACATGTTGAAAGGTTGATACATGAAATACGTGAAGAGAAACGTTTCATGTTTTATCACCTCCTCGAACGTTTCGAAGAGGTCAACAAGCCTAAACTACAATGAGCATCATAGTCACATGCTCAAACTTAGAACGTTTAGGAAACTTATCTCATCCTTGATCATCATTAAGCTTCTAGTTGAATCCTGAGTTTGGTAACTCATTAGCATTAGTAGCACCTGTATGGCTAGAATCATTCTCTTAGTTTTAGAGATTTGTTTGATTATCTCTTGTTTTTATTGAATGAGTATCTACATGCCATGATTATTTTGTGTGTTGTGCTTGCTATATTGTACACATATCTCACCTCTTCATTAGCATTGTTTGACACATCTTCATTGCTGAAGAAACTGTCACCAAACAGCCGGATCCCTCCAAAATGCCTAGACGGATCCCTCCAATAAGGGAATTGTGGGATCCGTGGTACAGAAGCACAAATTTCTACTAACTTGAGTTTTATTTGCAGGAAATTATGCACTATACTCTTGTTTTCTAACCTTTACTTTGTAGATTTTCAAAATACACATGAAGATTTTGACACCATAAAACTAGGGGGAGCTTTGTGTCAAACGATATTGCAAAATCATTTGCAACTTAATCCGCTTTTGGATTATACTTCATGACACCCCATTTGCAACTTTGCAATCTTCGAGGAGGAGCACGTTTTCGTCACTTAGACGAACCATTTGCAAACAAATTTGCAAACACATTAGTTTATTTTACCTTATGTACTTGACGCCCTCTCAAAGGGATAGACTCGTCAAGGGGGAGTTAAGACGAGTATCATTCCCGTCACTTGCTCTCTTTACATTTTCTTTTACATATTTTTTATAAAAATTGTGTTAGTTTCTTGTAACACTTTTTGTTTCGACAAAAAGGGGGAGAAGAAAGTAAAAACTATCAATTCAAATTTTCTACGAATTTTAGTTTTTCCTTAAAAAATTTTTATGTTTTGTCATCAACAAAAAGGGGGAGATTGTTAATACAAATAAGCCGTAAAAACGTTTATTTATATTTTACGATCTTCTAATGTTTTGTCGATAACAAACATAAGATCATTTTAACGAAACAAATAAAATACGTAAATATTTTGATTCAATAGTTTCCTAACACACTTACGTTTTCACATAAAACACTAAAACAAGTATAAGTGATTTGATGTTTTAGAGATACATATGTACAACAAATAGTGTTTACATATTGGGCTAATATATACTTAACTAAGTGTATACCAAAATGGGTAAAAACATGTATATACAAAATGGGTAAAAACTAACAAATGGTATTGACCCATAACCCATGGTTTTGTCCAAACCACTTAGCCAAGTTCAATGTATTCTAGAGATACATTGTATCTAGAAAGAAACCCATGGATCAACCCATAACCCATGACCAATGACCCATAACCAAAAATACCCATGGGCAAAGAGGAGCGTCCCACGGATCCCTAGCTTTGTGCTAGACGGATCCCTTGTGGGAGGGAACCGCGGGATCTGGGGAACAATAGAAAATTTCCTCTATAAATAGAGAGCCATTTCTTTCTTTCTACTTACCACTTTCACATATACTTTCTCCAAGTATTATATCTCTCTAACCTCAGATCCAAGAGATCTATGTAATTTGACTTTTATTTTTGTGTGATTCTCTAAGTTCCTCTTAAAGGCGAGATCACCACTTCTTGAAGTCGAGCAAGCTCAAGTCCATGAGTTGCCATGCTTCATCATCATCAAGACAACTGAGGTTCTCTGTTGGGATATAGAAAGTTAAAGTGCTGAAGTATTAAAGTACTGAAGAGTTAAAGTACTGAAGTCAAAGTACTGCTAAAGAATGAAGTCAAAGTACTGCTCGATTCATCAAAGTACTGCATGCTTAAAGGACTGATATGTAAAAGCGTTAAGGATTATCTTGTAATTCTAGAATGTTCTAAGCTTAATATAGTATTACTTGACGTACAAGGTTTATAATTTTAAACCGATTAGGGTTATCCTTAAGCCTATAAAAGGACCTCTAGATTGGCATTAGACGTACGTACATTATTAGAGTTTTTAGAGAATACGATATTAGAGTTTTAGAGTTGTTAAAGAATCTGTATAACAAGCAGATTCAAAGTTTCAATATAATTGTTAAAGTTAAAAGTTAATTCTTCTTAGCTTTGTTAAGTAAATTCCGCATACTTAATAGAGTTTGCTTAGTGTTTCATTGTTAGTAACTTAGGATTTATCCGAGGTTATTAAACCCTTAACAAGCTATATAAGTTAGTTTGGTTAGAGTACATCGATCCAACAAGTGGTATCAGAGCTTGTGTGGAAACTCTAACTAAGAAGAAACCCTCAAAACATAGTTAATAACAAACCCTGAAGTTGTCGAATAAAACTGCACCACCACCATCCATCACCTCACTCAGAATACCAATCATCAAGAAGGGAGAGTACGATCTATGGAGCATGAAGATGAGGCAGTACATTGCCATTACAGACCATGCACTATGGAATGTAATTGTCAATGGTAATGAAGTTGTTGCAGAACCAATAGAGATTCTGGACAACCTAAACCACCTAAGGCCGCTTTTACCGCTATAATAAGAAATTAAGAGAAGGCCCTCAACATACTATTGTCCGCTATACCGATGGTCACCTACTCAAGTTTCATGATGCTAAGGATGCTAAGCAGTTATGGGTTGCTCTCAAGACAAGGTTTGGAGGTAATGACGCCCAAGAAGATGCATGTAATCTCATCAAGCAACAGTTTGAAACTTTCACTATTGGTAAAAGTGAAGGTCTTGATGCTGCCTATGATAGATTCCAAAATCTTCTCAGTATGCTAGAGTTATACAAGGCAGAGGTATCTGTTGAAGATGCCAATCTGAAGTTCTTAAGGAGTTTGCCATCTACATGGCATGTGATTGCTACTATGATTAGAGGACAACCTGGATTGGATGTTATGGACTTTGATGATCTCTACAACCATTTGAAGGTGTATGAGCATGAGATGAATGGCCAAACAAGTTCAAAGTCTCATAGTATAGCATTTGTATCGTCTGAAAACAGAGCAGTACTTTCACTAAAAGTACTGCTTATCCTACTCAAAGTATTGTTGCTCAAAGTACTATTAGTTATCCTGCACATTCTATCACCACCATGACCAACCCCACATCATCACCAACAAACACAACAGATTTTGTTCAATGATGAAGTGGTGTTTAGACTTCTTTGAACGATTTGAAGCAACTCATTTCGAACACCAATCTGAGATCTTGTATTAGAATGAGTCGTTTTTCTTTATGAGTCTTGACCGAATAAATGAAGAAGGATAATAAATTTGTTATTTGATTTTCATTGACTGATTTGGATAAAACATTAACAAGTATGTATGGATCGATGATGGATGAAAACCTTCGTGTCATAGACCTTGGAGTCTTAATATATCATTGAGATACATGAAGAAACATCTGAGATCTTTGTACTTTCAGATTTAATTTGAGTCATGAGTCATTGATTAGTGATGCATTTATTCTTGTGAGAACTGACTTTCGAGTCATGATACGCCATTTGGTAACACAAGAAGTATGAGCTGAGATCTTGATAATTATTCATCATTTGAGTCTTGTGAGTTGGGATGAATGATTAGAGTGGATAAGTTGTGGCTGATGTAGTGAGACTCATATGTTGCTTGATGTTGTATAGTTTAAATCTTGAGTTCTTTTGGTCTCATGTGGTCAACAGAATGCAGTTAGGTTGTCATTCTTCTTCATCTTTTCTGTACATGTCTCGCTATAAAAGTTGAGTCAAGTCGCTAACTATTAGTGACAAGTCGCTAGGTCTAAGATTTGTGCCAAGTCGCTAGCGAGTTATGTCAAGTCGCTATTGACTTTTATGTCAAGTCGCTATTGACTTGAGTTGACTAAATAGTCAACTCGCTACATGTCTCAACTCGCTACATTATAAACAAGTCGCTACAGTAAGTAAGTATACAAGTTGCTACTTGTAAGGACAAATCGCTAGTCAAATCTGTTACATAACTCGCTTGATTGAAGACTGAATCTGGACATGTTAACACCAAGTCGCTATTAAGAAACATGAACACAAGTTGCTATCAAGAAACCATACCACAAGTTGCTATAAAGAACCATGGTTTTAAAAACACTTTCAACTTTAAAACCTGCTTAAAGATTGATATATATTCAACAAATGTTTAATAAAACAGTTTTAACCACATCTGTTTAAACCAAATTCTTGACAAAATAGCTTTGTTTAATAAAATAGTTTTAACCAAATCTGCTTAAACCAGATTCTTGACAAAACAGCTTGTGACATTCTTAAAGCAGTCAACAAAATCAGAACCACAACATAACTTGCATCAACCTACGAATCAAAACACATCAAAACAACCAACCCATCCAAGAGACCGTATAGAACACACACAACAAACCGTATAAGACCATACGAATCACCAAAAAACAATACAAACTGGCTCTGATGCCATTTGTAGGATCGAAAATATTGTTGTGTTTGATGATTCGGGTGGTCTTGGATGATGGAAATACATGATAGCCATTTGAGAGAGAAAGAGATGAGAGGGAGTTTCTTGCTAGAGACTTGGTTAACAAATGTAAGGTTAGATTAAAGAAAAGCTCCACCCCTTCCATGGATGGAAGGGGTATTTATAGTTACAAAGCTAACGTCCTCCTGTCGGACTGTGGATCAGGAATACAGTGGGTAAAGACCCGTCCTTCCTCCACGGTGTTACACTAAACTATTCTACGCTACAAACTAACTAATAAACTACTAAATAACGTAAATAACACCACGTCTACGAGCTAACATATGCTAGACCAAAATTGGGGTGACCGATACTTTAACATGGAATTTCCAATTCCTAACAGATGGGTTTATGGTTTTGATTTGTATTAACAATGTTGTGAGCACGATGTGATCTTAATTATGTTAAAAGCTACTTTTCATGATTAATTTAGAAAACCCTAATTAAAGTAATTGATTAGAGATTTATGAAACCATAAACCCTAGGATGAGGATGATGAAAATTAGAACAAGTTAGTGTAATTACTTACAATGATGTTCTAGAGGGGAATACTTGAGAGTATGGAATCCAATGAAGATGAAATTAGTGGTTTAATCATTTTTGTGTTATGTGAGTAGAGGGAAAAGAAACAATCAGTGGTGTTTTGAAAGCGTATAGCTGAGTTCTGTTCCACGGTTCCCTCGGATCCTTTGTAGTTGGGATCCGGCTAGTACAACTAGGGGATCCACCACCGTGACGTAAAAGGTTTGTTTGGCATTATTTTGTAGTAGGCTTATAAACTAGCTTACTAAAAAATAGTTTGGAGGTATCAGATGAAAGATTGTTTTTGGATGACGGGTTTTGATGAATAACATATCGAGGGTTCATATGTGATGACGGCGTTAGTTTGACGAATCAAAAGGAATACTATTCCCGATGATGAATAAGACGAAAAAGTGACGAAAGAGACTTTTAAGGATGCTAGCAATTATTAAACAAAGAGAACTATGAAATGAATAAACTCATGTAACCTATCTAATTAAAAGTAAAACATACCTCTATGCTTCTTGGTTTAGTATAATACCAAAAGTACTTCATGAGCTTTTAAAGTAATCCTTTGTACTTGGTGTAAGTAAGTTGTGATTACTTTTAGATCCTTCCTTGAATGTTGACTTCATTATTCTTTGAATAGAAATGAAGTTTTTGGAGAGATCCTTTGCTAAATATTCTTTGTAAGAAAAGAAGTATTTAGATAGATTCTTCATGATCTTCTTGGTGACTCCAAATCCAAGTATGGATAATGCTTAACAAGTAAAATGTTAGAACATTCTATCATTGTCCAACAATAAACATTATAATGATTTAAAAAAAAACTTTCTTTGTAGTTTTCAAACATACACGGATCGTATCAAGTTTTTAAAGTACAACATACTCTAAGAAACTTGGTAACGAAGCTCTGATACCAATTTTGGAAAACTAGAAGGGGGGGTTGAATAGTTTTACCATTTTAAAACTTCCTTTCAAATATTTAGATCGACTTATGTCAATCTATTTGGTTGTTTATGTTGGACGTTTGATAGATAGATATATAAACGTGTAATGAAAGATAAAGAGTAAGAAGCACATCACCACGACACAAGTATTTATAGTGGTTCGGCTACAAGGACACCTTCCTTGCCCTACTCCACTCCTCGAGTCACCTACTCGAGAGTTCGTAAACACTACACCAATCTCCTTATGGCGGAAAAGCCTTCACAACGTCGCTTACACCTTTTTCCGGTACAATGCTAAATACCGAGTTCTTTCACACCAAGGCGAACCACACCTAACACAACATCACCTACCCTTTATACGGTGCTAGGCTAACCACCAATTTCTTTCACTCCAAGGAGAACTAATCCTATCACAACGTCGCCTACCCTTTATTAGGTACTAGGCTAAGCACCTAGTTCCACTACTATAGAGGAACTACTACCCATCACAACACAACACCTAATCTTCAAGGAGATCCACTCCTTGTTACAACACCATCAAGGATATCACCATCATTGGAAATAGACAAATACTTATATGTATAACGATGCACCTCATCGATTATACGACCTAGGGATTCTTCCCTAATGCCACTTGATTTGATTCTTAGGCATCCTTCACTAACGCCTTTGACACAACGCTTGGCACCTTTTACTAATGCCTTTAGTTTTCCATTTGAAAATTTGTGTGCTTGGGAGTCCCTGATAATTAAATAAACCAAATTTTTACCATGACTGCAATTTACCTTTAGCATTCTTTACTAATGCTTTTGACGCAGACATTTAGCACCTTTCATTAATGTTTTCGTCTTGACTCTTTCGGCATTCTTCACTAATGCCTTTAACACAACATCTATGGAAGAAGAAAGAACTATCAACAAGAGAATGTTGGATCGATGTACTCTAACCAAACTAACTTATATATCTTGTTAAGGTTTTAATAACCTCGGATAAATCCTAAGTTACTAACAATGAAACACTGAGCAAACTCTATTAAGTATGCGGAATTTACTTAACAAAGCTAAGAAGAATTAACTTTTAACTTTAACAATTATATTGAAACTCTGAATCTGCTTGTTATACAAATTCTTTAACAACTCTAAAACTCTAATATCGTATTCTCTAAAAACTCTAATAATGCACGTACGTCTAATGCCAATCTAGGGGTCCTTTTATAGGATTAAGGATAACCCTAATCGGTTTACAATTACAAACCTTGTACGTCACGTAATACTATATTAGGCTTAGAACATTCTAGAATTACAAGATAATCCTTAACGCTTTTACATATCAGTCCTTTAAGTATGCAGTACTTTGATGAATCGAGCAGTACTTTGACTTCATTCGTTAGCAGTACTTTGACTTCAGTACTTTAACTCTTCAGTACTTTAATACTTCAGCACTTTAACTTTCTATATCCCAACAATCCTCCCCTAACTTGAATTCCACTTGCTTGATTTCAAGTTCCTTTGTATATTCAACTTTAACATCTTTTGTCTTCAAAGAAAGATTGTGGATTTATCTTCAAAATTTGTCTCTGTAAATTCTGTGCTTATATCATCATCATCAAAGTAATTTTTATCAGTAATTCTATTCAGAAACAAACAGCAAGCTCTATCTTTTCAGCAACTCAGCAACATATGACAAATTGTACATTAGTTCAGTTTAAGTTTCAGTCTATTCTCATCACTTCCAGGTGTGTAAACTCATGTGAGAGGTAAATCATTGAAATTTTAATGGTTTTGATGTCTCTTTACCAAAGCCATTAACTCTGGAGTAGCCAAATGTTTAGGTGTGTAAGACCATGGTACATTAATAACCATATGATTTTTAGCAAATCATCAGCTATCAACAGATTTGATTTGTCTTTACCAAAAGCTGTACTCTTTTGGACTAGTTAGTTCTTTCAACCATGGTGAACTAATTACCATATAAATGGTTTTTCTACAGCCTTTACCACATGCCATTTTTCTTGTGGGCTAGCCAACTCTTTACGTTGCTGATATGGTGAGTTGATTACCATACAACTTATTAGCAAGTTGTCAACTATATAACGGATTTGAGATATATTTACTAGAGCCGTTTGCTCATGGATTAGCCAGTTCTTTTGTAAACATGGTGAACTGATAACCTACTGTTATAACCATCTCAAAAACCATTGTTGCTGTTAACTTTTGTTTCAAAATATTCCTTACTTAACGAAAGTTTTTCTTTCAAAAAATATTTACTGGTTTATGCTGCAAGCAGTACTTTGGATAAAGTACTGTTTGTCCAGCAGTACTTTGAATAAAATACTCACATTTCAAAAGATTTTATACAATTATAAATCGTACCAGTATTTATTCTTCATCATCAGCCATTGTTGTCCATTTGATAAATAATTCGATGACCATAAGTGCTGTTTCATTCTCCTCTTCCACTTCCATTCCATGATCTAGCATTCTTCTCATAAGATCTGACATGAGTGGGTATCTTCTTTCTACTAACATATGGATCATTGTTCCATCTTCTAGCTCCAAAATATACACTCCAGATTCATCAAAATATCTCCAGCAATTAATTTCCCATACTTCTTGATTATTCCAAATAGCATCAGAACTTGTCTCCTCAGTTTCAAAGATAGTTGTGAGGTCTCCAAGTAATACTAAACCAATTCCTTCTTATGGAATATGTTCAAAATACTCTTGTACTACTTGATACAAATGAAATAGGTCTTCTCTCTAATCAAGTGCAGTATGTCCCACAATGATTAAAACACTCTAAAGCTTTCATCTTCCCTATGGAACATAAGATAATCTCCATCTTCTGCTTTTACAACTTCGAATGTAACAATCTTTGACTTCTTTTCTGCAACATCTTTAGCCTTAGGAAGCTTAAAATCAACAACTCTTATGTAATTTCTCAGCTCATCAACTATATCATATCTTAACTCAACCTTCTTTGATGGCTGTACAACTTCAGTTGTTCTTTTTCTTTTTAAACTTATTTTACTCAAATCCTCCTTGTGCTTGTCATCCTTGAAAGAAATAATACTTTCAACTTGCTTCTGATAAGCTTCTCTAACATTTTCATACAAGTCTTTCATCTCAATGTAATTCACACGTAATCTAGTATACCTTGACCCTTTAGATATGCCATCATAGCATTTCTTTCTTTAGCCTTACTCATTGGTCTTCTAGGTAAAGCGGTTTTTCCGATATAGCACTTCAACATTCAATTCATCTTGTAATTTCTTAGTCGCTTCTTCATTCTTAGCTTCTTCAATAGCGACTTCAAAGATTCAATTCAATTTTGTACCTTTTAGCGCCTTCTTCATTCTTAGCCACTTCAATTGCTCTAATTTACGCCAAAGTCGCCTTTTTCTTCTTCCTTGTTTCCACCACTTACCTTTGCCTTTATCTTTTGGATCTATAACTGGTTGAGAAACTTGTGGTTGTTCTTCAAGAACTCCGGAATGCTAACACCTCTTGGTTTTGATAAGTTGTGCAATATCTCACTATAGTTTCATCATCACTTGCAGTGTGCACTACTTTTGGTGTATCAGCATCCTCTTCCTGAATAATAGTAGAAGGACCAGCTTCTTCTTCATGTATAATAGTCAAAGGACCAGCCTCTTCTTCAAAATCTAACACCCTTGGTGTAATTAGCTCTTGCCTATAAGTTCCTTGAATACCAGTACTTTGATCAGCAGCACCTTGATCATCAGTACTTTGAACACCAGTTCTTTCAAGATTTTGAGGTTCATCTTCCTTTTCTTCATAAAGTTTAGCATCTTCTTTCAAATTCTCTTGCTCTATATTCCTCCCCAATTGGATAGAAGATTGTTGTTGAACCGTTTTGCTCTTTGAAGACTTCTTAAATTTCCTTACTGGCCTTCCTTGCTTCCTTTGAGACTTGACCCATAATCTGTGATGGTGAACTAAAGGCCATACAGACTTCTTAAGTCTTCTAAACTGGATCTTCAAATGTGCTATCTGTGCAGCTTGAGCATCAGTTGTTTTCTTCAATCTGACTAGCTCCCTGGTCAGAATATAATTATCCAAAGACTAAACCTTCGGGGGTATAGTAGTGCGTCTCCTCCGTAAGATGATGAGGAACATGGATATCTAGTTATGACACAATAGGTGAAGTATCATGATGAGATGAGGTAGAGAAACCGCAGAGCTTCGTTGACACCAAGATCTGAGAAGCAGTTCCTTGAGATGCGATCGATAAGGTTTTAAAGGTACCTTCGAGGGTCGTTTAAGCCCTTATTTGATCACTTTTGTATCTCATATTGCTTAATATCGTTCCTTTTCACTTTTAGGTCTCTTGAAGGCAAAATGCTGGAATGGCACTTATTTGGACCAAAAGGCGCGATTATACTGAAGAAAATGGCCAAAGTCGAATCGAGACACTCAAAGTCGCTAAAACATAAGGTGACGGCGTCAGTGTTAAATTGCGACGCCGTCGGAGGATTTTGTGACGGACGGAAGACAAAACTCCTATTTTCAAGTGACGACGTCAAGTTATAAAAGAGTAGGCCGTCGCAACTCGACGGCCTAGATGTAACCCGACGGCATCGAAGTCAAGAGGACGGAATCACAAGCATAAGGTGACACCGTCGCAAGTCTAACGTGGCCAAGACGAAACCCTAATGACGGCGACACGACGACATCACAAAACATAAGGTGACGACGTCGCATATGTAATATTATATATAGAATCCGAATTTTTCAAGATTGAGAGTGTAGTCTTTTGGAGTAAAACCTAAACCGAACCAAGGTCGTCTTGTACAAGATTTTAGGGTTCCAAACCCTATCTTACACCAAGATAAGTGTTTTACTTCATTAATAAAATTATGTCTTTGATTATTTGTGTGTATGCTTGCATGTTCTCCATGTCCGCCTAATTTACTTGTGTGTTTGCTTAGGAATATGAAACTTAATTATTGAATATTGATTGGTTGTCTCTTATCTTAGTTGATTAATGATCTAGTAATGCGATAGGTCATTCGCTGTGTACTTAATGCTTGATTAAATCTTTGTGAACCTTAGAATATGACTCTTGAGTAGTTGTAAGCTAAACCATCCAAAGAGTGCCTTAGAGTAAGAGTTTATTATCCCTAGTGGGTTTTGTAGACTAGACCCTTTGGTAAGTTCAAAGAGTTGGGAGAAACGATACCCTACAACCTTAGACACACAACGCAACTAGGAATGAGGACGTGACAATTCAACCACCAATAGGAGATAATTAAGGAGTAGAAAACCTAAGTAAACACATCTTTAAACTATCATACGAGCACACAATAATTAGACATAGACTACATACACCTTAGATTAGATAATTAAATAAGTAGAGTAATCGGTAGCAATACCAACCCCCAAATTCGAACCCCGAGATTCGCACTCATTCCATTTCATAAAAATATAAAAATACAAAATAATCTTCCTCAACCCCAACCTTAGCGTAGTAACTTCTCACTAGCATTCCTATTCCCCAGAGAACGATATCAATACCCGTGGCTTACCCTAATACTACACTACAACGATTAGGTTCATCGCCTAGGGTGTTGAAAAACTTGCTCGATGAAAAGGAAGTTCCTTTGACCCCGAACGACGCGTGTAGCGTTATCAAGTTTTTGGCGCTGCTGCCGGGGAATAGAATAGCTAGTTAGTTGTCCACCTCGTTTAGGTTTCCTTTACTTGATTCCTATCAAGTAAATTTTTCTTATTTTTAGCTTTCTTTTAGTCTATCCCCATTCTTCGTGACCCTTGTTCGTAATCCCATCACTTTTCATCATGGAAGGTGATAACCAACCACCACTCATCAACCCACCACCAAATAACCAGCCAAGAGCCCGTACTCTTGGTGAATACTCGAGACCAAGCCACTTAGGCTATAGGAACACCATTGAGCTTCCCGACCAAGCCCAAACTACGGCCCTGCGATCCGACACCATCCGGTTGGTGCAAAGCGGATGTGCATTCCATGGACTTCGCTCGTAAGATCCAAATCAAAGATATGAGGATTTCTCAAAATTGTCGATTCCATCGACCTTGATGCTATTACTCGGGAGACCACGCTACTGCGTTTCTTCCAATTCTCTACGGGACCAAGCTAGTAATTGGCTTGAGCGACTTCCCACGGCTCCATCTCAAGTTGGGATGATCTTACCTCTCGCTTCCTTGCTCAATTTTTCCCACCGGGAGAACCACTAAGCTTAGGAATGACATCTTGATGTTCCAACAACGTCAAGGTGAATCTCTACGAAGCATGGACTCGATTCACGGACTTACTTCATAAAGTCTCTCATCACGGCATTGATCTTTGGCTCCAAGTCCAACTTTTCTATGATCATGTCAACTTCCCCACCAAGCGATCCATTGACCAAGCGGCCGGTGGAAAACTTAGTGATCTCACCGCGGAAGAATCATGGGGTATAATAGAGGACCTTGCCCTCTATGACAACGAAAGTTGGGATGACCCTCGTGAGCTGCCCAAAACCGTTAAGGCAATCTCCTTGCCTCCCATTAACTCACAACCTTCCGACCGTAGGATGATCGAACTTGAAGATCAAGTAAAATTCCTAATGAGTTCCTACGAAAATCCTAAGTCTTCACACCATGTGAACAAAGTTTCTTCCTCGTGTGAGCCGTTTTGTGATCCTCATAACACGCACACTAGCACCTGATCCCCCGAACGTGTTTCCGTTGACTACGCATCCTCGCGTGTTAATGGAACGGGAGGAAGATTCCCTACAATACCCAGACCTAGGAATTTCAATGAAACCCGAGAGGCATGGAAAGGCAAGCCCGAATTTTACTGGGGACAAACCAAAGAATTCACTTCCAATGCTTTTTTATGGCCCCCACCTAACGGTCCTAACCAACAAAACATCAAAGGGTGTTGCAGAACCTAGTTGCATCCCAAGAATCCCAAATAGCTAAGCTTTCGAATCGCTTTAACCAACAACAAGCCGAAATGGATAGGAAGATAGACAACCTTTTGAAAGCCATAACCAATAGTGATAGGAAGGTTAATGCTATCTCAACTCCCGAGCCTTCCCCGGTGTAGAGATTAAGGACCCAAGTAAGCTAGCTAAGCACGTTCAATTCGTCAATACCATTGCCTTAGTGAAACCTAATGGAACAAGTGACGAAGAGGACCATACCCTTGAGAATAATGAAACAATCGAGGAAGTAGATGAAGTAGATAATGACTATTTCAATAAGTTTCCTACGGAAGAAGAATTATCTCGCCACCCTCACTTAGTGCGTGACCTCCGTCACATGTATGTTAGGAAAAGCCCTAGAATCAAGTTTGGGAACCCTTGGAATCTTAACATACCATGTTGCATAGGACACCTTTTTGTGGCAAAGGCCTACATTGATTGCAAGTCCCCAATCAACATAATGACTAGCACCTACTACAATTGGGTAATGAAGAAGCCTATTCCAACTAGGCAAGACCCCTATGATCCTAATGTTAGTTGCAATTTTCTTGGTAGAGTTAAGGGATTGCCTGTTTATGTAGGTAGTTTCACGTTTCCTACGGACTTCATAATTGTAAATGATATTAGCACGGCCATAGACCCTAGCTTATCCCACGTTATTCTAGGAAAACCTTTCATAGAAAGCACCGGGATGACCTATGATCCCTCGTTAGGAGTAGTGCGATTCAAGGATGAGACCGATGACATAGCTTACCAAATGCCGTTTAAGATTGAGAAGTTTTCATCACTATCTAATGATGAAAAGGAACTTAAACTGTCGGTCTATTATAGGAATGATGAGGATAGGGAAAAAGGAGTAGATTATGTTATGGCTAAGGTTTTCGGATTCTATAAGGATTGCTTGAATTTAGGACCGGAATATAGGACCAATTGGGGAGAGGATGAACTCTTAGAGAAGTGCATCATAGGGCATTTCTACAACATGGAATCTCCCAATAAAGACCGTCAGAAGGAAGAAGGTGGCTGATACGCTTACGCAGCGCGTTCGGGGTCAAAGGAACTTCCTTTTCGTCGAGCAAGTTTTTCAACACCCTAGGCAGTGAACCTAATCGTTGTAGTGTAGTATTAGGGGTAAGCCACGGTATTGATATCGTTCTCTAGGGAATAGTGTCGTTAGGTCAAGTATATATCGATTAAGTCTAAAGATGAGGATGATTATTTTGTATTTTTATATTTTATGAATCTTGGTTTTGGAGGGAGGGTAGAATTAGTTGCTAGTCAACTATCCCAAAAGGTACTAACTAAATTAGGGGTATACCAAGAACGTGAAGCGTATCTACTTATGATGTATTACTCCTTTCTAGCTATCTAATTCTACCCACCGAATTGTCACGTCCTATTGATGGTTGAATTGTCACGCCCTTATACTTAACGCGTTGTGTTTTCTAAGGTCGTAAGGTGTGCTTTCCTAACTCTTTTAAAGTCACCTTTAAGTGTAGTAAACAAAATCCACTAAGTCATTCATAAACTAACTTTAAGGTTATATTTGATTTAGTAAACGAAATCCACCAAGTCATTCATAAACTATCAAAGATTTATCAAGTATTAAACACAACGATAGCCTAGTCGCACTCCTAAGCTAATTACAATTAAGATAAGAGACAACCAATCAAACAAGAGACAGTAGGATGCAAGAATTATAAACTAAACCAATTAGACTCATTGAAATTGTCACACCCTTATGATGAAGATAGACACAAGAATCACTAAGAAATCAATAAGATCTAATTAATTATATACAAGTTTCATAAAATCATAAGCAAACACTAGGTGAATTAGCCAAGCATAATTAATGAAGAGCAAGCAACAATCATGATAATTGAAGACATACCATAGGATTGGATTAACAAACAAACCATTACACAATGTTTCTAGAGTGTTTGAAACCCTTTAAGTTGCTGGAAAAACACCTACATAAACCCTAGGATCGGACTTAGGGTTTAGGGCTTACAAAAAGTGAAGTTATAATGTTATATTTATAGGCGATTTTACGTCGGAAGAGCGACGCGCCACACCTAAAGAGTGACGGCACCACGATGACTTTTTTCACCGGACTATAGATTTTCTCATTCGGTCGCGTGGGCTTTTGAATCACCTAAACCGAGTTCGTATGCAAAAGTTATGGCCAAAACAAGATCGCTACTTCACAAGATATTGTGACTTGATCACCTTGTGACGGCGCCACCTTATGCTTGTGACGCCGTCCCCTCAGTCTCGCCGTCTGGATCAAATCTAGGCCGTCCGAGTTGCGACGGCCTACTCTTTTAAAGCCCGACGTCGTCACTTGAAAATAGGGTTTTGGCCACCGTATCGTCACAAAATCCTCCGACGGCGCCGCATTAACACCCGACGCCGCCTGCTTTCAGTGGCTTTGAGTGTCTCGATTCGACTTTGGCCATTTTCTTCAGATATTCGCCTTTTCGTCCAAATAAGTGCCATTCCAAAGATTTTGCCTTCAAGAGACCTAAAAGTGAAAAGGAACGATATTAAGCAATAACGGATACAAAGTGATCAAATAAGGACTTAAACGACCCTCAAAATGGTACCTTTTAAAACCTTATCAAATATCCCTACACTTGTTATTTGCTTGTCCTCAAGCAAATGTGCTTTTAGCCAATTAATTTATAAGTTAGGGGTCATGAAGCATTAATTCAAAACGGTCCACAACCCATATAAGCCCCGCAAAAGTCATAACAAGCACGGAAATTACATACTAGCACCTCACATGGGGTGTTTGGATACTCACATCTCTCTCGGGTGTATATATGAAATATAACAAATAGGAAATGGAAGATAAACACTCGTTAACCGGTCCTAGTACATAGATTAACCGGTCCTAGTACATAGATCTCTCTCGGGCGTAAGCACCTAGGAAAGACTATCAAAGAGGTCTTTTAAAGGGTTGTAATGTTAGGCTTACGGTAGGGAAACAAGGGTTTGGTGGGATAGGCTATTTAGTGGTGGCAAGTCAAAAATCTCTATGTTAAATGCATACGAAGAATGGCGTTGCTAAGCCAAGACTCGACACTCTAAAACTATAGGTAACAGAAATAAACAAACATAAATTTAAAGGATATATGTAGGATGGTAGCCCGTATTTTTTTTACTCTATATATTTTTTTCTTTTTCTCTTTTTCTGTATTTTTTCGATTTTTTTTTTTTTTTTTTTTTTCATACACTTTTACTCTACCATCCTCTATGATAACATCAAAATAATAGGGATTTATAGGCATATCCCTACACTTGAGTTTTTTTTTACTCTAACACTAATTTGACCCGAATTGAAAAGATCAAAACACTTGGGGTACATTATTATGCAAACAAAGGGAATTTGAATTTAACGTTCCCTTCCCGTCATTTCATAAACTTTAACTTTTACCATGAATCCCAATCGTCCCAAAACTGTATACAAAGGATATGACTTGACTTAACAACTTATGCAAGCAACTAGATAATTGAACTAAGGGTTTAGGGTGATAACAAACATTTTCACTAAAAGTGAGTGCATAAGGGGTAGGCTAAGGCGATTTGGGTGTATATTTGGGGGTGGGGTGTAAACAATACTCTTCATTGATATTCCGGAAAAACCGAAACATCACGAGAACCGCGAAAAGGATAGGCTCTGAGGGGTTAACTAGGGGTAACATCTACTAAAGATGAGTACAACGCAAAGGGTGTGGGGGAATTACTCAACCGATATGGAAGAAGTAATTATATTACGGGTATCAAACAAGGGTTATCCTAATGCCTCTTATCATTTAGTTATTCCTAACTACACAAGTGTAGTCTCACTTGCGATCTTGGAATGCATCACAAAACAAGTTCTAGAATCTAATATACTACCGGTTCACACTCTAAGCATTGAAGATGAATGCTTTTAATTCCTACTAATCTAAGGGCGATCCTCACATTTTGGTAGAATTTGGGTGGTAAAGGGTTTTTGTGCTAGTCATGCAACTTCCTATCCATGAGACGCTTTTGTTAAGACTAATGGCCCACTCCTATATGTCATGAAAAATTTTAAATTTGGTGCCAAAATTACCCTAACCGACATTTTCTCATGGTTTATTACACAATCACAATTGGACAAAGCAAATAGTCAAGGATAAGCATAGTTTCAAAGTTCCGCTTTATTTTCCCTCCTACACTTAAACCGAACATTGTCCCCAATGTTCCCCGAAAGTATCAAAGTCATGATAATGGAAGGTAATTAAAAACGAAAGAAACTAATACTCCCCTGATTAGCTCGGTAGGATCCGTGTAAAGTGGTGGTTAAATCCTTTTCAAAAAGAATTATTGCGTGAAAAGCTCCTTCCAATCTTATGTAACTTCTTCTTGAAAAACTAAAACTGCACACTTGAAGAAAACAAACAACCCAACGCATCAAACCGAACAAAGAAAAATCACAACAAGATGTAATTCCAGACTTAAATAAGATATAATGCTTGTGGAATGGATGTTTGCGATTTTTAGAAAATTAAGACCGGAAAATTCCAAAATTTATAAGTAGCACGAAAATGAGAAAAGTTAGAAGTCAAGCCGCTCCTCCCGACGCCGTCAGTTGAGATCTGACGCCGTCAGTTATCCCGACAGAATCGGTGCGATTTTCGGAAAAAATTTGGAACATTTTATCTTTAAAACTGGAAAATTTCCTACAAAACATCCATTATGACTCGATACAAGCATTTGACTCGAACAACACACATGTATATCTTTTAAATAATTGTATTTCATGTTCACGTTTCTTTTGAAAACGTGTGTAATCCTCCCTACACTTATCCCTTATGTAAAATACCTTTATATGTAATTAAGATGAGGTTAAAGACAAAATAAAGCATTTTACAAATTCAAACATGAGAATAAACAATTAATAAAAGATATACGACACCTAAATGAAAATGAAAACAAATACACATGGGTTGCCTCCCAAGAAGCGCTTGTTTTTGTTCGAGTCACGAGCCCGACTCTACCCTTATTTAACGAGATAAAGGGAAGTTTTTCCTACACTTAAGTTTAAGTGCGGGTGATAGTAGCAATACACACCCTTAGGGTAGAAATTTGCTACGTGAGGAGAGGGTGATGGGTGATTTATATGCTCAAAGGAGTGTGCTCCATTCATTATAACCTTACCTAAGTCTATTGGTGTAGCGGGTGAATCAAATCTCCCTCCTAAAAATGGATCATCTTCTATCAACTTCTAAAGATTCTTAGTTAAGGATCCATCTTGACCTAATAAACCCGGTTTAAACCCATAGTGTTTCTTGTTATCAACCATGAATGGGTGATATAAGTGTGTAAGGTCATGGGTTACTCATATATTAGCTTCCACTCTACATGGCCTAGAATCTACCACCTTTATCAAGCAACTACCCGGACTATCTATTTTGATGGGTGGATTGGGGCCTAATTTAATTCCAAGATTCACATCTAAAGACGGAACATTGGGTAAGGTTTTTGGTTGAGGCTCCGGTTCATCAAAATTAGGAACTTCCCTAGGACTAAGAGAGAGGTCATGACAACAAGCATCTAAACCTACATTCTCTAGTGGCGTTTGGTCCAAAAGTTCTCTATCAATTGGGACTCCTATAGTGTCTTCTACTTCTTCCGGGTAAGTTATAGGTGATGTGTGTTCCTCAAGTGATGGTAGGGCTTGTGGGCTTGGAGTTTCCACCTTTTTCTCCATTTCTAGATCTCCTAAATGTTTGAAATCTATCCCACACATGCAACTAGGTATTTTAGCTTCAACCATCTCACAATCTTGTTTGAGTTTAGGTTTCATGTTCTTAAAAACTAGGTCTTTTTGATCATGATTCCTAAGGTTAGATAAATCCTTCTTATCCATTTCCTCAAGTTGTAACAACTGAAGGTCTATGCATAGGAGGCTTTTCCGAAAAATTCTAAAGATCTTTGTCACTAAAAGGAGTTGATCTTGACAACGATCGTTGAATAAAGCCACACAAACACAAAATATATCAAATCCATCCAATCTTACACCCTTCTTCTTTTGGATATCTTTAAGATGACTCACAAATTTATCGAACAATGAAAACGAACCGCCTTGCGAAATTCAATTGTTCCTCATTTGTTAATGATTCAATGCAACTTCACTTGCCATAGCGACAAATGAAAAGGGTTTTACTGAACACAAACACAAAGAAGGGGATAGACTACAAGGAATCTAATAAAAGAAAAAAAATCTCACTTGATAGGAATCTTGTGAGTAGACCTAAACGAGATATAAATCAATCCTAAACAAAAACTATTCCAGCAGTGCGCCAAAACTTGATACGCTTACGCGCGCTGCTCGGGGTCAAAGGAACTTCCTTTTCGTCGAGCAAGTTTTTCAACACCCTAGGCAAATGAACCTAATCGTTGTAGTGTAGTATTAGGGGTAAGCCACGGTATTGATATCGCTCTCTAGGGAATAGTGTCGTTAGGTGAAGTATATGTCGATTAAGTCTAAAGATGAGGATGATTATTTTGTATTTTTATATTTTATGAATCTCGGTTTTGGAGGGGAGGGTGGAATTAGTTGCTAGTAACTATCCCAAAAGGTACTAACTAAATTAGGGGTCTACCAGTAACGTGAAGCGTATCTACTTATGATGTATTACTCCTTGCTAGCTATCTAATTCTACCTACTGAATTGTCACGTCCTATTGATGGTTGAATTGTCACGTCCTATTGATGGTTGAATTGTCACGTCCTTATACTTAACGCGTTGTGTTTTCTAAGGTCGTAAGGTGTGCTTTCCCTAACTCTTTTAAAGTCACCTTTAAGTGTAGTAAACAAAATCCACTAAGTCATTCATAAACTAACTTTAAGGTTATCTTTGATTTAGTAAACGAAATCCACCAAGTCATTCATAAACTATCAAAGATTTATCAAGTATTAAACACAACGATAGCCTAGTCGCACTCCTAAGCTAATTACAATTAAGATAAGAGACAACCAATCAAACAAGAGACAATAGGATGCAAGAATTATAAACTAAACCAATTAGACTCATTGAAATTGTCACACCTTAATGATGAAGATAGACACAAGCATCACTAAGAAATCAATAAGATCTAATTAATTATATACAAGTTTCATACAATCATAAGCAAACACTAGGTGAATTAGTCAAGCATAATTAATGAAGAGCAAGCAACAATCATGATAATTGAAGACATACCATAGGATTGGATTAACAAACAAACCATTACACGATGTTTCTAGAGTGTTTGAAACCCTTTAAGTTGCTGGAAAAACACCTACCTAAACCCTAGGATCGGACTTAGGGTTTAGGGCTTACAAAAAGTGAAGTTATAATGTTATATTTATAGGCAGATTTTCTGTCGGCAAAGAGCGACGGTGTTACACCTAAAGAGTGACGGCGTCGCGGTGTCTTTTTTCACCGGATCTGTAGATTTTCTCGCTCGTCACGTGGGCTTTGAATCACCTAAACCGAGTTCGTATGCAAAAGTTATGGCCAAACAAGATGTCCTACTACAAGCATATTGTGACTTGATCGACTTGTGACGCGCCACCTTATGCTTGTGACGCCGTCCCTTGATCTCGGCGCCGTCTGGATCAAATCTAGGCCGTCACGAGTTGCGATGGCCTACTCTTTTAAAGCCCGACGTCGTCACTTGAAAATAGGGTTTTAGCTCACCGATCGTCACAAAATCCTCCGACGCGCCGCATTAACACCGACGCCGCCTTGCTTTCGGTGGCTTTGTGTGTCTCGATTCGACTTTGGCCATTTTCTTCAGATATTCGCGCCTTTTCGTCCAAATAAGTGCCATTCCAAAGATTTTGCCTTCAAGAGACCTAAAAGTGAAAAGGAACGATATTAAGCAATAACGGATACAAAAGTGATCAAATAAGGACTTAAATGACCCTCAAATGGTACCTTTTAAAACCTTATCATGGCGGTAATGAAGTTACGTAGGAGCACCGACTACGAGTCTAGCTACAAGACTCTTAAATAAAGAAAAGCGCTTCGTGGGAGGCAACCCATGCTTAATTGTTTGCTTGTTAGTGTCATATATCTTTTATTGATTGTTTATTCTCATGTTTAAATTTGTAAAATGCTTTATTTTGTTTTTAACCTCGCCTTAATTGCATATAAAGGTATTTTACATAAGGGATAAGTGTAGGAGGATTACACACGTTTTCAAGGAAACGTAAACAAGAGAATAACAATTCATTAAAAGATATATATGTGTTTGTTCGAGTCAAATGCTTGTATCGAGTCATAATGGATGTTTTGCGAAATTTTTCCGATTCTAAAGATGTAAATTTTCCGTAAAATCGCGAGACCGCTTTTTGTCGGGATAACTTTGGCGTCGAGATCGCAACTCGACGGCGCCGGGAAGGAGTAAAACAAGCGATTACTTTTTCTCGTTTTCGAGCTACTTAAAAAATTTGCAATTTTCCAGGTCTTAATTTTCCAGAAATTTTGTAAACATCCATTCCACAAGCACTATATCCTAGTATAAATCGAGTCTTATATATATTATTACCACCGATTTTACGCTAAGGTTTCGTTTGTTTCTTCAAGTGTGCAGGTTTAATTTATCAAGAAGAAGCTACATAAGATTGGAAGGAGCTTTTCACGCATAAATTCTTCTTGGAAAGGATTTAACTACTACTTCACACACGGATCCTACCGAGCTAATCAGGGGAGTATTAGTTTCTTTCATTTTTCATTACCTTCTATTATCATAACTTTGATATTTCGGGAACATTGGGGACAATGTTCGGTTTAAGTGTAGGAGGAAAATAAAACGGAACTTTGAAACTATGCTTATCCTTGATTATTTGCTTTGTCAATTGTATTTGTGTAATAAACCATGAGAAAATGTCGGTTAGGGTAATTTTGGCACCAAATTTAAAATTTTTCATGACATATAAGAGTGGGCCATTAGTCTTAACAAAAGCATCTCACGGATAGGAAGTTGCATGACTAGCACAAAACCCTTTACCACCTAAATTCCACCCAAAATGTGAGGATCGCCTTAGATTAGTAGGAATTAAAAGCATTCATCTTTAATGCTTAGAGTGTGAACCGGTAGTATATTAGATTCTAGAACTTGTTTTGTGATGCATTCCGAGATCGCAAGTAAGACTACACTTTTGTAGTTAGGAATAACTAAATGATAAGAGGCATTAGGATAACCCTTGTTTGATACCGTAATATAATTACTTCTTCCACATCGGTTGAGTAATTCCCCACACCCTTTGCGTTGTACTCATCTTTAGTACACGATACCCTAGTTAACCCCTCGAGCCTATCCTTTTCGCGGTTCTCGTGATGTTTTAGTTTTTCCGAATATCAATGAAGAGCATTGTTTACACCCCACCCCAAATATACACCCAAATCGCCTTAGCCTACCCTCGTATGCACTCACTTTTAGTGCATTATTGTTATCACCCTAAACCATTAGTTCAATTATCTAGTTGCTTGCATGAGTTGCTAAGTCGAGTCATATCCTTTGTATACAGTTTTGGGACGATTGGGATTCATTGGAAAAGTTAAAGTTTATGAAATGACGGGAAGGGAACGTTAAATTCAACTTCCCTTTGTTTGCGTAATAATGTACCCCAAGTGTTTTGATCTTTTTAATTCGGGTCAAATTAGTGTTAGAATAATAAAAACTCAAGTGTAGGGATGTGCCTATAAATCCCTAGCATTTTGATGTTACCGTAGAGGATGGTAGAGTAAAAGTGTATGAAAAAAAATCGAAAAAAAGAGGAAAAGAGAAAAGAAAAAAAATAGAGTGAAAAAAAAAAAAAAGACATACGGGTTACCTTCCTACATCTATCCTTTGAAATTATGTTTGTTTATTTCAGTTAGCTAGAGTTTTGAGTGTTGAATCTTGGCTTAGCAACGCTATTCTTCATATGCTTGTAACATAAGAGATTTTTGACTTGTCACCACTATATAGCCTATCCCACCAAACCCTTTGTTTCCCTATCGTAAGCCTAACATTACAACCCTTTAAAGACCTATTTGATAGTCTTTCCTAGGTGCTTACGCCAAAGCGATGGAGGTTTGATCTATTCTCAAGCCTATGGTAATCTATGTACTAGGACCGGTTAATGAGTGCTTATCTTCCATTTCCAATTTGTTATATTTCATATACACCCGAGAGAGATGTGAGTATCCAAACACCCCATGTGAGGTGCTAGTATGTAATTCCGTGATTGTTATGACTTTATGGGCTTATATGTGTTATGGACCGTTTTGAACGAATGCTTCATGACCCTAACTTATAAATTAATTGGCTAAAGTACATTTGCTTGAGGACAAGCAAATACCAAGTGTAGGGATATTTGATAAGGTTTTAAAGGTACCTTTTGAGGGTCGTTTAAGCCCTTATTTGATCACTTTGTATCCGTTATTGCTTAATATCGTTCCTTTTCACTTTTAGGTCTCTTGAAGGCAAAATCTGGAATGGCACTTATTTGGACGAAAAGGCGCGATTATACGAAGAAAATGGCCAAAGTCGAATCGAGACACTCCAAGTGCTTGAAAACATAAGGTGGCGGCGTCGGTGTTAAATTGCGACGCCGTCGGAGGATTTTGTGACGGACGAAGCCAAAACTCCTATTTTCAAGTGACGACGTCAAGTTATAAAAGAGTAGGCCGTCGCAACTCGACGGCCTAGATGTAATCCGGATGGCGCCGAGTGAAAAAGACGGTGTCACAAGCATAAGGTGACGCCGTCGCAAGTCTAACGTGGCCAAGACAAAACCCTAATGACGGCGACACGACGGCGTCACAAAACATAAGGTGACGCCGTCGGATATGTAATATTATATATAGAATCAGAATTTTTCAGTATTGAGAGTGTAGTCTTTTGGAGTAAAAACCTAAACCGAACCAAGGCTATCTTGTACAGTATTTTAGGGTTCCAAACCCTATCTTACACCAAGATAAGTGTTTTACTTCATTAATACAATTATGTCTTTGATTATTTGTGTGTATGCTTGCATGTTCTCCATGTCCGGCTAATTTACTTGTGTGTTTGCTTAGGGAATATGAAACTTAATTATTGAATATTGATTGGTTGTCTCTTATCTTAGTTGATTAATGATCTAGTAATGCGATAGGTCATTCGTTGTGTACTTAATGCTTGATTAAATCTTTGTAAACCTTAGAATATGACTCCTTGAGTATTTGTAAGCTAAACCATCCAAAGAGTGCCTTAGAGTAAGAGTTTATTATCCCTAGTAGGTTTTGTAGGCGAGACCCTTTGGTGAGTTCAAAGAGTTAGGAGAAACGACACCCTACAACCTTAGACACACAACGCAACTAGGAATGAGGACGTGACAATTCAACCACCAATAGGAGATAATTAAGGAGTAGAAAAACCTAAGTAAACACATCTTTAAACTATCATACGAGCACACAATAATTAGACATAGACTACATACACCTTAGATTAGATAATTAAATAAGTAGAGTAATCGGTAGCAATACCAACCCTCCAAATTCAAACCCTGAGATTCGTACCTTTCCATTTCATAAAAATATAAAAATACAAAAATAATCTTCCTCAACCCCAACCTTAGCGTAGTAACTTCTCACTAGCATTCCTATTCCCCTAGAGAATGATATCAATACCCGTGGCTTACCCTAATACTACACTACAACGATTAGGTTCACTGCCTAGGGTGTTGAAAAACTTGCTCGACAAAAAGGAAGTTCCTTTGACCCCGAACGACGCGTGCAGCGTTATCAAGTACCTTGAGTTGAAATAGTACCTTCTCTTTCATCACTAGATGCAGCCTCATCTCGAATAGCTTGAACAATCTCCATCATTGAAGTAGTCAATGGAGTGTTCCTACCAGTAAACAAATCACTCTTCCTAGCCATGAAGGTGAAAATCTGAGCAGGTTGTACCACAACAGGTAATAGGCTTGAAGGCTTTGGTACATCTTCAAGTTGTTTATTCATGAACACTTGAATAAATCTTGGATACATCAACCAGCGCGATCCATGAGAGATGTAAGAGAGCATTCCATCCAAAATGAGCCTTGAAAAATTGAAAATTCGATTTGTAGCCAATCCCACTAAAGCAGAAGCTATATTCGAACCAAATTGCTCCCATGAAGTACTTTTAGCACTAATACAATGAAGCAATACATGAATCAAGTACTTCCAGTGTGGACTAAATAAGGGTTTCTTGAGAGTTTGTTCAGTTAAGGACCCTTCATACCCAATGTCTCTGAATGTATCCCAAATCAATTGTTTATCAAAACGAACAGCTCCTTCTTCATCATCAAACAATAGATCTTCACGAATTGAAGCTTCAGAAACCTTCACTATCCTTCCAGCAACTTTAGCTTGAATATACGAGTCATCATTCTCCATATGATTCCTAGCAGTTGCCCAAAACTGTTGAATCCATGGCTCAGTAATATCTGGTTCCACTAAAAGTGCATAACTAATTAGAGATCCAGTGAGAAAGTCAATGATGTCATGGAAGATGACATTAGCTTCAGTTTTATCCAAATTCGCCACCATGTTGTGTTTCGAAACTGTATTACAATTTGCCATTGATGATTTGTTTACAAGGAAAGTGATTCGATGAATAGTAAATGTGAGAGAGAGAGAAATATGGAAAAGATTTAGAAGGATAAAGATGAGAGGAAAAAATGGAAGGTGGTTATTTATAGGTGAGATTTGAAAAATCACAGCCGATAATAACAAAGTTACCGTTAGTGTATTTTACCCCTCAATATTACCATTGGAACAGTAAGTTGATAAGACAAGCAGTTCTTTCCACGTGCAAGATACTTTCTAAAGCAAGACTTTCAAAGCAAGACTTTCATATAACCAAAAGCAAGACTTTTCCATTCTTCTCTTCACAATGACAAAACTCCAAAGAGGCATGGTATTGCCTCCTTAGCAAAGCATAGGACATCTAACACACTAATCAGTCCTCCCCTTAAACGTAGCTCAGTAATTAATCATTCCAATACTCACCACCAAGTGATTGAATCTTGAAACATCAAAGCCTTTGGTGAGTAAATCAGCAACATTATCATCCGTGTGAACCTTGACAACATTAATGAGCCTATGCTCATAACAATCTCTAATGAAATGATGCCTAATCTGAATGTGCTTGGTCTTGGAGTGATAAATTGGATTCTTCATAATGCAAATTGTACTCTCATTATCAATGTTGATAGGAGTATTTTTGAAGTTGAACCCATAATCCAAGAGTTGATTTTGCATCCACAAAACGTGTCCACAACAGCTTGTAGCAGCCACATATTCTGCTTCAGTAGAGGATGTTGCTGCAATAGTTTGCTTCTTGCATTGCCATTCATATGAGAGACCTTAGGTGAGACTTGATATCTTGCACATAAACAAACAGCAAACATGATATCAGGCCTAGATGCAGTTAAGTACATAAGACAGCCAATCATAGATGTGTAAAGCTTGACTTCAACAGGTTGACCATCTTCATCCTTGCCCAATGAGTTGATAGACTTGATAGGTGTAGTGACTGGCTTCATAGCATCAAAGTTGAACTTCTTGAGAACATCAGAGACATACTTATCTTGATTTATGAAAATTCCTTCTTTTGATTGTTTGACTTGTAGCCCCAAAAAAAAGTCAATTCACCCATAGAACTCATTTAAAATTCATGTTGCATCAGCTTCTCAAACTTCTTTACCATGGACTGTTTTGTAGCTCCAAAGATGATATCATCTACATATACTTGAACCAAAGATGATATCCTTCTTATCTCTTGATAAACAAAGTCTTGTCAATAGCTCCCTTCAGAACCATGTTGCAATAAGAAAGTAGAAAGCCTTTCATACCAAGCTCTAGGTGCTTGATGTAGGCCATAAAGATCCTTAAAAACTTTATAGACTTTGTTGGGATGTGATGGATCTTCAAAACCAGGAGGCTGTTTGACATAAACTTCTTCTGAAAATCTTGCCATAGAGAAAGGCACTTTTAACATCCATTTGATAAACCTGAAATCCCATATATGATACAAAAGCAAGGAATATTTGAATAGCTTCAATCCTTGCAACAGGAGCAAACACTTCATCATAATCTACTCCTTCTTCTTGTCTATAACCTTGTGCAACTAACCTTGCCTTGTTCTTGATGACATTCCCTCTTTCATCTCTCTTGACTCTGAAGACCCATCTTGTACCAATAACTTTCTTGCCATCTGGTAGATCACATAATACCGGACTTCTTGAAGTTTGAATTGAAGAAGTTCTTCTTGCGTAGCTTCAACCCAACTTTCTTTAGTTAATCTTTGGAGCTATATTCTTGGGTTCTTCTTGAGAGATAAAACAAGTAAACAGGCATGTTTGATGATCCTTATGATTTAGCCTGTTTTGTTTATACACAAAGCTAAGTAAAGAATTATGAGGTGTAGAAAAACCTTTAGCTTTGGTTCTTGTAAGCACTCCATGAGTAGAAGGTCCAATGATTTGATCAGTAGGATGATCTTTATGAACTTTTAATGTAGGAGTCTGTGGAACTTCCATATTAGCACCCGAATTTGAGAAATCAACATCTTCATTGGAATCTGAGAAAATACCTTCATCTTCAAACTCATCATCAGTATCTTCTAAGCCAGGCATGGTAGGATCATCCAATTAATCCAAATTGCTGTCAATAGGTGCAGCAGTACTTTGATCTAAAGTATTGTGATCTAAAGTACTGTCATCCAAAGTATTGTGAGAGAATTCTGCAGTCTTATTCTTTTTCTTTGCTTCTTCATAAGCTCTTCTTTGATTATCATCATAAGAATGTGCAACTACATCTTGAAACAACATCTGATTAAGTTCATTTTGAATAGCTTGATCCTCAGCAGACAATGAGGATTTTGGTTCATCAGTACTTTTCTTTGTTGCAGCAGGTATGGGTTCTTCATCAGGAACAACATCAGATCTAATATGAACTCCATGAACAATGTACTGTAAATCATCTTCTTTGGTAACAGGTTGATTTTCTTTTCTAACAGGCACATAATTCATAGGAGTCAAAACCTCAAGATCAAACATCTAATCAGGACCTTTACCCTTCTGATTTTCTTGATCTTCTAAAAATTCAACATGAAGACAATCTTGAACCTTTTTGGTAACCCTATTGTACACTCTAAATCCTTTACTATTGGTGCAGTACCCCAATAAGTATCCTTCTTCTGACTTGCCATCAAATTTGCTCAAATTATCAATTGTGTTGAGAATAGTCAGAGGACATCCAAAAGGCTTCATAAATCAAATGTTGGGTTTGTTTCCCAGTAGCAACTCATAAGGTGTCTTCATCTGAGGTTTGGTAACTGATAATATATTAAGCACATAGCAAGCATGCTTGACTTCAAATTTCAAAATTGAATAGGTAATAATGAATCGCAAGCATTGTTCGCCGCTTCAATCAAATTTCGTTCTTTCTTTCGCAACACCATTCTCTGTGGAGTTCTAGCAATCTTGAACTCCTCTTGATTCCTTTTTAGCACAAAATTCATCCATAAGCTTGTTTTTGAATTCAGTCCCATTATCACATATAATACCTCTTATTTTGAGTCTTAGTTGATATTTAAGGGCTATTATTAGATCATGAATAGCATCAAAGGTGTCATCTTTAAATCCCAAGAAAAATACCCAACTAAATCTACTGCAATCATCTGTCACAACAAGACAATATTTCTTCTTGTTTAGACTAGCAACACAAACAGGTCCAAACAAATCCATGTGCAGAAGCTCCAAAGGTTCTCTAATGGTTCTATCCTCAAGCTTCTTACATGAAGCTTTGTGTTGTTTACCCTTCTTGCACGCCAAACAGGAGTGATCATTCTTGTAGGTTTTGGTGGGTAAACCTCTAACTAAATTTCCTTTGACCAATTTGTTGATATTCTTGAAATTTACATGGCCCAATCTTCTATTCCACTGATGTGCTTCTTCAAGTGTTGCCTTTGCTACTTAACATGTTGCTCTTCCAGAAGAGTGAAGACTCTTCATATCCAGACTGTACACATCATTGGTTCTTGGTACTCTCAGTATGACCAAGTTATCATCAACGAGCTTGAATTCAGGGGAAAGGATGAGACATTATGTGTCAGTGAATAACACAGGGTGTTTATTATCACGTATCTGAGAAACTGACAAAAGGTTGAATTTGAGCTAGCTCCTTCACATATCTAACATTCTCAAAGTCTATGCTTCCTGCCTTAATAGTTCCTTTTCCTGTAATTAGTCCTCCACTAGCATCATTCCCAAATGCAACTCTTCCTCCACAATAAGATCTAAAATCTGACAGAATATCTTTGTCTCATGTCATACTTCCAGAGCAACCACCATCCACAATTAAATGATCTTTAAGCTCCTCTTTTGGGTTGCCCTGCACAAAAATAAAAGAGTTAGTTAATTTTAGGAACCCAAGCCATTACTGACTTGTGTTACCCTTGTGGAGTTACATACTTAAATTCTTTAAGTATGTAATTCCCACTGTCTTTAAGCACATGATTAATTATCTTTGGTTGTTCAAAAACTTGTGTTGGTTTTTCAATAAAAATATCTTTTTCATCCAAGTTTTCCTTTTTATTTTCCCCATCAGTACTTTCCTTCTTAACCCATTTGGTTTTAACTTCTGGTGTAGAGTTCCTTGATCTAGTTACTTTCTTTGAGTTGTAACGCCTTCTAGATTGATAGTAATTAGATCTCCTAGGGTTTCTATTCCAAAAAGTGTTTGGAAAAGCGATTAGTACTTTGAGAAAATCTTGATTTGGCTAAACAATACCTTGGAAAGTGTTTGAAGGTACTTGGTGGTTTTGAAAAGGTCTTCTCGGTGAGGTACCTATAGTCTTGAGAGAGGTTGCTATGGTTAACCCTATGTGAATGATTCCAGACTGTTTTATTCTCTCTTGGCTTATGGTTGGTAGATCTGTTCTTTGGGAATTTGCTTAGGTACCCTGAGTGAAAGTCACAGTGCTTAATCAAATGATCAGGACTATAACAAACAAAACACAATTTTTGACTTGTAATCCCAAAATTGCTTCTTCTATGTGTATGTCCAAACCTATCCTGTCTATTTGGTGAATGATGAAAACTATTTTGACCAAAATTATCCCAAAAAGGCTTAGCAGTATTTTGAAAAGGTTTTCTCAAAGGTACTGCTGAAGGTGTAGCAGTACTTTGAGTTGAAGGTACTGCTTGGCTTTTAACATCATCTACCTTAGGTGTCTCATTTGTTTCTTTTGAGGTTTCAAACTTAGATTGACCAATAAGCTTTTCCTAAACTCTAGATTGTCTATTCCAAAACGAGAAAAATCGCCTAAGTGGTTGAAAACTACCGATGGGATGAGGATTGCATGATAACCATTGTCTTTCTTAAATTCTGGAGGTGTTTGACTAACTGATTCCTCATCACTGGATGTGTTATCTACATAATTAATGAGTTCATCATCACTAGTTGTTACATCCTCACAATCAAGTTGGTTCTAATTACTAGGTGGGTTTTCCTCTATGCTACTAAAGTCCATACCAAATCCTAGTCCAGTTATAATTTAAGCTCTTCTCTGGTTTTCAACATAACTAACATGAGAAAGACCAGATTATCCCCAAGCAGCAAACTTTTCTAGCAATTCATCTCTCTCCTTAGTCAACTTTTCAATTTCAGAAATCTTACATCCTAACTTCCATTCACTTAATTTTAACTGATAATCCTGTTGTTCATACTTTTCTGCCTAAGCCATTTCATTATTTTCATGTGTTATTATTTTGGCTTCCATATACTCTAAAGTGATTTGGTAACCAACTACCTCTGACCTAGCCCTACTATAGTTATCTCTTTCAGTAACATAGTCATTAAGCACTTTTTGATAAAAATTATGACACTTAGAGCATACCTTAGAGATAGGGGGTGAACTTACTGAAGTGGCTACCATAGCAAGTAGAACAGGTTCCTCTTCACTCTCCATGCTCCAATCAAAGCTTCCTGGACCATCTCTGGATTCCAAAGCAGCATGTCCAGGTTCCTCATCATAAGTTGTGCTCCAATCAAACTCTTCCACTGATTCTTCCACTCCTACCATACAATAGGTTACTGGTTCATCATCAAACTCAGCACTCCATTCAACCTCTGATAGATTCTCTTGAGCACCCAAAGCTTTTGTTTGAAGAATAGGAATTTCCTTTAGTTCAAGCTTAGGTTTTCACCATCCTGTTTGCACGATATTTAGCAAACTTGAATTCCCTTGCAAAGTGTCCGTCTTTTGTGATTAAAGCATTCAATCTTGGACTTGTCAAAGTGATACCCTGTTTTGGTTTGAAGTCGATACCTCTTCCTGTTTTATTCATGAACTTCTTGATGCTTGCAGTGATTATAGCAACTTGCCACCTTATATCAATTTCTTCAAGAGCATCCTCTTCAATTTGTGACAAATCCTCTTCATAAGTAACAGGTAGAGTGGCTTGATGAGCAAAGAATGAGCATACGACTTCATCAGAGTGGATAGTGTTTATTGGTGATGATGTGGGGTTGGTCATGGTGGTGATAGAATGAGCAGGATAACTAACAGTACTTTGAGCAACATACTTTGAGTAGGATAAGCAGTACTTTTAGTGGAAGTAACGCCTCTTTTCGATGATACAAATGCTATACTATGAGACTTTGAACTTGTTTGGCCATTCATCTCATGCTCATACACCTTCAAATGGTTGTAGATATCAAGAAAGTCCATAACATCCAATCCGGTTTTCCTCTCGATCATAGTAGCAATCACATGCCATGTAGATGGCAAACTCATAAGAACTTCGATTGGCATCTTCAACAGATACCTCTACCTTGTATAACTCTAGCATCCGAGAAGATTTTGGAATCTATCATAGGCAAGATCAAGACCTTCTCTTTCACCAACAAATGAATGTTTCAAACTGCTGTTTGAGCAGATGCATGCATCTTCTTGGAAGCGTCATTACCTCCAAACCTTGTCTTGAGAGCACCCATAAGCTGTTTAGCGTCCTTAGCATCATGAAACTTGAGTAGGTGACCATCGGTATAGCGCACAATAGTAAGTTTAGGGCCTTCTCTTGATTTCTTATTGTAGCAAAGCAGTAAAACGGCTCGAGGTGGTTTAGGTTGTCCAGAATCTCTACTGGTTCTGCAACAACTTCATTACCATTGACAATTACATTCCATAGTGCATGGTCTGTAATGGCAATGTACTGCCTCATCTTCATGCTCCATATATCGTACTCTCCTTTCTTGATGATTGGTATTCTGAGTGAGGTGATGGATGGTGGTGGTGCAGTTTCAGTCGACATCTTTAGGGTTTGTTATTAACTAGGTTTTGAGGGTTTCTTCTTAGTCAGAGTTTCCACACAAGCTCTGATACCACTTGTTGGATCGATGTACTCTAACCAAACTAACTTATATAGCTTGTTAAGGGTTTAATAACCTCGGATAAATCCTAAGTTACTAACAATGAAACACTAAGCAAACTCTATTAAGTATGCGGAATTTACTTAACAAAGCTAAGAAGAATTAACTTTTAACTTTAACAATTATATTGAAACTCTGAATCTGCTTGTTATACAGATTCTTTAACAACTCTAAAACTCTAATATCGTATTCTCTAAAAACTTTAATAATGTACGTACGTCTAATGCCAATCTAGGAGCCATTTTATACGCTTAAGGATAACCCTAATCGGTTTACAATTCCAAACCTTGTACGTCAAGTAATACTATATTAAGCTTAGAACATTCTAGAATTACAAGATAATCCTTAACGCTTTTGCATATCAGTCCTTTAAGCATGAAGTACTTTGATGAATCGAGCAGTACTTTGAATTCATTCTTTAGCAGTACTTTGACTTCAGTACTTTAACTCTTCAGTACTTTAATACTTCAGCACATTAACTTTCTATATCCCAACAGAGAACCTCAGTTGTCTTGATGATGACGAAGCATGGCAACTCATGGACTTGAGCTTGGTCGACTTCAAGTAGTGGTGATCTCGCCTTTAAGAGGAACCTAGAGAATCACACAAAAACAAAAGACAAACTACATAGATCTCTTGGATCTGAGGTTAGAGAGATATAATACTTGGAGAAATTATATGTGAAAGTGGTAAGTAGAAAGAAAGAAATGGCTCTCTATTTATAAAGGAAATTTTCTACTATTCCCCGGATCCCGCGGATCCCTCCCACAAGGGATCCGTCTAGCACAAAGCTAGGGATCCGTGGGACGCTCCTCTTTGCTCATGGGTATTTTTGGTTATGGGTCATGGGTCATGGATCATGGGTTATGGGTTGATCCATGGGTTTCTTTCTAGATACAATGTATCTCTAGAATACATTGAACTTGGCTAAGTGTTTTGGACAAAACCATGGATTATGGGTCAATACCATTTGTTAGTTTTTACCCATTTTGTATATACATGCTTTTACCCATTTTGGTATACACTTAGTTAAGTATATATTAGCCTAATATGTAAACACTTGTTGCTGTACATATGTATCTCTAAAACATAAAATCACTTATACTTGTTTTAGTGTTTTATGTGAAAACGTAAGTGTGTTAGGAAACTATTGAATCAAACTATTTACGTATTTTATTTGTTTCGTTAAAATGATTTTACGTTTGTTATCGACAAAACATTAGAAGATCGTAAAATATAAATAAATGTTTTTACGGCTTATTTGTATTAACAAATTACATAAATCGTCCTTGTGGTTTGGTAAAAGTTACGGATCTTGTCCCTGTGGTTTTTTTTAGCGGGTTTCGTCCCTGTGGTTTACAAATCTTACGAATCTTGTCCCCATTCTGACCCGATCTCAAAAAAGGACATCCCTTGCAGATACTTCCTAACGTGAGGGCTAACATTATCTTTTAGTTTTAACGATCGTTATACAAACCACAGGGACGATTTATGTAATTTACTCTTTAAAAAAAAAAAAAAAATTCTTTTCAATTTTATTATTCAAATTTTTTTTAATTTTATTAGGATTAAATTTTTTAATAAAAAAAAACTTTTTTTTTAAACTTAAATTTTATTATAATAAATTAAAAAAAAAAATTTATTTTATTATAATAAATTAAAAATCATTTTTAATTTTTTTTAATTTTAAAAGAATCAAAAAAATTATAATAAAACTAAAAAAAATTAATTTTAATTTTATTATAATATTTGTTTTAAAAAAACAGTTTTTTTCTTTTAAAAAAATTAATTTTATTAAAAAAAATTTAAAATAATTAAAAAAAAAAAACTTTTTTTAATTTTATTATAAAACGGATGAAGGCGTATAAAAAAAGGTTTTTATACGGTTTTGTCCGTTTTTACGTTTCATTTGTTTTTATACTGTTTCGTTCGTTTTTGTATGAAAATGTATGAAAACTATGTACAAAAATGTATGAAAACGTACAACAACGTTCATAAGTACAAAAACAACGTTGTTGTACGTTTTCATCCGCTTTATACGGTTTTGTTCGTTTTTTTACGTTTTCATACATTTTTGTACGTTGTTTCCATACATTTTTGTACGTTGTTTTCATACATTTTCATACAAAAACGAACGAAACCGTATAAAAACAAATGAAACGTATAAAACGGACAAAACCATATAAAAACGTTTTTTTATACGCCTTCATCCATTTTATAATAAAATTAAAAAAAATTGGTTTTTTTTTTAATTTTTTTTAATAAAATTATTTTTTTAAAAGAAAAAACAGTTTTTTTAAAAAAAAAAATATTATAATAAAATTAAAATTAACTTTTTTTAGTTTTATTATAATTTTTTTGATTTTTTTTTAAATTAAAAAAAAAATTAAAAATTAAAAATTAAAAATTAAAAATTAAAATCATCTTATTACTACCTTTATTATCCTTAACAACCAAATCCCTCATACTCTCTGAATCCGTAATTCACAAATTCCCCCAAATTCGAAAACCTAGTACATAAATTATCGCAAATTCGATCTGATTTTAAATCTTATTTCTAATCCGCCTTTAGGTTCTTGCGAGACCGGCAACAAGCAAGTTGGTCAATCACAGATGCAGTGTACTCATGTGAATGGCCAATCAGTATTTGCTGGTGCGGAGGATGGAAGTGTGTGTCCTAACAACAAATCAGCTTAGATTGAAGTGTAAAAGCCGTTACACAACATATGTACCATATAACTAAAAAAAGACTATTTTGGTTCACAGGAATTATTTTGTTGAGATTATGTCACACCCTCGCCGGAGGCGGAAATACGAGGTGTAACGGAAGGGAACATAAGCACAAGATAATAGAACATACCAACGTTAAGATTAAAAAGAAATAATACGCCATTACAATACTAGTTTAGCCGTCATCGGCAAATATATTACAAAGTTTAGTTCCCAAAATATTGCGTTCTATTACATAATGATTTGTAGTAACAAGTGAAAACTTCATTATGCAAGACCTGGTAGAAAAAGCTTACTAACGATCACCTGAAATGCATGAGAGAAAACGGGTCAACTATGAAAATAGTTGGTGAGTAAACATGTTTAACAAAATAGGATAACTCGTAATATATATACAAAGCTTTCGGTCAACGAAAATAGTCCACAAAGCAAAGGCATTGTAAATCCACTCGGCCCAAGTTCCGCCCATACAAAACTTGCAACTTTGTATTCACAACCCATTGCACAAAATATAGCGTATGAAGTAGTCAAGTATAAGCGGTCATAATAGTTCACCATATAGATCCGCGAATATAATAATTCAGAAATGCTACTGATGAGACCAAATTAAACTGGGTGCCACTACCCAAAGTTATGTTGGGTGCCACTTCCCAAAAATATACTGGGTGCCTCTTCCCAAAGATATACTGGGTGCCTCTTCCCAAAGATATACTCCGAACATAGGAGTCTTTATAGTGATGCTCCGAACACGGGAGGCTTTATAGTGATGCTCCGAACATGGGAGACTTTAGGTCAAGGCCATAACATGTACGGTTCAATAAGTCCAAATAAGTCATAATTTCCTAATTAAGTTCAAAGATTTGATTCGAGTTCACAAGTTCTAGTCAAACAAGTTAATAAAAGTAGTGATCAATTTAGCTCAAGAAAGGTTCATGCATTTCGCCCCAAAATATAGTAAAAGCGGTAAAGGGGTTTGTGATTACTCACTGATGAATAGATGCGATGACAAAAGTGGTTACACCAAGATGTAGTGTGATCGTTAATCTTGACCTATTGTGAATGATATGATACGTAATGAGTTATGATGTAATGTTATGCGTGCATGCATTACGTATGTTATTTATACCATTTGCGAGTTTTGAAAATAATACTTATCGTCGAAAAATACTCTTTTGACGTCTTGACCATTCTTAAATCACTTTATAAGTATTTACGTCAAAATGTCATCCTACAATGGTTTCGTAATGATTTATTGTGAAACTTTCACTTCTCGTCGTAAAATAATGTTGTCGGAAATTTCATGAAAGTAACAAAAATAGCTTTGAAAAACTAGTCGTAAAATAGTGTACGTCGATCGTTAGGAAACGAACTCGGACGGTTTTGGAAAGTTTGTATCGAAATCTAGAAGTTTCATTCGGGAGTTTTCGTCATAAAGGTCTCGAACATAAAGATAATAAGGGTTAAAGATGATGATTTTGTCTAATTGTTGTGTAAAAGTGAGTTTCGCCAAGTTTAGACGACCATAAATAATTTATTACAACTCCGCTATACAAACGGTTGGTTGTTTTGAAAAATATGCTCGGTGATCTTGATTTTCTAGAAGACATTTCGTTCCAAAAGTTCCACATCATAGTTAAAACAGCCTCCAACATGGTCGTTTTAGTTACCGTAACACTTGTCTCGTAAAATAATATAGTTTTTCGAAAATAATAGTTACGGCGAATTTTATGAAAACGTGCATATCTTTGTCGTTTCAAATCCGTTTTCACGTATATAATACGTCCTTAGCTTCGTATCAAAGTATACTAATATATTTTTGATAAGTCGAAATAATTTGTAAAGCTTAAGGCTCGTTTTGACTCGAACAAACCAAAAATAGGTTGCTGAATTTTCCGAAAAATATATATTTAAATCGTCAAACTTGTAAAATCCATAACTTCTTCGTTATAACTCCGTTTTATCCGTTCAAGCGCCACGGATTCGTTTTAAAGTATATTTTCTAAATATCAAGGCCAAAAATTGCGTGCCACTGTCGGATTTTCCAGAAAATCAAAACAAGGACAGAACACTTTTATACTTATCGAAAATAGTTTTTCTCGTACCAAACCTATTCTAATCCCTTCAAATCAACTCCAAAGCTAATCTAATCCTACCATACACCTTCTTAGGGTGTCATGGGTTCCTAAACATCATCAAGACCAAATTATACCAAGGGATAATTATAGGATGACCTTATATATATATTTCTAAAAATCATGTAAAATGGTATAAACAACACAAATCATGCATGCTTGCTCCAAAATGAAGAGATACTTATGAAATGAAAAGGAGATATGAAAATATAAATGATATGCTTACAAATTAATATGATGAGGTGCAAGGAACAAGGTTTAACTTAAACACTCTAGGTTTTATTTCAAAACCTAAACAAGAGTGTATACTAGATTGTAATTACTTGTGCTTGCAAAATTTTGATGATCCTTTGTAAAAGCTTCTATGGCGGTTCTAGAGAGGAACAAAGAGAGGAAAGTTTTACTTGACTAGGTGAATTATGAGAATGAGTGAAGTGAAGTGTGAAATAATTTTTGAGTATAGATCTAGTTTTGTGGAAAAATAGTTACCAATCAATAATGACTTCACCCTCCCATAGGGCCGGATTTGGGGGATGAATCTCAATATGATTTTTTTTTTTTTCATTTATAATGTATAAATATATTGTGTAAGTAAATGTTATAATTGTGGGAAAATGTAACTTGTACATAGATGTGAAGTTAAAGTCATATGGATTAAAATAAGTTTTAGGGGATCAAAGTAAGGTATATTGTAGTTATAAAAATTGTAAAAAATACATTTCTTGTAAACTTTGAGTGATATAAAAATTTTCGTGTAGTTTTTAAGAAAAACGTCGTAATAATATAACTTTAACAATTTATATACAAAATAAATTTAAAACACCGGTAAACTCATAATATTATTTTATTATCTTAATATGAGTATAAAATATATCGGAATAATTTTGAAAGTAATGGATTAAATGCTCAAAATAATAACTCACGCGATAACGTTTATTTAATATAAAATTTACGCGTTTAATGTGAAATGTAAAATCATGAATGAACTAACATGATGCATATTTAATTTAAGAAATGACCGAAATCGAGAATTGTGACATTCTTCCCATGTCGTGGAATCACGTCCTCGTGATTCGATTAACGATACTATGGTCCGAACCTCGACAAGAGTTCTAAAGTTCATGCTCGTCTCGAGCAGTCTAAATGATCATATCAATGCCCATGCGCATGGGTTCCCCATTCAACTAAGTGCGTGCCGTGATTAGATTGGATAGGGTAAACTTGCCCAATATCGAACGTAGCTCTCAAAGACCTTTAGGTAGTCGATTCTAATTTAATCTCACAACTCATCAAACAAGAACTGTCATGAGATTAAACTAAACCGACTTGAGTAAACTTGTCTCTTAGCTTGATTTTCGCAACTCATCAAACAAGAACTGTCACTAGATCAAGCTAGGAAACAAGTTGTTAGAAAGATAGGATTCAACATCCTTGAATGAAGTCTTTTGAAAGATTCGTTCGATCTTGGATTTGCTTACACAATTCAAATCAAATCAACAAAATATATATATAACAACTAAGGTCGATAACAATAGGTCTCAAATTAATCAAAGTCGTGAACGTGGTAAAGATTAGAAGGAAGTTATGCACTCAAAATCATGTTGTACAGAAATAAAGTGGTTGTTCACAAGAATGTACCCGTTACGCGTTGCGGGCTTCCTCGGTGCCCAGATAGAATGCTCGACCACGTGCGGGAGGAATTTCAATGTTCTGATCTTGTGGGCCTTCTATTGCCAACGCCAGGTTTGGACGATTACCTCCTTGATTAGGAGTTCTTTTCAGCTTTGGACGGTATTGCGAAGGTGATCTAGACTTCCACACTCGTAACATGCTTTTCTCTCGCCTTGATTTCCGATTCTGTTTGAGCAATTTCGCGAAGTGGCCCGTCTGTCCACATTTGTCGCACCTTGGCGATCTCGAGTGATGATAATTACATCGAGTGCACAAAGGATGTGGACTGCATATCCTTTGCGCTCCCGGTGATCGCCCATAGTTACGGGTTATTCGGCGCCTCTTGTTTTCTTGATTCGATCTCGGTTTCCGGTGATCCTCCGTCGCTTTCGTCCATTATCGTTTGCTTTTGTTAGTTCTCCGGACTGATCACATCATTTGTCAAGCGATACGCCATACCACGCGTGACTTGCGAGTGGTTGGTTTCGACAGTGACATCCTCCTAATTTCGGTATCAATCCCCATATATATCGGTCAATCAACTTCTCCACGGTGGAAACCATGTGAGGAACCATCCTAGTTAACTCGTGGAACCGGATCGTGTACTTGTCGATCTCTACTCCTACCATCAGTGGTTCCAAAATTCTTCTTCCGGTTTACGCACTTCATCTTTTCTGCGGTACTCATCGGTTAGTAGTTTCTTGAATGCTTCCCAAGATAATGCATTTGCAGCCCCTCTTCCTCTAGTCTCGTAGTTGGTTATTCCACCGGTCAATGCTCGACCGTAGTAGACCAACAGAGAACTCAACCTTGTTTCCTTCAAAGACATTTCGTGATACTAAGCTTCGACTCAACATTCTCGAACCAGTTAGCAATCCAATGGCACCCTCGTACCATGAAATTCCATTGGCTTACATGTCATGAAAGTTTTGTAGTCGCATCCTTGACCGCGTTTGAAGTACCTTCTCCGTTGTTGGTTCGTCTAGCATCGAGATGTGTTATAATTTGGGTGAGTAGATCCGCTATTCCGCAGCGTTGTTGTCCGGATTGTCATTGTTGTTTGGGTTGCCGTTGTTGTTACCTCCGAGCGTGTGTTTCTTGCGGCCATGATCCCTGAGAGGACCAAAACATCGGGTTGAGTAAACGACATTCGAACGAAGTCAGATGAGGTGCAGAATGGTGGTAATGTGTGTTATAGTGATCGAAATATGGCAGGATCAGGGGCATGCTATGTCTAACAAGTCGAAAGATAGAAAGAGAGGGTATAGATAAGATACGGTAATGTAGACGTGAACGTAAAAACATGCTATGCATACCCACCCGACCAATGCAACTTCAGGTGACCAGACTCAAAAGACTCGACTAAACATAATTTAAAACTACCACTCTTATCATTGTATGGTTCTTCATAAATTAGACATAGTTGATCAGGCTATGTATAATTTATGATTAACGATGCAACGATAGGACTAGATGACTCGGATGATGTTCAATGTTTAATAAAAAAAAATTTCGGTTATAGCTGTGATTTTTAATTTTGAAAAATCGGCATTCTCTATAACCTTTGTCTCTGATACCAATCTGTCACACCTCACGGAGAATGAAATACGAGGTGTAACTAAGGAACATAAGCACAAGATAATAGAACATACCAACGTTAAGATTAAAAGAAATAATACGCCATTACAATACTAGTTTAGTCGTCATCGGCAAATATATTACAAAGTTTAGTTCCCAAAATATTGCGTTCTATTACATAATGATTTGTAGTAACAAGTGAAAACTTCATTATGCAAGACACAGTAGAAAAAGCTTACTAACGATCACGAAATGCATGAGAGAAAGCGGGTCAACTATGAAAATAGTTGGTGAGTAAACATGTTTAACAAAATAGGATAACTCGTAATATATATACAAAGCTTTCGGTCAACGAAAATAGTCCACAAAGCAAAGGCATTGTAAATCCACTCGGCCCAAGTTCGCCCATACAAAACTTGCAACCTGTGTATTCACAACCCATTGCACAAAATATAGCGTATGAAGTAGTCAAGTATAAGCGGTCATAATAGTTCACCATATAGATCCGCGAATATAATAATTCAGAAATGCTACTGATGAGACCAAATTAAACTGGGTGCCACTACCCAAAGTTATGTTGGGTGCCACTTCCCAAAGATATACTGGGTGCCTCTTCCCAAAGATATACTGGGTGCCTCTTCCCAAAGATATACTGGGTGCCTCTTCCCAAAGATATACTCCGAACATAGGAGTCTTTATAGTGATGCTCCGAACACGGGAGGCTTTATAGTGATGCTCCGAACATGGGAGACTTTAGGTCAAGGCCATAACATGTACGGTTCAATAAGTCCAAATAAGTCATAATTTCCTAATTAAGTTCAAAGATTTGATTCGAGTTCACAAGTTCTAGTTAAACAAGTTAATAAAAGTAGTGATCAATTTAGCTCAAGAAAGGTTCATGCATTTCGCCCCAAAATATAGTAAAAACGGTAAAAGGGGGTTTGTGATTACTCACTTGATGAATAGATGCGATGACAAAAGTGGTTACACCAAGATGTAGTGTGATACGTTAATCTTGACCTATTGTGAATGATATGATACGTAATGAGTTATGATGTAATGTTATGCGTGCATGCATTACGTATGTTATTTATACCATTTGCGAGTTTTGAAAATAATACTTATCGTCGAAAAATACTCTTTTGACGTCTTGACCATTCTTAAATCACTTTATAAGTATTTACGTCAAAATGTCATCCTACAATGGTTTCGTAATGATTTATTGTGAAACTTTCACTTCTCGTCGTAAAATAATGTTGTCGGAAATTTCATGAAAGTAACAAAAATAGCTTTGAAAAACTAGTCGTAAAATAGTGTACGTCGATCGTTAGGAAACGAACTCGACGGTTTTGGAAAGTTTGTATCGAAATCTAGAAGTTTCAGTTCAGGAGTTTTCGTCATAAAGGTCTCGAACATAAAGATAATAAGGGTTAAAGATGATGATTTTGTCTAATTGTTGTGTAAAAAGTGAGTTTCGGCCAAGTTTAGACGACCATAAATAATTTATTACAACTCCGCTATACAAACGGTTGGTTGTTTTGAAAAATATGCTCGGTGATCTTGATTTTTCTAGAAGACATTTCGTTCCAAAAAGTTCCACATCATAGTTAAAAACAGCCTCCAACATGGTCGTTTTAGTTACCGTAACACTTGTCTCGTAAAATAATATAGTTTTTCAGAAAATAATAGTTACGGCGAATTTTATGAAAACGTGCATATCTTTGTCGTTTCAAATCCGTTTTCTACGTATAATACGTCCTTAGCTTCGTATCAAAGTATACTAATATATTTTTGATAAGTCGAAATAATTTGTAAAGCTTAAGGCTCGTTTTTGACTCGAACAAACCAAAAATAGGTTGCTGAATTTTCTGAAAAATATATATTTCGTCGTCAAACTTGTAAAATCCATAACTTCTTCGTTATAACTCCGTTTTTATCCGTTCAAGCGGCCACGGATTCGTTTTAAAGTATATTTTCTAAATATCAAGGCCAAAAATTCGTGCCTACTGTCGGATTTTCCAGAAAATCAAAACAAGGACAGAACACTTTTTATACTTATCGAAAATAGTTTTCTCGCATCAAACCTATTCTAATCCCTTCAAATCAACTCCAAAGCTAATCTAATCCTACCATACACCTTCTTAGGGTGTCATGGGTTCCTAAACATCATCAAGACCAAAGTATACCAAGGGGATAATTATAGGATGACCTTATATATATATATTTCTAAAAATCATGTAAAATGGTATAAACAACACAAATCATGCATGCTTGCTCCAAAATGAAGAGATACTTATGAAATGAAAAGGAGATATGAAAAATATAAATGATATGCTTACAAGTTAATATGATGAGGTGCAAGGAACAAGGTTTAACTTAAACACTCTAGGTTTTTATTTCAAAACCTAAACAAGAGTGTATACTAGATTGTAATTACTTGTGCTTGCAAAATTTTTGATGATCCTTTGTAAAAAGCTTCTATGGCCGGTTCTAGAGAGAGGAACAAAAGAGAGGAAAGTTTTTACTTGACTAGGTGAATTATGAGAATGAGTGAAGTGAAGTGTGTAATAATTTTTGAGTATAGATCTAGTTTTGTGGAAAAATAGTTACCAATCAATAAATGACTTCACCCTCCCCATAGGGCCGGATTTGGGGGGGGGATGAATCTCTCAATATGATTTTTTTTTTCATTTATAATGTATAAATATATTGTGTAAGTAAATGTTATAATTGTGGGAAAATGTAACTTGTACATAGATGTGAAGTTAAAGTCATATGGATTAAAATAAGTTTTAGGGGATCAAAGTAAGGTATATTGTAGTTATAAAAATTGTAAAAATACATTTCTTGTAAACTTTGAGTGATATAAAAATTTTCGTGTAGTTTTTAAGAAAAACGTCGTAATAATATAACTTTAACAATTTATATACAAAATAAATTTAAAACACCGGGTAAACTCATAATATTATTTTTATTATCTTAATATGAGTATAAAAATATATCGGAATAATTTTTGAAAGTAATGGATTAAATGCTCAAAATAATAACTCACGCGATAACGTTTATTTAATATAAAATTTACGCGTTTAATGTGAAATGTAAAAATCATGAATGAACTAACATGATGCATATTTAATTTAAGAAATGACCGGAAATCGAGAATTGTGACAGATTAGTGTTGAATCATTATTTGAAAGAATTGATTTGGTAAATTCATGATGTGTATATTCATGAAATGGATTTAGATTTTGAAAATTGAGTTAAAAATAAATACAATTAGAAGAAGAAAAAGTTATGTTGAAGATGATGGTAAGATTACCAAAATAACCTCATGTTTCTTGCACATTAGGGATGTTAACGGTCATTTTTAACATCCTGTAGACGCAAAAACTATGGGTGTTATTCTTTGTAAAGATAAGGACCATCAATGCAATTTTGAACTTTCAAGGACGGTAGATGGAATTTTCGCCAAACTGCAAGGACCATTTATGTAATTTACTCTTCTAGCATCGATAAAAAAACCATCTCCAAAAATAGCGTTTAGTTGTAGAAAACTTTTCTTGTTTTTCATTTTAGATTCTTTAAGGATGATATGGTTTTCTTCTATACAGAAGAGTTGAAAATTTGGAAACCCCTTTAAATAGAGTTATATTTTTTTCTTTTTTTAAAATATGAAAAGATAATTACATCGGATTGCGGTGGAGGGCGACAACAGCGAGGATGGAAGGTGGAGATATTACTAATAGTGATTAGGGTTACACTGAGATACTTTAAGGTAGATTGTGAAATCTCGTCTTTTTTGTTAGAGAGAAAAACATGGAGATGATAGATTGGGGTTTCTATTTTTCTACTTTAATGAAAGTGAGAATTGCATATTTTTGAAAATTGTTGAAAAAGTGTGAATAAAACGAGTTTTCAGTTTTTTTATTTTCTGTTAAACAATTTTGAAAAAAAAAACAGTTATTTTTCACAAACTAAACACACATTTATTAATTGGTGCCTCCACTTAATCATAAAATGATTTTAACGATCAAAGTTAAGTACTTCAAACATATTTCATTTTTTATACCGCTTTCTATTTTTCTCATTGATATATTCCAAGGTTTAATTTAATTTACATTTTGTTTGGTTTTTTTCTTTTAATTTTTTCTTTTTTGGTTTTTCGGTTTTGTTAATGATCGATGATAACAATGATTATGAGTTAAAAAAAGATTTTGATGATATGTTGTGATGAAGACGATGTGAAGCACCTAATAAATGATGCAAAATGATTGATGACGATGATGCAACATTGATGGTGATGATATCGATAATAGATGATGATGCAAAATTAAAGATGCAAAATGGAAGATGCAATATTGTTGTTGATGATGCGATTGATTATGATTATTAATGATGATGTGAAATTGAAGATGCATGATACAACCTACTTGTATCGGTAGTAGCACCACTATAGCGGGTGCGGGCTCCTTAAGCAAAGAGGAAGAAGAACATAAGTTTAACACTAAAATCTGATTACGTTCATTCATGAACAAATAACTTAAATACTAGTTAGGAGATAATCTCCAACTTGGACTCCAACACATATCCTAAAAACGACTCATACTTATCTTAAAACGAGACACACATATCCTAAACAAAACCCATCACATAAACGACTAGTTAATGAAAAGTCCTAACCAACCACGAAGTCCTTATGCCAAGTTGGTGCAACTGATACACACTCCGTACACCTCACGCCAGGTCCCTCGAGGGGCGTATCATTCCCTCCGTCTTCAAAAACAACCTTGTCCTCAAGGTTAAATGCGGGATAGGTTGTTTGAAATTCGGTCAACCACTCACACACGGTCTCCTCAAGTGGTTTGCCAACCCATTGGACTAAAATTTTCCTAACCAGACTCCCATTTCTCAAAACCACTCGGTTACCACACACTGCCAACAGATGTTCCACAGGCTGGCCATACTTAAATTCTTCTGGGAAATCTGCCACTACACCATCGCTATTCCCAAAAACAGCTTTAGAATAGAAACATGAAAAACAAGGTGTATCTTACTCGACTCAGGCATCTACGCATAAACTTTCTCTCATTTCACCTTTTTCACGGTGTTGCCCTAGTTCCTTTCCCTATATAAACACTTGTAAACCTTCATTTGAAGGTTGGTTGTTCACTTTACAATATCATCTACGCATAAACTTTCTCTCATTTCTATACGTGTGTGTTTGTTAAGTGTTCATCCGATCACCTCTTCTACATTTTTTACATATTCATGCTTGTGTTACAATATGATGACTTAACAGTGGTATCAATCGCCATCTAGTTGGGTGAAACAGTTTGTTTTTTTGAAGTCGTCTTGTCTACACGCAAGGTTTCATGTTATTCACCTTTTTCACGCATAAAACTTTGATTTTTACACTTTAAAACTCAAGATTCTTATGGGTTAAGGTTTATATAGTGTTAAGGATTCTAGTTTTTGCAAAAAGTTTCAACCTTTACGTGTTTTACATAGTTTTCAAGCCCGTTTTTATTTCGTACCATCATCTTATGCTTAAGCTCAAAACATATTTTGGTTCATCAAGTTCTCAAATTTCTTGTTCTTTTAGTGTTTTTGAAGCTTTTTCATCATTAAAAACGAGTTTTCAAAACATCTTAGTGCTTAAAAATACGTTTTTGGTAAAATCTGTTGACTTTACGCCTAAGGAAAACCCTTTTCTTACGCTTAAGCTAAAAACCCTCTTTTTACGCCTAAGGAAACCCTAATCCTACGCGTAAGCTCAAAGTCTACGCCTAAGCAGCAGTTATGCGTAAGCATTTCATCACTTGATCTTCAGAGCTGTTGGTTTACTCAGTGTTTTCTTGCTTGGATAAGCCTGAAAACACTTCGACTTTCGATATCTTTTACAATGGTATAAGTGAAAAGGATTTTTGGGTAAAACCCTAGTTTTACGCCTAAGTTTAATACTTACGCGTAGAAACTTCTTTGCCTAAGCATTTCCTACGCTTAAGCTTGTCTTACGCATAAGGAAATATTACGCATAAGGTTTCTACTACTAAGTCTTTGGTTTACGCCTAAGCTAAGTTTTTCTCAAGTCTACGCATAAGAAGTTACTACGCGTCTACGCGTAAGTTGGGTACTACGGGTAAGGAACATTTCTACGCCTAAGGTTCTTTCTACTCATAAGCTGCTTTCTACGCTTAAGAACACTTCATCAACAAACTCAAAGTTTCATTCGACTACAAAGATCCATCAACACAAGTAGAAATCATTAAAAAAAAAAAAAAAAAAAAATTTAGGAGAGACTAAATGTTTAATTTTTACGCGAAATTCAAATTTTTGTTTAACAGTGAAAATTTTGGTCGAAAATTAAAATTTTTGGGCATAAATTCAAATTTTTTCGGTCAAATTTTGCGTCAAAATTGTCAAAACTCAAAATTTTCTTGTAACCTTAAAATTGCATTTTATGGTGAATTTCAAATTTTGGGAGAAGAAAATTTTCATAATTATTTTTGGAGGGAAAATTAAAATTCACTATATCAATGTCGCAAATGTTTTTACAAATCTCCTCACCTTCCAACTACTGCTTAAAACCTTCATCACCAAACCTTGCTACTGATGATTCTGAAGATGCTGAGGCATTTGTGCAATTAAACAATACATTCATATTATTGTCTAAGAAGATGTTTTCAATATATTCAAAGCGTCAGACATCATCAAATTCCCGAAATCCATCAGTCGTGCAAAGTGAAAGAGTTGATGTACAAGGAAGGAATGCTCAAAAGGTTGTTGAGAATGTTGTGATTACCACAACTGTCGGTAATTCAGACAATAAGGTTTTTGCATTGGAAAAGCAGGATGACAGCAACAGATCATGGGAAGATATCGTTCCTACCTATGACACAGAGCCTAACTTTGACAAAGAACAAATGGTTGAGGAAGATATCGTTCCCACCTATGACACAGACCCGATCTTTGACAAAGAATAAATGATTGAGGTAGAATCTATTGTTGATCATATTCTGCCCGCAAATGCAAAACAACAAACTGAGAAACCTGAATTCAGAAATGAAGGAGAGGTTGACCAGTGTGTTGCACAATGTCCAGAAAACAGTCTCATGTTTGAGCCCTTACTTATACGCAAATCAACTGAATCATCAAACCAAAATCTTGAATCTGAAAACATTCTTCTCAAAAAGACCATTGCTCAGTTTCAAAAAGATTTTTCAAAACTAGAGGCTCATTGCATCTCTCTTGAACTCAAAATGCAAAACAATTTTTTAAATTCTGAGCCAAATAGTAAATCTTTGATTGAACAAAGTAATCGTGTGGATACATTAGTAAAACAAAATGAGCATTTAAAGGGTCAAATTCAAGCAAAGGGGCTTGCACATGTTGCTTTACAAAAAAAATTGAGAAGATTAATTGGCATGAGTGTGGATACTAAGTTTGCAAAACCAACAACCTTGGGGAAATCGTCTCTACAACCTATCAGAAACCAATCAGTAGTTAGACAACCAACTGCTTTTAAATCTGAACGATCAAAATCTTCAAAACCACTGTTTGCCTCCCAAGTTGTTGCGAATAATCATTTGTCAAAACCAGTCACTCCACATTCCTGGCCTAAGATAAATGCTTATGTTTCTGTTATACTTGTTTCTGTTAAACCTCAACAAGTAGTTTCACCTGGCCAGTCTAGGATTAGTTCGAAAACAATGTCTAAACCGAGCATCAAAATTCAAAATTCATATGATACAAATGACTTGCACAAGAACTATGATATAGAAAAGGCTAGGAAAGGGCACTACTACAAAAGGATGGAATCTTAGGTTCACGACCTTGTGTGATGCCTTCTAGTGTATTGCAGAACACTGCTTGTAGTAGAAAACCAAAACCTAAGTGTACTCAACAAACAGTTAGAAATAAACCCGTTGATCTAAAAGAAAATTTTCAGAAACCTAATAGGTGGATCAATATAGGACGTAGACTCTTTCCTAAATAAGTTTCAACATCTCCTAAATCTAACCATAGATGGATACCAACGGGTAGAGTTTTCAAAACTGTTGGTCTTAGGTGGATTCCTACAAGCAAGATACTAAGTAGTTGCACCATTACAAGTGTGACATCCATCCCTGAGGTAGGAAAGGAATTCATCAAAATAGCATGTTCAGGTGTCAAGAAGATTATTGACACTACATCTTTATGCTTCTAACATCTGAAACCCAGCTACACTTGGGGATCCATGTTTTTTTTTTCTATCTTGCCCCCTCCTATTTTCTTTACAGGTACAACAACAATGGCTTCTAACTAACACAGCTTAGGACCCGTTTCTCATCATCAAAAATTTAATGATCCATCAGCTGATCCACCACTGTACTTAATCTTCAAGAATTAGAAACAATGCTTGCTCCTCTGGTTAAAGATTCTATCAAAAAGTCGTGCTTCGGATGTATCGAATGTTTCCATTGCACAACCCGATAATACTCTAATTTCGATACACAGATCTACAACAACAACGAATTCTTGTAGATGTACCTCCAATCGAATCTCCGATAACAGAAGATCAAACTGTTTCTAAAAACAATGACACAACTGATGATCAACATAATGAACAGAGAAGTTTCATCAGCAGTTGATTCTCTCGAGATATTTATGGTACTTCACACTTGTTCGATTAATTGGACGTACATGGTTTCGCTGTCCCCTTATACATGGTTTCGCTATCTCCAATTCATCATCAACATACGTGGTGTATGATTCTGATTCATTAAAAACATCGGGGGAAGATAGTGTAGGTGTTCATTGTTTCCTTGATGTCGTTTGCGAAAACCCTATATCTTCTTGGATTTCTTCAATTAGGGGGAAGGAATGAGACGATCTGTGGTTCAAACGTCTCACTTTGGTGTTATCGTCTGGGTTATCGTGTGTGAAGTTACCTAAATATGATGATATGATGCCTCACACACGGTTATTTTATCGAGAAATTGCATAATGACATGTAATTATTATTCCGATAGACCGCAACATTCAGGGGGAAGTTGTTTCATTTCGTCTTTCGTGGTTTGTTTGGTGTGAAGCATCTGCATACGTGAGAAGATCTTGTTGATTTCTTGTATGTTACCTCCGAACGGATTTTCAACAATAAGTCAGATTTACATTGTGTGGTTTACTACTCATCTACAAATTCCGCTACGTACTGTAAACTTCAACAGTTTAGATGAAATTTTGACTTCATCAAAGTTTCAAATCTGCTAAAGACAGTTGTTAGTTTGGGGGGAAGCTGATTCTGAAACTTCTTCATAATAGCTTCTGAGCATAACAACTTGGAACCCGGACATAACCGTCTAAACTTCCCCCAAACCCCATCATCAGTTGAACCAAGCCTTCAGCTTACTCGACGTCAAATGGAACAGCTCTTTGCTCCTCTATTTACTGATGATATTGATCAACGTGCTCCGGATGTATCAACTATTTCCGCTGCTCAACCTGATAATAATCCAATCTCTGATATACCTGAAACAACAACAACTGTTGAGAAGCACCTCCAATTGATTCTACAACAACAACCGAACAAACCGCATCCAATGACGTTGAACCATCTCATGATTTTCTGAACCAAGAAGTACCTACACCTGCAGATTAAGATCCAAATGCGTTCTTCAGTCCTTTTGGTAATGAAACTGCCACTTCTGATGTTGCGGAATCATCTACAAGCCATTTGAATCCTCCTAATCTGCACAATGTATATCAACATCAACCCTCCACACATCGATGGACAAAAGTCCATCCTCTTGTGAACATCATTGAAAACCCGAATCAACCAGTCGTAACTAGACAACGCCTTCAGACTGACGGTGAACATTGCATTTATGCACTTACCGTTTGCCAATCTGAACCCAAAAACATTAAAGAAGCAATGACTTATGACAACTGGATTGAATCCCTACAAGAAGAACTTAATCAGTTTAAACGTCTTGAAGTATGGGAATTGGTTGAAAAACCAATCGGAGTTTATGTTATTTGCCTCAAATGGATTTGGAAAAACAAATTGGATCTTTGAAGGTATGGTTATCGAAATAAGTCACGTCCCGGTGGCTAAGGGTTATCGACAAGAAGAGGATTGACTTGAGGAATCATTCACATCGGTTGCGGACTTGAGGTCAGACGGATCTTTTGGCATTCGGGCTCACATGCACATCATGGTCTATCAGATGGATGTCAAAACTGCTTTTTTGAATGGTCAGCTGAAGGAAACGGTATATGTTAGTCAGCCGGAAGGATTTGTCGATCCAGAGTTCCCGAATCACGTCTTCAAACTGAAAAAGGCTCTATACGGTATCAAACAAGCCCCTCGAGCATGGTATGATAAGTTATCATCCTTTCTCATTGCCAATAATTTCACTAAAGGATCGGTCGACCTAACACTTTTCATTTAATATCACAGGGCTCACATTTTAATCGTTTAAATCTATATGGATGACATCATTTTTGGGTCAACACATAAAAAGTACTCAAACGAATTTTCAAAACTTATGAAAAAAAATATTTTGAAATGTCCATGATGGGTGAACTTACATTCCCCGTGGTATTTTTCTAAGTCAGTCCATATATGCTCTTGAAATTTTAAACAAACATGAAATGAAAACTGTGATACCTATGCCACACCAATGGCACATACCAAGCTGATCTTTGATTTACATGGAAATTGGTTGACCTACCAAATACCAAAGTATTATTGGTTCACTCATGTATCTAATGACCGAGAGACATGATATTGTATTTGTTGTTTATCTTTGCTCCCGTTATTAGTCGCGACCAACTGAAACTCACCTCATCGAGGCTAAAAGAATCCTCCGATACATCAAGGGAACCATTAATTTGGGGATCCGGTATTGAAGGATTACGGTTTTGAACTAATAGCTTTTTAGACGCGATCACGCGGGTTGCTTAGATTCTCGAAAAAGTACTTCAGGTGCTTTACAATTTCTTGGTGATAAACTGGTGTCATGGCAATCGAAGAAGCAGGATTGTACATCGTTGTCCTCAACCGAAGCAGAATATGTAGCCATGTCTGCGTGTTGTGCTCAAGTCATTTGGATGAGAACACAACTCAAAGACAATGGTTACGTATTTGACAGATACCGATGTACTGCGACAATCGAAGTGCTATTGCGATCTCATGCAAATCCGTCCAACATTCGAAGTCCAAGCACATCGATCTTCGATAGCATTTCATATAAGAACATGTGGAAAAGGGTACCGTTGAATTATATTTTGTGGGTACTGAATACCAACTGGCGGATCTTCTCACCAAAGCCTTGGCTCCTGCTAGGTTTACTAATTTGATTCACCGGATTGGCATGAGGTGTTTGACTCTAGAAGAACTGGACGAACTTTTAAAACATTCTTGAAAATGTCAAACACTAAAACCTCTTTTGTAAATAATTTTCAAAAACAAAATACAAAAATATAAAATCAGATAAAATCCAAAAGTATTCTTCTTTTAAAATTCTATCAAAACCAAACATCGCAAGTACAAATCTTCCGTCAACACTGTGTTCCATCAAATCTTTCACCATTTTTTCTGAACAAGTGTTGAGGGGGAGAAAGTAAATATTTTTCTGTGTCATAAAACCTTGTACTTGCATGTTTCCATTAATTCTTTAAGTAGTGGATACTTTATCATGTAAAACACCCTCCTCGGACTCTAACATTTACAAAATTCATTATTTCAAAAGTCAAGGGAGTATCGTCATGTGTCTTGCCTAAATATGTTTTGTGTAACCAAAATGGGAGTTAAAGGATCTTGTTTGGAATCTCTTTGAGGTTAAGGGGCCAAATGTGTCAATCTTGAAAAATTAATTTTAACAAACACATTCAATGCACCACTTCATGTGCATTTACTCCTAAACAACCACCAAGATCAACGGCCCAAATCAAGTTTTCAAATTTGTTCAAGCTTTTCATAATCTATAAGTTCTAAACTATTTTGATCAAGATTATAAACAAGGATTTCAAATATCTTTCAAATCCAACGATTAAAACTCTTTAAAATTGATTTTGAATGCTTGTTCATGCGTATGAATCGGGGTTTTTTCGTATAAATGTGTTTGGGTTGAATTGGCTTGTGTTAAAACGTTCCTAAATGTGTTCTTAAGCTATTTCAACCATCCTAAACCACCCAGAATCACTAATTTTCTTGACTCTTGATTTAGGGTTCTTGCGCTCAAATTGGGACTTTCATTTTCTGTGATGTTTGATGTTATTAATTGAGATAGTGTTAAAATAATTTTATATACATATTGTGAACCTTAATTAACCCAAAAACACATAACATATCAAAATTAAAGTTTTAGGGTTTTAGAGTTCACCTCCCATGAATCTTATGATTCTGTTGTGGAAATATGTTAAATCTTTTTCCATTGCACTCATATGACATTTAGGACTCTCCAGAAATATTCTTGTTTCATTTGTGTGGCTACATCTCTTACCCGTAGATTAAGGGTTTAGGGTTTAAGAAATTTTAAGCCTAAGTCTTTCTGTGTGTATCTGATGTGTTCTTGTGCTTGCTTTGTGATCTAAAAGATGTTTGGAATAAACTGTTATCAAGTTTTCATGTTTATATTTAACAGGTTAATTATTCGTAATGTCAGAATCTTTAGGTGTTCAAACCGTTACGCTTAAGGAATTCTTTATGCGTAAAGGTTACGCCTAAGAGAAATCTTACGCGTAACTCTTACGCATAAGAGGTCTACAGTGGATTACGCGTATCTTGGAAAGATATTCGTAAACAAGGCTTGTTACGCATAAGCTTTTTCTCTTACGAGTAAACTGTACGCGTAACATCTAGCTTATTCCTACGCGTAAGTCTAAAGCCTTTGAACTTGTCTTACGCGTAATAAACTCTTACGCATAAGCTTGGTCTTACGCTTTAGCTCACTCCTATGCATAAGCTCCTTTCTTACGTATAAGGATCCTTGTTACACATAACCCACTGCTCACTACATTTTGGCCCGTTACGCATATGTTACTTGTTAAATGTTATGCATAAGTCACAAATACCTGATGTTTCATATAAGCTTACAAATGTTAATATGTTGTGTGTTAAGTGAATAATTGGACTTTGAAATTTCAAAATTAAGATGTTCACGTAACTTTTCACTTCAACTTCAAACAATTGGACAAATGTGACTTAGGACGTGTAACTAACATAAACATGTTACCATCAAACAAGTAATTAGATAATATATCATACTAAAACAAACACATTCTGTTTCCATATGTCTGTATCCTTGTCTAATGACTTTCAGATCACAAAATGACTGCAAATCAAGCAAACATCAATGCCTCAGCTGAGCTCATGATGGCAAACACATTCCTAGCTGGATACGACAAAACAATTGGCAAGAACAATCTCCATGTCGTCTTCAATAACTTCATATGCTCATAATCATCTTACAGAATTGTTGTGGCCATCCTTCTGCAATATCCATTCAACTACATGCTCACAAAGTCATCCTCAATCTCTGACTTCTTTCTAATGATGAGTATGATTCAATGGATAAAGAAAGAAAATTTCGTAAGACATTAAAGTAGAAAAGGATGGAATATCATGCTTCAACCTTTCTGGTTAATCAACCCGGTGGGGCAGGAGAGTCAAGCAGTAGTCCTCCACTTATGAAAGATCCATTGCAAAACAACTCTCACCCCATCTGATATGGTTAATCAACCCGGTAAGGATCAGGGTGTGACTGTCACTACAACTGTTGAAATGAAGCAACCACAACAATAACTATTACAACCGCAAGAAGAATAGCATGATGAAGATGAGGAAACTTATGACAAAGGAGATTACGATCATGATAAGAATGAAAGAGTCACTGATGATGATAATTTGGCGGCTAAAGAGGAAATGATGCGAAAACAGGCAGAAGAAGCTACTAGAGCAGAAGAGGAAAAGTTAAAGAAGGAATCAGACAACTACTTAGTTGACAATCCTACACACAAACCTCATCAGTCTTCTGAACCACCTCTTGACACTTCCACCAAACCCAAATCATCATCTCAATCATCACCTCCATCAACAAAAGAAACAACTAAGTCAACAACAAAATCTTTTAAGAAGGCAACTCCATTCGATGATTCGAAAAATGGTTAAGAAGGTTATCACCACTACACAACAAGCTACACAGCCACCACCATCTGATCAACCAAGGGAGTCAGAAACCACACCACAAATGGAGAAAACCATTGATCACTTTACATACATTGGTGGTGAGGACCACGATATACCTGAGCCCCAACCTGAACCTCAACTGAAATTTAAATCAAGTACATTACTGCACTCTTTGTTTTCATACGCATCAAATCTAAGAGCGTGTTGAAGATCTCCACCTCGGGGTCAAATCTTACCAAAAACAACTCAATCTCACCGCCCCACTCCTACACTTCAGTGGAATCAATCAAGAACCTCAGTACAAAATCGTTTATAAACAAAAGTTTGGGTTTGTCTACCAAAGTGAAAATCATCATACTTGCTTCATGGCTTTCGATGAAATTCACAAGTTCTATGATGCCACCCTGAAGATGGTTCGAGATGGATTGGCTTATCGATTGAAGGACATTGAGTTGGGTACAATTCAGATAAAGAGTTGGAATTCAAAGGATCGTAAGGATGTTCTTCGGTTTATATCTAGGTTTGATGAAAGGTTGATTCATCGGAATCAGATGCGACGGTTGGAGAGCTATGTGGGAGGAAGACCAAGCTTTTCGATTCAGACATACCAACGTCCTCAGAATGTAGCTGGTCGTGTGTAATCATTGGGTACTCTCTTAACATTCTTGATTGTGATTTTGTTTGTTTGGTATATTCATAATGGCTTGTGCACACATAACAGTGTACAACCCGTACTTGTAATGAAAGGACCATGTGGTACGCATCAGTGCCACAATCCTTATAAAAGGAGCGAAATCTTCTTACTTTTGAGTAAAACTAATCAAAACTTTCACTTTTCAAAGTTTTGCTCAAAAGAACAAGTACTTCCCCTAATGTTTTCAAAATCTCAAAAGTTAATATTACTTGTTGAGGGGGAGTATTTGCTTAAAAAATCTTTGTTCACAAAACGTTCTTCGTGGAAACTTCCCACAAAACTCGAAATGGACATATTCGATATCAAAATTTCATCAAAAATAACACTTATATGCTATTTTTTAGGGGAAGAAAAATTGTGTGATACAAATATGTTGTTAATATGATTGCATCTTCGTACTAAAGACTTAACCCGTGAATTGACGAGATCTAAACTGTCACACATCGAAAAGATTGGTCTTCCAGGACTTAATCTGAGTAGATTGAACCTTTTCGATAAAATTGATGTGCTATTTCATCCTGCTTTTAATATTTATAAAACTTGAATAACTTAGGATAGACACATACTAACCGGCAGAGTACCCGATCAGATGTAGTAAAGCCTTAGGTAAATCCGAGTATCGTCCCAAGAGAGCTGTGACCTTGAAAAGAACTAAGATGATTAGATAAAACATAGATAATATATGGGTAAACAAAACTGATATATTTGATAGGTGTGTAATTATTCTACTTACACAGACACCAAAATTTAGGTAAAAGAGAAAGATAAACGAAGCTTAATAAAGAAAACAAATATGAATTGAATCCCTATACTAAGATTCAATATAGTGGTTAATTTTCACCAGACTCCTTTGGTCGATTCTTCATGGCCTATGGTTCTTAGGTTCCTCACCAAGATGAGCAGGTCACCCGGGATCATTCGGCAACCTAATAGCAGTCATTAAGCACCATATCTACTAGATCTAGATGGTGGGAACCCGGCCGTTAGGAACTTAGATTCCCCCTAACCACTTAAGTGCCTCCACTTGATAAGTGATCCTTTGGTCGATTCGCACACGAAGAGTGGTCGTACTATGGCCAATTCCTCCCATACTTTGCTATCTATCAGGCTGAGGTCAGTTGGTTATATCTCCCAGCCCTTTAGATACTATCGAGCTTATAACACTACTAAGGCTAGCGTTCTATGAAAAGACTAGCCAATGTCTATAAAGAATTATAGAGAGTAACAATAACATAAATGCAAACTTTAATTAATAACATGAATTCATAATATAAAATCTAGAAAAATATAAAAAGAATCCAAACTCGAATACAAAGGAAATCGTAGGCGAGAACTTCATTATTCATGCTCCTAAACCATGCTTCTTCTTCTGTGTTTTGATCTCCCAAACCCTAGAAGGTTTGGGAAAGCAGAGATGCTTAATAATGATGAAATCATCGATTATTTATAGGCTTCAAAATAGTTACGGCGTAACCTATAAGGTAGTTACGCCGTAACTTTCTTCAATCTTCAATGCTTATCCATTTGCTACGGCGTAACTTTTTTCGGTGTTATGCCGTAGCTACTAAATTCCTGTGTAAATCATAGTAACGGCGTAGCTTAAGCTGAGACTACGTCGTAGTTGTGGTTACGGCGTAACCTGATCTAAGGATTACGCCGTAGTCATCGAAATCTTCAGTTACGTCGTAACTGCGTTACATGGTTACGTCGTAATTAAGAGAATATGTCTAGCAAACTTCCAATAGCAGCGTCCTTGCTTCCAATGCGTCCTGAAATGAAATATCAAGGAATAAGTAAGTTTTTGCTAATAATATATTCAAAATGTGATGATAAAGGGGGAAATTAATACTTAGAAACTCAGGATTATTTGATATTATCAAAACTCATGATAGACATGAACTTCGATGGGTTTGACAACCTTTCGAGGTTTTTCCACACCTTCAAGGTAGTTATTAGAGCTAGTTGTCACCTAAAAGCTGACAATGTAACTCTTTAACTATGCAACATAACCGTGTCTTGCGGGGAATTGTCTATCTTGAGTCGATCAATTCAAAAGTGCGAGCTCTTCTCTCACCGTGCAGATTTCTGTAAAAACACTTAAGCATGTGTGGAGGGGGAGTATTTTTGCACAAGATAAAACTCTCACAGTGGTACAAAATGTTGTTTACTCATAAACACTTTGAGAGATTTTCAAGAAAATGGTTTTATGGCAACATAGGTTAGTCATGGAGTTATAAGGTGACTAAGGTTAGGAATAACCGTCCTATGATCCATCAGAGCCGGAGGGATCTACCCAAGGACACCACCAATAGTTAGAATTTAGAAGTCCTTAGGTATGATTATAAAAAGGAGAAACTGAGAATCGGAGAAAGAAGGAGTTGAAGAATTAAAAAGAAAAGTAAAGAAAAGGGTGAAAAGAAATAGCCCTCCAAATATTCAACTTAGAGGCGTAAACCGGGTTCAATACATATACTCTTGGTCGTCACTAGATGACACCGGTATTGAAGATTAAAGTCATCATGGACCCAATGGCGCATGCACTAAACCTTCTTTGCTACTCAAGTTTCTCTCAACATAAGCTTGTTTCATTCTCACAGGGAACCCTACGTAAACTATCGGTTTTCTCTTAGAGATTACTGGTATTGAAAAAAAAGGAAACCCTCTCCCTAGTCTCCGCTCAGGAAAACCAAAGTGCACTATTGAGTCTAGAGCCATGAGATTCATCAAAATATCTCTTAGGAACACTCGACATTTCATCACTTGTCATTCAACAATAAGGACGCAAGTGGTACTACTTTAGAGTCCTACACAGATCTTAGCAATCTGTCGAGAACATTTATGAGAGGTTCACAATTGTTATCCTCAGTGTTTGAATGGAAACTCCTGCCAGGGTCAACATCAAACAGCTCTGACAGCATGTCACTTTGGTAGCCCCTTGTGGGTTACGCTTAGTGTTGTCTTAAACGGTCTACAGTCGTGGGGTGATGCTTTGGTGTACCTCAGTGACTCACCTGAACTGTAGATGTACTTCGGTACATCATGCTATCCTACTTGAGGGACTCCAGTTCAGGAACAGCCTTTGCTAAAACTAGAGATGTGTTTTCACACTATTCTGTTAACACGCTCAAAGTTCGAACTTGTAAGTGCTGGAAATCCCGCTAAGGAGATTCCTTCAAGAATCGAGTCCTGAAGATGTGGGTCATTACTTTAACTTGTTCACTGTAATGCCAATTGTCCCTTATGGGATTCGGATGGCTGATTCGCCCGACCAAGGTGAATGGAATCAAGACATTCATCAGAAGAACAATCGTAGTGATCAACTCTCTAAGAAACGACCACAGTGATCGATTAGTGTTTATCACTAACCCATTACTATGTTTTCTTCTTATGGATGCTCCTGGGAGATGATCGTGCAGATTCTCCACATGCTCATACCAACAACAACAAAAATTGAAGTTCTCTCGAAAGGCAACACAAAAGTCAAAATGATTCTTCGTCAAAGCCAAAGAATCTACAAAGTTTAAAGACTTAGAGAACTACATCAAAACTGAAATCAAACATTAAAGAGCGTGTCAGCATGTTGGAGAAGGACGTGGAGACACCTGAGCAACGAAGCTGATCTGATGCAGATTACAACAACCTAACTTCACCATATCCACACCAGAACAAAGAACAAAGATAAATTAAGACGTCAAAGCTAAAAAATTCAAAGAAAAACAAGATCCTCACACTGGGGAGATTGTCAGAATCAAGGCACTTCTTCTCACAAGAAAGAAGAATGTCAGAAGACGTCAAAGCAACTATTACATCAGCACCAACAACTTTTCAATATTACTTAAGTCATCAATTACCAACACTTAGGGGGAGATTGTTGGAATCACTCTTAAACTATATTTCAAGTATTTGTAATTAATATGTAATAGGTTGCTTAATTAGGCTTTTATGTTAGTTTTAATGGCAAGGCTTATGTAGAAAGCCCATGAGCCTTGGCCCATATCCAATAAGGAAAGGAAGGGAACTTGTGTGTTGCCCTAGTTCCTTTCCCTATATAAACACTTGTAAACCTTCATTTGAAGGTTGGTTGTTCACATTACAATATCATCTACGCATAAACTTTCTCTCATTTCTATACGTGTGTGTTTGTTAAGTGTTCATCCGATCACCTCTTCTATATTTCTTACATATTGATGCTTGTGTTACAATATGGTGACCTAACACAATTTGAAACAATTTAAAACAATTTGATACTTATGTTTGTAATAACTTAACTATTTGGATATTTGTATGATCTATTATCCATTGTACCCGTCGGGTACAAAATTTTCCATGTATTTGTGCAGGTTTTTGGTTCTGTGATGCAGTTACGGCGTAACCTTTGGATCCGTTACGCCGTAACCCCTGCTGCAGTAGGAATATTTTAAGCAACACGAATAGTTAAGGCTAGACCCCGGAAATGATTCGCATTAGCCACCCCATGACCCACCTTCAACCATTAGTGAGACATCTTGGGCAAGCATTCGAGAGGGGAGTTTATTTCTTTCTTGATTATTTTTCATTTCTATTTTATTTTTCCTTTTTCTTCGTACAAATGGGACTTTGTACACTTCAAGTGGGGGGGATAGGAATAGAAATGAAGTGTATGATTACTTAGCTTACTTTCCCTAATTTTCTAGTTGGTTTCAAAATTTTAAGCTCATTTGAAAAAAAATTGTCATATTTTTAACCAATCTAGAATTACATATAGCCGAGCACACTATAACCCTTATTGCCATTGGTGAGATCTAGCCTTTCCGTTTCCCTCATTTTACCCAAATCTACCAAATATTGAGTCTGTTAATAGTATTGTAAACTTTAGAACTTGGCTTTTATATCACTTCGAGACCATAAACGAGTAGTGTATCAAGTTAGCTTGGTGCATTTGGAAAAGGCGATTTGAAAAAAGTAAATGTTTTAGGATTAAACCCAAATAGCCCATATGTGTTCACTTGTGTGCGTTTATCGATTAGTCGCATTGGCTTTTCGACCTCCGTGTTAACCCCTAGTTACACCCTTTTTGAGCATATCCTTTCATTTTTCTAACTCTTATTTTCGTTACACCATCACACCTTAGCCTACCGTGTAGTCTTACCTTGAAGCCATTGTTCACCTGAGTTCCAAAAGGCGTACCTGATCATCTAATGATCGTCAAAGACCCCCAATATTATCACCTTATGCTCAGTTCAAGTGGGAAGATGCATATCATTAGATTTATATCAAAAAAAAGTTATTGTTATATGTGCGAAGAAATATAAGCACTATATGAAGAAATTGGCATTGAGAATAATCTTCTCGATCACATTCGAAGGTTGGAAGAATAGTTCAAGAATAAATAATGGTGGATTCCGGTGACATATTTTGACCATATGAAGATGAACCTTGAACTATTGATGGGGCGATGGCAACTCGGTTTTAAGCTAAGAATATTTGTTTTCTTTTTCCTTTTTCATCCATTAAAATATCTCATGCCTTACCTTACCCTTTTGTCGTGAAGCGTGTCTAGGTGATGCAGCGAGCAATCCTTGATGTCTTGGCCATGGATTTGGTAATGTATCATTGATTTTGTTCACTTCACCGTGACACGTTAGTAATGACAGCACCTCTAAGCCTTTGAATCACTTCAACCCAACATTGCTTTCTAAAATTATCTTAACCTTAGCTCTAGTGGTGGAGTTGTGTGTAATTGCCAAGCTTATGATAGGATACTTACTATATCCGTGCAATTTAGTGATCACCCCAAAATTAACACTTAGAATAGGATGAGAGTGAGAGTGTTTTCGTTCTCATTTCGTGAGGTGTTCGGCTCTTATTAATATTCTAGCATGGAAATTAAAATTGTGCATTCTTCAAGGATATATCTTTTGTAGTCTAAATTGGTCTACTTGAAGGAAAGTAGAGTTTAAGTGGGGGGATATTTGATAACATCAAATAGTCCTGAGTTTCTAAGCATTAATTTCCCCCTATAACATCACATTTTGAGTAAAATACTAGTGAAAACATCCTTATTCCTTATTATTTCATTTCAGAACCCATTCGAAGTAAGGAAGCAGCAATTGGACGTTTTCAAAGCCCTATTATACGGTTGTCTCTTAACTACGACGTAACCAAGTAATGAAGTTACTACGCAACTAAGGATTATGAAGGCTACGGCGTAACCCTCAGCTCAGGTTACGCCGTAACAACTGATAAGCACCAGATTGACAAAGACCATGGCGTAGCCCTCAGCTTAGGCTATGCCGCAATGGAGTAGTACACTGGATTTACAGAAGCTACGGCGTAACCCCAGATAAGGTTACGCCGTAACCATGGATAAGCACAAAAGATTGAAAGAAGTTATGACGTAACTACCTTATAAGGTTACGCCGTAACTAGTTCGAAGCCTATAAATAGTCGATGGTTTCACCAGTTTTAAGTATCTCTCCTTTCCCAAACCTTTTAGGGTTTGGGGAGATCAAAACACAGAAGAAGAAGCATGGTTTAAGAGCACTGAATAACGAAGTCCTCGTCTACGATTTCCTTTCTATTCGAGTTTGGATTCTTTTTATATTTTTCTAGAACTTATACTAGGAATTCATATCATTAATTAAAGTTCACATTTATGTTATTGTTATTCTAATTCTTTATAGACATTTGCTAGTCTTTTCATAGATCGCTAGCCTTGGTGGTATTATAAGCTTGGTAGTATCTAAAGGGCTGGGAGATATGACCAACTGACCCTAGTCTAATAGATAGCGAAGTATGGGAGGAATTGGCCATAGTACAACCACTATTCGTGTGCGAACTGACCAAATGATCACCTATCAAGTGGAGGTATTTAAGAGGTTAGGGGGAATCTAAGTTCCTAACGGTTGGGTTCCCACCATCTAGATCTAGTAGATTTGGTGCTTAATGACTACTATTAGGTTGCCGAATGATCTCGGGTGACCTGCTCATCTTGGTGAAGAATCTAAGAACCATAGGCCATGACGAATCGACCAACGGATTCTGGTGATAATTAACCACTATATTGAATCTTCGAATCAAGAATCAATTCTTATTTTTATTCTTTATTAAGCTTCGTTTATCTATCTCTTTACCCTAAATTTCTGGTGTCTGTGTAAGTACAATAATAGCATATCGGTGGATTATATCAACTTTGTCATACCCATATATTATCAATATCATTTCTAATCATCTTATTTCTTTCAAGGTCACAGCTCTCTTGGGACGACACTCGGATTTACCTAAGGCTTTACTACATCTGATCGGGTACTCTACCTGTTAGTATGTGTCTATCCTAAGTTATCTAAGTTTTATAAATATGAAAAGCAGGATGAAATAGCACATCACATATCTAGCTAAATTTCTTGTGTGTTTGCTTAGATCTATGAAACCTAGTTGTTAATTATTGTTAGGTTGTCTCTTATCTTAATTGTAATTGGCTAGGAGTGCAACTAGGCTATTGTTGTGTTTAAATGCTTGAGTAATCTTTATGAAAGTTAGTTTAAGAATAACCTAGCGGATTTCGTAGTCTAAAAACCTAAAGATAACCTTAAAGTTAGTTTATGAATGAATTAGTGGATTTCGTAAGAAAAACCAATAGGTAATCTCAAAGAGTTAGGGCATAGGCACACCCTAAGATCTTAGAAAACACAACTTGTTAAGAATAAGGACGTGACAATTCAACCAACAATAAAAGATAACTAGGGAGTAATAGTATCTAGGTAAACACATTTTTAATCATCATACGAGCACACATCAAATAGACATAGCTACCCGTAGTATTAGATAATTAGATAGTAGAAGTAATCGGTAGAAGTCCACCCCCAAACCAATTGCCTCGAGATTTTACCCTTAGCTTTCTAAAAAAATATTAAAAAAAAAAGAGAATGATCCTCAACTACACCTTAGCGTAATACACTTCTTGCTAGCATTCCTATCCCCTTAGAGAATGATATCAATACCCGAGGCTTACCCAATACTACAATACAACGATTAGGTTCATTGCCTAGGGTGTTGAAAAACTTGCTCGACGAAAAGGAAGTTCCTTTGACCCCGAACGTGCTTCATACGCGCATCAAGTTTTTGGCGCCGCTGCCGTGGAATAGAATAGCTAGTTAGATTTTTATCTCATTTAGGTTCCCTTGCTTGATTCCTATCAAGTGAGATTTTTTCTCATTTTTAGCTTCCTTGTAGTTTATCCCCCTTCTTCGTGAATTTGTTAGTAATCCCATCACTTTTCATCATGGAAGGTGATAACCCGCCACCACATCGCCCAATTCCTATCGACCCACCACCAATTGACCTGCCAAGAGGCCGTACTCTTGGTGAATACTCTAGACCGAGCCACCAAGGCTATAGGAACACCATTGAGATCCCCGATCAAGCTCAAACTACGGCCCTGCGATCCGACACCATCCGGTAGGTGCAAAACGGATGTGCATTCCATGGACTTCATTTCGAAGATCCTAATTAGCATCTCAAGGACTTCCTTAAAATTGTTGATTCCATCGACCTTGATGCTACCACACGGGAGACCACGCGCTTGTGTCTCTTTTAATTCTCTCTACAGGACCAAGCTAGTAATTGGCTTGAGCGACTTCCTGCCGGATCCATCTCAAGTTAGGATGATCTCACCATTCGTTTCCTCGCCCAATTTTTCCCACCAGGGAGAACTACCAAACTTAGGAATGAAATCTTGATGTTCCAACAATGTCAAGTCGAAACTCTCTACGAGGCGTGGACTCGATTCAAGGACTTGCTCCGTAAAGTCCCTCATCACGGCATTGATCTTTGGCTTCAAGTCCAAATCTTTTACGATCATGTCAATCCCTCCACTCGAGAAACCATTTATTACGCCAACGGTGGAAGGCTGATAACATCAAATAGTCTTGAATATTTAGTGTCAATTTCCCCCGATAATGCTCGTTATTTATATCATTTATATGGATTTATGCTTGCTTTCCATTGTTTTCCACTCTCAGGTAAATTATGAGCATTGGAGCCAAAGAGACACGAAAATGGAAACATTACTAAAGATTTATCACAATATTCCTATTTTGAAGAAGTTACGGCGTAACTCCTCTCTCACATTACGCCGTAACTATTGCGTGACCCAGAATACCAACTTATCAAGAGGTTACGGCGTAACTCTTCCCAAAGGTTACGACGTAACTACATTAGGTCAAATGAGGATCCACTAATAAGGTTTTAAAATGTACCTTTTTGAGGGGTCGTTTAAGCCCTTATTTGATCACTTTTGTATCCGTTATTACTTAATATCGTTCCTTTTCACTTTCTAGGTCTCTTGAAGGCAAATTGCAGGAATGGCACTTATTTGGATGAAAAGGCATGGATATACGAAGAAAATGGCCAAAGTCAAGAATCGAGACACTCAAGTCTTTGAAATACAAGGGACGGTGTCGGTGTTAATTGCGACGCCGTCGGAGCACTTCGTGAAGGCACAAGAGCTAAATTGCTTATTTTCAAGTGACGGTGTCAGCTTTAAAAAGTAGGCCGTCGCAACTCGCACGGCCTAGATTTGATCCGTAGGCGCCGAGATCGAAGGGGACGGCGTCACAAGCATAAGGTGACACCGTCGCTAGACTAACGTGGCCAAGACGAAACCCTAATGACGGCGACCCGACGGCGTCACAAATCATAAGGTGACGCCGTCGCGATTCTAATCTTATATATAGAATCCAAATTTTTCAGTTTTAGAGTGTAGTCTTTTGGAGTAAAAAACCTAAACCGAACCAAGGATGTCTTGTACAGTATTTTAGGGTTCCAAACCCTATCTTACCACAAGATAAGTGCTTTACTTCATTAATTCAATTATGTCTTCAATTGATTGTGTGTATGCTTGCATGTTTACCATGTCCGGCTAAATTACTTGTGGGCTTGCTTAGATATATGAAACCTAGTTGTTAATTATTGTTAGGTTGTCTCTTATCTTGATTATAATTGGCTTAGTAGTGCGACTAGACTATCGTTGTGTTTAATACTTGATAAATCTTTGATAGTTTATGAATGACTTAGTGGATTTCGTTTACTAAACCCAAATATAACCTCAAAGTTAGCTTATGAATCACTTAGTGGATTTCGTTTACTACACTTAAAGGTGACTTCAAAGAGTTAGGGAATGCACACCTTACGACCTTAGAAAACACAACGCGTTAAGAATAAGGACGTGACAATTCAACCATCGATAGGAGATAACTAGGGAGTAGTAGCATCTAGGTAAACACATCTTTAACTATCATACGAGCACACAACAATAGACATAGACTATCCTCATCTTACCTTAGATTAGATAATTAGATAATTAGAGTAATCGGTAGAAATACCAACCCCCAAATCCAAACCCTGAGATTTGTACATTTCCATTTCCTAAAAAACATAAAAAGATAAAAAAAGAATAATCTTTCTCAACCCCAACCTTAGCGTAGTAACTCCTCACTAGCATTCCTATTCCCTTAGAGAACGATATCAATACTCGTGGCTTACCCTAATACTACACTACAATGATTAGGTTCACTGCCTAGGGTGTTATAAAACTTGCTCGAAGAAAAGGAAGTTCCTTTGACCCCGAACGACGCGTGTAGCGTTATCAAGTTTTAGGCGCGGCTGCCGGAATAGAATAGCTAGTTAGTAGTCCACCTCATTTAGGTTTCTTTGCTTGATTCCTATCAAGTAAATTTTTCTCATTTTTAACTTTCTCATAGTCTATCCCCCTTCTTCGTGACCTTTTTTCGTAATCCCATTACTTTTCATCATGGAAAGTGATAATTCGCCAAACAACACTTTACTACCAAACAAATACCCACTGTTTGATCCAGCCTTGGCCAACCAACTTCGAGCTTGTATTGGAGAGCTTAGGAAGCTAAATAAGATGAACTTTAATGAAGAGGATAGTGCTTATTTCAATCTTTACCCCACTAAGGAAGAGGTTGCTTACCATCAATCGATAACCCCCGATCACCTATCATTAGGATATGCCCAAATATTAGGAGAGGAAATCCTTGGAACCTAAAAATCCCTTGTATGATCGGATATAGGAGTGTCGACCATGCTTACATAGATACGGAATCTCCCATTAATGTGATGTCATCTGCTTTTTACAATGACATTATGAATGAGCGACTTAATATTAGGAGAGACCCTAAGTATCCAAGTGGAATTTGCAACTTTGTGGGAAGAGTCAAGGATGTACACGTCTTTATAGGAAATTTCACCTACCTAGTTGATTTTGTGGTCCTAGAAGATGTAGGATGCGTCATTGACTATAGCTTATCCCAAGTAGTGCTAGGAAAGCCGTTTATCAAAACATCTAAAATGAGCCACGACAAGTATGATGGAACGGTTAGGTTTAAGGAAGGAAATGACGAGATCACTTATAGGATGCCTTGGAAGACGAATGAATATGGCCATCTATCCTTTTTTGAAGGAGACAACATCAAAGCTTTTGAGGACAAAGCAAGGACGATGTTGAAAAAGGTTATAAATTTATGTGGGAAAGAAGGAGGCTTTTTTATAAGGATTGCTTGACACTAGGGCCTAGGTACAGAGTCGATGAAAATTTTTTCAACATGATAGAATTCTCATTGAGAATGCAAAACGAGACAATGTAGGAGCACGACTACGAGTCTAGCTACAAGACTCATAAATAAAGAAAAGCGCTTCGTGGGAGGCAACCGATGCTTAATTGTTTTCTTGTTAGTGTCATATATCCTTTATTGATTGTTTATTCTCATGTTTAAATTTGTAAAAATGCTTTATTTATTTTTTAACCTCGTCTTAATTGCATATAAAGGTATTTTACATAAAGGATAAGTGTAGGGAGGATTACACACGTTTTCAAAAGAAACGTGAACATGAGAATAACAATTAATTAAAAGATATATAGGTGTTTTTGTTCGAGTCAAATGCTTGTATCGAGTCATAATGGATGTTTTGCAGAAATTTTTCCAGATTCTAAAGATGTAAATTTTCCAGAATTTTTTCCAGAAAATCGCAGACTAGTTTTTGTCGGGATAACTTGACGTCGTCAGATCGCAACTGACGGCTTCAGGAAGGAGTAAAAACAATAGATTACTTTTTTCTCGTTTCGAACTACTTATAAATTTTTGGAATTTTCCAGGTCTTAATTTTCCAGAAATTCTGTAAACATCCATTCCACAAACATTATATCCTAGTTTAATAGAGTCTTATATATATTATTACCGCCAATTTTACACGAAGGTTTGGTTTATTTTCTTTAAGTGTGCAGGTTTAATTTATTAAGAAGAAGATACAAAAGATTGGAAGGAGCTTTTCACGCATACATTCTTCTTGAAAAGGATTTAACCACCACTTTACACGGATCCTACCGAGCTAATTAGGGGAGTACTAGTTTCTTTCATTTTTAATTACCTTCTATTATCATAACTTTGATACTTTTGAGGAACATTGGGGACAATGTTCAGTTTAAGTGTAGGGAGGGAAAATAAAACGGGAATTTTGAAACTATGCTTTTACTTGATTATTTGCTTTGTCCAATTGTATTTGTGTAATAAACCATGAGAAAATGTCGGTTAGGGTAATTTTGGCACCAAATTTAAAAATTTTCATAACATATAGGAGTGGGCCATTAGTCTTAAGAAAAGCGTCTCATGGATAGGAAGTTGCATGACTAGCACAATAACCCTTTACCACCTAAATTCCAACAAAAATGTGAGGATCACCCTTAGATTAGTAGGAATTAAAGCATTCATCTTTAATGCTTCGAGTGTGAACCGGTAGTATATTAGATTCTAGAACTTGTTTTGTGATGCATCCCGAGATCGCTAGTAAGACTACACTTGTGTAGTTAGGAATAACTAAATGATAAGAGGCATTAGGATAACCCTTGTTTGAAACCCGTAATATAATTACTTCTTCCCCATCGGTTGAGTAATTCCCCCACACCTTTTCGATGTACTCATCTTTAGTACACGATACCCCTAGTTAACCCCTCAGAGTCTATCCTTTTCGCGGTTCTCGTGATGTTTCGGTTTTTCCAAAATATCAATGAAGAGCATTGTTTACACCCCACCCCCAAATGTACACCCAAATCGCCTTAGCCTACCTTGTATGCACTCACTTTTAGTGCATTATTGTTATCACCCTAAACCCTTAGTTCAATTATCTAGTTGCTTGCATGAGTTGCTAAGTCGAGTCATATCCTTTGTATACAGTTTTGGGACGATTGGGACTCATGGGAAAAGTTAAAGTTTATGAAATGACCGGAAGGAATGTTAAATTCCTTATTTGCGCAATAACGTACTCCAAGTGTTTTGATCTTTTCAATTCGGGTCAAATTAGTATTAGAGTAATAAAAACTCAAGTGTAGGGATGTGCCTATAAATCCCTATCATTTTGATGTTACCGTAGAGGATGGTAGAGTAAAAGTGTATGAAAAATAAATAAATAAATAAATAGAGTGTTCAATATATATATATATATATATATATATATATATATATATATATATATATATATATATATATATATATATATATATATATATATATATATATATATATATATATATATATATACTGCTACCATCCTACATCTATCTTTCAATTTAAGTTTGTTTGTTTCAGTTATCTAGAGTTTAGAGTGTCGAGTCTTGGCTTAGCAACGCCATTCTTCGTATGCTTGTAACATAGAGATTTTTGACTTGCCACCACTAAATAGCCTATCCCACCAAACCCATTGTTTCCCTACCGTAAGCCTAACATTACAAGCCTTTAAAAACCTCTTTGATAGTCTTTCCTAGGTGCTTACGCCAAAGCGATGGAGGTTTGATCTATTCTCAAGCCTATGGTAATCTACGTACTAGGACCGGTTAATGAGTGTTTATCTTCCATTTCCAACTTGTTATACTTCATATAAACCCGAGAGATGTGAGTACCCAAACACCTCATGTGAGGTGCTAGTATGTAATTTTCGTGCTTGTTATGACTTTTGCGAGGCTTATATGTGTTGTGGATTGTTCTAAACCAATGCTTCATGACCCCTAACTTATAAATTAATTGGCTAAAAGCACATTTGCTTGAGGACAAGCAAATACCAAGTGTAGGGATATTTGATAAGGTTTTAAAATGTACCTTTTTGAGGGGTCGTTTAAGCCCTTATTTGATCACTTTTGTATCCGTTATTACTTAATATCGTTCCTTTTCACTTTTAGGTCTCTTGAAGGCAAATTCTGGAATGGCACTTATTTGGACGAAAAGGCGGATATATGAAGAAAATTGCCAAAGTCAAGAATCGAGACACTCAAGTCTTTGAAATACAAGGGGCGGCGTCAGTGTTAATTGCGACGCCGTCGAGCACTTCTGTGACGGACACAGAGCCAAATTGCTTATTTTCAAGTGACGGTGTCGCTTTAAAGAGTAGGCCGTCGCAACTCGACGGCCTAGGTTTGATCCGAGGCGTAAGAGGCGAAGGGACGGCATCACAAGCATAAGGTGACGCCGTCGCAAGACTAATGTGGCCAAGACGAAACCCTATTGACGGCAACCCGACGGCGTCACAAATCATAAGGTGACGCCGTCGCGATTGTAATCTTATATATAGAATCCGAATTTTTCAGTTTTAGAGTGTAGTCTTTTGGAGTAAAAAACCTAAACCGAACCAAGGCTGTCTTGTACAGTATTTTAGGGTTCCAAACCCTATCTTACCAAAAGATAAGTGCTTTACTTCATTAATTCAATTATGTCTTCAATTGATTGTGTGTATGCTTGCATGTTTACCATGTCCGGCTAAATTACTTGTGTGCTTGCTTAGATATATGAAACCTAGTTGTTAATTATTGCTAGGTTGTCTCTTATCTTGATTATAATTGGCTTAGCAGTGCGACTAGACTATCGTTGTGTTTAATACTTGATAAATCTTTGATAGTTTATGAATGACTTAGTGGATTTCGTTTACTAAACCCAAAGATAACCTCAAAGTTAGTTTGACTTAGTAGATTTCGTTTACTACACTTAAAGGTGACTTCAAAGAGTTAGGGAATGCACACCTTACGACCTTAGAAAACACAACGCGTTAAGAATAAGGACGTGATAATTCAACCATCAATAGGAGATAAATAGGGAGTAGTAGCATCTAGGTAAACACATCTTTAACTATCATACGAGCACACAACAATAGACATAGAATATCCTCATCTTACCTTAGATTAGATAATTAGATAATTAGAGTAATCGGTAGAAATACCAACCCCCAAATCCAAACCCCGAGATTCGTAATTTTCCATTTCCTAAAAAACATAAAAAGATAAAAAAAAATAATCTTCCTCAACCCCAACCTTAGCGTAGTAACTCCTCACTAGCATTCCTATTCCTCTAGAGAACGATATCAATACCCGTGGCTTACCCTAATACTACACTACAACGATTAGGTTCACTGCCTAGGGTGTTATAAAACTTGCTCGAAGAAAAGGAAGTTCTTTTGACCCCGAAAGACGCGTGTAGCGTTATCATCCACGCTGCTGATACTTACGCCGTAACTACTTCATCATTTACGACGTAACCGTGTTTATTGAAGACTACGGCATAACCACTTATTAGGTTACGCCGTAACTAGGAGATCTAGTGCATTTAGGACGGAATAGAAGGTTACGGCGTAACTCCAATATTGGTTACACCGTAACCCAGACCTGGCCTATAAATACACCACGAATTCTAGCATTTCTAATCATCCAATTCCACACACAACTCTCTGAGAATGTGGGAAAAAGCTCAAGGCAGGTCTAAGGGAGCATACGGAGCTGTTTCCAAGGGAGGAGTCACTCCATTACGATAAGCTTTAGCATTTTATATTTCATTTACTTTTAATTCATGTATTTCGTACCTTTGAATATTGAATTCATTTGCATGATTAATATGAGCGGCTAAGCACCTTTTGGTGCTAGCCTAGTTATGATTCCTTAATTGTTTTGTTTGCGTTTACCTTTACTTCCATATAATTATTTCTAAGTGTATGCATGCATAGTTCTTTGGTAGTCACCCTTTGTCACACCCCCAAATTACATTTTGCGTGAATGGAATTCACGAGTTAGTGTCATAGCATCACAATCACAGTTATATTGAACGACCTAAAGTGTCGTTTGGAAAATACATCGTTTGATTTAATAAAATAATCAGAGTTACAAAGTATAGGTCCCAAAAGTTTATAAAGTTTGCGGAAATATAAATATATTACAAGTCCAAACGATGTTTTAAAAGAAAGTGCCATAATGTACAATGATATAAGTCGACGCCGCGACTCAAAAGGTGGTTCCTTAACCATGCCATGATGATAATGCCTTAGTTACCTGAAAATACATTGCTAAAACGGTCAACAATAATGTTGGTGAGAAATCATAGGTTTGGTAAATGTTTTATACGACTACGCAAGTATAGATCAGGTATGACAATCATGTCACATAAAAATGTTACTGGTATGGCAATCATTTCACATAAAATGTTCTTGGTATGACAATCATGTCACATAAAATGTTACAATTGCTTAGCGCATGATACGAAGCTCCGTGATGTTAGCCCCAACAGAGTGTCTTGCCAAACAACTCTAATAATGTTTATGAATGAAATGCATCCGTATGACTAGTTGGGATTCACCAACCCGGATGGGCGTCACCTCGATAGATCTATCCACTCACACACGCTTCTAGGAAATTAACGGCTCATGCATATGAAATGGGGACATTTAATCGGCAACGTGGTAACTTAAGCAATGTAAATGAATTTAACATACTTGGTATCGTAATAAAAATGTTGTGCAATGTATTCTCCCGTAGGTTTGAAATAATGTTAAAACTTGTAAGCGGGCTATGAAAACTCACTTGATAAACGGTATGATGACAAGAGTGAGTACACTGAGGTATAGCGTGATGTTTTAATCTGGACCTATTACGAATGATATGATATGTAATGAGTTATGATGTAATGTTATGCATGCATTTCGTATGTTATTTATACCATTTGTGAGTTTTGAAAATAATACTTATCGTCGAAAATACTCTTTTGACGTCTTGACCACTCTAAAATTACTTTACAAGTATTTACGTCAAAATGTCATCCTACAATAGTTTCTTAATGATTTATTGTGAAATTATAACTTTTAAATCGCAAAAAATGTCGTTGGAAATTTCATGAAAGTGACAAAAATGGCTTCGAAAAACTAGTCGTAAAATGGTGTACGTCGAACGTTAGGAAACGAACTCGACGGTTTTGGAAAGTTTGTATCAAAATCTAGAAGTTTCAGTTCATGAGTTTTCGTCATAGAGGTCTCGAACATAAAGATAATAAAGGTTAAAGATGGTGATTTTGTCCAAAATGTGGTTTAAAATGAGTTTCGGCAAAGTTTAAGCAACCGCAATTAATTTATTACAACTCCGCTATACAAACGGTTGGTCGTTTTGAAAAATATGCTTGGTGATCTCGATTTTATTAGAAGACATTTCGTTACAAAAAGTTCCACATCATCGTTAAAAACAGCCTTCAATATGGTCATTTTAGTTACCGTAACACTTATCTCGTAAAAATAATATAGTTTTTCTAAAAATAATAGTTACGGCAATTTTATGAAAACGTGTATATCTTAGTCGTTTCAAATCCGTTTTCTCGTATTATATGTCCTTAGCTTCGTATCAAGTATACTAATATATTTTGATAAGTCGAAATAATTTGTAAAGCTTAGGACTCGTTTTTACTCGAATAAAACAATAATAGGTTCTTTGAAATTTCGGAAAATATATATTTAAATCGTTAAACTTGAAAAATTCATAACTTCTTCGTTATAACTCCGTTTTATCCGTTCAAGCGGCAGCGGATTCGTTTTAAAGTATATTTTCTAAATATCAAGGCCAAAAATTCGTGCCTCTTGTCGGATTTTCCAGAAAAACAAAATAAGGACAGACCACTTTTAATACTTGTCGAAAATAGTTTTCTCGTACTAAACCTATTCCAATCCCTTCAAATCAACTCCAAAGCTAATCTAATCCTACCATACACCTTCTTAGGGTGTCATGGGTTCCTAAACATCATCAAGACCAATATATACCAAGGGAATAATTATAGGATGACCTTATATATATATAACTCTAAAAATCATGTAAAATGGTATAAATCAACATAAGTCTTGCATGCTTGCACCAAATATGAAGAAATAAACATGAAATGAAGATGAAATATGTAAAATGATAGTAATATGCTTACAAGTAAACTTGATGAGGTGCAAAGAACAAAGGTTTAACCTAAACACCCTAGGTTTTATTTCAAAACCTTAATAAGAGTGTGATCTAGATTGATTAACTTGATCTTGTAAAATTTTATGATTTCTTGCTATCTCCTCTTGCTTGGCGGTTAGAGAGAAGGAAAAAAGAAGAGAGAAATCTTTTACTAACTCTTGAATAAGTGAAATGAATAAAGTGTGAAATGAAGGTTGTGTATAAGTCTAGATTATGTAAGTAAAATTTTTCCACCAACAATTAATGCCTACCCCCCTTGGTCGGCCAAGGGGGGGAGTATTTCACCAAATACCTTTTTTTTTTCATTTATAAATTGTGTATAAATGTGAGTAATTGTTTGTAAGAAAAAATGTAATTAAGTAAGATGTATTGTAACTTGTATATAGTTGTGAAGTTAGAGTAGTATGGACTAAAAATAAGTTTTAATGGATCAAAGTAAAGTATATTGTAGTTATAAAAATTATAAAAATACACTTCTTGCAAAATCTGAGTGATATAATAATTATCGTGTAGTTTTTAAGAAAATCGTCGTAATAATATAAATTTAACGATTTATATACAAAATAAATTTAAAACACTAAGTAAACTCAAAATATAGTTTTTATAAACTAAATGTAAGTATAAAATATATCGGGATCATTTTTAGAAGTAACGGATTAAATATTCAAAATAATAACTCACGCGATAACGTTTATTTAATATAAAATTTACGCGTTTAATGTGAAATGAAAAATCATGAATGAACTAACATAATGGAAATGATGTTAATGAAATGTAGACTAAACTTAGTCTATATGAAATGTCCGTGATGATATGATCATGAATTCGCCGCTAAACCTTTAAGGTTACGCGAATTTGGAACACGTAAACCTAGTTTACGATAAATGTTGAAATGGTGAAGCATGAATTGTTTTGAGAAATGACCTGAAATTGCGAGTTGTCACATTCGCCCATCCAAAAAGGAATTCAGTCCCTGAATTCAGTTCGTGTTAGTCTATCGAATTTTTGAGTTTATGATGAATATCGAGGGAAGAAGGTATGGAGAAGTGTCGTTACGGTTATCGATGATTGCGAGCATCTAAGACATCATAGTAAGGAAAATATCGGATGAATCTCTCAAAAGTAACACTTTGAATTGGAACATGTGAACATTTTGCTTGCACTAAGATTTATAAATAACTGCTCCCAACATAACATGATCCTCGAATTAGACATAGTTAGCTAGGCTATGTATAATTAAGGAGCGATGATGTGACGTTCGGTTTAGTTGTTATAACTCTCGATGTTTACAACAATTTAATCGTGTCGTTAAATTGATAGTTAAAGTAAAAGGAATTAAAATTTCGTAAGTAATAACAACTCGGAAAGAAAATAAAGTACGATAGATGAGAATATTTTACAACGAGTGGTTTATCAAAAGTAGTACATCTTTAAGTTATTAAGTTTTGGATACGATGAAAGACATAAACTTAGTGCGACATAGTGCATAAGGAAAAAAATAAGACATTAGTTTCGAACTTCTTGAGTCCTCCGTTGTTGAAATCCTTTTGAGCTTCTCCTCCTTCTAACATGTATGCTTTCTCAAGAGCACCTTCAACTTGTTGATCTTGGTTTCGGGACATTGGCTCGATAGTGTCCTTGCTCCCACATTGAAACATGTCATTATAGTTTTACCTCTACAATCCTGGCGAGGTGTCCTAATTTTTGCATCGGCACTTGGCGTGGCAAAGACACGAGTGATGAAACTTACATCTAGTACATAGTGGGTGTGTTCCAGCATATCCTTTTCCTTTGCGTCCTTAGCAAGGTGTCCCACTTTTTGACAGATAAAGCATATACCACATGGACCATCATGATGTAGCGTGCATTGATGACATCGTGGTAAGTTTCGATATAAGTTCTTTCCTTTGTTGGTGCAAAGAACATAAACCACAGCGGCTTCTTGTCTTCTATTACATTGTTGGTGATGGTTAGTGTCACGGTTTTGGTTGTTGTTATTATAACCTCTTTGGTCATTTTCCATTTTCTTTTGTTGTTGTTGATTTGGTTATTGTTGTAGTTCTTTGCGGTTGTTATTGTTGTTGATGGTGTGATTGTTGTTATTGTTGTGGTGGTTATTGTTGATAATGTTTTCCCTTTCACAACTTGAGCCATGAGTATTTGAGTCATCGGGTAGATTCTTCAATTGTTTGTGGATCGAAAGAAGTTACATCTCCTTGGATATTTTGTGAAAGTCCTCCAATGAAATTTTCCAATAGTTTCTCATTGTCCGAAACCATAGTTGGACAAAGAACATCAACTCTTGAAACCTTTTGATGTAAGCAAGTCTCGGTTCAGTGAGATTGCGGCCTCGGTAATAGCACTCATGTCGCTCGTTCTTTCCTTAGTGCCTCGGCTATACTATCATCTACATACCTTTGGATAGCGGTGGTGTCATTTCTAGTGCGACTTTCTTGGCGCCATAACTCTTCAAAATAAAAGGAAAATGAGGCGTAGTCAAATCCTATGTTAAGAATAAGCGCTCTAAAGAGAAGTGATAGAAGGTGGTAAGTTTGAGGTTATTTTTCAAAATGATCGACGGGTTCCGAAAAGATGGGTTATGAGGTGTTGTAAGTGCTTCAAATGTATAATGGTTTAGTGACTTAATGTGTGAATAAAGTGTAACTCGACATGTTAGTGGTGAAACAAAAGAGTGAGAGTGACTTCGTCCTACTTAAAGGTTTATCTCGGCATTCGACGTTATCGGTGATGAATCAGTTGATATAAAAATTGTGATAGGGAATGACAAAGAATTCTCCACCTTAGAGTATGAGGAAAGGATAATGAAATGGGTATTTAAGGGCATCCATGTGACAATCGATTTGAAGTGAAAGTAAATAACTCAAAAAATGTACGTATAAATCGCATGTAAAGTGAACATGCACTTATGATGAAATGATGAGATGCTATGATGATGTAGTTATAGTCTAGGGTCAATGATGCAACCTAGTTCTCTATAACCGAAGCTCGATGCCAATCTGTCACACCCCAAATTACATTTTACGGTGAATGGAATTCTCGATTGATTGTCATAGCATCACAATCACAGTTATATTGAGCGACCTAAAGTGTCGTTTGGAAAATACATCGTTTGATTTAATAAAATAATCGAGTTACAAAGTATAGGTCCCAAAAGTTTATAAAGTTTGCGGAAATATAAATATATTACAAGTCCAAACGATGTTTTAAAAGAAAGTGCCATAATGTACAATGATATAAGTCGGCCGCGACTCAAAAGGTGGTTCCTTAACCATGCCATGATGATAATGCCTTAGTTACACGAAAATACATTGCTAAAGCGGTCAACAATAATGTTGGTGAGAAATCATAGGTTTGGTAAATGTTTTATACGACTCACGCAAGTATAGATCGTATGACAATCATGTCACATAAAAATGTTCTTGGTATGGCAATCATGTCACATAAAATATTCTTGGTATGACAATCATGTCACATAAAAATGTTACAATTGCTTAAGCGCATGATACCGAAGCTCGGTGATGTTCGCTTCAACAGAGTGTCTTGCCAAACAACTCTAATAATGTTTATGAATGAAATGCATCCGTATGACTAGTTGGGATTCACCAACCCGGATGGAGGCGTCACCTCGATAGATCTATCCACTCACACACGCTTCTAGGAAATTAACGGCTCATGCATATGAAATGGGGACATTTAAGCGCAGCGTGGTAACTTAAGCAATGTAAATGAATTTAACATACTTGGTATCGTAATAAAAATGTTGTGCAATGTATTCTCCCCCGTAGGTTTGAAATAATGTTAAAACTTGTAAAACGGGGCTATGAAAACTCACTTGATAAACTGGTATGATGACAAGAGTGAGTACACTGAGGTATAGCGTGATGTTTTAATCTGGACCTATTACGAATGATATGATATGTAATGAGTTATGATGTAATGTTATGCATGCATTTCGTATGTTATTTATACCATTTGTGAGTTTTGAAAAATAATACTTATCGTCGAAAAATACTCTTTTGACGTCTTGACCACTCTAAAATTACTTTACAAGTATTTACGTCAAAATGTCATCCTACAATAGTTTCTTAATGATTTATTGTGAAATTATAACTTTTCGTCGCAAAATAATGTCGTTGGAAATTTCATGAAAGTGACAAAAATGGCTTCGAAAAACTAGTCGTAAAATGGTGTACGTCGAACGTTAGGAAACGAACTCGACGGTTTTGGAAGTTTGTATCAAAATCTAGAAGTTTCAGTTCATGAGTTTTCGTCATAGAGGTCTCGAACATAAAGATAATAAAGGTTAAAGATGGTGATTTTGTCCAAAATGTGGTTTAAAATGAGTTTCGCAAAGTTTAAGCAACCGCAATTAATTTATTACAACTCCGCTATACAAAGCGGTTGGTCGTTTTGAAAAATATGCTTGGTGATCTCGATTTTATTAGAAGACATTTCGTTACAAAAGTTCCACATCATCGTTAAAAACAGCCTTCAATATGGTCATTTTAGTTACCGTAACACTTATCTCGTAAAAATAATATAGTTTTCTAAAAATAATAGTTACGGCAATTTTATGAAAGCGTGTATATCTTAGTCGTTTCAAATCCGTTTTTCACGTATTATATGTCCTTAACCCGATCAAGTATACTAATTTATTTTGATAAGTCGAAATAATTTGTAAAGCTTAGGACTCGTTTTGACTCGAATAAAACAATAATAGGTTCTTTGAAATTTCGGAAAATATATATTTCGTCGTTAAACTTGAAAATTCATAACTTCTTCGTTATAACTCCGTTTTTATCCGTTCAAGCGGCCACGGATTCGTTTTAAAGTATATTTTCTAAATATCAAGGCCAAAAATTCGTGCATACTGTCGGATTTTCCAGAAAAACAAAATAAGGACAGACCACTTTTAATACTTGTCGAAAATAGTTTTTCTCGTACTAAACCTATTCCAATCCCTTCAAATCAACTCCAAAGCTAATCTAATCCTACCATACACCTTCTTAGGGTGTCATGGGTTCCTAAACATCATCAAGACCAATATATACCAAGGGAATAATTATAGGATGACCTTTATATATATACAACTCTAAAAATCATGTAAAAATGGTATAAATCAACATAGGTCTTGCATGCTTGCACCAAATATGAAGAAATAAACATGAAATGAAGATGAAATATGTAAAATGATAGTAATATGCTTACAAGTAAACTTGATGAGGTGCAAAGAACAAAGGTTTAACCTAAACACCCTAGGTTTTTATTTCAAAACCTTAATAAGAGTGTGATCTAGATTGATTAACTTGATCTTGTAAAATTTTTATGATTTCATGCTATCTCCTCTTGCTTGGCCGGTTAGAGAGAAGGAAAAAAAAGAAGAGAGAAATCTTTTACTAACTCTTGAATAAGTGAAATGAATAAAGTGTGAAATGAAGGTTGTGTATAAGTCTAGATTATGTAAGTAAAATTTTTCCACCAACAATTAATACCTACCCCTGGTCGGCCAAGGGGAGTATTCACAAATACCTTTTTTTTCATTTATAAATTGTGTATAAATGTGAGTAATTGTTTATAAGAAAAATGTAATTAAGTAAGATGTATTGTAACTTGTATATAGTTGTGAAGTTAGAGTAGTATGGACTAAAAATAAGTTTTAATGGATCAAAGTAAAGTATATTGTAGTTATAAAATTATAAAAATACACTTCTTGCAAAATCGGGTGATATAATAATTATCGTGTAGTTTTTAAGAAAATCGTCGTAATAATATAAATTTAACGATTTATATACAAAATAAATTTAAAACACTAAGTAAACTCAAAATATAGTTTTTATAAACTAAATGTAAGTATAAAATATATCGGGATCATTTTTAGAAGTAACGGATTAAATATTCAAAATAATAACTCACGCGATAACGTTTATTTAATATAAAATTTACGCGTTTAATGTGAAATGAAAAATCATGAATGAACTAACATAATGGAAATGATGTTAATGAAATGTAGACTAAACTTAGTCTATATGAAATGTCCGTGATGATATGATCATGAATTCGCCGCTAAACCTTTAAGGTTACGCGAATTTGGAACACGTAAACCTAGTTTATGATAAATGTTGAAATGGTGAAGCATGAATTGTTTTGAGAAATGACCTGAAATTGCGAGTTGTCACACCCTTGATTCGGTAGTTTTGAATGGCGGTAGAGGCCAATTGCCTAGGAGATATGACCAACTGACCCTAGGTGAGCGGACTGAGACGGGAAGGGTAAGATATGACCAACTGACGACCCTTTCTACTTGTGCGATTTGACCAACTGATCACCTATCGTTTGGATGAACTTAAGAATTGGGGGGTGTAGTGTCTAAGTTCCTAAAGGCCGGTGTCACACCCCCAAAATATCGCAGCGGAACGATAGTGTCATTGGGGTATAACGTCATAGCACAAAGTATGGATACAGACAACGACCTCTATAATGAGACGTTTTGAAAAGTTTACCATTCGATAAATAAGTTAAAGTTTACAAGCAAGAAATCCCAAAGTTTGATAATACACAAAGAGTTTACAAAACATGTCGAATGGTAATTGTTAAAAGCACAAGACTCCAATGTATGCCATGAGACCCAAAAGCTCCATGAAATGCTATCACCTTAAGACCTGAGATAAACATGCTAAAAAGTGTCAACACAAAGGTTGGTGAGTTCATAAGTTTGTAACAAAATAATTTGAAATACTTTGAGAAATGTTCACACAAGAAAGGCATTGTAAATCCACTCGGTTCAAGTTCCGCCCATACAAAACTTGCAACTTTGTGTGTTCACAACCCATTGCCAAAATATAGTATGTCAATCAAGTATGCATTTATCATAGTAATTAAAAGTATAAATGTCACCACAAGAGTCTTCCAACAACTCGTGTTGGGATGTTTGTAAATTAATAGCCTTCCAACAACTTAATTTGGAGCCACTAATTCTTGTATGTTTGTAAATTAATAGCCTTCCAACAACTTAATTTGGAGCCACTAATTCTTGTATGTTTGTAAATTAATAGCCTTCCAACAACTTAATTTGGAGCCACTAATTCTTGTATGTTTGTTCCAAGTATGCATATGAAATAAAGTATAACCCAATCAAGTATCAAACGCAATCAAGTCTAAAGTATAGGTAATGTTGTTTGGCAAAATAGTTTAAATGTTTTGATAAATAAGCATGTATCTCGCCTTAAATAGTTTATAGGAATTTAAACGAGTAAAAGTGGGGTATGAACTCACCTGGTGTGATTGATATGCTAACAAAATGAAGTGCACGAAAGTGAGGCTCGGAAACTATCCTCGACCTAAAATGAATGTTATGACTTGAGTTATGATATGTTGTCGTGAATGCATGATTTGAAAACGTATCACCCAATATGCTACTTGAAAACTAGTTATATAAAAATATTGTTACTTGAATGTGTGACGGTTCCTTGTCAAAAATAATTACTTTTGAGCTAATGGTGAAAATGTAGTTAAAACTACGTAACGGTTTTAGTAATTAACAAATCGGTTTACATCGAATTTAACGTAATGTATACATAGGAAAACTAACTCGTTTTTAAGGTCCGTTTCCCCCGAAACGTCCGTTTAGGCCCTCAAAACCTTGATTAAAAATCCTGACAGCATACTAATGCTGGGAATAGTGTTTTCAGCACGTTTTTGACTCAAAGTTCGGTTAACCATAACTCACTCGTTTTAAGTCCGTTTTTCAAGTTCTTTATATCCACTCGAAGGTAATCAAGAGTACTAATATATTTTTAAACCTCGGAGACTTCACAGAAATTTTTAGGCTACTGTTTGGTCAGTTAAAACTCGGACTGTATAAACATTTTCCGGAAAATTGTAGTTTTTAAATCGTAACTTGGAAACCACGTATCTTTTTCGTTATAACTCCGTTTTAGTCCGTTCAAAAGGCCACGTTCATAACTAAAAATCTATTTTCTAAATCTTTAATAAAACTTATAAAATGACTAACTTTTCGGAAAAATTATAAATTTCGACAGCGCTTCCGCGCTTATTTTAAACTTAACCATTTTTATCTACCTGTTTAACCACAACTTCACCACAAAAATCCCTTAATCTACTCATCACCAATCCTACTAGTAAAACAACTTCATTTGATCATAACCAAAATAAATATTCATTGTGAGGCTAAAAATATATATACAAACTTAAATAAACATATACAAAATTTATGTAACCATTTCCTCCAAAAACCACAACTAGACTTTGATGATCCATTTTTCAAACTTCTCATTTTTATAAACTTTTAACTAGCACATGATTGTTATAAATATTTATATAGTACATATGGGTGATACTCTTGGATGATAATGAATAAAATCACAACAAATCAAATATGATCATGAGGACTTCAAGAAAATGTATGAAAAATATGTATGAAGAGGAAAAAGATGAAGTTTCATGCTTACAAGTTGCTTGATGAGGCTTATGATCAAGGATTTCCTAAACACCCTAGGTTTTTATTTCAAAACCTAAACAAAGTGTTACTAGATTGTGTAGAACTTGATTAGAAAAATTTTGGATGATCACTTCTTTGATCTCTATGGTTGGCCGGATTTTGGAGACAAAGAGAGGAGAGAAACATTAACTTTTCACCTTGAATAATTGAGTTGTGTGTGTAAGACTTTGAGTGTAAAATTGTATATGTAAGAAATCTTGAAAAAGTCTAGTGAATCATGCATTTAATGATACATATACATATATTTATTATTAGTGTTATTATTATTATTATGTAAATGTATAAGTGTAAGTTATGTAAAGTTACTTGAATGGAAGTAGTAACTTGTTGTATTGTTAAGTAATATTAGTAAGTTGCATACACCTTTGAATATTTAAGGTAGCGTTAGATAAAAATAAATTTTCACGGGTCAAGATAAAATATATTGTAGTCATAAAAGTTATAAAAATACATTTATTGTAAAATTTGAGTGATATAATAATTATCGTGTAGTTTTTAAGAAAAGTGTCGTAATAATATAAATTTAACGATTTATATACAAAATAGATTTAAAACACTAGGTAAACTCAAAATATTATTTTTATAAACTAATTGTAAGTATAAAAATATATCGGGATCATTTTGGAAGTATCGGATTAAATGTTCAAAATAATAACTTACGCGATAGCGTTTATTTAATAAGAAAATAAACGTTTAATGTGAAATGCAAAACCATGCACAAACCGTTATAAAATGATGAATATGGAGTATGAGGAATGACCGGAATTTGAGAATTGTGACAGCCGGGCACTCACTATTTAGAATCTAGCATGTAGCGGTACTTAATGACTTGGCTTAGGGGACCAGGAACAACAGGACTTATGACGGTGCACCTGATTTCTCCTGTGGTGGCATCTTCTTTGATAGGTTAGGCGAATTGACCAAATGCCGTCCTCTCTAATTTGACCCCACCTGAAGTAAATGGAAGTAGGTAGATGTAGACATAACTAGCTAGGAGGATTGACTAGGTTAGCACCACTATTACTCTATTGATTTCCCTTTACCCATTTATCTGCTTTATTTTATTTTGCATTAGTAGTTTAATTAATTAAATCCCTATCGAAACCATTATTATTCTGTGACACTAGACTTAGTAATAATCCAACACACATAGCTCTTGGGACGACCTCGTCTTTACCATTTACTACACTACACACGACCGGGTACACTGCCCGTTAGTGCATTAGGGTAGACCATAGGTATAGCGAGACACTATAAATATTAAGACCTGGTTAGTAAAACATGCATCAAGTTTTTGGCGCCGTTGCCGGGGAGTTATATTAGGATTAATATTAAGTCTTTCATTTCGTTTTTTAAAATTTTTCTCACGATCATATTTCAAGTTTTCAGGTACCATGGAAGCTGTTAACATCGATAACCTCACTCTTTAGGAATATTTGGCATTGACAAGAGATGAACAAGGGCCAGGGATTGTTAGGCCAGCCATTGCAGAAGATGCTCAATTCAAAATCAAACCTCAATTCATGAGGGAATTGCGTGCAAATCCCTTCTCTGGAAGCATTGCCGATGATGCCCATGAACATGTAGACAATGTCGAATACATTGTCAGCCTATTCAAAATTCCTAGAGTCTCACACGATGCTATAATGCTACGAGTATTCCCTATTTCTCTTACAGGAGCTGTAAAAAGATGGGTCGATCGGTTACCTGCAGGGACTGTCAACACTTGGCCTATCTTAAAGAAATATTTCATTCAACGATATTGTCCTCCTTCAAAGACGGCTAAGCAATTGGAAGAAATTCATAACTTCAAGCAAGAGGGTGGTGAAACGTTATACCAAGCTTGGGAAAGATACAACGAATTGTTATACAAGTGCCCTACTCATGATCTCAACACCCAGCAAAAGGTTAACATCTTTTTCAAGGGACTGAGCATCTCTTCAAGACAAATGATTGATTCTCAAGGACCAATTCCTAGTATGACACCCACTATGGCTTTAGAAACTATTCGAAGAATGGCAGACCACACTCACAAATGGCACAATGGAGGAAGCAACCGAAGTAAGAGTAATGATATAGAAGGCCTCGCGGCGATAAACAATAAATTAGAAAGCCTTGGAAGAGAAATGAAGAAGCTCAAAGAAAATGTGCATTCCATTCAAATTGAGCGAGATGGGACTCGTCCTTCTAAAGAATGTTCCTCCAATGAAGAAGTTAAAAGGATCAGAGAAGTGAACTATGGAAAAGAATTCCCTTTCAACAGCTACAATAATTACGGACCTAGGTATCGTGAAAAATCCCCTGGGTTCTACACTAGAATCAACAATAATCCTCCTAAACTAAGCCTTGAAGAAATAATGCACCAAAGACATGAAGAATCGAAAAGAAGGAGATAGACTCAAGGAATGGATGGTCAAAGTAAAGGAGGACACCAATATGAACCTCGTAACCAAGATCTCGCAATTAAGAACCTCAAACACAAATTGGGCAATTGGCTAAGAACCTTGAAACAAGTAATGCTAAAGCCACCTCCTGCAAGGCCATATTTGCGCAAGATAAAGCAAAAAAGGAGCAATGCACATCCTCTATCACTAATGATCTCTCCGGGATTAACTACCTAAAAGAGGATGATAAAGCAGAAGACAACGAGTTCCTGCCATGCCAACTTCCTGAAAAGCTGCAATACCAGGAAAGTTTTCTTCTCCCTTGCAATATTGGTAACATTAAGATTCCCGCATTAGCTGATTTAGGGGCCGGGGTTAACATTATCTCTACCACTTTATTTGAAAAAATAAAACTTACCAATTTAAAAGAAACAACTATTATGATTGAAATGGCTGATTCCTCTAAGGCTGTACCAAGGGGAATTGTGAACAATGTGCTTTTAAAATTTGGAAAATTTTTCTTCCCCACCGATTTTGTAGTTATTGACATGGGTAAGCGGGAGGCTTACAACTTGATTGTTGGAAGACCTTTTCTGGCGACTTGTAGGGCTCAAATTATGGTTTTTGAAAAACAAATTTCCTTGGGGACTGAAAATGAACGAATAACTTTTAGTATGAAAGAGCATTTAAAAACCGAAAATTCAAATAATATTGTTAATGTTCAATCGCTGAATCCCACTCTACACTCTAAACCTATTACTGGTAATCGTAAAGAAAGTATTGATCATTGTAAGCAGAAACAGGATGAAATTGTCCAAAGCATTGAGGAAACTCTTAATCCAAACAAACATTTTTGCAACTCGATGTCAACCAAAGAATGCGAATCAGTATGGCCACCATTTACTCGTCCTCAAAAATGTGAAAGAAAAGCGGATGAATGGATTTACCCTCATAAGGGAGAGAAACATGATATTGAATTAGCATTGGAAGATTGGTAAAAATTAAAACTTGGAAGCTCAAAATTTATTAAGGAACTGGTTAAGCAGTATGGGTGCAATCATCTCACTGACACCATAGGCGGAACAAGATCCAGCATCAGAATTAGTGATTGTATTATTACTAAAGATGATGACCGAGGAAAATCATGTGATAAATGGCTTTCACATAAGTTGGGAACAATTGGACTCAATAATTCTACAAGGAAAAAAAGGCTTGATAATTGGATGAATGAATACCAACGAATGATGGAAGTAGGGGATGTTCAAAGGCCCCCATAGAAGCCCTGCGGCTCTGAGTCTAACTTAAAGACTCGTTAAAAAAGAAAAGTGCTCTATCGGGAGACAACCCGAATTATCCCTTTCTTTTGTTTTTATTTCTTTTCTAGTTGGGTTTTGTGTTTTCTAACCATTTTGCGAAGCGAGGAACTAATTCTTTCTTGTAGTTCTTTGATCCGAGCGAGTTACGGCGTATCTTATATTGGTGATTACGCCGTAACCAACATTTTAGCAGCAGAATTCTTGACGCATTACCAATTACGGCGTAATACCATTTCAGTGGTTACGCCGTAACTACTCGCTTTAACAGCTCATACTAGGTTTTGCCAGTTATGGCGTAACTCCCTCATAGGAGTTACGACATAACTTTCCATTGCTTTAATTCTTTCATTTTAAAACACAGTAACCTTGTATTAGTTTTTAAATGAACTTTGTGGGTGTGTTCCCTGTAAACCCTCGTGAGACTTCACTCGTCCACTTGGGACACCAAGTGGTTTAAAAGGCTTGTTGCATATGCTAAATGCAACCGTGATTCCTACGAAAGTGAGTTAGGTTGTTTTTCATTTTATTTTTTTTCTTTTTAGTATTATGCTTGTCGGTATTGTGATTTCAGGGATTGAAGTTTGTTCATGACGCTTAAACGAAGGCACGGTTCTTTTTCGTGGGCCTTCTTCTTTTTGGAGCAAATTTCAAGGAAGTTCTCGCTCTAATTCTACCTTTCTCTTCACCTTTATTTTAATACCTAGTAAAAAAGGGACTTTGAACAATTCAAGTGGGGGGACGGGAGTAGAATTATCTCTTGAACTTTATTTCGCCCTCATTTTTCTAGTTTATTTTAAAAAATTATGCCATTTTTAAAATTTTGACATGTTTTTCGGAACCTAACTAGATTAGACCTTAGCCGAGCACATACAACCCTTGACATTACATGGTGAGATTAGCCTTATCCATTTCCAATACTTTACCCTAAATCCACCAAATTATGAGTGTGTCGGTAGCTTGTAAACTTTAGAACTTGGCCTTTGCATCATTTCGAGACCATAGACGAGGTATGTTGAGTTAGCTCGATCTATTTGGACTTTTTAGTTTTAGAAGGCAATATTATAGGATTATCACCCAAACAGCCTACCATTGTGAGTCTATCGATTAGTCACCTCGACTTTTCGACCCCCATATGAAACCCTTTTGTTGCACTCACCTTTAGTGCAAGATACCCCTAGATATACCCTTCTGAGCCATTCCTTTCATTTTGTCAACCCAATATATTGTTTCGTTACACCTATACACGTTAGCCTACCCTGTAGTCTTTATTTGTGATTGGGAAGTCATCATTTGCCTAAGTTCAAGGTTCGAGTGGAAAGGTTTGGAAATCACGCTTTCATCGACAACATTTATGAAGATCATTAAAGACCCCCCGAATTCCCATTGTTCATCTCAAGTGGGGGGATGTTATGTTATTATGTTATGATTCAAAAAAGATTTGAAAAAAAATGATTGAGTTATGATATTGTAAAGTGCGATGTTATAAGCACTATAGTATGAGCTTTATTGATTAGTATTGAGGAGGCCACCTCGGTCACATTTGAAGATTGGAGTTGGTAGTTTTGCCAAAAGAAGAAGAAAAGGTGGTGTGCCCATTACGACTTCCTCTAATGACACATCTACCTTGCATTTCATGATCTGGTTTCTAGACTTCTAAACTTAAACTTTGGGCGGACGGTAAGTGGTGATGACTTGGTTATAGATTTAGACTACCTGTTTGTTTTTCATTTTACACCAATTATATATCCCATGTCTTATTCTACCCTTTAGTCATGAAGCATGTCTAGGTGATGCAGTGAGCAATCTTTAGTGTCTTGGCCATGGATTTGGTCATGTATCATTGATTTTGTCCACTTCGCCGTGACATGTTAGTAATAACGAGTCACCCCTTAACCTTTGTCGTGTCTACCCATATTGACTTCGAGAAGTGTTTAGGCCTTAACTCTAGTGGTGGAGATTTGTGTAACTTCCAAGATTATGATAGAATACATGCTATGACTATGCGATTGAGTGATCACCCCGAAATTGACACTTAGAATAATTGAGAGATTTGAGTGTTTGTTCCCCTTTCGTGAGGTGTTTGGCTTTGTTTTATTTTGGCATAAGGGATTTGTAAACTCATATTTTCTAGGTTTTGGGAGATATTGATAAGGTTTTAAAATGTACCTTTTTGAGGGGTCGTTTAAGCCCTTATTTGATCACTTTCGTATCCGTTATTACTTAATATCGTTCCTTTTCACTTTTTAGGTCTCGAAGGTAAATTCTTGGAATGGCACTTATTTAGGCGAAAAGGCGGATATCTGAAGAAAATGGCCAAAGTCAAGAATCGAGTCACTCAGTTCTTTGAAATACAAGGGGCGGCGTCGGTGTTACTGCGACGCCGTCGGAGCACATGTTGTGACGATCTGATAGCAAATTGCTTATTTTCAAATGACGGTGTCGAGGCTTTAAAGAGCGGTTGTCGCACTCAAGCGACCTAGATTTGATGCGGGGCGGGCGTCGAGGTGAAGAGGATGGTGTCGCAAGCATAAGGTGGCGCCGTCGCAAGACTAACGTAGCCAAGCGAAACCCCAATGGCGGCGACCGGCGGCTTCACAAATCATAAGGTGGCGCCGTCGTGAATGTAATCTTATATATAGAATCCGAATTTTTCAGTTTTTAGTGTGTAGTCTTTTGGAGTAAAAACCTAAACCGAACCAAGGCTGTCTTGTATAGTATTTTAGGGTTCCAAACCCTATCTTACATCAAGATAAGTGTTTTACTTCATTAATTCAATTATGTCTTCAATTACTTGTGTGTATGCTTGCATGTTCTCCATGTCCGGCTAATTTACTTTTGTGTTTGCTTAGGGAATATGAAACTTAATTATTGAATATTGATTGGTTGTCTCTTATCTTAATTGTTAATGATCTAGTAATGTAGTTAATGCTTGATTAATCTTTGTGAACCTTAGATTATAACGCCTAGAGTAGTTGTAGGCTAAACCACCCAAAGAGTACCTTAGAGTTAGAGTTTATAATTTCTAGAGATATTGTAGACGAGACCCTTTGGTAGTTTCAAAGAGTTAGGGACAAACGCATACCCTACGACTTTAGACACACAACGCGATTAAGAATAAGGATGTGACAATTCAACCATCAATAGGAGATAATTATGGAGTAATAAAACCTAAGTAAACACATCTTTAAACTATCATACGAGCACACAATAATTAGACATAGACTACATACACCTTAGATTAGATAATTAGATAAGTAGAGTAATCGATAGAAATACCAACCCCCAAATCCAAACCCCGAGATTCGTACCTTTTCAATTTCTAAAAAACATAAAAAGATAAAAAAATAATCTTCCTCAACCCCAACCTTAGCGTAGTAACTTCTCACTAGCATTACTATTCCCCTAGAGAACGATATCATTACCCGTGGCTTACCCTAATACTACACTACAACGATTAGGTTCACTTCCTAGGGTGTTATAAAACTTGCTCGAAGAAAAGGAAGTTCCTTTGACCCCGAACGCGCTGTGTAAGCGTATCAAGTTTTTGGCACCGCTACCGGGGAATAGAATAGCTAGTTAGTAGTGCATCTCGTTTAGGTTTCTTTGCTTGATTCCTATCAAGTAAATTTTTCTCATTTTTAGCTTCCTCGTAGTCTATCCCCCTTCTTCGTGACCTTTGTTCATAATCCCATCACTTTTTCATCATGGAAGGTGATAACCAACCACCATTCATCAACCTACCATCAAATGACCTGCCAAGAGCCCGTACTCTTGGTGAATACTCAAGACCAAGCCACCTAGGCTATAGGAACACCATTGAGCTTCCCGACCAAGCCCAAACTACGGCCCTGCGATCCGACACCATCCGGTTGGTGCAAAACGGATGTGCAATCCATTTACTTCGTTCGAAGATCCTAATCGACATCTTAAGGATTTCTTTAAAATTGTCGATTCCATCGAACTTGATGCTACTACTCGGGAGACCACGCGCGCTGCGTCTCTTCCAATTCTCTACGGGACCAAGCTAGTAATTGGCTTGAGCGACTTCTCATGAGCTCCATCTCAAGTTGGGATGATCTCACCTTCGCTTCCTTGCTCAATTTTTCCCACGGGAGAACCACTAAGCTTAGGAATGACATCTTGATGTTCCAACAACGTCAAGGTGAATCTCTCTAAGCATGGACTCCATTCAAGGACTTACTTCATAAAGTCCTCATCACGGCATTGATCTTTGGCTCCAAGTCCAACTCTTTTATGATCATGTCAACTTCCCACAAGGCGATCCATTGACCAAGCGGCGGTGGAAAACTTAGTGATCTCACCGCGGAAGAATCATGGGGTATAATAGAGGACCTTGCTCTCTATGACAACGAAAGTTGGAATGACCCCCGTGAGCTGCCCAAAACCGTTAAGGCAATCTCCTTGCCTCCCATAGACTCACAACCTTCCGACCGTAGGATGCTCGAACTTGAAGATCAAGTTAAATTCCTAATGAATTCCTACGAAAATCCTAAGTCTTCACGCCATGTGAACAAAGTTTCTTCCTCGTGTGAGCCGTGTATTGATTCGCATAACACGCGCACTTGCACCCGATTTCCCGAACATGCTTCCGTTGACTACGTATCCTCGCGTATTAATGGAACGGGAGGAAGATTCTCTACAACACCCGGACCTAGGAATTTCAATGATACCCGAGAAGCTTGGAAGAGCAAGCCCGACTTCTATTGGGGACAAACCAAAGAATTCACTTCCAATGATTTCTCATGGCCCCCATCTCATGGTCCTAACCAACAAAACATTGAGGAGATGTTGCAACACCTAGTCGCATCCCAAAAAGCTCAAATAGCTAAGCTCTCGGACCGTTTTAACCAACAACAAGCCGAGATGGATAGGAAGATAGATAACCTCTTGAAAGCCATGACCAATAGTGATAGGAAGGTTAATGCTATCTCAACTCCCGAGCCTTCCGGTGTAGAGATTAAGGACCCAAGTATGTTAACTAAACACGTCCAATTCGTCAATACCATCACCTTAGAGAAACCTAATAGAACAAATGACGAAGAGGACCATATACTTGAGGATAATGAAACAACCGAGGAAGTAGATGAAGTAAACAATGACTATTTCAATAAATTTCCTATGGAAGAAGAGCTATCTCGCCACCCTCACTTAGTGCGTGACCTCCGTCACATGTATGTTAGGAAAAGCCCTAGAATCAAGTTTGGAACTGATAACGCTACACACGTCGTTCGGGGTCAAAGGAACTTCCTTTTCTTCGAGCAAGTGTTATAACACCCTAGGCAGTGAACCTAATCGTTGTAGTGTAGTATTAGGGTAAGCCACGGATATTGATATCGTTCTCTAGGGGAATAGGAATGCTAGTGAGAAGTTACTACGCTAAGGTTGGGGTTGAGGAAGATTATTTTTTATCTTTTTTATGTTTTTTAGGAAATGGAAAGGTACGAATCTTAGGGTTTGGATTTGGAGGTTGGTATTTCTACCGATACTCTACTTATCTAATTAACTAATCTAAGATGTATGTAGTCTATGTCTAATTATTGTGTGCTCGTATGATAGTTTAAAGATGTGTTCACTTAGGTTTTATTACTCCTTAATTATCTCCTATTGATGGTTTAATTGTCACGTCCTTATTCTTAATCGCGTTGTGTGTCTAAAGTCGTAGGGTATGCGTTTATCCCTAACTCTTTGAACTTACCAAAGGGTCTTGTCTACAAAACCCTCTAGGGATTATAAACTCTAACTCTAAGGCACTCTTTGGATGGTTTAGCCTACAACCGCTCTAAGTGCTATAGCCCAAGGTTCACAAAGATTAATCAAGCATTAATTACACAATGAATGACCTATCACATTACTAGATCATTTATCAATTAATATAAGAGACAACCAATCAATATTTAATAATTAAGTTTCATATTCCCTAAGAAAACACACAAGTAAATTAGCCGGACATGGAGAACATGCAAGCATACACACAAATAATTGAAGACATAATTGAATTAATGAAGTAAAACACTTATCTTGATGTAAGATAGGGTTTAGAACCTAAAATCTTGTACAAGATGACCTTGGTTCGGTTTAGGTTTTACTCCAAAAGACTACACAAAAATCTTGAAAAATTCGGATTCTATATATAAGATTACATATGCTACGGCGTCACCTTATGATTTGTGACGTCGTCGGGTCACCGTCATTAGGGTTTCGTCTTGGCCACGTTAGTCTTGTGATGGCGTCACCTTGTGCTTGTGACGCCGTCCTCTTCGACTTCGGCGCCGTCGGATCAAATCTAGTCCGTGCGAGTTGCGACGGCCTACTCTTTTAAAGCGACACCGTCACTTGAAAATAAGAAATTTGGCTTACGTCTTGGGTACAAAATTCTCGACGGCGTCATGATTAAGCGATGGCGCCGTCACCTTGTATTCAGCGACTTGAGTGTCTCGATTCTTGACTTTGGCCATTTTCTTCATATATCGCGCCTTTTCGTCCAAATAAGTGCCATTCTGACAATTTGCCTTCAAGAGACCTAAAAGTGAAAATGAGCGATATTAAGTAATAACGGATACAAAAGTGATCAAATAAGGGCTTAAACGACCCTCTAAAAGGTACATTTAAAACCTTATCAAATATCCCTACACTTGGTATTTGCTTGTCCTCAAGCAAATGTGCTTTAGCCAATTAATTTATATGTTAGGGGTCATGAAGCATTGGTTTAAAACAGTCCACAACACATATAAGCCCATAAAAGTCATAACAAGCACGGAAGTACATACTAGCACCTCACATGGGGTGTTTGGATACTCACATCTCTCTCGGGTGTATATGAAATATAACAAGTTGGAAATGGAAGATAAACACTCATTAACTGGTCCTAGTACATAGATTACCATAGGCTTGAGAATAGATCAAACCTCCATCGCTTTGGCGTAAGCACCTAGAAAAGACTATCAAAGAGGTCTTTAAAGGGTTGTAATGTTAGGCTTGCGGTAGAGAAACAAAGGATTTGGTGGGATAGGGTATTTAGTGGTGGCAAGTCAAAAATCTCTATGTTACAAGCATACGAAGAATGGCGTTGCTAAACCAAGACTCGACACTCTAAACTCTAGATAACTGAAACAAACAAATATTAATTTAAAGGATAGATGTAGGATGGTAGCCCGCTTTTTTTTTTTTTTTTTTTTTTTTTTTTTTTTTGAACACTATATATTTTTTCTTTTTCTATTTTTTCGATTTTTTTCATACACTTTTAGTCTACCATCCTCTACGGTAACATCAAAATGATAGGGATTTATATGCACATCCCTACACTTGAGTTTTATTACTCTAACACTAATTTGACCCGAATTGAAAAGATCAAAACACTTGGGGTGCGTTATTACGCAAATAAGGAATTTAACGTTCCTTCCGGTCATTCATAAACTTTAACTTTTCCCATGAGTCCCAATCGTCCCAAAGCGTGTACAAAGATATGACTCGACTTAGCAACTCATGCAAGCAACTAGATAATTGAACTAAGGGTTTAGGGTGATAACAATAATGCACTAAAAGTGAGTGCATACAAGGTAGGCTAAGGCGATTTGGGTGTATATTTGGGGGTGGGGTGTAAACAATGCTCTTCATTGATATTCCGGAAAAACCAAAACATCACGAGAACCGCGAAAAGGATAGGCTCTAAGGGGTTAACTAGGGGTATCGTGTACTAAAGATGAGTACAACGCAAAGGTGTGGGGAAATTACTCAACCGATGTGGAAGAATTAATTATATTACGGGTATCAACCAAGGGTTATCCTAATGCCTCTTATCATTTAGTTATTCCTAACTACACAAGTGTAGTCTTACTAGCGATCTCGGAATGCATCACAAAACAAGTTCTAGAATCTAATATACTACCGGTTCACACTCTAAGCATTAAAGATGAATGCTTTAATTCCTACTAATCTAAGGCGATCCTCGCATTTTGGGTGGAATTTAGGTGGTAAAGGGTTTTGTGCTAGTCATGCAATTTCCTATCCAGTGAGGCAGCTTTTGTTAAGACTAATGGCCCATCCTATATGTCATGAAAATTTTTAAATTTGGTGCCAAAATTACCCTAACCGACATTTTCTCGTGGTTTATTACACAAATCTGAGTTGGACAAAGCAAATAATCAAGGATAAGCATAGTTTCAAAGTTCCCATTTTATTTTCCCTCCCTACACTTAAACCGAACATTGTCCCCAATGTTCCCGAAAATATCAAACTTATGATAATGGAAGGTAATTAAAAGCGAAAGAAACTAATACTCCCCGATCATTCGGTAGGATCCGTGTGAAGTGGTGGTTAAATCCTTTCAAGAAAAATTTATGCGTGAAAAGCTCCTTCCAATCTTTGTTTCTTCTTCTTGATAAATAAAACACGCACATTCGAAGAAAACAAAGCGAAACCTTGGCGTAAAATCGGTGGTAATAATATATATAGACTCTACTAAACTAGGATATAATGCTTGTGGAATGGATGTTTCTGAAATTTACGGAAAATTAAGACACAGAAAATTCCAAAAATTTATAAGTAGCTCGGAAATGAGAAAAAAGTAATCATTGTTTTACTCCTTTACGGCGCCGTCGAGTTGCGATCTGACGCCGTCGGTTATCGACAAAAGCGGTGCGATTTTACGGAAAAATTACGGAAAATTTACATCTTTAGAATCGGAAAATTTACGCAAAACATCCATTATGACTCGATACAAGCATTTGACTCGAACAAACACACATATATATCTTTTAATGAATTGCAATTCTCATGTTTACGTTTCTTTGAAAGCGTGTTGTTGGGATATGAAAGTCTTTGAATAGTTAAAGTCTTTGAAGATTAATAAAGTCTTGCATAATGACAAAGAAGCGGAAAAAGTCAAAGAGTCAAAATCTTTGCTAAATGATAAAGTCAAAATCTGCATACGAAGTCAAAGTACTGCAAGATCAAAGAACTATTTTATTCGTTTATAGAAAGTCTTGTAATTCTAGAATATTCTATATTAGATTACTTGTCGTACAAGGATACAATTTGTAAACCGACTAGGGTATCCTTGAGCCTATAAAAGGACCTCTAGATTGGCATTAGAGGTACGAATTCAAGAGTCTTAGAGTTAATGTTTTAGAGAAGATCGATATTCTTAGAGTTGTTGAAGTATCTGCATAATAAGCAGATTTAGAGTTAATTATAAAAGTTATTCTTCTTAGATTTGTTAAGTAAATTCCGCATACTTAATAAAGATTATTCAGTGTTTCATTGTTAATAACTTAGGATTTATCCGAGGTTGTTAAACCTTAAACAAGCTATTTAAGTTAGTTTGGTTAGAGTACATCGATCCAACAAGTGGTATCAGAGCTTGTGTGGAAACTCTGACTAAGAAGAAAACAGATTTCACAACAAAACACTAAAGATATCGACTGAAGCTGCATCAACCACTATCTCTGAGGTATGTTCTAAGTGTCATGATTTTTATCAAAAAGTACTTAATGCTTATGTGGTTGAAAGAGATAACTGTGTAAGGGCTAGGTCTGAGGTAGCTGGTTATCAAATTACTTTAGACTATATGGAAGCTAAAATTATAACACATGAAAATAATGAAATGGCTTGAGCTGAAAAGTATGAACAACAGGATTGCCAGTTAAAACTAAGTGAATGGAAACTAAATTGTAAAATTGCTGAAATTGAGAAATTAACTAAGGAAAGGGATGATTTGTTAGCAAAGTTTGATGCCTGGAAAGAATCTGGTCTTTCACATGTTACTTATGTTCAAAAACAGATAAGAGCTTACATTAGAGCTGGCTTAGGTTTTGGTATGGACTTTGATAACATGGACGAAAACCAATCTAGTGATAAGGATGACCTTGATTTAGAGGATATAAACACTAGTGATGATGAACTCATTAATTATGTAGACACATCTAGTAATGAGGAATCAGTTAGTGAAATACCTCTGAGTTTAAGAAAGACAATGGTTATCATGGGTCCTCATCCCACCGGAAGTCATCAACCCCTAGGCACGATGTTTCTCGTTTTGGAGTAGGCAGGTCTAGAGTTTAGGAAAAAGCTAGTTGGTCAATCTAGGTGCGAAACCAAAAAAGCTGTTGAAACAAATTTTCAAAGTCAAGCGGTACCTTCACTCAAAGTCTTGCACCACAAGCGATACCTTTAGGAAAACCTTTTCAAAAGCAGTACTACTAAACCTTTTGGGATAATTTTGGTCAAAATAGGTTTAATCATTCACCTAGAAGGCACAATAGTTTTGGTCATAGACATAGAAGAAGTCACTTTGGGAGTATGGGTGAAAAGCGTGTTTTGTGTGTTTTAGTCCTACTCATTTAATCAAGGATTGTGAACATCACTCGAGAATACCTTAGGAAATTTCCAAAGAATAGGTGCATGACGAAACCTAGAGAGAACAAACCGATCGGAATAATTCTAATAGGGTCAATCACGGCAATTTCTCACGGACCATAGGTACCCTCACTAGAAGACCTTTTCTAACTCACGGTACCTTCACAAGCAGTACCTTCTCAAAGTACTGCTCAATTCAAACAAGGTACTGCTAACACTTCTTGGAACATGTATCCTAGGAGATCTCATTACTATCGACCTAGAAGGTGTTATCATTCACATAGGGGATCTAGATCACAGGAACCAAGTGTTAAAACCGAATGGGTTAAGAGAGAAAGTACTGCTGAGGGACAAACATTACTTTCAACAAAAAGTGAATCAGATGTTTTTGTGATACAAGCAAAAGAGAATGAACTTGTAAAAGAAAGTTTTGTTGAAAATCCACAAGTTTTGAATCAAAAGATAATACTGGATCATGCTTTAAAAAGCATTGGAGACTACATACTTACAGAATGTAAGTATGTCACTCCTGCGGGAACACAAGTCCGTAATGGCTTGGGTTCCTCAAAGCAACTAACTCTTTCATCTTATTAGGCAGGGAACCCGGAAGAGGAGCTTAAAGATCATTTTATTGTTGATATTAGTTGTTACGTGAGCATGACAGAAACAAGGAGTTTCATCGGTGTTTTGGAGTATATTAGTTCTTGAGCTACATTTAAGGGAGGACTATTTAGTATTAGTATAGTCATGTGCATTGTTTGAGGGGAGGATATTTATGTATACTTAGCTTATACAGAGGAATTTGGAAAAGTACTTTTTTTTATGCAAGTACTGCTTGGAAAGTACTGCTTGGGAAAGTACTACACACGTGGAAAGTATTGTTTGTCTTATTAAAGTACTGTTCCAACGGTAATATTGAGGAGTAATTACTACTAACGGTAACTTTGTTATTATGGGTTGTGATTTTTCAAATCTCAACTAGAAATAACTACTCTCCGATTTTCCCTCTCATATTGATATTCTCATATCTTTTCCATATTTCTCTCACCATCTCTTTATTATTCGATTATATCTCTTATTGTGCTATCATAATCAACAATGGCGAATCGTAATACTGTTTCCAAGCACAACATGGTGGCGAATTTAGACAAGACTGAATTTAATGAGGCTTTTCATGATATAATTGATTATCTTACTGGGTCACCTATCAGTTATGCTCTTTTAGTGGAGCCGGATATAGTTGAACCCTGGATTCATGACTTTTGGGCTAATGCTAGGGATAATATGGAGAATGATGAATTTTATATTCGATCAACGATTCTTTGGAAGAACTGTGAAGATTACGAAGCCTCTATTAGAAGACTTATTGTTTAATGATGAAGAAGGGCTATTCTTTTGATAAACAACTGATTTGGGATACGTTTAGGGACATTGGCTATGAAGGGTCTTTAACAAAACAAACATTCAGGAAGCCTTTATTTTGTCCTCATTGGAATTTTTTAGTGCATGTGTTGCTTCATTGTATTAGTGCTAAAAGTACTTCATGGGAGCAATTTGGATCTAACATAGCATCTGCTATGGTGGGATTGGCTACATATCGTGTTTTCAATTTTTCAAGGCTTATTTTAGATGGCATGCTTTCCCACATCACTCATGGATCAAAATGGTTAATGTAACCAAGGTTTATACAGGTTTTCTTGAACAAGCAACTTGATGATGTACCAAAGCCTACAGACTTGCTACCTGTTATTGTACAAAAAGCAAAGATTTTTACGTTTATGGAGAGGAAAAGTGATTTATTCACTGGAAGACATACTCCATTAACTGCTTCAATGATGGAGGTTGTTCAGGCTATTCGTGATAAGGCTGAAGAAAGTCATGCCTAAGAAAGTCGCTTCTCCACAAGTCTTGCTTCACAAAGTCTTTGTATCTCAGTGTTGCATCCCAGGTCTTTGCATCACAAGATCTTGCCATGAAGTACTAGTCAAGAAGATATTGCAGTTCCACCTCCACTCTCTCCACAAGTATCTCCACACGCAGATTCTTCATCATCTGGAGGAGATGAACCAACTATGGAGCCTGAGGGTCAAGTTCTCAATAACTATGCTTTATCAAGAGAATTGACTAGACTGAAGAAATCTTTTGAGGAGCAAGCTACAGAAATTAGGAGGTTGAAGCTCAAGTACAGAAGGTTAAAGAATTTTGTTACGCCTTTTATCAAACGTTATCGCTTATGGGTTAAGAATGAAAACAAGTACCGAAGGAAATTTAAGAAGAAAACCAAAGGCAAAAAGGTCTCTACACCATCTTCTATCCAATTGAGGAGGAATTTAGAAGAAAAAAATTTGAAAGAAGATGTTGTTAAGGAGAAAGAACCTCAAGGTACTGAAGAGCATGTTATCATTGAAAGTACTGAAGAAGAAAGGTCTGAAGATCAAGGTACTGAACAACAAAGTACTGCTTTTCATGGAACCTTCAGACAAGAGTTAGTTACTCCAAGAGTATTAGACTTTGAAGAGGAAGCTGGTCCTTCAATTGTTCATGAAGAACAGTGGTCCTTCAACAAGCGCTATTCCGAAGAAGTCGATACACCCAAACACCGTAAGAAGCGCAAGTGATGATGAAACTATTCTTTGAAATATTGCATGGTTTATCAAAGCCAAAGGGTGTTACTTTTACTGAAGTTGCATAGGAACAACCAAGAGCTTCTCAACCTGCAATAGATCCTAAAGATAAAGGTAAAGGCAAATTGATAGAAACTAAGAAGAAAAAGCTAACTTTGGCAGATCTTAGAGCAATTGAAGTTGCTAGGAATGAGGCCGCAGCTAGAAAAGTGCAAGAAGAACTTAATGCTGAAGTAGTGACTGAAGTTACTGTTAGGTCACTAGTTTTACAAACAAAAGTAATATAGAAAGGAGATGAGGTGATTGAACAAGATCTAACACACACACAAACAATAATAAGACCGGTTATGCATAGGCATATGTGAAAGAAAGAAAACTTGAACAACCAACCCTCAAATGAGGGTTTACAAAATGTTATAGGAGGAAGCTAGGGCAACACTCCTAGTTCCCATCCTTTCTTATATGAGCTTGGGCCTAAGCTTATGGGCCTTCTACATAAGCTAGACCTTAAACAAACATAAAGGCCATAATAAGCTACCAATTATATATGAAATATAAATACTTGAAATACTGGTTTAGGAGTGATTCTAACAATCTCCCCTCAAGTATATATGAATGTAAGCGGTGAAGGCGTTGATGTAATAGTAGCTTTGGCGTCTCTTGACATTCTTCATTTCTCGTGAGAAAAATTTCCTTGAATCGAACAATCTCCCTAGTGTAGAGATAGTTTTCTTTGAGCGGTTTTGCTTTGGCGTCATCTTAAACTTTGTTCTTTGATCATTGTTCTTTGTGGTGAAAGTGATAGTATGTTGTTATGCGCATCAAATCGCCCTGTGCGCTTGTTGCTCCAGTGTCTCCGTCATTCTTCAACATGCTCACACACTCTATGATGTTGGAAATCAATCTTGATGAAGTTCTTTAAGTCTTTGACTTTGTAGATTCTTTGATTTGATGAAGAATCATTACATTGTTGTGTTGCATTCAAATAGAACTTCCATTAGTGATGATGTTGGCGTGAGCATGAGAAGAATCGACATGATCATTCCGCTCCGAGCTTCCATAAGAAAACATTTCAAGCAGTTAGTAATAAGCGGTTTCCGGCACTTACAAGTTTGAACTTGAGAGTGTTGTGACATAGTGTGAAAATACAACTCTAATTCTTACAAAGGCCGTTCCTAAAGCGGAGTCCCACAAGTGAGAAAACGCGATGTGCGAAGTACATCTGATTCGAGATAGTCATTTGAGGTACACCGTAGCATCACCTCACGATCGTAGACCGTTTGAGACACACTCCGTGTAATCCACGGGAGTTACAGTGACCTCTTTGTCGGCTGTTTGATAATGACCACGCAGGAGTTTCCATTCAATCACCGAGGATCACGGATGTGAACCTCTCATAAATGTTCTCGACAGTTGCTAAGATCTGTGAAGGACTCGATATGAACCATCGATAATCTTATTTGTTGATCATCAAGTGATAAAATTTCAAGTGTTCTAAGAGATCTTTTGATGAATCTCGTGGCTCTAGACTCAATAGTGCGTTTTGGTTTTCTGGCGGAGACTAGGGAGAGGTCTCCTTCTTCAATACCAACGATCTCTAAGAAAGCCAATAGTTTACGTAGGGTTCCTGTGAGAATGAAACAAGCTTCGTTGAGAGAAACTTGAGTGGCTTAGAAGGTTTAGTGCGTCTTTGGGTCCATGACGACTTTTAATCTTCAATACCGGTGTCACTAAGTGACAACCGGAGTATATCAATTGAACCGGTGTACATCCTAAGTTGAATAACGGAGGGCTGTTTCTTTTCACCCTTTACTTTACATTTCATTTGATTCTTCAACTCCTTCTTTCTCCGATTCTCGTTTTCTCCTTTTTACAATCATTCCTAAGGACTTCTAACACTAACTAATGGTAGTGTCCTTGGGTGATCCTCCGACTCTGGCGGATCATAGAACGGTTATTCCTAACCTTAGTCACCTTATAACTCCATGACTAACCTATGTTGCCATTAAAACCACAGTTTGTGAAAAATCTCTCAAATGGTTTGTAGATGAAAACATGTTTGAACCATTGTGAGATATAAGGTTTTGCATAAATACTCCCCTCACATGTCCTTAAGAGTATTAATGGTTTAAATGCACAAGTGAGGATAGGCGCACTTTTGAATTGATCCACGAAGATAGACAATCTCCGCGAGACACGGTTACGTTGCATAGTTAAAGAGTTACATTGTCGACTTTTAGGTGATAACTAGCTCTAATAACTACCTTGAAGGTGTAGACAAACCTCGAAAGGTTGTCATACCCGTCGAGTTCATGTCTACCAAGAGTATCTCGAATGGTACTTTCTACTTGGACAAGTCCTTTGCGAGACACGTTTACATTACTAGCGAACTAGCTTGAAATTATTACCCGTCGGGACAAGTCTTTTCGAGTTACAAGCAGTTTAGTACCGTTAATTCGTTGGTTAAGTCCGAGGTACCTGATTCATTTGCATTTTGCACAACATATTTCTTATCACACAATTTTCTCCCCTCAAAATTGCATATGAAAATGTTATTTTGAAACGTTTGAGAATAAATATGACCATTTCGAGTGTTGGAAGATGACCACTATGAACAATTTGTGAACAAAGTTTTAAATCAAATACTCCCCTCAACAAGTGATATAAGCGGTTGGGGTTTTGAAAATCATACGGAAGTACTTGTGTTTTGAGCAAAACCTTGAAAATGAAAGGTTTGATAGGTTTTACTCAAAATAAGAAGCTTTCGCTCCTTTTATAAGGATTGTGGCGAGGCGTACCACGGGGTCCTTTCTTGACAATTACGGGTTGTACAACGTTATGTGTGCACAAGCCATTAACATATATCATCATACATCCAAAATTTTTAATGAAAGAACCAAATCAAGGAGTACCGGAAGTGCGGTGATGTTCCGAGAGTACGAGCAGGCGTTGATAGCCGGTGATGTTGATCCGGTCGGCCACCAACAAAACTTTCCAACGTTACGGCGATCCCTTCGAACAACGTTCATCAATCATGGTGATGATCCTTCTCACATTCCTCCAATCACGAGAATTCCATCGCTTAGGGTTCCCAATGTTTTCTCGTATATCCTTCAATCGATAAGCTAATCCGTTTGCCGATGGCGTTAATTGTGATATTTGGTTGATATCGGGAAGATCAAGGCGTGGTGGAGTGAAGTTGACACGTTTACGATATGATTCAACGGCAAGTGAATATCTTCAACACGTTCTTTGATGACTATGCGTCGATGAAGATGGCGGTGACTTGATGAATTCATGTTGTACTTGATTGGAAATTGTCTCATGCGACCTTGAACTTTGGCAAGGTACATGTCTTCAATATCGTTGATGTTCAAATTCTCAAAGTCGACTTCAGAGAATGCATAGTCCCTTTCGTCTTGTCTTTTGACCACAATCTTCTTGAGAAAAGTGTAGTCCCATTTAGCGATAGACCAACATGTTGGATGGCCACGATACTTTTAGTCTTGAACACCGCATGTTGAGACTTACGGACCAAGCGACACGTAGTAGATTCTTGACATTCCGCCAATGGTGAATCCCATACATTGCATCTTGGTCATACGCTACCACTTTGTCGGAGAACATGTGGGTAGCACGTTCCTCGATGGCTATACAATCGAGTATATGGCGTGAGGGAATGGAAGTGTCGAGATGTAGCATATTTCCTTGAACCATTGCCACCGTGTTGAAGAAAATCTAAGTCTTTGTTGAAGAAATGTCTGAAAGGAATCCTAGGCTGATCAGGTTGGCCAATGGTAGGTAAAGGTCTGAAAGGAATCTTTGAGCCAAGCTTGTTGAGAAATGTCATCATGTCATCCCAAATCAGAGCTTCGATAGCGATGTGTTTCATGTTGACCAATGCCCAAAATATTTGCGTTCCATGAGCTTAGGATGCTCATAGCCACCGTCACGACCGAAGCAGACTTGGTGATGATCATGTAGAGAGTTCTCCATGGTTGAGGAATACTCTTAAGCTCTACGTGAGAATGCTTGGTGATTACTCCTGTAGCCTCGTCATAACCGATATCGATTAAGAATTGGAGAGTGAGCTCTTGACGGTGTGGCATATAGTTTGGATGGTTCGACTTGAGGAATTGGGAGAGCGACCCTTAAGTTTGCTTGTGTAATGGTGACTTGTTTGTGATTGAGTCACCGTCACGTGATCCATCCTTTGACCCTTTCCATAGTGTTCGAGGCTGTTGGATCTAGATCTCGTGAGCAGTTGCAGAGTGAGTGAGCATATTTCGATACGGATGAGTCCTCGAATATCAATAGCAATTAAACACGAAGACTACGAGCAAGTGAGGTGTCAAAGTCAACACGTAGATTATTCTTTCCTATCTTCTTTGGATAGCCATAAGGATAGATATCAACAATGGAGAGAACTTCGATGCATCCACATTCATTTGTTCGACCATGTCGTGATGCGAAATAACATTAGCCAAAGAACCAACATATCGAAGACATAATGTTTGTCAACGAAGGTCTTATTGTCTAATTATTGAATGTCTGGTGTCAATGATTATTCTGAGTCCTAAGTCACTTGTATGTCCAATAGTCCAATGGCGCCGTGAAATGTTTCGTGAGTTAGTTAACTTTAAGTTTTAAAGTTTATTTTATCACTTATTGTTCACAACATATCAAGCGATTTAAGTTTATTAGTGACATTATTGGATTCGTGACGATATGATTAGTTTATTTACAAGTTTGTACACGTAACAATTCATAACAAAGGTATGATCCGGGCTTATGCGTAGGGTTGGTAAAGTTATGCGTGAGCGAAATGATATATGCGTGGCGTAAACTTACGTGGGATCTAACTACGCGTAAGAAATATTACGAGTAAGGAAAATGGACCTTATGCTTAGAGGTTACGCGTGAGCATATATTAACCTTACGCGTAAGGCTACTCGTAAGAGTTGACCTTATGCGTGAGGTCCTTTTACGCATATCCTTCACGAGGATACGCTTGGTCCCATATGTAGAACCTTATGCGTAGAAGCTACGCGTAAGACTAATCTTCGCATAACATGCTACGCGTAAGGTGATCCTTATGCGTAGAGTTACAACAACCTTGATTACGAATTTTAAGTGTAGCAAGCACGAAACAAAGCATCATATCATCAATTTTGACACATAACATTCATTTTATGACAGATCAAAACACAATTGCTCATATAAGCAGTTAAGCGTAGAAAACCTTACGCGTAGTTTAAAACCCTAAATCTACGCGTATGAATTTTAGCCATAGACTATGCACCAAAGTTTTTACGGTATGTCTTAGATGTTGTGAGAGTATAGTAACCAAGTTTTAACACTTAGTTTGCAGTGAATCAAAAATACCCAAACTCAAGAACCTTAAACCCTAATTTCTAATTCTGACACAATTAGTGTTTCTGGGTGGTTATAGAGCATGGAAATCATCAATTCATCATCATAAGACTATATCCCAACAATCTTTTAAGCCAAAACACTTCACATTTGGAAAAACCCAAATCGACACATAAACCCTAATTTTCAAAACTCATTGATAAGTGTTTCTGGGTGGGTTTTGATGGTTAAAGGATATCCTTGATGTATTTAAAACGTTTTGACACATTTCTTTTAACCACAAATGTCCACACAATGATTGTGTGTTCATACGCTTATGCGTAGAACACATAATCACGCGTAACATAATTTTTAACCGTAGGATTTGCATGATATTGAAAACCTTAGTTTAAAAACATGTTAAGATCACAAAACAACTTACAAAGTGAAGATCAAAAACACGGATTTCTTGATTGATTCTTAGGCGTAGATGAAAAGGTTGAGTGTAATAAATGAGAAGTGAAGAAGTAGGTGGGGAAGAGTTTTTATTAAAAGTAACTTAAACTTTTTGACAGTTTTAGTCCCTCCACCTTTCCTTTTTCAAACAAAGTCATTTAACTTCCATTTTGGTTACCAAACAAAGATTTTTAGGAAAGAAACATGACGACACTCCCCCTCGACTTGAGAAAATAATGAAAGGTTATTAATTTAAGTCCAGAGGTGTCATTGTACCGAAAATTCACCACCATTTGTAAAAGAAACAACTAAGGTATGATAACATGCAAGTACACATATGTTTTGAAGCAGTTAAAGTTTAGATTTCTCCCCTCAACACTTGATCGGAAAAATACCGAATTTAGAAAGATTAGGGTGTTGTGGAAGAAATGTACTTGCAATGTTGAAAGAAAAGTAGATTAGAATAATATTTTTATTTTATCGGGTTTTATATTTTTGTATTTTGTTTTTGGAAAATTTATTTACAAAGGATGTTTTGGTGTTTGTGAGGTTTTAAGGCTGCTTTTAAGATGTCATCCAATTCCTCTTGAGTCAAACACCTCATACCAATCCGGTGGACCAACTCATTAAACCTAGCGGGAGGCAAGGCTTTGGTGAGAAGATCGCCAATTGGTATACATACCCACAAAGTATAATTCAACGGTACCACATTCTCGTGGTCCTTGATGAAATGATAGAGTAGATCGATGTGCTTTGATTTAGTCTTTGAATCGAGTTGCGAGATTGCAATGGCACTCGATTGTCATGATACATCGGGATTACATCAAACACGTAACCATAGTCTTTGAGTTGTGTTCTCATCCGGATGACTTGAGCACAACACGCGGACATGGCTACATATTCCTTGATTGATGACAATGATGTACAATCCTGCTTCTTTGATTGCCAAGACACCGGTTTCATCAGAAATTGTAGAGCTCTGAGGTACTTTTCCTTGAGTCTAAGTATCCTGCGTGGTCGTCGTCAAAAGCGATTAGTTCAAAACCGAATCCTTCGGATACGGATCCCCAGTTAATGGTTCCTTTGATGTATCGGAGGATTCTTTTAGCCTCGAGAGGTGGGTTTCGGTTGGTCGCGACGATAACGGGAGCATAGATAAGCGGCAAAGACAATATCAGTCGCTAGGCGTTAGATACATGAGGGACCCAATAATACTCCGGTATTTGGTAGGGTCAACTAATTTCCATGTAAATCGACATCTAACTTCTTGGTATGAGCCATTGGTGTGGCATAAGTGTCACGGGTTGTCATTCAAATTTGTTTAACAGATTCAAGGGCATATTTGGACTAACTCAAGAAAATACCACGGGGTGATTGATGAACTTGCGGTCCTAGAAAGAGCGTAAGTTCACCCATCATGGACATTTCAAAATTTTTCTTCATTAGTTTTGCAAAAGCGGTTGAAAACTTTTATGTGTCGACCAAAATGATGTCATCCATGTAAATTTGAACAATTAAGATATGTGCCCGTGATATTGTATAAAAGAGTTGGGTCAACCGAGCCTTTGGTGAAATTATTGTAATGAGGAAAGATGATAGCTTATCGTACCATGCAGGGGCTTGTTTGAGACCATAAAGAGCTTTGTTCGGTTTGTAGACATGGTTCGGGAACTCGGGATCAACGAATCCATCGGTTGGTGACATAGACCGTTTCTTTAAGTTGTCCATTGAGAAGCGCCGTTTTGACATCCATCGATGAGACCGTCATATTCATATGAGTCGCGACGCGAGAAATATCCGAGCGACCTCAAGGCGAGCAACGGAGCAAAAGATTCTTGAAGTCTATTCCTCTTCCCGCGATAACCCTTAGCAACTAGGCGTGACTTGTTTGGATGGCGTTCCTTGACATCTAATTTGTTTTCCAAATCCACTTTAGACCAATGATGTAGACCCGCTGATCTTTCAACGGTTCCCATACTTCAAGACGTTTGAATTGGTTGAGTTCTTCTGCATGGATTCAATCCGATTGTCTTTGTCATTGCATCTTTAATGTTTTAGGCTCGATTGGTGACGGTGAGTGCATAAATGCAATGTTCACCATCGTATGAAGACGTTGTCTCATAACGTTGGTTGATTCGGGTTGCCAATAATGTTAGCGGAGGATGGTCTTTGTCCATCGATGTGTAGAGGTTGATGTTGGTATACATTGTGCGATTTCGAGGATTCAAATGGTTTGTTGGCGATTCGCGACATCAGTGCGGCGATCTCATTAGCAAACGGGTTGAAGAACGCATTTGGATCAAAATTTGCGGTGGGGTACTTCATTCGAATATCATCGGATGGTTCATCATTGGGCGGTGTGTTCAAGCTGTTGTGTTGGAGTCAAGCGGTGTAGGTGCATCTTCAACGATAGTTGTTGTAGCAGTGTATCGGTATAGGAATATTATCGGGTTGTGCGGTGAAGCAATGGATACACAGAGCACGTTCATCAATGTCGTCACGATGGAGGAGCAAATAACCTTTCCATTAGTTGACAAGTTAGGCTGGTCGGTGATGATGGGGGTTGAGGAAGTTTAAAGGTTGTGACCGGGTTCTAAGTTGTTATACTCGAAGCCATTTCCGTGAGTTCATCAAAATGAGCATGAATCGTTTCCATTACCTCCTTAGTTCGACGATTCCAGTTCGAAACCTTTAGAATTGTCACGGTATCAATAAAGACTCAATATCGACTTTGGCTTTGAGCTTTCCAAAATCATCACGATCATTGTTCGGATAGCAAAGGGATCCAAATACATGAAAGTGTTTGAGGTTCGGTTTATAGTTGTGGACAAGCTCGAAAGGTGTTTTGTTGTGGCGTTTGTGATCATAGAACAGTTTGAGTATAGCATGCATGATCGACACGCCCATAAGTGTCTGAAGTTTAGCATTGATTAACATTGTTCTTGCAGCTTCCACTAACGTTCGGTTTCGTCTTTCAACAACTCCGTTTTGTTCGGTGTGCGTGCAATAGATGTTTGATCTTTGAATTCCCACTTTCTCATAGAATTCACGAAGGGTTTTGTTAACAAATTCGGTTCCTTTATGCATTACGATTATCCCGGCGGTGTTGCGGAGTCGAACACGTATTTTGTGAAAGGTGATGATCATTTGTGGAGCTTGGTCTTTGCTTGAAGAAAGTAGACCCAAGTCCATCGTGAGTAGTCATCAACAATTACTAAGATGTAGCGTTTTCCATTGATCGTTTGCACGCGCATTGGGCCACACAAATCCATGTGAAGAAGGTGAAGCACATCTTTGAGGCGTGTTCCACCTTTGAAGGAAAATGAGCACGAGTGCTTTTCCTTGTTCATAGGTGAGCAAGGTGATCTTTTGAATACCGGAATCGTGGGAGTCCTTTGACTAGTTTGTGTCGAGCAAGGGCGGTGATGGTTTGAAAGTTTAGATGTGAGAGGAGCGATTGCCATAGCCGAGGATTTTGTAGATGTTGCCTTTGAAAGTAGCGGATGGGAGAGGAAGCAACCATGTCTTGCATAGAGATAGTGTAGAGACTAGAATTACGCGAGCGGACATAAGGTCATTTCCTTGTAGATCACGAATGAAACAAGTTTTCTCCTTGAAAGCAACCTCCAAATCTCCATCACAAAATTTACCTCTCGAAAGCAGTTGTGACGAGGCCTTCCACATAGTAAACCTGGCGATTTCGATGTTCCCATTGACATAACCTCCGTAGCCCATGATAGCTGCTGAGTGATCGTTCGAACACGATAGTGCCAATGAACTTTGCAATAAAGTTTGATAACAGTTTAAGGTTGCTGTCATGTGTCGGGAACATCCGCTATCAACAATCAGGAGAATGAATTGTATCACTGCATTACACAAAGGCGACACGGATGGAATAGAAGTAGATGTGGAACCGAAATGTTAGAAATTTCGAAGAAGGTATATTAGACATACACATTGATAATTTTAGGCATCCATTTAAATTCTAGTGTGTTATATATCCATTTCGCCATCTATAACTACTCTTTGCTTTAGTCTTAGTGAATGCACTAGGTGGTACTACATTCTTAGGAGGTGGCTGAGCTACAGTGATGCAGAGTTTGCCTTAGAATCTAAGGAGGCGGTCTACCAAGCACGCATCGAGAATGATTAGTGGGCCTAGAGATATTCCGATTCTTAGGATTCCGTAATCGAGATTATAGCTTTAGCAACACATTTGTCATGACAATCGAATTCATACTCTTCCGACAAATAACACAAGGTGCATCGATGAATATCAAAAGTACTTAACGGTTTAGCATTCGTTACATCACTATTTCTATTACATTTGCGGACGTAACATCTATAGTGGAAGCAACATGAGTTTTATTCGAGTCCTAGGGTGTTCTTCTACTTTAGCATTCCTTATTGATATTTTCTTAGGTCGCAACTTCCTATTCTTGATTGAGTGCTCTAGGTCGTGAAGTGCGGACGTTTGAAAAGATGCAACTATTCTGTTTGATGAGGGAAACACATTAGCAACTTGTGATTTGGCGGGGAATTCTAGGTTCATGATTACTAAGTGTGGTGGTGCTAATCTCTTAATCTACTTTCCTAACATTTCGTAACTTAGAGATAGTGTGAATCGGATCTTGATTTTCGAGCGAATATTTCAAAGAAAATTCATGACATCTCTAGTGTGAGCAAGATAGTGATCAAGTTCGTTTGATGCTTCAAGTCGAGTCTTTTGAGTAAATCAAATATGACACCATATTCGTGTTTAACATTTACAAGTTCTTGTTCATACTTTGAGATTTGACTTTTCAAAGACACGTTTCGATCATCCGGTTGCTCAATGTTAGAATCAAAAGATTTTGTTTGCAACTCGTGAGTTTCTTTTGAAAACTAAGTTGATGATTGTGAATATCTTTTCACACTAATTAAGACGACGATTTGTATTGTAAAGTTTGTTAAGTAATCGTTTATTTTCGACTTTTAAAGACTCGATCTGAAGCACATTATCGGTATTCTCAACAGAGTTACAACATTTTCAACAATATCGGTAGAGATATAATCGGATGCATGTGGCAAAGAATAGAATAACACAACATTATGGATATCAAAGACGGATAACATCTTCCAAGAGTCGATCAACATCTTTTCTCAAAAGTTTCTTTTACGTTTAGTATTAGAAATAGATGTTTCATTTTCTCGAAAACGACCTTCATAGTTCCACGTTCCTTATGAAAATCCGTTCCTGTGCTAATGCACAACTTTTCAAGTTTTAACATTAGGTAAAGATTTTTCCGAAAAATGTCTCTTTGTTCTCGCGCGAGGCGATTGAAAGTGTTCAATTTTGATTTGAGCGATATTCTATCTCATGTTGTAAAATTTTGAGGTCGACCATGAAAATGTCAAAATATCTAAGAATATTTCGATTTTTAGTTTTGAGTTTACTTCACTAAGTGAAGGTAAAGGACCATAAGTTTGTGCATAATCATTTTGGGATTAACATTAGAAGACTCGGTGTTTTGATGATAACCCTTGGTGTGTTAGAAGAATCCGTTGGTGTGTGAAAGTGACCGCGTTTTATAGTTAAGCGGTTTGTTGTAAACAACGTTTTTAATTTTGATCGACTCTCGTCTTACGCATCTAATTCCTCTTTACGATGATATTCAACAACACTCATATGATATTATCAATTTTGTATTCTCTTTGGAAACTTGTGAGTTGGTTTGAATGTTTTTAGTGAAAGCTTTGGTTTATGTCGACTAGATTTTTCCATATCCTTTTGGATTGGGTTTTAAGGTAAACTTTTCAATAGTCATTATCGATTCACCATGTTTGTAAACAACGATTTTAAACTCTTTAAGTTTGTTTTGCAAGCCGATAATTTCTTCAAGAAGGTCATCTACCCGATTCGTTGAATGCTTTTTGTATGGAGATCTGTTTTTGACAAGTTAACAACTCGACCTTAGCTTTTGATTTTCCAATGTGAGGCGTTAATTTGCTTTTATGTTCATCTTTGGTTGTTCTAATTCGGACAACAAAGCATTCTTCGAGGCGGCTAGATCACGATCTGTTTTCTAAATATTTTTCGTTTTGATGAGATTTTGCAAAGCGGCTTCAAAACCTTTTCCACAGTTTTCTTGAGTTTTGAAAAAGTTGAGTTGCATTTGTAAGCATTCAAAATCCTTGGTTAGCGATGCATTTTACTTTTAAGATCGATTTAACGCAACACATTGACAATTTGGGATTGTTGGTCTTTAAGTATGAGAACAAGATCGGATGAGGCAAAGGTTCAACGTGTTCAGCGTGAGTCACAACATGATCATTATTTAGATCCTCAAGTATAACCATGGAGTCAATTTGATTATCAAGGAAACCATAAGGTTATCTTGATCGTCAAATGTAACTACGGGTTTATTTGAAAATCGTCGAATGAGATGTAGATGACTCATTTGAACATTACGAGCCTTGCGGATTCGAATATTGGCGGAGATATTAGTTCGAGATATGATGATGGTTTGTTCGGCACGAGACAAGCCATCGATGTCATACTCTTGGGCCTGTTTCACTCATGTGTAACTCTTGCATATTAGCCATCAACATAACAAGCGCATTGGCTGCAAGTCCTCCATATCATCATCTCGAGTCGCATACGCCATAAAGCTCGTTCTTTGTGCGTGAGAGATCCACCGACTTCATCCTTAAGAGCCAAAAGTAAAGCCTCTTTGAAATAAGCACGCCCCTAGTCCTTGGCTTTGGGCATGCATTAGCCACGTGTCCCTTCTCATTGCGGTTGTAGCATCTAAGACCATTTAACCGATTACGAGCATTTCCTGTTCCACCACTTGAGCTCATTGTTATTCCTACCACAACATTAAACCCTTGACCATCGCCCATCGGCGACCATAATCACGATTCTAAACTTCAACACGTCCATTGTTCACAATGACTTGAGTCCGTGTGTTAGATGAGGAACGAATACGATTGTTGGATTTGTTGGTGTAACGGCCAAAAGCATTAGCAATCATCACAAATCCTTGTTGCAATGCTTGAATGGATCGATTTCTCGGTCACTTCAACGACATATGCTTGAGCATTGTTGCTATATGGAACCAATTGATTTTGTTGAGGTTGTTCTTTGTGAAGGTGTGTTTGAAGCGAGTTGGTTGAGTTCTTTGGTTGAGAGGATAATTCATTGAGCATACAAGGCAAGTTGTTGATTATCCGGATGTATTTGTTTAGCAATTTGAGCACGGAGAATCCTTTCCCGATCAACTTCCTTTTCATGAGGCTTCAAGTAATCGTACAACAATCCATAAGTAGAATGATGCATATTCTTCGCAGCGGAGAAAAATGACATACTTCTCCCATTCGGGACCAAGACTACTCGGGAACTTAGTATTCACGCAATTCTTGGCATGATGATGTTGTGTTTATCCAAATCATTGATGATGTCGAAAATCGATGATGATAGGACTCTAGTGTCTCTCGAGGTTCAATCATGAAGTGTTCATAAGCCAAGTAAATTTTGGATTCCAAATCCTCCCGATTGATCTGATCCTTCCATAAGAAGCGAATATGATCCCACATTTTTGTGCGATCTTTTGAGCATCAACACTATGAAGAATTGGGTTTCGTAATCCTAAGAGGATGTATTCCATTGCAAGTTCATCGACTTCATAGTGTAGAAGTTATGTAGCATTTAGATGCAATGATAGCAATGTTGGTTTGTTCATCTCTTGGTGGAACATCAGTTGGATCTCGGGTAAAATGACGGTAGGCATCTCAAATGGACCTTCAAGATAACCTTCTTTAAGAACTTTCCATGTGGCTTCTTGGATCACAAAACCTAAAGAACTTTATCACCCATTGATCGTAGTTTCTGGAGTGAGCATTGGAGGTCTATCAAGTGATCGACTTCATGAATTGATTGTTGGTCGCTTAAAGCTTCACACATCTTTGCAAACCAAGTGGGTTCCTTCATAGTGTTCCTTGATGGATGTTAATTGAAATCATTTGTGTAGGGTTGAACTTGAAGGCTTGGTGGTGTTTGAACCATTTGTGGTGGTGGGATTGCACCAATTTGTGGATTATGTTGTTGATTAAATTGTTGTTGATAAATAGCTTGTTGTTGATTCCATTTTTGATGTTGTGGAGTTAATTGTTGTTGTTGTTGATGATTATAAGTGTGAGGGAAATAGTTAGAGTATGGTGGTTGAGACATGTTGATAAACTTGTGTAGTAAAAATGGATCTTTGTAGTCGAATGAACCTTTGTTGATGAAGTGTCCTTAGGCGTAGAAAAGACAAGAAACCATGTAGCACTTATGCGTAAAACACCAAAAGTTACGCGTAACAATAAGGAGTTCTGGCGTGGGATTTAGCTTACGCGTAAGTAGGATAAAAACACTAAAGTTATGCGTAGACAAAAGTTAGGCGTGAAAGTTAGGCGTAGGATTACCTTGTCGTAGACCTAAGTTTACGCGTAAAGTGAATCTTATGCGTGGGATTTCTACCGTAAGCTTATGCTTATGCGTAAGTTTAGGGTTTTGCCCAAATGATCTTTTACACTATCACGGTGCAAAAGATATCCAAAGTCGACGTATTTTTAGACTTATCCAAGTAAGAAAATACGGAATAAACCACTAAAATGAAGATCAACCCAAGGATAATCTTACGCGTAATTTTAGGGTTTCAATACCGTGGGATTACTCGTAATTTTGTTTTGCCCAAATGTGTTTCTAAACCGATTTTGTTATGGAATAGCTTCAATAGTACCAAAAGAACACAAAAGTGTGAAACTTGATGTACCAAGCGGCTAAGCAGTTCTGCGTAGAGCGACACCCAAGAACAAAACACGTTCAAAACAACTATCCACGCATAAAGTTTGAAACTTTTGCCAAAACACGATTTTAACACCTTAATACATTGAAAGGACAAGAATCTTGGATTCAAAAGGGTAAAAAGATGTTTTCAATGAACCAAAGTATCAAGGTGCGTTTTAGGCGTGGGACGAAACCCACTTCAAAACAAACACGATTCACCCAACTAGTAGGCGATTGATACCACTGTTAGGTCACTAGTTTTACAAACACAAGTAATATAGAAAGGAGATGAGGTGATTGAACAAGATCTAACACACACACAAACAATAATAAGACCGGTTATGCGTAGGCATATGTGAAGAAAGAAAACTTGAACAACCAACCCTCAAATGAGGGTTTACAAGAGTATTTATAGGAGGGAAGATAGGGCAACACTCCTAGTTCCCATCCTTTCTTATATGGGCTTGGGCCTAAGCTTATGGGCCTTCTACATAAGCTAGACCTTAAACAAACATAAAGGCCATAATAAGCTACCAATTACATATGAAATATAAATACTTGAAATACAGTTTAGGAGTGATTCCAACAGTTACTAATGAAGAGGCAATGAATGAAGAAGCAGCTAGGAAATTACAAGAAGAATTGAATCTTGAAGATCTTTGAACCATTACGATCACCTACTCTGTTTCTTTTATGCCTAGAAAACCAAATCTTGCTAAAGAAAGGAATGCAATGATGTCTTATTTGAAAAGTCGAGGATATAAAGGATTGCAAAAGTTGAAGTATGTTGATATGAAAAGTTTATATGATCTTTGAGACGGAGGCTTATAAGAAGGATGTTAAAAGTATCAAAGATTATAAAGATGAAGCTACTTGGATGAAGAAGAAAGAAAGAAAAGTTTAAAAGAAAAGGAAAAGCGAAGTTGAAGATATCACAGTTTTCAAAGAAAAAAAAGTTGAGTTAAGATGCGAAACTAGGGATGAATTAAGAAATTATCTCGAGAATAGTAGATTTTGAATATTCCAAAGAAGATCTTGATATGAAGATGAGCGGATCTCAGTTATTGTTTTGAAGTTGTGGAATCTAAAGATGGAAGCTATCGATGTTTCATAGAAGATGAAAGCTTGAGTGTTCAACAAAGCTATGGGATTTATTGCACATCATAGATAGAGTGGATCTATTCTATTTATATCATGTGGTGAAAGATTACTTTGAACATCATCCATCGAAGGAATTGGTTTAGTTTTACTTGGAGATCTCACAATTGCATGGGAAACTGAAGAACAGAGCAGTGATGAAATTTGGAAGAATCAAGAGAATTGGGAAATCGTTTGCTGGAGATTCTTTGAAGAATCTGGTGTTCATGTTCTAGAGCTAGAAAATGGTACAATGATTCACATGTTTGCAGATAGAAGATATCTTCTTACAGTTGAGCTTATGAGAAGGATGTTAGAGCATGGAATGGAAGTTGAAGAGGATAATGAAATTGCTTGTATGGTCATCAATTTATTTATCAACTGGACTGCTATGGCTGATGATGATGAATAACTGGTATGAATTTTCATTGAATAAATTATTTTTGATAAAACAGTACTTTCTTCAAAGTACTGCTGATCAAAAAGTACTTTAATCAAAATCGCTTGCGATTTTAACCGATTAAATGATTTTGGAAGATACCTTTTGTTAAGTAAAAAATATTTTTAAACAAGGGTTGAATAAATGGTTTTTGAGATGGTAACATCAATAGGTTATCAATCCACCATGGTTACAAAAGGATTGGCTAACCCATAAGCAAACGACTTTGGTAAAGATATTTCAAATCCGTTTTTAGTTGACAACTTGCTAATAAGTTGGATGGTAATCAACTCACCATATCAGTAATGTGAAGAGTTGGCTAGCCCACAAGAAAATGGCTTATGGTAAAGGTTGTGGAAAAACCATTATATGGTAATTAGTTCACCATGATGAAAGAACTAACTAGTCCAGAAGGATACAAATTTTGGTAAAGACAAAACAAATCTGTTGATAGCTGATGATTTGCTAAAAATCATATGGTTATCAGTGTACCATGATCTTACACATCAAAACATTTGGCTACTCCAGAATTAATGGCTTAGGTAAAGAGAACTCAAATCCGTTAAATTTTCAATGATTCACCTCTCACAGGAGTTAACACACCTGGAAGTGATGAGAATAGTTTGCAACTTAAAGCTGAATTAATGTACAAATTGTCATATGTTCTTTGTGTTCTTTGAAAAGATGGAGCTTGTTGGATGATGATGTAAAAGAATATTTCTAAAGATACTTTGATTATGCACGAAACTACAAAGATACAATCCAAAGACAAAGACACAATCTATCCTTAAAGATGAAGGCGATAAAGATAAATTCACAAAAGGAACTTGAAGTCAAACGAGTAGAATTCAAGTTAGGGAGGATTGTTGGGATATGAAAGTCTTTGAGCAGTTAAAGTCTTTGAAGATTAATAAAGCACTGCAGAATGACAAAGAAGCGGAAAAGTCAAAGAGTCAAATCTTGCTAAATGATAAAGTCAAAATCTTGCATACGAAGTCAAAATCTTGCAAGATCAAAGAACTGTTTATTCGTTTATAGAAAGTCTTGTAATTCTAGAATATTCTATATTAGATTACTTGTCGTACAAGGATACAATTTGTAAACCGACTAGGGTATCCTTGAGCCTATAAAAGGACCCTAGATTGGCATTAGAGTGCAATTAAATATTCTTAGAGTTAATGTTTTAGAAGATCGATATTCTTAGAGTTGTTGAAGTATCTGCATAATAAGCAGATTTAGAGTTAATTATAAAAGTTATTCTTATTAGATTTGTTAAGTAAATTCCGCATACTTAATAAAGATTATTCAGTGTTTCATTGTTAATAACTTAGGATTTATCCGAGGTTGTTAAACCTTAAACAAGCTATTTAAGTTAGTTTGGTTAGAGTACATCGATCCAACACGTGTGTAATCCTCCCTACACTTATCCTTTATGTAAAATACCTTTATATGCAATTAAGACGAGGTTAAAAACAAAATAAAGCATTTTTACAAATTTAAACATGAGAATAAGTAATCAATAAAAGATATATGACACTAACAAGCAAAAAATTAAGCATGGGTTGCCTCCCACGAAGCGCTTTTCTTTAGTTATGAGTCTTGTAGCTAGACTCGTAGTCGTGCCCTTACGTAACTTTATTACCATCATCTTCTTCCTCATAACGGTCTCTATTGGGGGATTCCATGTTGTAGAAGTGCCCTATGTTACACCTTTCTAAGAGTTCGTCCTCTCCCCACTCGGTCCTATATTTCGGTCCTAAGTTCAAGCAATCCTTATAGAATCTGAAAATCTTAGCCATAACATAATCTACTCCTTTTTCCATATCCTCCTCATTCCTATAATAGACCGATAGTTTAAGTTCCTTTTCTTTATTAGAGAGTGATGAAAACTTCTCAATCTTAAATGGCATTTGGTAAGCTATGTCATCGGTCTCATCCTTGAATCGCACTATTCCTTATGAGGGATCATAAGTCATCCCGGTGTTTTCTATGAAAGGTTTTCCTAGAATAACGTAGGACAAGCTAGGATCTATGGACGTGCTAATATCATCCACAATTATGAAGTCCGTAGGAAACGTGAAACTACCTACATAAACGGGCAATCCCTTAACTCTACCAAGAAAATTGCACCTAACTATAGGATTATCGAGGTCTTGCCTAGTTGGAATAGGCTTCTTCATTACCCAATTATAGTAGGTGCTAGTCATTATGTTTATTGGTGATTTGTGGTCAATGTAGGCCTTTGCCACAAAAAGGTATCCTATGCAACATGGTATGTTAAGATTCCAAGGGTTTCCAAACTTGATTCTAGGGCTTTTCCTAACATACATGTGACGGAGGTCACGCACTAAGTGAGGGTGGCGAGATAGCTCTTCTTCCGTAGGAAACTTATTGAAATAGTCATTGTCTACTTCATCTACTTCCTTGGTTGATGAATATTTAAGGGATTTCCTTAAATATTAGGATCTTCTTCCGAGACCAATCAATATTTAATAATTAAGTTTCATATTCCCTAAGCAAACACACAAGTAAATTAGTCGGACATGGAGAACATGCAAGCATACACACAAATAATTGAAGACATAATTGAATTAATGAAGTAAAACACTTATCTTGATGTAAGATAAGGTTTAGAACCCTAAAATCTTGTACAAGACGACCTTGGTTCGGTTTAGGTTTTACTCCAAAAGACTACACACAAATCTTGAAAAATTCGGATTCTATATATAAGATTACATATGCGACGGTCACCTTATGATTTGTGACTCCGTCGGGTCGCCGTCATTAGGGTTTCGTCTTGGCACGTTAGTCTTGCGGCGTCACCTTGTGCTTGTGAAGCCGTCCTCTTCATCTTCGGCGCCGTCGGATCAAATCTAGGCCGTCCGAGTTGCGACGGCCTACTCTTTTAAAGCGACACCGTCATTTGAAAATAAAAATTTGGCTTCGTGTGTCACAAAATTCTCGACGGCGTCGCGATTAAGCGATGGCGCCATCACCTTGTATTTCAAAGACTTGAGTGTCTCGATTCTTGACTTTGGTCATTTTCTTCGATATATCCGCCTTTTCGTCCAAATAAGCGCCATTACAGCAATTTGCCTTCAAGAGACCTAAAAAGTGAAAAGGAACGATATTAAGTAATAACGGATACAAAAGTGATCAAATAAGGGCTTAAACGACTCCTCAAAAAGGTACATTTTAAAACCTTATCAGGAACCCTTGGAATCTTAACATACCATGTTACATAGGACACCTTTTCATGGCAAAGGCCTACATTGACCACAAATCACCAATAAACATAATGACTAGCACCTACTATAATTGGGTAATGAAGAAGCCCATCCCAACTAGGCAAGACCCCGATAATCCTAGGGTTAGGTGCAATTTTCTTGGTAGAATTAAGGGATTGCCCGTTTATGTAGATAGTTTCACGTTTCCTACGGACTTCATAATTGTAGATGATATGAGCACGGCCATAGATCCTAGCTTGTCCCATGTTATTCTAGGAAAACCTTTCATAGAAAACACTGGGATGACTTATGATCCCTCATTAGGAATAGTGCGATTCAAAGATAAGACCGATGATGTAGCTTACCAAATGCCATTTAAGATTGAGAAGTTTTCATCACTCTCCAATGATAAAAAGGAACTTAAACTATCGGTCTATTATAGGAATAATGAGGATAAGGAAAAAGGGGTAGATTATGTTATGGCGAAGATTTTCAGATTCTATAAGGATTGCTTGAACTTAGGACCGAAATATAGAACCAATTGGGGAGAGGACGACCTCTTAGAAAGGTGCATCATAGGGCACTCTTACAACATGGAATTTCCCAATAGAGACCGTCATGAGGAAGGAGATGACGGTAATGAAGTCACGTAAGGGAACACGACTACGAGTCTAGCTACAAGACTCATAAATAAAGAAAAGCGATTAGTGGAGGCAACCCATGCTTAATTTTTGCTTGTTAGTGTCATATATCTTTTATTGATTGCTTATTCTCATGTTTACATTTGTAAAAATGCTTTATTTTGTTTTTAACCTCGTCTTAATTGCATATAAAGGTATTTTACATAAAGGATAAGTGTAGGGAGGATTACACACGTTTTCAAAAGAAAGCGTGAACATGAAATTTCAATTAATTAAAAGATATATATGTGTGTTTGTTTGAGTCAAATGCTTGTATCAAGTCATAATGGATGTTTTGCGAAATTTTTCATGATTCTAAAGATGTAAATTTTCCAAGATTTTTTCTAGAAAATCGAGACCGCTTTTTGTCGGGATAACTTGGCGTCGGGATCGCAACTGACGGCATCGGGAAGGAGTAAAACAACAGATTACTTTTTCGTTTTCATAGCTACTTATGAATTTGTGGAATTTTCGGTCTTAATTTTCGAAGTGCAGCAAACATCCATTCCACAAGCATTATATCCTAGTTTAGTAGAGTCTTATATATATTATTACCGCCGATTTTACGCGAAGGTTTCGTTTGTTTTCTTCAAGTGTGCAGGTTTATTTTATTAAGAAGAAGATACATAAGATTGGAAGGAGCTTTTCACGCATACATTCTTCTTGGAAAGGATTTAACCACTACTTCACACACAGATCCTACCGAGCTAATCAGGGGAGTATTAGTTTCTTTCGTTGTTTTACCTTCTATTATTATAACTTTGATACTTTCGGGAAATATTGGGGACAATGTTCAGTTTAAGTGTAGGGAGGGAAAATAAAACGGGAACTTTGAAACTATGCTTATCCTTGATTATTTGCTTTGTCCAATTGTATTTATGTAATAAACCATGAGAAAATGTCGGTTAGGGTAATTTTGGCACCAAATTTAAAATTTTTTATGACATATAGGAGTGGGCCATTAGTCTTAACAAAAGCGTCTCACGGATAGGAAGTTATATGACTAGCACAAAAACCCTTTACCACCTAAATTCCACCAAAAATGTGAGGATCACCCTTAGATTAGTAGGAATTAAAGCATTCATCTTTAATGCTTAGTGTGTGAACCGGTATTATAATAGATTCTAGAACTTGTTTTGTGATGCATCCCGAGATCGCTAGTAAGACTACACTTGTGTAGTTAGGAATAACTAAATGATAAGAGGCATTAGGATAACCCTTGTTTGATACCCGTAATATAATTACTCCTTCCACATCGGTTGAGTAATTACCCCACACCCTTTCGTTGTACTCATTTTAGTACACGATACCCTAATTAACCCTCGAGCCTATCCTTTTCGCGGTTCTCATGATGTTTCGGTTTTCCGAATATCAATGAAAACATTAGTTACACCCCACCCCAAATGTACACCCAAATCACCTTAGCCTACCTTGTATGCACCCACTTTTAGTGCATTATTGTTATCACACTAAACCCTTAGTTCAATTATCTAGTTGCTTGCATGAGTTGGTAAGTCGAGTCATATCCTTTGTACACAGTTTTGGGACGATTGTGACTCATGGGGAAAGTTAAAGTTTATGAAATGACGGGAAGGGAACGTTAAATTCAAATTCCCTTTATGTGCCTATAAATCCCTATCATTTTGATGTTACCGTAGAGGATGGTAGAGTAAAAGTGTATGTGAAAAAAAAAAAAAAAAAAAAAATCGAAAAAAATAGAAAAAAAAAAAAAATATAGAGTGTAAAAAAAAAAAAAAAAAAAAAAAAAACGGGCTACCATCCTACATCTATCTTTAAATTTATGTTTGTTTATTTGAGTTTAGAGTGCGAGTCTTGGCTTAGCGCCATTGTTCGTATGCTTGTAACATAAAGATTTTTGACTTACCACCACTAAATAGCCTATCCCACCAAACCCTTTGTTTCCCTACCGTAAGCCTAAAATTACAACCCTTTAAAGACCCTTTGATAGTCTTTCCTAGGTGCTTACGCCAAAGCGATGGAGGTTTGATCTATTCTCAAGCCTATGGTAATCTATGTACTAAGACCGGTTAATGAGTGTTTATCTTCCATTTCCAACTTGTTATACTTCTTATACACCCGAGAGATGTGAGTATCCAAACACCCCATGTGAGGTGCTAGTATGTAATTTCCGTGCTTTTTATGACTTTTGTGGGGCTTATATGTGTTGTGGATTTTTTTAAACCAATACTTCATGACCCCTAACTTATAAATTAATTGGCTAAAAGCACATTTGCTTGAGGACAAGCAAATACCAAGTGTAGGGATATTTGATAAAGCTTTAAAATGTACCTTTTTGAGGGGTTGTTTAAGCTCTTATTTGATCACTTTTGTATCCGTTATTAATTAATATCGTTCCTTTTCACTTTTTAGGTCTCTCGAAGGCAAATTGATGGAATGGCACTTATTTGGATGAAAAGGCACGGATATCTGAAGAAAATGGCCAAAGTCAAGAATCGAGTCACTCGGACTCTTTGAAATACAAGGGGCAGCGTCGGGTGTTACTGCGACACCGTCGGAACACATGTTATGACGATCTGATAGCCAAATTGCTTATTTTCATGTGGCGGTGTCGAGCTTTAAAAAATGCGTTGTCGCTTTCAGGCGGCCTAGATTTGATCCGCACGACGTCGAGGTGAAGAGACGGCGTCACAAGCATAAGGTGACGCGCCGCAAGACTAACGTGGCCAGGCGAAACCCTAATGATGGCGACCCGACGGCGTCACAAATCATAAGGTGACGCCGTTGCGAATGTAATCTTATATATAGAATCCGAATTTTTCAGTTTTAGTGTGTATTCTTTTGGAGTAAATACCTAAACTGAACCAAGGCTGTCTTGTACAGTATTTAAGGGTTCCAAACCCTATCTTACATCAAGATACGTGTTTTACTTCATTAATTCAATTATGTCTTCAATTACTTGTGTGTATGCTTGCATGTTCTCCATGCTCAGCTAATTTACTTTTGTGTTTGCTTAGGGAATATGAAACTTAATTATTGAATATTGATTGGTTGTCTCTTATCTTAATTGTTAATGATCTTGTAATGCGATAGGTCATTCGTTGTGTAGTTAATGCTTGATTTATCTTTGTGAACCTTAGACTATAACGCCTAGAGTAGTTGTAGGCTAAACCACCAAAAGAGTACCTTAGAGTTAGACTTTATAATTCCTAGAGATATTATAGATGAGACCCTTTGGTAGTTTCAAAGAGTTAGGGACAAACGCATACCCTACAACTTTAGACACACAACACGATTAAGAATAAGGACGTGACAATTCAACCATCAATAGGAGATAATTAAGGAGTAATAAAACCTAAGTAAACACATCTTTAAACTATCATACGAGCACACAATAATTAGACATAGACGACATACACCTTTAGATTAGATAATTAGATAAGTAGAGTAATCGGTAGAAATACCAACCCCCAAATCCAAACCCCGAGATTCGTACCTTTTCAATTTCTAAAAAACATAAAAAGATAAAAAAAAATAATCTTCCTCAACCCCAACCTTAGCGTAGTAACTTCTCACTAGCATTCATATTCCCCTAGAGAATGATATCAATACCCGTGGCTTACCCTAATACTACACTACAACGATTAGGTTCACTGCCTAGGGTGTTATAAAACTTGCTCGAAAAAAAGGAAGTTCCTTTGACCCCGAACGCGCTGTGTAAGCATATCAGATATCTTTTTATGAATCTATCTAATAAGGTCTACTTAAGGGCAAGTAGAGTTCAAGTGGGGCGATATTTGATAACATCAAATAGTCTTGAATATTTAGTGTCAATTTCCCCCAATAATGCTCGTTATTTATATCATTTATATGAATTTACGCTTGTTTTCCATTGTTTTCCACTTTCAGGTAAATTACGAGCATTGGAGCTAAAGAGACGCGGAAATAGAAACATTACTAAAGATTTATCACAGTATGCCTATTTTGAAGAAGTTACGGCGTAACTCCTCTCTCACATTACGCCGTAACTATTGCATGACCCAGAATACCAACTTATCAAGAGGTTCTGCGTAACTCTTCCCAAAGGTTCTGACGTAACTACATTAGGTCAAATGAGGATCTCGCCGGCGATAGTTCTGCCGTAACTCTGCATCATTCTGACGTAATCGTGTTTATTGAATACTACGGCGTAACCACTTATTAGGTTACGCCCGTAACTAGCGAGATCTAGTGCATTTACGACAGAATAAAGGTTCTGGCGTAACTCCTATATTGGTTACGCCGTAACCCGGACACAACCTATAAATACCCCACAATTCCATTTCTAATCATCCCATTCCACGCATAACTCTCTGAGAACGTGGGAAAAAGCTCAAGGCAATTATAGGGGAGCATACAGAGCTGTTTCCAAGGGATGAGTCACACCATTACGATAAGCTTTAGCATTTTTTATTTCTTTTACTTTCAATTCATGTATTTCGTACCTTTGAATATCGAATTGATTTGCATGATTAATATGAGCGGCTAAGCACCCTTTGGTGCTAGCCTAGTTATGATTCCTTAATTGTTTTGTTTGTATTTACCTTTACTTCCGTACAATTATTTCTAAATGTGTGCATGCATAGTTCTTTGGTAGTCACCCTTGATTCGGTATTTTTGAATGGCGGTAGAGGCCAATTGCCTAGGAGATATGACCAACTGACCCTAGGTGAGCGGATGAGGCGGGAAGGGTAAGATATGACCAACCGACGACCCTTTCTACTTGTGCGATTTGACCAAGCGATCACCTATCGTTTGGATGAACTTAAGAATTGGGGGTGTAGTTTCTAAGTTCCTAATGGCGGGCACTCACTATTTAGAATCTAGCATGTAGCGGTACTTAATGACTTGGCTTAGGGAACACGGAACAACAGGACTTATGACGGTCTTTGATTTCTCTGTGGTGGCATCTTTCTTCGATAGGTTAGGCGAATTGACCAAATGTTGTCCTTTCGAATTTGACCCCACAAGTAATTGGAAGTAGGTAGCGTAGACATAACTAGCTAGGAGGATTGACTAGGTTAGCACCACTATTCCTCTATTGATTTCCCTTTACCCATTTATCTGCTTTTATTCTATTTTGCATTTGTAGTTTAATTAATTAAATCCCTATCGAAACCATTATTATTCTGTGACACTAGACTTAGTAATAATCCAACACACATAGCTTTTGGGATGACCTCGGCTTTACCATTTACTACACTACACATGACCGGATACACTGCCCGTTAGTGCATTAGGGTGGACCATAGGTATAGCGAGACACTATAAATATTAAGACCTGGTCAGTAAAACCTGCATCAAAGGCTAAGTAACCTCGATGTTGAAGCATGTTGGGAAGTCATCGAAGATTTAGCACAATATGAGGAAGAAGGATGGGAAGATCCGATAATCCCTGAAGAGAATAGTTGGATTCCCGCACGCAACTGTTTAAGAGTATGGAGGCACAAGTGAATGAATTAATATAAATAACCACGCATGATTATGAGCATGTGGACGCGGTCAATGAGTTTTAGAAAATCCTGACAAGGTGAATTCGAGGACATAATGTTGACATTTTTCAACGATCAAGAGAAGGAAATAAAACGCCTCGAAGCTCACATGAGGAAAACACACGACACTTTCTTGGAGCTAGCTGAAAACTTCATGATAAAACTCCACGACGAAATCGCAAGGAATGATGTACCTAAAAAGATCGAAAAGGTATATGCGACCCCCCTTAAGGAATCACAACTTTATAAAAACTCGTTCCTCAATGCTCCTTACATAAAAGGAACATTTCCTAAGGACGTGTTCATTGGAAGGGTGCAAGTTTCGCTTCCCGACTTCCATGACATAAGGAAATGTTCTTTTGATTTTAAGCCAGGCTCGAAAGGTCCTCACCCCCAACACTTCCATATTTATAGAATCCCCGTTCAAAGACAAGTTGACATGTGCGTTGCTCACCATTGTGGATATTGCGAGTGGATTGACAAAATGAATTTTAAAATAAATACCAAAATCTTTGTCAAAAATAGTAACAAGATTTTTGATCTGGGCGGTGTTGGGAATTAGAGATTTGATGATTACAAAATCCATGAGCTGGAATGAAGAAAGAAGAAACAATGAGGGCCTAATATGTAATTAATAGTAGCTTTCACAGTAAGCTAAGATTAGGGTTTGTAACCTCCCTCTACTATATAAAGAGGGTAGGCGTCTAGTTACAGATCATCCATTTCATAGAAGACATCTCCTAATGAGGGTCTAGACACACGATTATAGCGTATGTACATTAGTAGATTTATAGTTTATGTATTAGTTTCTTTATCATGTTTGAATAAAGAAAACCTTATTAGTAACATTGATGTTCTTGTCTTGTTAAATCCGTTGTGCTTATTCAATGTTATTGATACCCTAGTTGAGTCCAGATCTCGGATTCTACAATTGGTATCAGAGCCTCGTGGCTCTCGATCTAGGGTTTATAAGGTTTTTCTAATTAGGGTTTATACCCTAATTGATTTATAGTAGCAGCTGTGAAAAAGAAGGGAGGCAGCAGGCAAAAAGAAGCAGTTTTGGAGAAAAGGCAGACTCGGTTTGAGGTATCGATTCTTGTTTATCAATCAGTACTGGTCAATCATAATTTTATGTTGTATATTATTTGTACTAGTTGTTTTTCATGTTCTGAATGGTGATTGGTCGGTGGACTTCTTGGTGTTACGTGGTACTGAATTGGTGATCGTGGGTCTTTTAATATCAATATACTTGTGGTCGATGGGATAATGTATTACTCCTGTGCGTGGGATTACATTGTACACGTGGTCTCCTAAAGGTGTAGGTTTATTCCATGATGCTGGTCACGTGCATATATTGTACATGTGCAGATGTCACTTCTTGAATTGGTAATCTCACGTATATGTTGATTATATTGGTCCGTGGTATTTGTTCTTTGGTCAAGCGATTGGTCTAACATTTCTATTGCAGAGGTCACGTGATATTAATTGATGTTCTATTATTTTTAATAACATCATTCATTGGTCATATTAGAAGAGATCACGTGGGGATGTCAATTTGAAGGGACCCATAAGTTTGTTCCTACTGATCACTTGTATATTTGTTTGTTCCTACTGATATTGTATTTGAAGATCATGTGATATTACTTCTTTGGCCACGTCACTACTGATCGTGTGACCAAGAATTGGTTTTGGATTAATTTCTACTGATGTTAATGGGTCCCATGGTGATTTGATATGTACGATGGTCTCATGGGGTGTGATATAATCTTTTGCTGATCACGTGGATCATACTTGTGTGACCTGACTTTTTGATTTTTGTACAGTGGGTTTCTCATTTATTATGCTGTGATAATATTGCTATCAGTTGTGTTTGATATTGGTCATTCTTGGTTACTACTGGTACTGGTTCCTACATTACTGCTGGTACTGCTAGCTTGGGAATTAATATTGTTCCTGCTGGTTGTGTTCTTGGTTCCTCCTGGCTGGTTATTATTTGGTTCCTACTGATTGGTTCTTGCTGGTCGGTTCCTTCTGATCGGTTTCTGTTGGTAGTATTGGTTTCTGCTGGTCGGTTGCTACTGCTTATATTGGTTCCTAGTGGTCTGTTCTTACTGGTTGTTTTGGAGTTCCTACTGGTTCATCAGGTGCATGTCTTATCATATCTCAAAGTGACTTTAGGCACTTTTGAGGTAACTTGTTCATACATTACTGGTGTGACAAAGACTTGATAAATCTAGCGAAGGGGTGAGATCTACAAACTAAAGGTACTTAATGCGCACATTTGCTAACACTTTAAGGAGTTCGTTGTAGTGCTCAGTGTTAGTGAAGGGGTGTGATCTACATATTCAAGGTGATTAATGATCACATTTGCTATCACTTTAAATAGTCACGTTGTTGTGCTCAGTGTCTCATGTTAATTGAGGGTTTATCAAGATTTGGAGTTACATGGATAGTACAAGTTATAAGACATCTGCGTTGGTGTTCCTACTAGTTCTCCGTTCCTACTGGTAGACTATTTTGATTCTGCTGGTGAGTTGATTTTTCTCTCTGCTGCGTTTTAATTCTTTTGTTTAATTCTTTTTCTTAGTAGTAAAATATATATATATATATATATATATATATATATATATATATATATATATATATATATATCTAGAGATGGTTTGTATCTTTTAAGGGAAGCTTATTGTTCATATACTTACCATCTACATGCATCACTTGAGGGAAAGCGTCTACGAGTTGTACAAGACCCCTATTAGATGATTACAAAAAGGGGAAGAAGATTCATGATGTGCAGCTTATTATTGTGATGACATGTTTTACCATTGTTTCTTTATACAGGTTGTTTTGTAATATCAAATAGGGGAAGATTGTTGGGAATTAGAGATTTGATGATTACAAAACCCATGAGCTGGAATGAAGAAAGAAGAAATAATGAGGGCCTAATATGTAATTAATAGTAGCTTTCAAAGTAAGCTAAGATTAGGGTTTGTAACCTCCCTATACTATATAAAGAGGGCAGGCGTCTAGTTACAGATCATCCATTTCATAGAAGACATCTCCTAATGCGAGTCTAGACACACGATTATAGCGCGTGTACATTAGTAGATTAGTAGTTTATGTATTATTTTCTTTATCATGTTTGAATAAAGAAAACATTATTAGTAACATTGATGTTCTTGTCTTGTTAAATCCTTTGTACTTATTCAATGTTATTGATACCCTAGTTGAGTCTAGATCTTGGATTCTACAGGCGAGTTCATAATAACAGCATTTTTTGCAAAAATTTGGGCATGACGCCGTCACCACGCAAAGGGTGACACCGTCGCTAAGTAAAATCAGACGAATAAAAACACCACCCATCTCTTTCATTCTCTACCCTACACATTTTATCCACCCCACACTTCACTATCACGAATTCTTCAAGTCAAATCCACCACTTTGCGTCATCAATCTCCACAAGGTGAGTAATTTTCATTGACCTATTCAATTGCTCTATTCCACATTCAATTTTGATTTCCCCTTTCAATCTGAAACCCACCCAATTAATTTGATTAATGCTAAATGTCGCCTATGAATCGTGTTAATTAGGCTTTAGATTAGGCGAATAGTAGTGTTGTCATGTGGGTTTGATTTTGCGAGAAGCCTTAGACGATTTAGGGACTAAACCACATAGCCAATGCACCATTGTTGCTGCAGCATGGGTGTTTGGGTTAAGGGTTATCAGCCCGCTGGCGTGACGCCGTCAGAACTTTCCGATGTCGTTTCAGCAGCTTGAATATTACTCATTTGTTCCCGATATTTTTGATTTCCTGTTTCAGATAATGAGCAAGAGATCGAGGAGATCAAGGGGGCAATCTTCTGGCACCCAAGAGAGTGTCGCCGACATCATTTCAGGTTGAGGAGTGTTTATTGAGGAAGGACCCCAAACTCGCTACAACGAATTGCTCCATCAAACCATTGACTCGGGGGCTGTTTTGGATTGGGATTTTCTTAATGAGCATGATCTTGCAAGGGATTTTAGAAACAGATTTAGGAAGGATAAGTTTACTGATCCACAATGGGAGAGATTGTTTCGTATGCTTGAGCCCATTTATAGTGAGTTGGTGTGTGAGTTTCACGCTTCATATTCTATGAATGTTCTTTCTTGTCAGGGTAGTATTGATTTTCAGGGGATTCGGTTTAGACTGGGTGAAGTTTGAAGGAGTACATTTGTGCCGGAGTTTGGTTGGAGAATGGGGTTGTATTCTGAGAGGGACGCTGGGAGTGATGTCTTTAGAGCTAACCTAGGCGCTGGATTTGCCACTAGGGAAGACACATGGGGGATTCAGTTCTGGAACACATTGGCCAACAGGGAGTATGTTACTGGGAGTACCCTTTCCTAGCAGATCTGAGACCCACGAACGAGGCTCACGCATCGTTGCATTGCCTTCACCATAAAAAGGTGCAAGGATAGGACTCATCGTGTCACTCTACCGGATATGTTCTATCTCTACTGCATATTTGCTGAGGATGTGTACTGTAACTTCCCGTTCTAGTTGGTTGTTTACTTGAGGAGTGCCAGTGGTATGAGGCAGGCGGATAGGGTGTATGGTGGTATGTTCGTCACCAGGTTGGCTCAGTCCTTTGGCATCCTGGGAGAGGTTCCTATGTACCTCAATGTTGTAGCAGGGCTCAAGGTTATCAGAGCTAAGTCCTTGAATTCCATGCATATTATCATGGATATTGGAGGCAGCTACGCATGGTACCGGCCTCGACCCGCAGCTCAAGATGATGATGATGATGATGACGAGCAGCCGATGCAGTAGTACCAGCAGGGGGATGGAGCAGGTGGCTTCGCTGAAGCCTACAGGTACATGTCCAGTGGGGACTGGAAGACCCACCAGGGAGCGTGGATGGGTCGGATGGACACGTGGACGGCTCAGCAGGACCAGATGGCCAACTGGACATATGATCACACCGTCAGACAGATGTAGTACTTGGCCATGCGCTATAATCTCGACCCTCAACTGCAGATCGACCCATTCCCCGGGTGTGAGGAGGATTACCCGCCCTATGGGTACACGGGCTACATTCCCCTGGCTATGACTACCGTTATGGACCCCCTCCTCAGTGATTTATGTGTTTGTTTGTGATTTGTTTATGAACAATTGTGGTTGGATGTTGGTTAAGACAATTTGATTCGGGTTTGTAATAGCTTAGTATTATCTTAACTATGTGCTGATGTGGTGACTTTGAACAATTTATTATGTATATATATGTATGTGGTGTGGTTCATCTGTTTCTTGTTTGGTTGTTTTATTTCTATGTGTGTCATATATCTTTTTCATTGTTGTTTATTCTCATGTTTGATTTTGTGAAAATACTTTATTTTGTCTTTAACCTCGTCTTAATTACATATAAAGGTATTTTACAAAAACATAAGTGTATGGAAGATAACATACGTTTTTAAAAGAACGTGAACATGAGAATTACGATTAGTGAAATTAATATATATGTGTGTTTGTTAGAGTCAAATGCTTGTATCGAGTCATAATGGATGTTTTGCAGGAATTTTTCCAGGTTTTAAAGATGTAATTTTTCCAGAATTTTTCCAGGAAAACGCAGTAGACCAGTTTCTGTCATGACAACCTGACGGCGTCAGGATTAGAACTTGACGACGTCAGGTCAAGCAGAAACAACTTATACAAAATTTTTCGTTTTCTGTGCTACTTGTAAACTTTTAGAAATTCTCAGGTCTTATTTTTCCAGAAAATCTGCAAACATCCATTCCACAAGCATTATATCCTAGTGTAGTTGTGTCATATATAGTTTTACCGATGATTTTACGTGAAGGTTTCGTTTGTTTTCTTAAAGGGTGCAGGTTATATTTGGCAAGAAGAAGAAACTCAACATTGGATGAAGCTTATCACGTACACATTCTTCTTGGGAAAGAATTTAACCACAACTTCACACGGATCCTCCGAGCTAATCAAGGGAGTACTAGTTTCTTTCTCTTTTAATTACCTTCCTTTATCATAACTTTGATACTTTCAGGGAACATTGGGGACAATGTTCAGTTTAAGTGTAGGGAGGGAGAATAAAACAAGAACTTAGAAACTATGCTTATCCTTGATTATTTGTCTTGTCCTTGGTCATTTGTGTAATAAACTATGAGAAATATTTGTTAGCGTAACTTTAGCACCAAATTTACAATTTTTTATGACATGTACGAGCTAAAAACTTTAGTCTTAATAAAGCGTCTCATGGATACGAGTTATATGACTAGCACAAAAACCGTTTACCACTCAAAGTCCACCCCAAAAATGTGAGGTTCGCCCCTAGATCTTTAGAAAAAAAGCAATCACCTTTAATGCTTAGAGAGTGTACCGGTAGTATAATAGATTCTAGAACTTATTTTGTGATGCATTCCGAGATCGCTAGTGAGACTACACTTGTGTAGTTAGGAATAACTAAATGATAAGAGGCATTAGGATAACCCTTGTTTGAAACCTGTATTATAATTACTTCTTCCACATCGGTCGAGTAATTACCCCACACCCTTGCGATGTACTCATCTTTAGTACACGATACCCCTAGTAAACCCCTCAGAGCCTATCCTTCTCACAGTTCTCGTGATGTTTCGGGTTTCTGGAATATCAATGAAGAGCATTGTTTACAATCCACCCCCAAATGTACACCCAAATCGCCTTAGCCTACCTTGTATGCACTCACCTTTAGTGCATTATTGTTATCATTACTAAACCATTAGTTCAATTATCTAGTTATTTGCATGGTTGCTAAGTCGAGTCATATCTTTTGTATACAGTTTTGGGATGATTGGGACTCATGGGTAAAGTAAAATTTTATGGAGTAACGGGAAGGAACGTTAAATTCAAATTCCATTTGTCTACGTAATTAAATACTCTAAGTGTTTTGATCTTTTCAAACTGGGTCAAATTAGTATTAGAGTAATAAAAAACTTAAGTGTAGGGAGGCTCCTATAAATCCCTTATATTTTGATGTTATCATAGAGGATGGTAGAGTAAAAATGTATGCAAAAAAAAAAAAAAAAAAAAAAGCGTGTGAAAAATAAATGAAGAAAAACATACGGGCTACCATCCTACAGCTATCTTTATGTTTATGTTTTTCAATTTATGTATGTTTGTTTCAAGTTATCTAGAGTTTAGTGAGTCGAGTTTTGGCTTAGCAACGCAATGCTTTTCATGCTTGTAACATAAGATTTTTGACTTGCCACCACTAAATCGCCTATCAAACAAAACCCTTTGTTTCCTTACCGTAAGCCAAATGTTACAACCCTTGAAAAGACCTCTTAGATAGTTCTTCCTAGGTGCTTACGCCAAAGCGGTGGAGGTTTGATCTAGTCTCAAGCCTATGGTAATCTATGTAATATTTCAGGTAATGAGTGTTTATCTTCCATTTCCATTTACTATATTTCATATAAACCCGAGAGATGAGAGAATCCAAACACCCCTTGTGAGGTGCTAGTGTATAATTTCCGTGCTTGTTATGACTATTGTCGTGCTTTTACTTGTTGTGAATTATTCTAAACCTATGCTTCATGCCCCCTAACTTATAAATTGATTGGCAAAAAGCACATTTGCTTTAGGACAAGAAAATACCAAGTGTAAGGATATTTGATAAGGATTTAAAACGTACACTTTTAAGGGATCATTTAAGTCCTTAATTGACCACTTTTATATTCGGTACTGCTTAATTTCGTTCCTTTTCACTTTTTAGGTCTTTTGGAAGCAAAATGCTGGAATGATGCATATTTGGACGAAAAGGAGTGAATACATGAATAAAATAGAAAAGTCAAGATCGAAGCCACTCAAGCTGCTCAAACTGAACCTGACGGCATCCCAAACAAAGGGCGACGCCGTCCCTCTATACAACTTTGATAAATCATGCACCAGACGGCTCAGTGGAATTTTTGCTCATAACACCTGATGACGTCAGGATTTGAAGAAGAAGGGTGTCACTCAGACTTTTCATCTCAGGCGGCCCATATCCAGAACCAAGACGACGTCCCATCTAAAGCCCGATGGCGTCACAACTCCAAGGTAATGCCGTCCCATCGATAACTTGGCCAAGACGAAAACCCTAATGACGGCGATCTGACGGCGTCCCACCTATAAGGCGACGTCATCGCACTTGTAAATCTATATATAGAATTCAATTTTTCTGCATTTAAAGAGGTAGACTTTTGGAGTAAAAACCCTAAATGTTTGTAGTCTGACTTGTATAGTATCTTAGGGTCCCAAACCCTATTTTACACATCAAGATAAGTGTTTTAATCCAATAGTATCATTATGTCTTCCATTGATTGTGTGTATGCTTGCTTGTTTAACATGTCTAGCTAAATTTCTTGTGTGTTTGCTTAGATCTATGAAACCTAGTTGGTAATTATTGTTAGGTTGTCTCTTATCTTAATTGTAATTGGCTTAGGAGTGCAACTAGGCTATCTTTGTGTTTAAATGATTGAGTAATCTTTGTGAAAGTTAGTTTATGAATCACCTAGCGAATTTTGTAAGCAAAACAATAGGTAATCTCAAAGAGTTAGGGCATAGGCACACCCTACGACCTTAGAAAACACAACGCGTTAAGAATAAGGACGTGACAATTCAACCAACAATAAAAGATAACTAGGGAGTAATAGTATCTATTTTACCCTTAGCTTTCTAAAAACTAAAAAGAAAAAAAAAAAAAAAAGAATCATCCTCAACCCCACCTTAGCGTAATACACTTCTTGCTAGCATTCCTATTCCCCTAGAGAACGATATCAATACTGTAGGATCGTAAATACTATTGTGTTTGATGATTCGGGTGGTCTTGGATGATGGAAATACATGTTAGACATTTTAGAGAGAGAAAGTAGAGAGATGGGTGTTCTTGCTAGAGAGTTGCTTTGTAAATTATGGAATGTTAGATTGAGAAGCACCACCCCTTCCATGGATGGAAGGGGTATTTATAGTTACAATGAATACGTCCTCCTATCGGACTGTGGATCAGGCATACAGTGGGTAAAGACCCGTCCTTCCTCCACAGAGTTACACTAAACTAAACTACACTACAAAGTAACTAATTAACTACTGAATAACATAAATAAATACACGTCTACGAGCTAACTTATGTTAGACCATAATTGGGGTGAACGACACTTTAACATGGAATTTCCAATTCCTAACAATCTCCCCCTAAGGGAGGTCACCCCATGAAATACATTTTGCATCCTAGCATTCTTTCTTTGTCTTTAGTTCTCGAGCTCGTAGACTTCAATTCTTCAAATTCCGCAATCTTTAAGCATTTGTAGCGATTCTTCAAAGTCCGGATAGTTTTGTACTTTAAGTGGAGGCCTTTAACTCATCCACATCTTTGATGATCTTCGAGCTTTCATTGAGATCATCAGCCACATTAAATCTCTGGATCACCCTTTATTGTGTTCCATCATGTGAAGTTGTGACTTTCGGACCGACATGCTCACACTTTTGAATCATGATATCTTTCCATCAGAGTAGCGGAAGCTTTACTGGTTCATGATATTTTCAGCAGTGTAGCAGAAGCATAGTATAAAAATATCAGAACCAGGTTATGTAGATATGCACCGGTCATGATTTCCTCAATTAAGTGTGGATCTTTGTGAGCATGTGGCTTTGGATTGATGTCTCAATTTTGATCACCGCAACCGTCCAAATGTACCGCAAACAACGATTAGCAATAAAACATACGAAAGTGTCTTTGATCACTTTTGTTGAATTGAGTACACGCCCACGGTTCCCCATTGATCAATACAAATCTCGCTGTGATCGGTGGGATTCCTAAGAATCTCCTTGACAGGGTTTCGCAGCTGTTCTAGCCGTTCTAGATGTTCTCAAACCGGAACGTCTCAAAGAAGACAACACGGAGTGAGTGAACCAGCGAATTGAGATTCACTGATTGATGAAAAATTGATTTGAAAAAATCTCGTATTGCTTGAAGAAAGAGTTTTGCAATACGATGAAGGTTTTATGAGAAAGATCAATTTTCAATCAAAATACCTTTTGTATTATAAAATGAGTACACATTCGATGTGCTAGAGAAAAGAAGAGGTTCACACATCGAACGGTTTTTCCAAAAGTAATTTTTTCAATCAGAGATACTTTTTGTATTTGAAAACATGAATACACATTCGATGTGCTAGAGAAAAGAAGATTTGCACATCGAATGGTTTTTCCAAAAGTATTCATCAATTCCATTCCTGGACCAAGGTTGATTCAAGATTGAATCTCCCCATCGTTTCTATCCAGTTGTCACAAGCTTGATCTTACGAGAAAATTTCACATGTCACCCACCAAGAGCTTGTTTGATGTTGGCTCTAGAAGGATTTCCATCTTCATTGTGAATATTTACATATCACTCGGATGTTCTGGCAATACCACAAGGATAATACGTAGGACTCTTAATATATTCTTACTTTCCACATTGTGTGAAACAGCAAGTCTTCAAGAATAGTGTCCTAATGAGATATTATGGATGATCTCTTGGCTCTAGACTCAATTGTGCACATTTGGTTCCTATGTCGGAGACTAGGGAGAGGGTCTCCTTCTTCAACATCAACAATCTCTAAGAGAAAGTCGATAGATTATGTCGTTCCCCATGAGAATGAAACAAGCCCTTTTAAGAGTAACTTGAGTAGCTTGGGAAGTTTAGTGCAGTGCGTCACTAGGTCCATGACGTCTTGTCTTCAATACCAGTGTTACCTTAGTAACCACCAGTAGCATATGTATTGAACCCAGTTTCTGCCCTAAGGTTGAATTATTGGAGGGCTATTTCTTTTCACCCTTTTTCACATTCAAATCTTTTTCATTCTTCAACCCCTTCAATACTTACCGAGACTTCATAACTAGAACCTTGTTGGGTTTATTCCAGTTCTAGCTGTATCTCAGTCCGCACTCTTCCCATATCTCATTTTTTTTTCCTTTTTTCATCATACCTAAGGACTCTACACTATTTAGTGGATTGTCCTTGGGTAGATCCCTCCGGCTCTGGCGGGATCGTGGGAACGAATACCTAACCTAACCATCCTTATAGCTCCATGCATAAAGTAAAATGGTCGGTCTTTTGGTATAGTTCATTTCTTCCTTGAAACCAATTGAAAAATCATTTGGAACAACAATCAAGGTGCTTGTGATATGAGATCAAAGCATTTTGTACCTTAATAGTTTTGATCATTTAGAAAATGCTCCCCCTCAACATGTGCATATGATTATGAAATTGTTTAGCACATGGAGGCAAGAGTTCTTAAATAATTTCTTTGATCACAATTTCCTAAAAAAAAGCCTTTTGAATTTCTTTGGTAAATTCTCCCCCTCAATATGTGCATAGGATATTTGAAATCATTTTATCACATTGAGGCAAGAGTTCTTTTGAAGCACAACCACGAACACAGAAGCAATTAAGAAACCATTCGGAAAATCAATCAAGGTACATTATGTTGAAACATAGAATCTTTTGTACCTTGAAAGTTTGTTTTCTTTTGAAATGCACGTTTGAATCAAAATGATCATCTTTAATCAAGTTTCATTATTAAATCACAAATTCTCCCCCATCAAAAATATCAAACCCTTTGAGATTTTGGATCCCAAGTGATTTAATAAGGTTTAGAAAACATGGGAGAATATGTGGCCTGGTTTAAATACTCATCTGGTTTATGGTTAACTGCTCCTCCACAATCATGTGCATTATGTATTAGAAATCATTTGGCACATGAAGGAAGGAGTGCTTTAGAAACAATCACCCTTTTAAAACCTATTTGAGATTTAAAGCACGATCTCTCCCCCGATCAAAAATTTCAAACCAATTGAGATTTTGGATCCCGATTGATTTAAATCATTTAGAAAAATTTAGGGGAAAGACGTGGCAAGATTTAATTTTGAAAAATGACTAATGAGGACTAATTACAGACATTAAAGATTGTTAGTGTCAGGTATGATTGTTTTTAAGAGATCTTTAACTAAAATAAAACAATTTCACAATCAAACAAGAACAGAAAAAATTTCATTTTGTAAGATCTTGATTCTTAATGAAAAATCATACCATGACATAACATTAAATCTTTAGATCACCGCTTATTTTGTATAATCCGGACTTTTATGAAGAAATATTGTTTGAAAATAATTTATTTTAAATCACTCTCCCCACAATCGATGACCGTAGTCATTGATTGAGTGACTTAGGTTTTGATAAAATGAAGCCCGGTGATTTTTAAAATTAAGTCCAATTTATTTTCAAAACCAATATTTTCCATTTTCAAAACAATATTGTTTAAAAATTGTTTAAAAATGGTATCATCACTATTTTCCGCACAAAGAAAGCGTTAGGTGGTTGAGTCGCTTTTGTTGTTGTTCTTGAGGGTTTGGAAGAAAAACCGTTTCTTCGATGCGATGAGACTTCTTACGTTGCATTTAATGCCAACTGAGGTCAAATTAAGCTCCGTTTCTTCAATCACTTAGAAGAAAACCATTTGCTGATGCAGTGAGACCTCTTATGTTGCATTTATGCCAACTCTCCATTGAAGTCAGATTAAGCTCCGTTTCTTCATTTGTCGACCCAAGATATAGTTACCCTTTCCTTTCGGCATCCAATCATCATATTATGTGAGATCCGGATCGGGAACATTCTTATACCAAAATACATGTATTCGTTAGTGAACACACATACAGATATATGGTGGTCGACATCACCCAAACAGCAATCGACTAATTAAAAGTCAATGCAACATATCAATCAGTTCATATAAGGTATGGGAATTATGTGTTTATCAAACTCCAATCATCTAATCCTAGCAATCACATCCTAGGCACCTAGTCCTTCAACATAGGTTAACAACATTTTTAATTAAGCATATTAGGATAATTAGAAAAGCCAGATAGATTATATGAATTTGAAAACATTCTCCCCCTCAATCAATGACTCATTTTCTGAAGATTTTAAAGCGCTGAAGTCATTGATTGAGTTTGCAAATTTTATAAGAACGCTGAATCTGATTGTTTTGAAAGAAACTCATTTACCACCATTTTGTTAAAACAAATATTTTTCTGAAGAATTTTAGAAAGAAAAATATTTGAGTAGGAACAGTAGTCCTTCGACATACTTTCCTCATTTGTTTTAGGATAAGTGCACTTATTATTTGAAAATTGGTTTAGCGCAGCACTTTCCTTTCTTGAAGAACGGGTTGCTATCTGAAATAATAGCAAGCCATGGTTTAAGCATGGGTTACAGTCTGAATTAACTGCAAGCCATATTTTTAGAGACATGTTTAGAAAAAAATATTTACACCTCCTGCTCGAACTTCATCTATGGTCCCGTGCCATTATTGAATGACATTTCTAAGACCGAGATGTTATCGATACGTAAGACATGTCTTGAGAAAACATATTTTGGTATTTTTAAATTTTCTCGATTTTTATGGGTTTTGTACATTTTATATTTTTCTATTTTGTTTTGCTGGTTTTATATTTTTGTATTTTGCTTTTTGATAAATATTTACAAAGATAGTTTAGATGATATAGTTAAAGAAGATGATGATACGAGTACCGAGATAAGGATATCGAGCAGCCCCGTTGTAGAAGATAGAAGTCATCATCTCTTAAACATTCACTACCAAAGCTTCCAAGGCACTTGAATCGAAGAGAGAAATTGAGCCACTTGAAAGTGAGACTTTGGTAGCTTCCCCCCAAACCGTATATCTTCTTATTGAGCAGATTCTAAGCTTTCTTTCAAGCTTGCCTTAGCCAGATGCACAAAGACACACACCATATCATCGATCTTGCTGCTCCATATAAGAAGGATCATTGTAAGACTCCGTTTGGGGTTATATCATCAAGAAGAACAGCAGCGTATCATCCCACTCATAAACAATCTTCTCAAATTTCATAACCATCAAGTCCAAGCTATGCATCCCCAACGAGTTGTCAAGAGACCACCTCCCCAAGTAGATGAATAGATGCGATCGGTCTCTTAGACTAGAGCTCACGAACCCGAATACACATACTCGAAGACAAAGAAACTTATACCATCAAGTAGCGAGTTAAGTCCAATAGCCAATGAATAACCTCGATGTATACTTTTCTCTCCCCGAAGAAAGTGTATGAAGGTCAAGAACCAAGCACCGAATGCCCAAAGAGAGAATAACCGATAACATTGAAGAAGCAAGCGAATCATCGATTATCTCTACGGAGGACTATCTCATGATTTCAACTCGAATAAGTGATTATATCTTTGAATCACTGATTAAGCACTCAAGTGAAACAGCTGAGCGTCCCCAATGTACACAATCTCTCTCCCCTGATGATTGTGATAACATCAAAATCATCACATACTTATGTACCTCTTTCATCTTCAAAAACTAACTCTTCCATCTCTTCCCCCACACAGTTGGAATAAGAGAACTAAACGGCATGAGTCAAACCTTGAGATTCTCTGCGGTAATGACAATAGTCTTCCCGGGATATCTTCAATCACTTAGAAGTATTAAGCCCATCAAGATTACTTGCGTTTAGATACGTGTCTCCTTCCCCCTTGCTGGTTTTGATACTTCAGAATCAACAACACATTGTAAGCCCATATACTTGAAATCATTTGAGAAGAACCTTAGAAGTCTTTGTGAGAATCAACTTGATGAAGAATATGAGCAAGTCTAATTGGGGATTAAATTCGATATTTCACTCTCCCCCAATTAGTGCTCTCCCCTAAACCGACAATCTGTTTGATAAATGCCCAGATTACGAAGAAGTCTTTGGATAATCAAATGCAACTCGTCTTTAGTCTTCTAACATATAGCATAGAATGTAGAGCCGACTGTAGACTCGACCTTCTTCAAGATTGTCCAGTTGGGGAATAGATAGTTAACATCTTCATCTCACCAAATGCGTTCCAGTTACCTTATATGTAGCAAATCTCCTTAACTAAAATCCTCCCAATCAAACAAGAACGAAAGATGTTCATCAAAGAAGTCACCAAAGAACTAGAAGCACTTTGTCGTTTAATCATATCACCCATGTGAAGATGTCAACCAACGGCTCATAGAAGAAACACCATGTAAAGATGACCCGATAAGAAGAAGCTCGGTTCTTACATGAGTTAGGAGCCGTATGACCATATATTCTCATATGTCAATCAACCATGCAGTATTATCATACTTCTTCTCCCCCTCAAGAATTGCATACGAAGATGCCATTCTTGATTGAATCAGTGAAATCATCCAAATGTAGTCTATTCACACTTCTCCCCCGCAAAATTAGCACATGATGTCGCCATCTTCATTATAGTTGAGCAGGTGGAATAAGAAAACAATCAATGGTAGCCCGGTTTACTTGATAATCGAAAGCACATGGAAAAAGCATGAAGCATGTTGATGAGAATGGTCATTAATGAGAAGATTTCTCTTCTTCAGAAGATAAAGCGCACTGACACGTACACTTTTCTTTTCTTTGGAGAATGAGGAATGAACTGCTGTGTTCATACATCATAATCTCTCTCTTTTCAACTCTCTTGGCAAAACATGTAATCATCCCCATTATCATTCAGTAGGCTTTTTGTCGTGACAACTGATGGAGAAAACCCAATATGATGAATTTGACCCTGAAGTAAACTATCCCGAACTCGTGACTTAAACTTGCACATATGTAACAAATAGCGGTGCCAAGACTTCATCCTCCATTGAATCTCTAAGTACTCTATACTCTTCATCCAACCAACCATCAAGTATAAGACATACATGATACGCTTACAGTAGCGTTCGGGGTCAAAGGAACTTCCTTTTCGTCGAGCAAGTTTTTCAACACCCCAGGCAAGTGAACCTAATCGTTGTAGTGTAGTATTAGGGTAAGCCACGGAATTGATATCGTTCTCTAGGGAATAGGAATGCTAGTGAGAAGTTACTACGCTAAGGTTGGGGTTGAGGAAGATTATTTTTATCTTTTATGTTTTTAGAAAAGAAAAGTACGAATCTCGGGTTTGAATTTGGGGGTTGGTATTTCTACCGATTACTCTACTATTATCTAATTATCTAAACTAAGGTGGTGGTAGTCTATGTCTAATTATTGTGTGCTCGTATGGTAGTTTAAAGATGTGTTTACTTAGGTTTTACTACTCCTTAATTATCTCCTATTGGTGGTTGAATTGTCACGTCCTTATTCCTAATTGCGTTGTGTGTCTAAAGTTGTAGGGTATCGTTTCTCCTACTCTTTGAAGTTACCAAAGGGTCTCGTCTACAAAACCCACAAAGGATGATAAACTCTAACTCTAAGGCCTCTTTGGATAGTTTAGCTTACAACAACTCAAGGTGCTATAACCTAAGGTTCACAAAGATTAATCAAGCATTAAGTACACAACGAATGACCTATCGCATTACTAGATCATTAATCAACTAATATAAGAAACAACCAATCAATATTCAATAACTAAGTTTCATATTCCCTAAGCAAACACACAAATAAATTAGCCGGACATGGAGAACATGCAAGCATACACACAAATAATTGAAGAAATAATTAAATTAATGAAGTAAACAACTTATCTTGGTATAAGATAGGGTTTAGAACCCTAAAATACGACCTTGGTTCGGTTTAGGTTTTACTCCAAAAGTTTACCCAAAAGACTACCCTCTAAAACTGAAAAATTCGGATTCTATATATAAGATTACATGCGCGACGGCGTCACCTTATGATTTGTGACACCGTCGTGTCGCCGTCATTAGGGTTTTGTCTTGGCCAAGTTAATCTTGCGACGACATCACCTTATGCTTGTGACGCCGTCCTCTTTAGCTTCTGACGCCGTCTGGATTACATCTAGGCCGTCTGAGTTGCGACGGCCTACACTTTTATAACTTGACGTCGTCACTTGAAAATAGGAGTTTTGGCTTCGTCCGTCACAAAATCCTCCGACGGCGTCATGATTAAGCGATGGCCGTCCCCTTGTAATTTAGCGACTTGAGTGTCTCGATTCTTGACTTTGGCCATTTTCTTCATATACCCGCCTTTTCGTCCAAATAAGTGCCATTACAGTAGTTTGCCTTCAAGAGACCTAAAAAGTGAAAAGGTACAATATTAAGCAATAACGGATACAAAAGTGATCAAATAAGGGCTTAAACGACCCCTCAAAAAGGTACATTTTAAAACCTTATCAGTACATCACCTCTTGAAAATCCACAATTGAATGTGACACTGAGCACTACAACGTAACTCCTTAAAGTGATAGTTATTTTGTGGTGGTAAGAGCCCAATTCCCCCAAGTGGTAAAAGAAAAGGTAAAAGACACCCAACAATAACTAGATTTCCAAGTCTTCGTTTTTAATAACAAGCTTGAACAAGGATCTTGAAGAATCTTCATCCATCCATCCCCGATACCTTCAGATACTAAGTACACTTGCCCGTGATATTTCACTTCAACCTCAAATAAATAATAGTGAATTAACCCCGTTGTCACATCTTGTTAAAAGCTCAAATCTAGCCTCCTTTGACCTTAAAAGTGAACTTTGATAATGGTTTCATCCCGACCATGGTTAAAAGCACATGACCCCATAAAACCAAGTAATAACCAAACTGCCATGAAGAATATCCAAGCAATCACCCAATTCATGAAGTACACCCTTTTATCCCTTCTTCGAAGTAGAAACCGTAGCATCAGCATCAGATAAGATCCCGACGTACACTTTCCTTTCTCCAGGATGGTTCCATCATCACGGGATTTTACAATTCTATAGTTTAAACCGAGAAATAGTTTCTTCCCCGGGATTTTACAAAACCAAGAATAAACCGCAAGATAGATCCGGAAATGCACATTACTTTTACCAGGATGATTCCATTGTCACGGGATTTTACAAGTTTATGATTTAAACCGAGAAATAGATTCTTTCTCGGGATTTTACAAAATCAAGACAAAACCGTAAACAATGTCAGCTTAAATGTGTTATGACAACTTTGGTTTCGGTGAATATCTGTTTTAAGGGAACATGCAGCGGTTCATCAGCGGTTCATTATCCAACATCATCAACATCATCAACCATTCAATAAATACTTTGGTAAACACATCATTCACGCATTCTGTCGGCTAATGTTGTGACCTTCTGGAGAAGTAAACCCAATATACCAAACTTGATCATGAAGTAAAATTCCCAGATTTGTTACTTAAACTTGTACTCATCCTTGTGAACAAGAAACGGTGTACCCAATGTACAAAACCTCTTGACATATCCTCAACTGCGTGAGACACCGAAGTGATAGCCACGTTGTGGGTTAAGCGAGAAAGAATCACAACCGTAACTAAATAGCCAAGTCTTTATCACATACTATCAATGCCCAAACAAGTCATATTCGCGGAAGGGTAGAAAGAAAGAAGACGAAATAAGTGAACGAGCCTGGGGAAAAAATCTCACTTCAAATCCAAATAAGAAATACCGTTCAAACAACCCGGTAGTCAACCTTGTTCAATAAGCAATTTAAGCCGAGACATAATAAGCTCAGTGAACATGCATAAACCCAAATAACAATCCCCATACCACAACAGATCTTATCATCATACCAAAACTCATCATCAAATTTCTTCAATAAATCTCATAAAATCATGTAATCATAAATCTCATGTTCAATTAAAACCACGCACGTCTCTAATCTCATCCTACTTCAACTCACATAAAATCCAATTCTTGAGATGCCCATTGATTCGGTTCATGTAACTTCTTGGAAAGATCATCTCTTGCATTCAAACACAAATCAAGGTTCATCCCATGAAGCAATAATACATCTAATCAATAAATGCCTCAACGATACACCACATGTTTACCAATTTCACAACCCTGATCCAAAATAATGTCATTTTAATGACTCGAATCACAAAATCATACAATGTCATGTATTATCAATTACGTTCCAACTGATTCAAGGCATAAAATCATATAAGTCCATACGCAATCGGTAAAGCCCATGTAGATAATGCTTTATTTGGGCCCAAAACAAAGAAGATTAGCAAATCGGTCCTATTTGACAACATCACACATCACGGCTCATCAAAGTATACAAGCACCTGATCCATTAACCAAGAACTCACCCTAATATTACGAGTATATAACACACCATATCACATAATCACTTACCCTAATCTCATTCTTGTCCGCCACTCTTTAACAGATCAGCATCTCAAACCCTAATAATCTCACAATCAATCACAAACATAAAAACGCATCAAACATCTCCTAACACCTCACTCATATGACTGCTACTCGATCATTAGATACAAAGTGACCTCGCCACAGGGATGGTTTTGAAGGATTAGAGACAGCAACAAGATCAGACATATGGTTCAAGGTAGGCTGATTAAGCCATTTGTTAGTTTTGTTATGTGTTGGTCATTCACGAATAAAAAAACGAGTATAGCAATATTTTTATAACTCATTTCTTTGTTATTCGGATATTAATCAAGAACACAGGATCTATGATGATAAAAAATTCGTGATTTAGATCTATAGAAGGTCTCGAAGTAATTTGATATACACGAATTTAATTCTGAGATCCATTTTCAGTTTGTTTTCATTTCGTTTTCGTCTTGACTTGTGGATCTGTGATGTTGAATACACCTCGATAAAGTGAGTTGGCTCAAGTGAGTTTATACCATATGAGGGATGACAACTGAGGTCATGATTAAGTTGTAACTTTTGATCTGTGATGTATAAATTTCGTGAGTAATGATCTTTCAAAGGTCTTGAAGTTTAATGAATACCACGAAAAATAAACTGAGATTGAAATATGATTGAGTCGGATTTGATTTTCGTATTCATTTTAAGATTCGTTGACTGATGATGGGTTAGTAATAACCAGAGGTTGGTTTGTTGTTATGGTAAAAGGTATGTGGTCTTTTGGTAGTAGTTGGTCTTGTATTCTCATTCTTCATTTCTGTCCAAGTCGCTAGCCAAAGTCTTGTGTCAAGTTGCTAACTTCTTTAGAGTCAAGTCGCTACTAATTTTTCATACCCAAGTCGCTAACCTGTTAAACAACAAGTTGCTATACAAGTCCAAGTCGCTAGGTTTAGTGTCAAGTCGCCATTGACTTTAAAAACAGTCAACAAAACACCAAGTCGCTACAGAAATGTGTAGACAACTCGCTTGACATTAAAAAATGTCAAGTCACTACCTCAACTCGCTATAAAGAAGGTACATTGAATCTGGACATGACCAACTCGCTAAGAAGAATAACCACAAGTCGCTAGCAAGATTTCCGACCAACTTCCGACCATATTCATAAAAGACCCAGAAACCAAGCATAAAAATGCTTCCTTTTGACCCATTTTGACCACTGATATGACCATTTGACATTAACATACACAGTGTTTGGTACAAAATACTGTTTAGACAATAATACTTATCTTCAAACTATGACCATAACATACTGTTTGACCATAAAATATGACACATAAACTGTCAAAAGTCATGTAACAATACAGTTTGGAAAAACAAGACACACGACAAGCATGTATGGACCAAAACATTTATTTGTTGACCAAACAAAAGGATGTTAAAAAAAACAGTTATACCAAAATAATAAACCAAAATAATTTTCCGGCCAATAAGCATACAAAAACAGCTTTACCAAGGTACAAAAAGCCACAACAAATCAACACAACACAATAACCATGGCTCTGGTACCATTTGTAGGATCGTAAATATTATTGTGTTTGATGATTCGAGTGGTCTTGGATGATGGAAATACATGTTAGACATTTTAGAGAAAGAAAGTAGAGAGATGGGTGTTCTTGCTAGAGAGTTGCTTTGTAAATTATGGAATGTTAGATTGAGAAGCACCACCCCTTCCATGGATGGAAGGGGTATTTATAGTTACAATGAATACGTCCTCCTGTCGGACTGTGGATCAGGCATATAGTGGGTAAAGACCCGTCCTTCCTCCACGGAGTTACACTAAACTAAACTACGCTACAAACTAACTAATTAACTACTGAATAACATAAATAACAACACGTCTACGAGCTAACTTATGCTAGACCATAATTGGGGTAACCGACACTTTAACATGGAATTTCCAATTCCTAACAAATACTCGAGGCTTACCCAATACTACACTACAAGGATTAGGTTCACTGCCTAGGGTGTTGAAAAACTTGCTCGACGAAAAGGAAATTCCTTTGACCCGAACGCGCTTCGTACGCGCATCATAAACACACTTTTAATCATCACAAGAACACACCTTACTGTTAGGAATTAGAAATTCCCGGCATTAAAGAGTCGGTCACCTCAAGTATATGTAATCGTTAGAAAGCTCGTAGTCGTAGTTATTTTAAGTTAAGCAAGATTTAGTTAAGTAACACCGTGGAGGACGGACGGTCTTTACCCATCGTATGCCCGATCCACAACCCGATGTGTGGCGTTTATGTAAGACTATAAATACTCTCTACCTTCAAGGTAGAGAGTTGGAGCTCATAATAATATCTTTCACTTTCTCTCACTAAGTTCCCTAAACCTCTAACTTTCTTTTCTAGAATTCCATCTATATGCTACTTTGTGTTATGGTTTGATGTGTAAGTGAAAAGTTATATCTCTCAATTGGTATCAAGAGCCATGGTTAGATCATATCTTGCACATCTTTGGATTTATAGTGGTTTTAGGTGGTTTTGAGTTTGAAAAGTTTAGTGGTTTTGCATCATTTGGTTGATTTCTTGTGTTAAAGTTTGAATTTTGTTGGTACTTTTATGTTTAGAATCATCAAAAGTGTTTAGGTTTTCATTTGGTAAGCTTGAATCATCTTGGTTGGGTTGTTTTGGATTGAAAAGTGATGTTTATATGGTTTTCAAGCTAGCGACTTAGCTCACGGAATATTTTCTTGGTAGCGACTTACTTCACATTTTGTAGCGACTTACGTTGTTGGAACTAGCGAGTTAGATCTAGCGAGTTAAAGTACAAGTAGTGGATTCTCCACTACGGGTAGCGACTGTGGTAGCGACTTGGTGCATAGCGAGTTGCTCTTTAGCGACTTGTGTCTCTAGTGACTTGTGTAGCAATTCTGTCGCCAAAATTTGGCTAGCGACTTGGTGCAGAGCGAGTTACTACTTAGCGACTTGCTTTTCGTCTGCTCAGCGACTTGGGACTCTAGCGACTAAGGGTGTAGCGAATTAAGGTTAGCGACTTAGTGCATTAACTTCAGCGACTTAGTGCATTAACTTCTAGCGATTTAGTGCTTTATCTTCTAGCGACTTGAGTGAGTGTTTACGGTTTCTCTTGATTTAGTAAAATCCGTGAAAGAATCTATTTCCGGTTTAATCATAGAGTTATAAAATCCCGTATAACTGTTAACATGTCTACCAACGTTCCTACCGTCATCTCCATCGTTGTTCGAGGATGTTCAAGCACTGGCTCGGATACTGCCCACCCATGCTTGATGAATCGACTACGATTCTTGGGCTCAACGAATCGGATGTATTGCCTTGGAAAGGAAAATGGTGTCAACATTCTTAAATCCATTGATGAAGGACCATAACGAGTTGAGACGACTAGAGACATACTTGATACTAATGAAGATGGTACTCTGTTTACGGAATGGATGGACCTAATATGTATGATGAGCTTGATGATAAGGATAAAAGAGATTTGATGCGGATATCGTGGCTTCAAACATTGTTCTTCAAGGTCTTCCTAAAGACATCTACAAGTCGATCAATCATAACACCGATGCTAAGGCGGTTTGGGATAATGTTAAGATGCTTCTCTCAGGTTCAGAATTAACTATGGAAGACAGAGAATCCCAACTCTATGACGAATTTGAGCACTTCAAGATGAAACCAGATAAGAATGTCTATGAGTACTATGTGAGATTTCATAAGCTAGTTAATGACATGAGGAACATCAAAATGACTATGCCTAACATTTAGTTGAACTCAAAATTTGTGAACAACATGAATCCAGAATGGCACAAGTTTGTTACCGCTGTGAAGCTCACTAAAGGATTGAAGAATACAAACTATGAGCAACTCTATGCCTTCCTCCTTCAGAATGAGAGACATGCTATGTTTGAAAAATTAATTCTCAATCGGTTCAAAACCAACCAGGAGAGACAAGCTCGCCTAATGACTCTACGACTTTCTACTCAAACATCGGAATCACAACCAAAGCATCACAAGTCACACCTGGGTAATGGTAATCACAAACTCATTCCCGATCCTATGTACAAACAAGTCGATGCCGATGCTCACGTGGTAGCTTCATTAATCAACTAGCTCTTCTCATTAGTCAAAACATGAATACTCTCCCACAAACCAACAACAACCTCGAATCGCTTCTAACCCACACAATCAAGCCTTTGTTAAAGATGGAAGGATCGTGGTGCAACCGATTCAGAAAGACAAGATGATCGGGGACGAGGTGGAGCTGGAGAGGCTATGTTGGCAAACGTAATCGAGGAAGGAATGGTAACCAAGGTCAAGCTAAGCCAATCAAATGCTATAAGCTGCGGTGGTGAGAGACACATTGCAAGAACCGCACATCTCCAAAGCGTCCACGAATCTTTGAATACTTCGAGATAAGATGTCACGGCACAAGCTCGTGATAATGGTGTTGCTTTGAATGAAGAGGAATTGTCGCTTGCCGAGGGCAATGCCAAGACCTATGATGCGAGATATAGATGAGCAACCTATTCAGAGATAGGTCACAATCATCAAAATGCCTTTCAAGTCGGTGATCGTGATGCATACGACTGATGTGGATGATGGACCTACAGACACACAATCTTCATGGCTAGCATTTCTCCAATGGTTTCTCCCAAGGTCTCTTCTTCACCACCGGTGGCCCATCCCATGACAAGCTAATCTCGAGGTATTAAAACTATACGATGATGTTGATGTGCAGCGGATGCATGACAAAGTACAATCAATCGAAACTATTGAATCAAATATTGAAAATATGGGTAATATCGATATTGTTCCATATGATCAATATGTGAAACAAAGTGAAAGTGAAGTTGTACCAAGTGATGCATCTTCCGCGATTAATAATGACTATGTTTTGATGAATACACCGCATGTGCCTCGATGATTCCATAATTTCAACTAAATGCCTATAAAGAACGTGTTGCTATTTATGAACAACGTGCTAAGTTTGAGTTGACCACCGTGAGCGTGAAATGGATGACCAAGTGAGTACAAGAATTAGAAAAGTAAGTTTAGAGAAGAAGTATTGAAACAAGAATTAAATTCCTTGCAAGAAAAACTTTCTAAAACAAACTAAACAAAACAAGAACTTCAAGAAAATCGAAAATGCTTAAGCAAGAATTCAATACAAAGGAATCAAAACTCTTGAGAGATTTTTCTAATCAAAACTTTGAAAACAAACTTGAGAACAAGTTGTACATACAAGGAACACCATTCAGATCGCTCACATGGTCACTAAACATCGAGTCTTAAGCGATAAGCATAGCATTCCCTTGTTGAGGAACCAAATCCAGAGGTAATTAAAAGGCTAGAAATGCTCATAAGGTGCTTTATGATGGTGATGAAATCCTTAAGCCTAGGCGTAAACCTAGTTGCGTTGAGTGCATCGAGGAAGATAAGAAATCAAATGAAATCACTAGGAAAAGATGAATAAGAAACAAAATGATCCCAAATGCAAAGAGAAAAACATAATTATCACTCCTCATGATTACAAGAAGGAAAACTGGATTTCTTGAACAAGTTTAAGCCTCGACTTTGTTGACTCCCGAACAAGTCTTGGAAAAAGGATTTAGATAAGCGTAAAGCGGAAAATATTGTTGAAACAAACCTCCCTTTGGAAAATGCCTAGAGCGACCGTGTATCCTCCTAATACACCAATGCATCTTGTACCTAGAACAATTGCCACTAAAAGCAAGACATTAATTAGCCAATACGTTATATTTCAACTATTTGTTGATTTTGAGAAAACTTGCAAGAAAAGGATCACACCCATTGGTATAATCAAGGAGAAAGGGTTTTGAACAAATGAAAGAATGTTATTTAACCGAGGTCATGCCTTTCTTTAAACTTCGAAAGATCACTTTGAGAGTCTTAAAAGGGATAGAAACCGATATCAAGGGAATGGAAAAGGAATTTGATGCGATGGTAGTGAAGTTAGTGATTATGAGCGTGCACTAAAATATAATGAGATTGAGAGGAAGAACTTGCATACCTTAAATGAGACTCTTATTCTTGAATGTGTTGCTCAAGATATTTTTTCATCGCTTCAAATTGCTCTATTAATGCTTCCAAATTTCATGAACTATCTGTTGCCTCGAAAGTCTCCCATGATCGTGTCATTGAGCTTGAAAAACTAATTCTAAACTAAACGAGAAAATTGAACTGGATGATCACGACACTTTGGTTAAACATTTTTCTAAACTAGAAGTTGAGTATTTTAATTTACAACTAAAATATCAACATCTCAAAGAAAATGTCAAAACTTCAAATATCAAGACATCTTGGATGCTCCGAGTTTGATGCGATTTTCAAATTAACAAACGTGATGAATGATTCAAGCTCGATGCAACACGATCGAGAAAGTTGAAAGCCTAAATCTCTCAATTAAAGGGTCAAACGAACAATATGACAGCTCCCAAATGCCTCCTCCTTTAGATTCTCGAACTCTCAAACATTTCATCTTCAAAACCTAGTAAATGCTTTACAAAAGGAAAACGAAAGTTTTTAGAAGAAAATGAAAAGGTTAACGTCATTTCAATGAGTTATTTGAATCAATTAAAGTCACTCAGAACAAAAACAACGAACAAATAGCTTCATTGCAAAAGGAAATTGAGAATCAAGAGTCGTAAAAGGGAAAATGCCAATGACAAATGGGGAGAATGTTGTATCAAAGGATCACTCGTGTAATAAATATGCCTTATCTCGTGACATATGTCCTCCTCATCTAAGGAACAACAAACTTGCCATTCAAACATACTTCTCATCCCTTAAGGATTGCCTAGAATGTCTGCGTGAGATTGTTGAAGAGGATAAGCTAGAGAAACCTCATGATAATGCAATTGGTCATGCATGCTTATATGCCAAACGATCTCAAGAAATCTTAGAATGCTTGATCACAATATGCCCAAAGTCATTAGGTGAGAGAGTTAATCCTTTGATTCCATGCTCAATGCCTAAAGCTAAGTATGATATGCATTCGATTCCCAATGTTTTGAATATGAACCGTAGTGTACATTGTAAGTAGTTCGATTCCCGATCCATCAATGCTAAGAAAGAGAACTCAAGTGTGCCTTATAAGAGTACAAATCACAAGACTCTAGTTTTAAGAAAGTGAACCTTAGTGCACCGCATGTAGTTCGGATCCCAAGACATCTAAACAGTGATGCAAAGAGTAGTTAAACCAACTAATGTTCCCATTCCTCTACAGAGTAATCGGTGACATTAAACGGAGCATGTCAAAGTCTCAAGACAATACAAGGAATGATAGGACCTCTCAAGCTAAGAATGTGCATTGGAAGAAAGTAGAAGAACAATCTAGGAACTTTAAGCTTGAATTGAATAAAACGAATCGTGTTGATTCTAGTAGTTTCCATAGGCGCATCGTAATTAATTGAATTCGGATACTATTTGCAAACCTTGTACCGATGTCTCGCTTGAATTCGCTTTCTAATCATGAATGTGGTGTTACTATTCGCCTAATGATGTTAATTGTCCAGTTAATATTGTTAATGCTAAACTTCATGCTAAGAAGGCTAAAAGGCAAAACGAAAGAAAGTTAGAAAACAAAGGAAACCCACTGGGAAGAACATTCAAGAAATAGGCTTTTATTGGACACCGTTGGTCTTAAGACTAATCGATAATGCCCACTAGGAAATGGATGCCCACTGGTAGAACTATTCCTTAAGAAGTGATCACACCGTGAAGCAGGCTAATATCATCACTAGTATCGCATCTATTCACAACGACTCCATTGCCTCACTTTCTCGATATGAATGCTTCTATTTCGATGTGGGTGTTCCAAACATTGTTACTAACCAAATGGAACCCATTCTTGCATGGGGATCCCAATTATCCGATTATCCATTCTTGTCTCATGTTCAACCGCAGATCGCTCAAATCGCTCGTGGTACCGGACTCAGCCGTTCTAAGCATATATTTGGAGACCGGTCATGCTCATGAACTTCGTGAGCAAATTCATCGGATCATTAGATTTGGTAATGATCATTTCGGTGCTATTATGGGTTATGGAGATTATGTTGTTGGTGATAGTGTCATCTCTAGAGTTTACTATGTAGAAGGTTTGGGTCACAATCTTCTCTGTTGGTCAATTTCGTGACTCGATCTAGAAGTTGCCTTGTAAAACATATCCGCTTTGTTAGAGATCTTAATGGTAAGGAACTGTTAAAAGGAACTCGTGGGTCAAATCTTTATACCATCTCTATTGATGACATGATGAGGGCTTCTCCAATCGCTTGTTATCAAAGGCTTCAAAACAAAGTCATGGTTATGGCATCGTCGTCTCAATCACTTGAACTTCGGCACCATCAACGATCTTTCCAGAAAGGACTTAGTGGTAGGTTTACCTAGACTAAAGTATGAAAAGGATCATCTTAGTTCAGCATGCCAATTGGGTAAAAGCAAGAAGTATGCCCATAAACCCAAACCTACTAACTCGCACGTAAGTTCTTCATATGATTCATATGGATTTATGCGGACCTAGGAGGGTGCGAGAATATCTTTGGGAAGAAATATGTGTTAGTTGTGGTTGATGATTACTCTAGATTCATCGGGTCAAGTTCTTAAGGACAAAGGATGAAACTCTCGATATCATCATCAAACTCATCAAACAATTGCAGTTCGACTTAACAAAACCGCCGTAATTGTCGAATGCATAACGGAACCGAGTTTGTCAACAAACAACTTAATGAATTCTATGAAAGCGTTGGAATCACCATCAAAGAAGTGTTCCACGAACTCCTCAATGTAGCAGTGTAGTTGAAAGACGAAATCGGACTCGGTTGAAGCCGCTAGAACAATGCCGATTTACTCAAAGGTTCCAATGTTTCTCGGGTCAAGCAATCGCCATCGCATGCTATACACAAAATCGCTCCCTAATCCACACTATACATGGAAAAACTCCATATGAACTTGTCCACAATGAAAACCTAATCTCTTTCCTTCGTGTGTTTGGTGCCTTGTGTTATCCAACTAATGAGGGCCAAGACTTGGGCAAACTCGGGGCTAAAGTCGACATTGGAGTATTTGTAGGATACGCACCAAACAAAAGGGATACCGAATCTACAACAAAAGAACCCGAAATATCATGGAAACAATTCACGTTACGCTTGATGAGTCGACCGGTCAAATGGCTCCTGGACACTCCACCAGACCCGCACTTCAAGACAGTCCCATTGGTTCATCTCTTGTTCCAAACTCTTCTCAAGAAACTCCATATGTACCTCCATCCAAGATGATGTAAAGAAATTGTTTGATCCCATGTTTGATGAACTGTATGATTCAATTACTAATGAGGTGTTGATCCCACAATGTAGGTTGCTCATATTCTCGTGAATGAAGTCAATCCTTCAGCCTCAATATCGTTAATTCAAGAAGCACCCGCTGCGATCCTTCGCCTCATCAACAAATCATCATTCTTTAAATGTACATCATGGAAATGTTTCGCATCAATGATGAAGTTAATCCTTTGCAACTCCCGAAGATGCTCCATTTGAAAACATATTTGCTACTCCCGAATCATCATCGAACCATCTTCTTCAGAGACATCGACTCGCCTACCTCAATTCCTCAACAACCGCCACATGAACACCTCGTAAAATGGACTCACGATCACCCCTTAGACAACATCATTGGAAATCCTCTCGTCTGTATCAACACGGAAACAACTTGCAACCGATGCCTTATGGTGTTTCTTCAACTCCGTACTATCTAAGATCGAACCAAAAGATGTTAAACCGCCATGAATGAAGACATTTGGTTCAATGCCATGCAAGATGAAATTCATGAGTTTGATCGACTTGATGTATGGGAGTTAGTACGCCCGAGCGTGCTATGATTCTGACCCTTAAATGGATCTTCAAAGTGAAACTTGATGAGCATGGTGATGTGTTGAAGAACAAGGCTCGATTAGTTGCTAAAGGATATCGTCAAGAGGAGGGTATAGACTTTGAAGAATCTTTTGCTCATGTTGCTCGAATCGAGGCAATCGAATCTTTCGCTAACGCTAGTAAGAACATGGTAGTTTATCGATGGATGTGAAGACGGCATTTCTAAACGGAGATCTTAAAGAAGTCGCTCACGCCGCCCAACTGAAGGATTTGTGAATCAAGAGCATCCTACTCACGCTTATCGTCGAAGAAGGCTCTTTACGGTTTAAAGCAAGCTCCAAGGGCATGGTATGATACATCATCAAAGTTTCTTCTATCAACCGGATTCAAAGAAAGGAGCAGATTGATCCTACATTGCTCACCAGAAGTCGTGCAAACATTTAACTCATGTTCAAATTTGTGTTGATGATATTATTTTTGCCTCGACCGACCCAATGGAATGTGATCGTTTTCTAATGAAATGAGTTCAAAGTTTCAAATGTCAATGATGGGACAAATGTCATTTTCTTGGGATTACAAATTTCACAAAGTCCGGAGGCATTTTCATAAATCAATCTAAATATGCAATGAGATTTTAAAGAAATTTGGATTTGATTCAAGTGACCGCTGACACCCCATGATTGATCGAACCAAACTAGATGAGGACCACTCGGGGATCATGATTGACCAAACGAAATATCGTAGTATGATTGGATCCCCGATGTATCTCATGCCTAGTAGACCGGACATCTTGTTCATTGTTTGCATGTGTGCTAGATACCGTGCTAAGCCTACTAAAAGCACCTTGAAGCGATTAAGCGGGTCTTCGGTATTCAAGGAACCATCAATATGGGACTATGGTACCCAAGGACACCGGTATGTCACTAACGGCCTATGCAGATGCCGATCATGCAAAGTTGTCGGGATACACGTCAAGTACATCCGAGGTGCTCGGTTTTGGGTGATAAGCTTGTAAGTCGGTCTTCAAAGAAGCAAATGAGTACTTCTATTTCTCTCAGAGGTTGAATACATAGCCATGTCATCTTGTTGTGCTCAAATCTTATGGATGAGATCTCAATTATCGACTATGGCTTTGAATTCAACAAAATCCCTCTGTCTTGTGATAATAAAAGTGCTATTGCTCTCTCATGCAACAACGCTCAACACTCTAGAGCAAAGCATATCGACATTCGACATCATTTCATCACGGAACAAGTGGAAAAAGGTGTAGTGGAACTATATTTTGTGAGGTCTCGAATATCGTTAGCGTACATCTTCACCAAAGCTCTTCCAAGAGAACGTTTTGAGTTTATTCTTCCACGCCTTGGCTTGAAAAGCCTTCAACGAGATACACTCAAACGCCTTCGTGGAGGAAGACGAGGAGTAAAGGTCTATCTTCATCTATCTCTTGTATATATCTATTCGAAAACAAAATACAAAATGATAAAACCTTCAAAATCAAATAGAAAATTATAAAACTTTCAAAATCCATAAAATTTGAAAATTTCAAAAAATCTTCAAAAAATATTGTCATTTTGTCATGTTTCTCTCGATTCGATAATATCTACGGTCTTGATGTTGTCATTCAAAGAATGACACGGACTTTAGATGTTGTTCGAATTTTTTATTTAAAAAAAAAAAAAAAAAAAAAAAAAAATCAAAAATATTTTTGGGAGAAAGAAAAAATGGTTTATTGTCATTTTCGAGCAATAACCGGTTTAAAAGAAAGAACGAGCCATGTTTTATCATGTTTTCAAAATTCCATGCTCGATTCTATAAACATTTATCTCTTGAAAACTAAATGCTTTGAAAAATAACTCGATCTCTATTTTTGATAATCATCAGGACTTATTTGTCAAAATCTCTATCTCTCAATCAACAACCTATGTCATTGATTGAGGGGAAGAATGATTTCAATTAAATTTAAAAAGTTATTTGGCATTATATTGTTTTTCAAAAGATATACATGCATGTTTTATCAATGGAGTTTAAAGTCTTAAAATCCGATCAAATCAGTTCAAACGCTTTCATAATCAAGTCACAATTCTCCTTAAAAGCTTTCAAAATCAATTTAAATCAATAAGAGATCACAAATCTCAAATGATTTGATAATTGTGATCGGGGGAGAATGTGTGATTTAAACTGGATTTAAACTGATAATTAGGTAAATGGTTTTATAAGGATGTACATGCTATCCTGCCCACATGTGACAAACGATTTCAAATTTTCCATGCACATGTTGAGGGGGAGCATCTATCTTAAACCTATGATCCGATATGTGATCAACTTTTCTCAATGTGCAAGTTCCTCTAGTATGTGCAAAACTCTTTTCAAACCTCGAGGCACATATTGAGGGGAGCAAATTTATGGAAACCTCATCCTTCCCTAAATCCTATACCTACTTGATTTGATGTGGGAAGTGATGTTGATATCTTTAGAAAATGGTAATCAAAGAAGTTAATTCTTTCTCTTGCCTCCGTGTGCGAAACATTTTCAAATACTTGATGCACATGTTGAGGGGGAGTTCTCGTTCTAGAAATATCAAAACAATTCGGTACAAAATGCTTTGATAATATATCACAAGTATCTCGAATTGATTTTCAAATGGTTTCTATTGGATCCAATGGCGGATGAACAATACCAAATAGACCGACCAACTTTACTTTAATGTACGGAGATATAAGGATGATAAGGTTAGGTATTGGTTCCCATGATCCGCTGAACCGGAGGGATCTACCGAGGACAATCCACTAGCTAGTGTAGAAGTCCTTAGGTATGATGATAAAAGGAGAAAATGAGATATGGGAAGAGTGCGGACTAAGACCGAGCTAGTAATCGAATAAACCCAACAAGGTTCTAGCTATGAAGTCTCGTAAGCATGAAGGGGTTGAAGAATTAAAAAGAATTGAATGAGAAAAGGGTGAAAACAAATAGCCTCCATTTATTCAACCTTAGGCGTAAACCGGTTCAATTCATATGCTAACGATGGTAACATCGGTATTGAAGACAAGACGTCATGGACCCAAAGGACGCATCGCACTTCAACTTTCCAAACCACTCAAGTTCCTCTTAAAAGGACTTGTTTCATTCTCACGGGAACCGACAAGATCTATCGACTTTCTCTTAGAGATTGTTGATATTGAAGAAGGAGACCTCTCCATAGTCTCCGCATAGGATCCAAATATGCACAAATTGAGTCTAGAGCCACGAGATCATCAATAAATCTCATTAGGACACTTTCAATGAAGACTCTCTGCTTCACACAATGTGGAAAAGAGATTATATCTTGAGTCCCACGATTATCCTTGTGGTATTGCGGAACATCCGAGTGATGTGATTACACACTCACAATGAAGATGGAAAGCCTTCTCGAGCCAACATCAAACAAGCTCTCGGTAGGTGGCATGTGAGATCCATTATATGGATCAACCATGTGACAACCGAGCAGAAACAATGGGGCGATTCAATGTCTTGAATCAATCACGGTTCGAGTTGGGATTGACGGATACCTTTGAAAACCGGTCTTTGTGCTTAACAACTCTTTTCTTTAGCACATCGACCGTGTAATCGTTATTTCAAATCAAAGGTGTTTTATGATTGATAATTGATTTTCATTAAAACCTTCACAGTATTGCAAAAATAATTTCTATTGAGCAATACTCGATTGTTTTTTCAAATATCTTTTCATCAATCGGTGGACTTAAATTATTGGTTCACTCACTCCGTGTTGTCTTCTTTGAGACGTTCGGTTTGAGAACGACTAGTCAGTGCGAAACCCGTCAAGGAGATTCTTAGGAATCCTACCGATCACAGCGACTATATCGATCAACGGGAACCGTGGGCGTGTACCTCAATTCAACGAAGTGATCAAAGACACTTTCGTGCGATTTATTGCTAAGCTGTATGCGTGTACGCCGACGCTTCTGTTGTTCGTAATGAAGCGGTCAATCCACGACCACATGCTCACTTAACACATTCATCTCAAAAGAAATCATGATTAGTGCATCAATGACTCGATATTTACACTCCATGCTTCGCTATCGCGCCAATATCATGAATCAACTAAAGCTTCCGCAACTCGATGAGAAGATATCATGATCCGTAATGTGAGCATGTCGGTCCTAAAGTCACAACATCACATAATACCAAAACCATAAAGGATGTCACAGAGATTTTGATAGTCGATGATCTCAAATGATGGCTCAAAATTATTATCACGTGGATCAAGAAAGACCTCCACTTGGAGTATCCAAACATGCAATCAATGACTACGAGCTTATAAGCAAAGGACTACATCAAGAATGCACGAACAATTTTAATGTAATATCTTTTGTATTTAATGTAATTACGGTACATGATTGAGGTGACCTCCTTGGGGAGATTGTTAGAATTAGAAATTCCGGTATTAAAGAGTCGGTCACCTCAAGTATATGTAATCGTTAGAAAGCTCGTAGTCGTAGTTATTTTAAGTTAAACAAGATTTAGTTAAGTAACACCGTGGAGGACGGACGGTCTTTACCCATCTGTATGCCCGATCCACACCCGATGTGTGGCGCTTTATGTAAGACTATAAATACTCTCTACCTTCCAAGGTAGAGAGTTGGAGCTCATAATAATATCTTTCACTTTCTCTCACTAAGTTCCCTAAACCTCTAACTTTCTCTCTCTAGAATTCCATCTATATGCTACTTTGTGTTATGGTTTGATGTGTAAGTGAAAAGTTATATCTCTCCCTTACAATACATATCCTATCTTCTCATTTTTCATTAGTTATTAGTTTAATTAGTTAGTAGTTAAAATCGGTAGAAGTACCCCCCTCACTCTTATACCCCGAGATATTTACTTGCTTTTTAAAAAATATAAAAAGACTAAAAGGAATCTCCTCAACCTCACCTTCTCGTCATACATCTTGATGAGTGTGTAAATACTCATCATTTTTGTATAAAATAAACTGCAAAATCATCTGAAAACACTCAGAAACACATCAAAATGATCAAAATATCACAAATCAGTGTTTTATGTGTTTCAAATGCAAAATTATCAAAATCAGATGAAAAATGTATCAAGTTTGCAAAATTGGCAGTTTTAGTCCCCCAAGTTTCATAAATTGTCAAAAATAGTCCCTGAGCCATAATTTCAAAAGATAAATCACCAAAGGTCCTTTTAAAATCATAAGTTGTCAAATTTAGTCCTTTGGTGAAAAATATCGAAAAGTTTGAGAAAATTACAAAATAGTCCTTCAACTTTCAAAATTTGGCAGAAATGGCCCCTGGAAAATTGCAAAATGGCAACATTGGTCCTTATACTTTCTGAGAGTGTCACTTTTGGTCCCTTGAAACAAGTTTGATGAATTGGCAGCATAGGCCCCTCAAGTTTCAGGATTTACACATTGGTCCCTATAGTTTTAAACCCTCTAACCAATTTTGACCCTTTCACACTTGGACCCCTGTCAAAATCAATTGTGAACCCCTTGTATTATTAAAACCAGTCAAACCAACAACCCATCACTCTTCCCTGCTTTCCTCCCATTGTCTCGCTACCACCATATCCACCACCATTTCTCCACCAACTCACCCTATCACCTCACCATGTCCCTCCACTCTCGCAAGCTTCCAAGAAGCATTAAATGCTCCTTCACCCACCATATCAACCCCATTGGCTTATAAAGAATTTGGCGCCAAAACCATTTTGAATGGTTGAGATCATTTCAAGGCCATCCAATGGTTTAGATTGATGGGAAAGAATCAGAAGTGAGAGAAAATGAGATTGGGTTATAAAAGACAGCATTTGGAAGCAAGTTGAGTAGTCTTCTAGTTTTTAATTTTAAAATCATGTCGTTTTTATCTTAAATTTTGTAATTTAGCAGAAAACTTGTAGTCTTTTGTTATTTTGTATCAAGTTGAAGTTTTTAAGTGTATTGAAACTCAATTCAAGTACTAATTTCAGTTTGTTGTTACATCTCTCATTTATGTCCACTGTTGCAAATTTCCAAGTATAAATCTTGTTTACAAGCCTCAAACAGCTCATCTCTCAGTTCTTATAAGCTTATACAAGTTTATAATAGCTTTTTACAAGATTAAATTCTAGTTTTAAGTATATTTGGACATTGGTCAAAGAAAGTCAAACAGGGTCAAATTGGTGATGGAGATGGTCAAATGGTGAAGCAGCTATGGATATGGGTTGATATTAAGCTAGGTTAGGGGTTTGGTTAGGTTAGTGGTCCATTGTTTCAGTATTAGCTAACCATTGTGGTTTGGACCCTTTGTAAGTGAAATCTCAAGTTCTTTGCATTTTCTGATATTATAGTCAAAACTGGTTAAAATCTGTTCAAAAAGCTGTAATTAGGTTAAGTGAATGTGATTTGATCATTGTTACAAGGCTGCAAAGTGTTTGTCTCATTTAAGTGTTAAAACACTTTTAAAGAGGTGTTTGGTTTAGCTTATTAATCTGCATAAATGAAAGGTGCAGTGGTTAATGCATGTGGTGTTATATTTGTTTAGTTGTAATTAACTCATTCAAGTCCAAAAATTGCACTTGCAACTCTTAAAGTCAAAAACCGCCTCACCGATTTAATCACGACTGTTGTGTTTTTAAAGATCAAAGCATTTGTTTTGTGTTCAAAATCTATAAACATAGCTTGTACTAGCCTCACTTCACTCATAAACATCATAATCAATCATAAAATTGATCCAAACTTCACTTTAGTCAAAGTTCTATCATTTTCAAAAGTCAAAATTTCAAAAGTCGATTTGAGCAAAACTTGCGGTGATGCATGTGTTCCATTAAAGGTTTTCAAGGCCTGATTTTGGTTTACAAATAGTTTAATTGGTGATCTTTAAGACCTAGTACTGTTTTGCCTTAAGCTTTCGGATAAGCTTGTGTACAAGCTCAAAGTAAGGGCAGCTTGCTCGCTCCCTGTCTCAAAGATAAGTCGAGATTTTCTCGATTTGTGCAACAAGTGTACTGAGCTCATAAGAGCTCACCATGGCCTCATTTTTGGTTTAAGTACTCTCAACCAGGTCTTTTCAAGTCCTAATTGGTAGTTTTCGATGTAGTGCTTATTTGTAGCTTGTGCTTGTGCTTAAACTCGCACCCTAGCAATCGATTTTAGCTTATCATCATAACATCAAATCTGTGAAATATTGCTTATCAGTAGTTATAGCCTGTTGTTTTTAAGTGCATTAGGGTATATTTAGCTTATTATAGCTTCTGTATCAGTTTGGTAGCTTTTGGTGAGCTTTTGGCTTATCAAGTGCTTATTTCCATAAGCACTTCTATAGCAGTTGCATATTTCTCCACACAAGTGCCTGTTTTTCTAATTTTCTCATATTCCTAGTATTAATTTAGACTTTTCCTGAAATTCTCAGATTTTTCCTAGTTGTTTAGCTATTTTTCTTAATTTAAATTAGTTTTTAATCATTTTTAATTAGTCTTTAATACAAAAAATTCAGAAAAGGTTCAAAAAAATAAGTTTTCATTTTTCTTAGGCTTAGATAAATATAAAAAGTGAAAAAAGTAATTTTCCAAATTTTTCATAGTTCATTTGGTAATTTTTAGTGATTTAATTAGATTTTAATAGTTTAAAATTCCTAGAAAATAGATAAATAGTCATAAAAATACAAAAATAGTTTTGAAAAGTCTATTTTGATATTTTAGACTTTTCAAAGTCTTAATCTTATTTTTCTAGCCTAATTTCCTATTTTTTTGTATTTTAGGTAATTAATTAATAGTTAAAAATAGTTTTTAATTAGATAATTAGTCTTAAAAATAATTTTCTTTTTCTAAATATTTTCTTATATCATTAGGTTTGTAAAAATATCATTTTCATATTTTTAGGGTTAATATTGATTTAGTTTCACTTTTTATTTTGTACGTCGCGTAGATTTTAATTTAAACGTACGTTTTAGGTCTTAAACGTTCATCACTTTAAATATAGTGATAGCGTTTATTTAATAGGTTTTATCTTTTTAATTTTCTTTAATTTTCATTTAAGCCGTCTTAATTTGTTGGCTTTTCTCGTAGTTATAATATCATTCAGATCCATTTTCTGTTCAAATTCCTCGATCACTAGACGTTGATTGATCCATTGCATAGCTCGCTGGGACATAACGACCCGGGAGACCCTATACTCCTCGGATCTTAATTGCATTAGTGTTTGAGCAGCTTTTAGTCTTTTAGACTTGACTATTCAAAGACCAATCAAATTTTGGCGCCACGGGAGTCAGGTCGATCTATTTTCGTGTAGCGATTAGTTGTTTGAATCCTCACTCTTTGTTTATATCATCCATCTCTTTATATATATATATCCATATTTTCTTCTAAAAATCCAAAACCCAAAAAATGCCAAAAACTTATAAAACACAAAAATATTTTTCTTTTGTTTCTATATATGTATCAAAATAAAAATACAAAAGAATCGTCGTTTTCTCTAATAATTAACAACTTAAAAGATTACCACCGAAAACCAAGGCAGTGCACTACCTAACTGGGGGTGCGACCATAATAAGTTCCCGAACTAAAGATATAAAACTTGCCTTTGTGTCCTTGTGATTGGTGTACCTTTTTCAAAGAAGCCATTCATCTTGGATTATTGGTAAAGTTCACTGTTGTTTTGCCTCGATTTTGTGTTAATTGATTTTGTTGTGATATCGACGTTTCAGAACCAGAAACCCAAAAATATTCTTCTCACCACCATTTTTACAAACGTCTTCATAATTCTCATTCTCATGTGAAAGATTTTCATAATTCCATTTCTCTCCTTAACTCTGAGTTTCCTTAGAGTTAACTCTAGTGTATGCGCACTCGCTCTTCTAGATCTGTGAGCCCATTTCGTGAGCTTGTCAAGATTCCAAGAAGGCGTGTTCAGAGACTTTTCGCTCCAACAATCGGATCCGAGATCCGACTGCTCACACTACTCCCGCTGTCATGGCGGATGAAATTCCTATGTGTGAGCTTCTCCGGGCACCCATCGACGGGTATGGAGATGTTATCGCATGCCGACCATCGTGGTGAAAATTTTGAACTCAAGACCGGTTATCAATCTTGTAACTTCAAATCGGTTCTACGGTTTTGAGCGGGATGATCCTCATGCTCATATAAGATGGTTTAACAAGATTGCATCTACCATCAAGTATAAGAATGTCCCTTCCGATGTGTTAAGCTTCTTCTGCTTCCGTTTTCTCTTGAGGGCAAGCCCGGATTTGGCTTGAAAACAACCCCTAAGTCAATAGAGACATGGGAAGATCCGGTGAAGAAATTTGTGAATGAATTCTATCCACCTTCCAAGACCACGAGTCTTAAAATGAAATCATCAAGTTCACTCGTAAGTTTGATGAATCCTTGATGAATCGTGGGATCGTTTCAAGGAATTGCTTCGCAAATGTCCTCACCACGGTTTCTCCGAGTTGATGCAACTCGATACTTTCTACAATGGAGTGAGTCAATCGACCAAGATTCTCTCAATTCCTCCGCGGAGGAAATTTCCTAAGCAAAACGTCAAAGAAGCTTTAGCGATAATCGAAAACAAGTCTAAAGTCCGACCGCACGAAGCAAGCGGTTGTTTCCCAAGTCGGTGTTGGTCCTTCTTCTTCATCGCCCGTGAGTCGGCCTAGCACCGATGCTAAGATTGACAAACTCACGGAAGCTATTCAAGCTTTGGTTCTCTCTAATCGAAGAAAGTCTCTTTCCCACAAACTTCACCTCCTGCTGAAGTTAAGAAAGTGGAAGTCTGTGTTACCCGTGGTGGCCCCCATGCTTACTATAATCGTATGGCCACCGATGGTAACCCTTTGAAGCCAATCTTTGTGGGCGGATGTCTAATCAAGGAGGCAATCAATATCGTGCTCCTATAGACCCGAACCACCGCCCTAACCACTACTCGACCTCCGGTTTCAATCAAAACCAAAACCGTAATTTAATCAAAACAGACTAAACCAAGGTTTTCAAAACCAAGGTCATTTCAATCAAAACAACGGTTTTCAAAATCGTAATCAAAATTTCCAACATCAAGGAAATTACAATAGAAACCAGTCGTGGAAATTTCAACCAAGGGTATTATCATGGCAATAATCCGTGGAATTTTCAAAATCAAGGCCCTAATCCTAACAATAGAGGCCGAATTTCCCGTGCAAACTCAAGCCATTGTTCCAACTGGCCCATCATCCGATGAGTTGTTGAAACAATTCATGAAATCCCAAGAGGAAATGAATCGGTTGTTGGTCGCCCAAATTTCGACATCAAGAAGTCTTTAAATGATCGACCCTCGGGCTCAGGTACTCTACCTATCAACACGATCGCTAATCCGAGGGGCGATGCAAAGGCGATCACAACCCGAAGTGGTGCTTCATATGCTGGACCCACTATTCCTACTACCTCTTCTTCTTCTTCTCTCCCAAAGGTAGTGGAAAGTGAACCTCCTACACACAATGGACCTATGACTCCAATGCCTCCTCCTCCTGTGGCATTTAGTCAAGTTACCAAGGAAACAACGGACAAGGTGCATTATTCAAGCCCACGAAGTATCACACACGTCCCACCTTCGGTAGTCCAACCTCAAGTGGTCCGAAACCCAAGTCGAATCAAGGAGTTGTTTTGAACCTCCGTAGCTCTGCTGAGAATCGTAAATCCAAAACTTCTATTCCTTATCCTCACGGTTACATGAGCAAAGCTCCGAGAAAGCTAGTCATCGATGGAAAAATTCTTTCGATTTTCCAAGAACTTCACTTTGACATAAGCTTCATGGATGCCATCATGTTAATGCCAAAGTTTGCATCTACTCAAACATATGCCGAGCAACAAAGAAAAGCTATTTGAAATGGCTAAGACTCCTTTGAATGAGAATTGCTCGGTGTCTTGTTAAAGAAGCTTCCGAGAAGCTTGGAGACCCCGGAAAATTTCTTCTTCCTTGTGTTTTTCCCGGATGATTGAATGCTTTGCCCTTGCCGATCTTGGTGCAAGCATCAACTGATGTCCGATTCAGTGTGGAAGAAACTGCTCTTCCGAACTTATTCCTACCGCATGACTCTTGAGCTTGCGATCGCTCTATTCAAGGTCCTCTCGGCATTGCCGAGGATGTATTCGTGAAAGTAGGAAAGTTCCATTTCCGGTGATTTTGTGGTCGTTGATTTCGATGTCGATCATCGGGTTCCTCTTATTGTTGGTCGAGGATTCACGAGAACCGGCCGTGTTTTATCGATGTATTTGAGCAAGAGATCACTTTACGTGTGGGAAACGAAGTCGTTACTTTTAACCTCGATCAAACTTCGAGGTACTCCTCAAATTATGACATCGAATCGCTTAATCGAGTCGATTTAATTGATATTGCTTCGAGGAGTACTCTCAAGAGTTTCTTGGTTATCTTCATAATTTCGTGAGTGGGAATTCCAATTCCACCACATCTTCTCAACCTATCATTGCCGACTCTTCCCTCTCTCACTCCGCTTGAGGAGGTGACTTCCTTCCGAAGAGATCGATGAATTTCGCTACCGATGAATCAATTCGCACTGGGATTGATGGTGTTTATGATTTGGAGGGGATATTCTTTATCTTGAGCAATTGCTTAATGAAGATCCATTATCTTCACTCCTCCGAAAGAAATCACAAATGAGGAAATCAAATCGGTGCAATCATCTATCAAGAATTTCCGAGGTTGAACTTAAGGACCTACCTCCTCATCTCGAGTATGCATTCTTGGAGGGTGATGATAAATTACCCGTCATTATTGCTAAAGACTTGACCGAGGAGGAGAAAACTGCCTCATAAAGGTCTTGAAGTCACACAAACAAGCAATTGCTTGAAACTCTCCGATATTAATGGTATCAACCCCGAGTTTTGTACGCACAAAATCTTAATGGAGGATGACTTCAAACCAAGAATTCAAAGTCGAGAAGGGTGAATCCTAAAATTCACGAGGTTATCAAACAAGAGGTTCTCAAACTTCTTGATGCCGGTTTGATTTACCCGATCTCGATAGTCCTTGGGTTAGCCCCATTCATTGCGCTCCAAAAAGGGTGGCATTATCGTTGTCACAATGAAGAGAACGAGTTGATTCCAACTCGATTGGTTACGGATGGCGTGTGTGTATTGACTATCGAAAGTTAAACGAAGCCACCAGTAAAGACCATTTTCCTCTACCCTTCATGGACGGATGCTTGAGAGATTAGCGAGGAACGAGTACTATTGTTTCCTTGATGGTTTCTCGTGTTACTTCAGATCCCCATTGATCCGCCGGATCAAGAGAAAACTACATTCACCGCCCATACGGACGCTTGCCTATAGACGATGCCTTTTGGCTTATGCAATGCTCCAGCACGTTCCAACGTTGTATGATGGCCATTTTCCACGACATGATCGGGGAAACTATGGAGGTGTTTATGGATGACTTCTCGGTCATTGGGGACTCGTTTCATACATGTCTCTCCCACTTAGACAAAATGCTTAAACGGTGTGAAGACACCAATCTATGTCTAAACTGGGAGAAGAGCCACTTTATGGTCAAAGAGGGCATAGTCCTCGGCCATAAGATTTCTAAGAACGGGATTGAGGTAGATAGAGCAAAAGTTGATGTCATTGCTAAACTACCTCATCCTACTACTGTCAAAGGTGTTAGGAGTTTTCTAGGTCATGCCGGTTTTATCGTAGATTCATTCAGATTTCTAAAATCGCCTGCCTATGACCCATCTTCTTGAAAAGATGCTCCTTTTATCTTCTCTCCGAGTGCATCAAGCTTTTGAAACACTTAAGAAAAAGCTTACGGAAGCACCCATTCTAGTTGCCCCGATCGATTTACCCTTCGAGCTCATGTGCGATGCAAGTGACTTTGCAATCGGTGCGTCTTGGGGCAACATAAAACCAAACATTTCCACCAATCCACCACGCGAGCAAAACTATGATCAAGCTCGCACCCATTACACCACTACGGAAAAAGAATTATTAGTCGTGGTATATGCGCTTGAGAAATTTCGCCATATCTTATCTTGACCAAATGCGTGGTGTATACGGATCACTCGGCACTCAAATATCTCTTTGCAAAACAAGATGCAAAGCCGAGATTGCTCGCTGGGTTCTCCTCCTACAAGAATTTGATATCATCATCCGTGATAAAAAGGAGCCGAGAACTGGTGCAGATCATCTTTCCCGATTAGAGAACCTCACCAAAATGTGTTCGAGAAAAGGAAATTAATGAAACATTTCCTCTCGAAACACTCAATATGGTTTCTTTTCGTGGAGATTCTTCTACCCCATGGTTTGCCGACTTTGCAAATTACCATGCGGGTAACTTTGTTATGAAAGGGATGTCGTCCCAATGTAAAAATAAATTCTTTAAGGATGTGAAACATTATTTCGGACGACCCTACTTGTTTAAAATTTGTGCGGATCAAGTCATCCGCGATGTGTGTATGGTCGAAGCCATTGACATTCTCAAGGCTTGCCATTCTCGACCCTCTGGGGACATCATAGCCCCAACTACACCGCCAAGAAGGTGTTTGATTCGGGATTCTATTGGCCCACAATCTATAAGGATGCCCATGAATTCGTTAAAACCCGTGACGCTTGTCAACGTCACGGAATATCTCATAAAGGAATGAAATGCCAAAACGCCATTCAAGTGTGTGAGATTTTTGACATATGGGGCATTGACTTTATGGGGCCATTTCCTTCTTCTCACGGAAATAAGTACATACTCGTGGTCGTTGACTACTTGTCAAAATGGGTTGAAGCTAAGGCTTTACCCACCAACGATGCCCGAGTTGTGGTGAAATTCTTGAAATCCTTATTTGCTAGGTTTGGAACCCACGAGCCATCATCGGTGATCGTGGTACGATTCTGCAATGACCAATTTGCAAGAGTCATGCAAAAGTATGGTGTAACTCACCGCATTTCATCGCGCACCACCCGCAAACAAGTGGGCAAGTGGAAGTTTCTAACCGGGATTAAAGAATCTTGGAGAGGACGGTTGGTGAAAACCGTGCCTCTTGGTCGGATAAGTTAGATGACGCACTGGGCCTTCCATACGACTTACAAAACACCCATCGGTGCACTCCATACAAGCCGGTGTACGGAAGGCATGTCATCTACCGGTTGAGCTCGAGCACAAGGCATACTGGGCCTGAAGCATGCTAACTTTGATATTCAGACAACGGGTGATCATCGGAAAGTTCAAATGAATGAATTAAATGAACTCCGTGATCAAGCTTACGAGAACTCTTTGATCTATAAACAAAAGACAAAGAAGATTCATGACTCAAAATCAAAACCGCGTTTTCAACGTTGGTGATCGAGTCCTTCTTTTCAATTCAAGATTGAAGATTTTCTCGAAAGCTCAAGTCCCACTGGTGCGGTCCATTTACTATCGCTAAGGTTTATCCTTATGGTACCATTGAGTTATCTCAACCCGATGGTCCTAATTTCAAAGTGAATGGTCATCGAGTGAAGCATTACTTTGGAGAGGACATTCCATCCATGGTTGTCCCAGATTTACAAACTTTCCCCATGAACCAATGAATGCGGGGATCGAGTCAAGCTAGCGACTCGGTAATCAAAAACAGTAGCTGAACATGGGTTTTCACCCGTGTGTTCCATCCTAGTGTGGGGGAGTTACCCCACATGTTTTGTATATAAATCTTTTTAAAAAAAAAAAAAAAAAAAAAAAAAAAATCTTCTTTCTAAATAATGGCCGTAGTATTTCCTTTTACGTTTTTGTTTCGCATAACCGCGGTACTTTGAATATTGAGGCAATATTCATTTCTAAGTGTGGGGGATTCTCACGAATTTTATCATGTAATTATACCGCCTGATCCCCTGTTTTGGCCAAAATTTTTTTTGGAGTAAGTGTTCTACACTTTCTCATCAAAGTTATCATCCGCCTTGTCTCAGAAGGCAAAAGGATTGGCTAATCCAGAGCAAACGGCTCTTGGTAAAGATTTCTCAAATCCGCTTATATGGCTTGCAATTTGCCCAAAATTGTATGGTTCTTCACTCCCATCATCCTCAAAAGATAATGAGTTGGCTAGCCCGCAAGATTATGGCTTGTGGTAAAGGCAATGGAAAACCATAATTGGTAATCACTCACCAAAGATAATGTTGATAATTTATCTAAGAGTTGGCTAGTCCGTAAGGGTACGGCTTCGGTAAAGACAAAATCAAATCCGTTGAAAGTCGGTGGTTTGCTCAAAATCACATGGTTATCGGTGTACCATGGTTCTTACTTGAATCGAAACATTCGGCTACTAAGTAATGGATTTTGGTAAAGAGTTTAAAATCCATTATGTTTTCTCAAATCATTGCTAGGACTAGCAATATCTCGATGTGGGGATTGATGAGTGTGTAAATACTCATTATTTTGTATAAAATAAACTGCAAAATCATCTCGAAACACTCGTAAACACATCAAATGATCAAAATATCACAAATCGTGTTTTATGTGTTTCAAATGCAAAATTATCAAAATCGATGAAAATGTATCAAGTTTGCAAAATTGGCGCTTTAGTCCCCAAGTTTCATAAATTGTCAAAAATAGTCCCCGAGCCATAATTTCAAAAGATAAATCACCAAAGGTCCTTTTAAAATCATAAGTTGTCAAATTTAGTCCTTTGGTGAAAAATATCAAAAAGTTTGAGAAAATTACAAAATAGTCCTTCAACTTTCAAAATTTGGCAGAAATGGCCCCTGGAAAATTGCAAAATGGCAACATTGGTCCTTATACTTTCTGAGAGTGTCACTTTTGGTCCCTTGAAACAAGTTTGATGAATTGGCAGCATAGGCCCCTCAAGTTTCAGGATTTACACATTGGTCCCTATAGTTTTAAACCCTCTTAACCAATTTTGACCCTTTCACACCTTGGACCCCCTGTCAAAATCAATTGTGAACCCCCCTTGTATTATTAAAACCAGTCAAACCAGTCAACCCATCACTCTTCCCCGTTTTCCCTCCCATTGTCTGCTACCACCATATCCAGCCACCATTTCTCCACCAACTCACCCTATCACCTCACCATGTCCCCCTCCACCTCTGCAAGCTTCCAAGAAGCATTAAATGCTCCTTCACCCACCATATCAACCCCCACTGGCTTATAAAGAATTTGGCGCCAAAAACCATTTTGAATGGTTGAGATCATTTCAAGGCCATCCAATGGTTTAGATTGATGGGAAAGAATCAGAAGTGAGAGAAAATGAGATTGGGTTATAAAAGACAGCATTTGGAAGCAAGTTGAGTAGTCTTCTAGTTTTTAATTTTAAAATCATGTCGTTTTTATCTTAAATTTTGTAATTTAGCAGAAAACTTGTAGTCTTTTGTTATTTTGTATCAAGTTGAAGTTTTAAGTGTATTGAAACTCAATTCAAGTACTAATTTCGGTTTGTTGTTACATCTCTCATTTATGTCCATTGTTGCAAATTTCAAGTATAAATCTTGTTTACAAGCCTCAAACAACTCATCTCTCGCCTTATAAGCTTATACAAGTTTATAATAGCTTTTACAAGATTAAATTCTAGTTTTAAGTATATTTGGACATTGGTCAAAGAAAGTCAAACAGGTCAAATTGGTGATGGAGATGGTCAAATGGTGAAGCGACTATGGATATGGGTTGATATTAAGCTAGGTTAGGGGTTTGGTTAGGTTAGTGGTCCACCGTTTCAAAGATTAGCTAACCATTGTGGTTTGGACCCTTTGTAAGTGAAATCTCAAGTTCTTTGCATTTTTCGATATTATAGTCAAAACGGTTAAAACTGCTCAAAAGTCGTAATTAGGTTAAGTGAATGTGATTTGATCATTGTTACAAGGTCAAAGTGTTTGTCTCATTTAAGTGTTAAAACACTTTTTAAAGAGGTGTTTGGTTTAGCTTATTAATCTGCATAAATGAAAGGTGCAGTGGTTAATGCATGTGGTGTTATATTTGTTTAGTTGTAATTAACTCATTCAAGTCCAAAAAATTGCACTTGCAACTCTTAAAGTCAAAAACCGCCTCACCGATTTAATCACGACTGTTGTGTTTTTAAAGATCAAAGCATTTGTTTTGTGTTCAAAATCTATAAACATAGCTTGTACTAGCCTCACTTCACTCATAAACATCATAATCAATCATAAAATTGGATCCAAACTTCACTTTAGTCAAAGTTCTATCATTTTCAAAAGTCAAAAATTTCAAAAAGTTGGATTTGAGCAAAACTTGCAGCTGATGCACAAGTTCCATTAAAGGTTTTCAAGGCCTGATTTTTGGTTTACAAATAGTTTAATTGGTGATCTTTAAGACCTAGTACCTGTTTTTGCCTTAAGCTTTCTGGATAAGCTTGTGTACAAGCTCAAAGTAAGGGCCAGTTGCCCTGCTCCCCTGTCTCAGCATAAGCTGAGATTTTCTCAGTTTGTGCAGCAAGTGTACAGAGCTCATAAGAGCTCACCATGGCCTCATTTTTGGTTTAAGTACTCTCAACCAGGTCTTTTTCAAGTCCTAATTGGTAGTTTTCAGTGTAGTGCTTATTTGTAGCTTGTGCTTGTGCTTAAACCTGGCACCCTAGCAACTGATTTTAGCTTATCATCATAACATCAAATCTGTGAAATATTGCTTATCAGTAGTTATAGCCTGTTTTTTTTAAGTGCATTAGGGTATATTTAGCTTATTATAGCTTCTGTATCAGTTTGGTAGCTTTTGGTGAGCTTTTGGCTTATCAAGTGCTTATTTCCATAAGCACTTCCATAGCAGTTGCATATTTCTCCACACAAGTGCCTGTTTTTCTAATTTTCTCATATTCCTAGTATTAATTTAGACTTTTCCTGAAATTCTCAGATTTTTCCTAGTTGTTTAGCTATTTTTCTTAATTTAAATTAGTTTTTAATCATTTTTAATTAGTCTTTAATACAAAAATTCGTAAAAGGTTCAAAAAATAAGTTTTCATTTTCTTAGGCTTAGATAAATATAAAAGTGAAAAAGTAATTTTCCAAATTTTTCATAGTTCATTTGGTAATTTTAGTGATTTAATTAGATTTTAATAGTTTAAAATTCCTAGAAAATAGATAAATAGTCATAAAAATACAAAAATAGTTTTGAAAAGTCTATTTTGATATTTTAGACTTTTCAAAGTCTTAATCTTATTTTTCTAGCCTAATTTCCTATTTTTTGTATTTTAGGTAATTAATTAATAGTTAAAAATAGTTTTTAATTAGATAATTAGTCTTAAAAATAATTTTCTTTTTCTAAATATTTTCTTATATCATTAGGTTTGTAAAAATATCATTTTCATATTTTTAGGGTTAATATTGATTTAGTTTCACTTTTTATTTTGTACGTCGCGTAGATTTTAATTTAAACGTACGTTTTAGGTCTTAAACGTTCATCACTTTAAATATAGTGATAGCGTTTATTTAATAGGTTTTATCTTTTTAATTTTCTTTAATTTGCATTTAAGCCGTCTTAATTTGTTGGCTTTTCTCGTAGTTATAATATCATTCAGATCCATTTTCTGTTCAAATTCCTCGATCACTAGACGTTGATTGATCCATTGCATAGCTCGCTGGGACATAACGACCCGGGGAGACCCTATACTCCTCAGATCTTAATTGCATTAGTGTTTGAGCAGTTTTTAGTCTTTTAGACTTGACTATTCAGCACCAATCACATCTCTATTCTCTTAGAGAACGATCAACCCCTAGGCTTACCCATACTATACTGGAATGATTAGCTACACTGCCTAGACGGTTGTAAAGCTTGCTCACAGAAAAAGAAGTTTTTAGACCCCGAACCAGCTATCAAAACACCTTGTAAAAATTTGGAAGACTTAAAAGAGGAGCATTAAATAATTGTTGCTTAATGGATTCGAAATCCCCAGCCTTTGTTTCACCCCCACTTAAAACCTTCGTGTTTCAGCAAGTCCGTTAAAGGTGCGGCGATTGATACATACCCTCGAATAAACCGCCGATAATATCCCGCAAGCCCTAAAAACCCCCGAACATGCCTTTTATTTTTAAGAACCGGCCACTCACGTACTGCCAATATCTTCTTTGAATCCATTTGCACCGCGCGAGCCGAAATAATATGTCCCAAATACGCGAGTTCCCCGACTCCAAAAATATACTTCGAACGCTTCACATAAAGCTAATGCTCCTGTAAACATCAAAAAAACACACTCCAAATGTTCCAAATGCGAGCTAAGGGTCGTACTATAAACCTAGATATTATCAAAAAACTATCACAAATTTTTGTAAGAATGGAGAAAACAACCTATTCATAGTCGTTTGAAATGTTGAAGGTGCATTCGTAAGCCCAAACGACATGACTAGAAATTCATAATCCCCATCATGCGTCCAAAAAGCCGTCTTATACACGTCCCGTTCATGTACCCTAATTTGATGGTAACCTGCTCGTAAGTCTAATTTCGTAAAGATACTAGCTCCACCCAACTCATCAAACATCTCATCGGCCGTTGGAATTGGGAACTTATCCTTTACCGTGTCTGAATTGAGAGCGCGATAGTTCACACAAATTGATAACTCCCATCCTTCTTCTTGACGAGTAAAACAGGAAAAGAAAATGGGTTATGACTGAAGCGGATAACAGGTAACGGTATGGGCGCACATTTACAGGTTTAGTGTTAAGTAACAAATGAATTCTATGATCAACCAAACGGTAAGGTGGTAAACATGTAGGTACCTGAAAAAGAACATCAAACCTAGCTAAAAGTTGCTCAAGCTCTACCTGTATAGAAGACGTGGACACCACCGAAGCGGGCTGATCACTATCAGCATGCAAAGAATAGTCATGACATTCACAAATGCCATATACCTCCTCCATATCCAATAATGCTTGCATGCGGTGGAGACTAATCTTCTTCATGCGTACCGACTCGTCACCCCTCAACGTATAAGTAGTTCCCAAGAGCATGAATTCCATTACCTATTCTGCGTAGTCATGAGTAACCTTTCCTAACCATTGCAACCACTGAATACCCAAAACAACGTCAGGACCTTGCATAGGTAAGACATACAAGTCGGCTTCCATCTCCAACCCTTGCATGTAAAGAGTCACCTTCGAGCAAACATGCTCACACAACAACGACTCCCCGTTACCAATATATACCTTAAAATCCTTAGTTGCCTGGAGTGGTAGACGCATCCGTTCAACGACATCAACAAAGTTGTGCGTGCTTCCGTTATCAATGAGTACATGCACCCTGGTATTACCAATTTTCCCCAATAATCGAAGAGAACGCGGGCTGCCGTGACCCACCAGCGAGTTAAGAATAGAGATATCGTCACTCTCTACCGCCTCATCTTCATCCACGACCACTTCCTCACTTGGTTCCTCATCATTATCTGTCATGAGCAAGAGAAACTTACTCGGGCATTTATGCCCCCCGCGTCCATCGATTATCACAATTGAAACACAACTCTTTACTCTTATGTTCTTGCCGTTCGGCGGGGGAAATCCATTTGATAGCAAGTGGTTTCCCATTAGGGTTCACAGTAGCCTTAGGGAGAGTTGAAAGTACATGATTTTTGACACTTACACTTGGTGTATGACGTATTGATGTAGGTATTGGGAACTACCACTGGTACTCCCAATATTTGGTGCCCCAGACAACGTACCTTGATCCTCTAAACACGCCTCAGTGACTTGAGCCAAAACAAATGCATCGCCAAGGGTCATTGGTTTTGACACTAACAAAGCTCGTTGCAATGAAAACTTAAGTCCAGATATATAAAAAGAGATAAGTAAGGACTCCGATATGTCCGTCACCCTGTTCATGAGTTTTTCAAACTCACCTTGATATTCTGCAACCGTTCCAGTTTGTAACTACTTAGATGAAGCTCCTTGCAGATCCTCGTATTTTGAAGGACCAAACTAATTCTTAACGCTTTCCTAAAACCTGGCACAATCGGTAATTTGCCCGTACTTCATCATCCATCGAAACCACTCCGTAGCAGCCCCTTCGAGATTAAACCCCACGATTCTTAAATGTTCACCAACTGGAGTGTTGAGCAAGGAAAAGTATTCATTATAGAGAATAACCAGCGCTCATGATCATCTCCCAAAACTTTAGGCACGTCCAAGTGCATAGACCGTGGAAGCAGTGATCCTGGATCACCCCCACCCCCATGCCTGACTTGTAGAAAACTTTTGGCCACTTGTAATTCATCCCGCAAGGCATTGAATTGTTCTTGAAAGGTTGCATTTTGTTGTTCAGCCAAACTTTGAGCTGCGTCCTGATGGTCTTTAAGCCACAAATGAACCGTCTGTTCATCAAGGACCATGATGACAATGAGCAATGAAAGCACCAATGATACAACCTACTTGTATTGGTAGTAGCACCACTATAGCGGGTGCTGGCTCCTTAAGCAAAGATGAAGAAGAACAAAAGTTTAACACTAAAATCTAATTACTTTCATTCATGAACAAATAAGTTAAATACTAGTTAGGAGATAATCTCCAACTTGGACTCCAACACATATCCTAAAAATGACTTATACTTATCCTAAAACGAGACACACATATCCTAAACAAAACCCAACACATAAACGACTAGTTAATGAAAAGTTCTAACCAACCACAAAGTCCTTATGGCAAGTTGGTGCAACTGACACACGCTTCGTAAGCCTCACGCCAGGTCCATCCAGGGGCGTATCAATTCAAAACCCAAAATGATGATGATGATGTGGTTGATCGGTCATTGCGATCAGATGATATTGTGATCGATTGATAATGGATGTTGGAAACAATGTAACGATGCACATGCTGCCAATTAATTTATAATCTGCATCTCCATAAACTATTGAAGCAAATGAACCACAAATATGAATAATAAGTTTGAGATGTTGAAGATATGACTTTGAAAGTTGGCTGTTGTCAATCATAGACCTAACAGGGTGCTAGCCTTATAGAGCTTCAAAAATCAGAATGCTGCTAGGAAGGAAGAAGCCCAACTTTGTGAAATCCAGAGCCAGACAAATTCAAGCAAATCTTTATACGTTTCGCACCTAGAGGTTCCGGTGTATCACATGGATTTTTCCTAAGTAGTGTAAAGTTTTGCTAAAAATGTCGTTTTTTTTAAATGCACCTCATCCCAATTTTCATTTTTCAGGTATTCTTTAGTTTTAGTGAAACAAACGTCATAACATTTAGCCTTGAGTCCGCGGAAGATTATACCTATTAGATACGCACAAGTCATTCATGTAGTGTTGGAATTCTTCATGTATGAACCATTTACTAAAATCAGGGTCGTCTTTGAGGGTGTGCAGGTGGGCGACCGCTTAGGGCCTCAAAATTTGTCTCGTTAACAATTATATGCATGTGTACACATATTTTTCACGAAAAAAATATTTAGATGAGAAAATATCTTATATGGGTAATATGTTGAATGTTTAGATAACTAATTGCATTACATCCTATGGACGGTAACACTTTATATATAGCATTTACTCGTAATTTCGCCCAGGGCCCTAATAATGTGTTTTTCTTACCGTATTAAAGCAGCTTCTTTTAATTCCGAAAGAAACTTAATTTGCAGTTTGAAACAATGAGAACTTTGTATGAATTGTGTATATATAACTGCAAGTAAACTGTTCTAGTTGTTCATTTTCTTATAGAATTACCCGGTCCTATTATGCATAATGTTTGGTTTACATTTCCAAAAATGGTGGTTTGCTTAAAATGTAGATCTCAATAGCAATAAACTAAGCAAGATAGTAAATTTTGAAGTATTTAACTCAACCTGGAACTTATGTATAAGGACTGATATTGCCATAGTTGTATTTTGCAATTAAGGCTGCTTTTATCATTTGGTGAGAGTTAGCAAAAGTCTTGAAGTATAAGGGCTGGAGTTGACAACAAGTTAAAGATAAAGTCAAGGTTGAGGTCAAGGCTATTTAACCTAAAGATCTGCTTAGGGTTTTGCATTCTTGACATACGCAAACACACAGTTACACATAGTTGTTCTCTCTTGTTCAATCAAAAGATATGTTAAATTTGTTCTTGTTATTCATTTTGAGGTTGAGAGTTTGTATGAACTTTTGGCAAGATAGTCAATAGACTTGCACCTGATTAGCAGTGGCAAGTTGTGGGCTCTTGGTTTGTTACATTGCTTTACTGATTGAGATCAGTGTCTTTCTGATCTTGTTGTGGTTTTTGGTTGATTAATAAGAGAGGCTTGAATTGAGATTCAAGTTTGGTTTCTATTTTGTTATAAAATTTTATATGGTATCAGAGCAAGGTCTCTTATATCTTGCTCTAAAATCGGTTTCTTAAATTTTTAGGGTTTCAAAAATTTTGAGGGTTTTTCAAATTAATTTGATTAAAACACAATTAATCTTGATTAATTGGTTTCTTTTGAATTTAATTGATTAATCCTACAAGATCTAATAAAACGCCTAATTTTTCAAAAAAATTAGGGTTTCGGATTTTTTGGGGGTTTTGATCTTTGGCTTCGATTGGTGGTTGGTTGTTGTGTTCTTGATTGGTTTACTGGTTTTTCCGGTGAATCTTGGTGGTTTATTGGTGCTTTCCCTAAATCTTGAAATTTAGGGTTTGGTGGTTGTTGATTCTGGGTTGATTAAGATCGTGTGGGTTATGATTCTTGTCTCAAGAATCGTAACCTGGGTTCTTGTTCCGCTGCTTTCTGGATTTTGCGTGCACTGTAACACCTCTCGCACTCTTTAATTTACTTTCATTCTTATTTCTTGTTTAGATTGACGGGGAGTAGGAGTTCGGATTGTTGGAGTTGAGATTGTTTGTGTGTTGTTGGTGTACTGTTGTTCTTTATCTGTTTTTGTGTTTGCTTGAATCTTGTGTGTTCAGCCCTTGACCTACCACCTTGAGTGGCAAGGAAGCCTGGGAACTACCTTCTTGTCTCTTCTTGTGTGTTTGCCTAATTTGTTTTCATTATGTCTGTTCATGGTTATACTGATGATGAATATGAGGTTGATGAGCCTGTTACTTTGATTAGTAAATTGGATCTTAGTAATCCTTTGCATTTACACCCTAATGACTCTGCCACCTTAACTGTTGTGTCTATCAAACTAAAAGGGACTGAGAATTATAATGTGTGGTCTTGTGCTATGTTGTTAGCCTTAGAAGGCAAGAATAAAACTGGATTTATAGATGGATCTTATAGAAGATCTCATACTGATGAAGTCCTAGGTAGACAATGGGACAGAGTGAATGTTGTGGTATTAGGGTGGATTTTAAACTCTATATCAGAAGAATTATTCTTGGGGCAAATTTTTTCAAAAAGAGCTTCTGATGTGTGGACTGAATTAAAAGAAACATTTGATAGAGTTGATGGTTCAGTTACCTTTAATCTGCATCATAAAATTAACTCTTTATCTCAAAATGGTAGTTCTATTGCTGAGTATTTTAATAGACTGAGCACTTTGTGGAAACAATTTGATGCTCTAATTCAGTTACCTAGACGTACTTGTCATGCTGCTGAGGATTTTAAAAAACATAACCAGTTAATGAAGCTTATGCAATTCTTAATGGGGTTAGATGATTCTTACATGCAAATTAGAAGTAACATTTTGTCTAGGGATCCTCTACTTGATGTTAAAGGGGCCTTTGCTGTTATTTCTAGTGAGGAGTCTTAGAGGTCTGTGGTCACTGGTTCAGGTGCTGGGACTTCCCAAAGGTCTCAGTCATCTATGTTTAACTCCAGTGTGCCCAACAGAGGGAACTCTCATAGGCATGCTACTCTGGAGGTTCTTTCAGACCTACTAATGGCCCTAGGAATAGTGATAATAGAAGGACTGCTGGTGGTCCTGTCTTAGTTTGTGAGCACTGTGGTTTTAATGGTCATACCCTGGATAGATGCTTTAAGCTCATTGGTTACCCTGCTAATTTTGGTAAAAATAAAAGAACTGGTAATAATCAAGGTGCTCAAAACTTTAATAAAAGATTTGTTAACAATAACAACTCTGTTGGATCTAGTTCCACTTCAGCTTTCTCTGATGAACAGATTTCAAAGCTTCTTTCCTTGATTAAAGAAACTTCTGTTAATAATGTTGGAAATGGGACAAATGTTCATGCCAATATGGCAGGTATTGTTTTTAACAAAAGAAAATTCTTTAATCAAAACTTTCATAAGTTTTTCGGGCATAATAGTAAAATGAGGGTTGCACTTGTTGCAGCTGGTGTTATTGTTGATTCTGGAGCCAACCAACATCTGACATACACTGACAAGTTCTTAGTGAATGTCATTGACATTTCCAAACTTGGTATCAAGGTTTCACACCCCACTGGTACTGAAGCCTTAATTACCAAAGTTGGGAACATGATACTCACTAAACATTTGACTCTGTATGATGTGTTGGTTGTTCCTGAATATTGTGTCAGTTTAATGTCTGTTAATAAAGTGGCTAGAGATAGCAAATTTTTTATTGCTTTTGATGAAGCTAACTGTTATGTGTTACCTCAGGATTTGAGGGGGATGAGTGTTCTATGGATTGGTAGACAAGTGGATGGTTTATACTACTTTGATGGAGATCAAGGTACTGACCTAGGTGCTAAGAATTTTAAGTCTGTTTGTGGTTTACCTAAGAAAACATGGCACTGCAGGCTTGGTCATCCTTCTGACCAAGTGTTAGTAGTGCTTAAAGGTGAAATCAATTTTCAAGATAAAAATGAAATTGAGCCTTGTGACATTTTTCAAAAAGCTAAACAAACTAGAGAGCCTTTTCCATTAAGTGATCATAAAACTAAAAAACTTGGTGATCTTGTTCACTTGGATCTTTGGGGTCCTTATAAAATCAAAAGTAAAGAAGGCTACAGATATTTTTTAACTATTGTGGATGATTTCACCAGGGCTGTGTGGGTGTACTTACTTAAGAGTAAACATGATGCGTTTGATTGTATATTGGTCTTCTATAATCTTATTAAAACACAGTTTGATAAAAGTGTTAAGATTTTTAGAAGTGATAATAGGACTCAATTTGTTAATAATCAATTTTCGAGTTTTTATAAAGAAAAAGGTATTATATCAAACATCTTGTGCTTACACTCCACAACAAAATGGGATTGTTGAAAGGAAACATAGGCATCTCTTGAATGTTGCCAGATCCCTTATGTTTCAGGGGGGATTGCCTTTGTTTTTGTGGTCTGAATGCATTCTAACTGCCACTTACTTGATTAACAGATTGCCTTCTTCAGTGTTGAGTGGAAACTCTCCTTACAATCTTGTTTTTGGTAGAAAACCTGAATTTAGTCATTTAAGAACTTTTGGTTGTCTTTGTCTGGCTACTATCCTTACTAGCAATGATAAGTTTAGTAGTAGAGCAGAAAAATATGTTCTTGTTGGCTATTCTAATTTTCAAAAGGGCTATAAATTGTATAGTCTCAAGAGGAAACAATTTATCTTTTCTAGAGATGTTAAATTTTTTGAAAATGTGTTTCCTTTCAAGAAAACACTCTTCTGCTACTCCTGACCCTCTCAATCAAGGTTTAATTTCTTTGATGAAATAATATGTGATAACCCTGACACACCCAATGATGATAATACTCAGACTGCTACTCCTTTGGGTAACAACAGTCATAATGATCATCATGAGGATGATGGCAGCAACTCCTTGCATTTTGGCAGCCCAACTATTGACCAAGAACAGAGTGATTTGGGGCACTTTGTTGGTTCCAATGAGGTTGCCAGTGCAAGTGAGATGGTTGCAACAACTCTTGGTGTGAACAGTTCTGAGGGTATCAGTAGTCCCTTACCAGACCAGACAGAAGAGTTAGTTTTTGATAACAATGATCAGCCTTCTTTAAGAAGGTCTGATAGAACATCTGTTTTTCCAAATAAATATAAAGATTTTGTCATTGATTCCAAAGTTAAATATGGTCTTGAAAAGTTTGTTAGTTATTCAAAGTTTAATTCTGAAAATTTTTGTTTTGTTGTTGAGCTAAATAAAGTTGTGGAACCAAAAACTTTTAGGGAAGCTTGTAAGGAACAGCACTGGAGAGATGCAATGGATAAGGAAATGCATGCTCTTTATAGTAATGACACTTTTGAAATATGTGAGTTACCTGTTGATAGAAAGGCCATTGGAAATAAGTGGGTTTATAAGATTAAGTATAAATCCTCAGGAGAGATTGAAAGATATAAGGGTAGATTAGTTATAAAAGGGTATAGTCAAAAGGAAGGTGTTGACTTTGATGAAACCTTTTCTCCTGTTGTTAAGATTGTTACTGTTAGGTGTGTTGTTAATCTTGATGTTCAAATGTGTTGCCCTATATATCAGCTTGATGTTAACAATGCTTTTCTTTATGGTGATCTTAATGAAACTGTGTATATGACTCTACCTGAGGGTTACTTTGATGTTAATGATAAAAGAGTTTGTAGATTAAAAAAGTCTTTGTATGGGTTGAAACAAGCACCCAGGCAATGGAATGCTAAATTGACTAGTGCTCTTGTTGAGCATGGTTTCAAACATAGCAAAAGTGACTACTCTCTTTTCACTAAAAGTGACTTAGGTAACTTTGTTGCTTTACTTGTTTATGTGGATGATATAATAATCACTGGGAATAATTTGAAAGAAATTGAAAGGTTTAAAGCTTTTTTGAAATCTAAGTTTCAAATTAAAGACTTAGGAAAGCTTAAATACTTTCTTGGCATTGAAGTGATTGAAACTAAGCAGGGTGTTTGTTTAACTCAAAGGAAGTATTGTTTGGATTTATTAACTGAATTTGGTTTACTTGCTTGCAAACCATCTGCTTTTCCTCTTGAACAAAATTTGTTTTTAACTAGTGAACCTACTCTACATGATCCTGTGATAGATAACTTGACTGAATATCAAAAGTTGATTGGGAAATTGATTTATTTAACTCACACTAGGCCTGACATTGCTTATTCTGTTCACTATTTGTGTCAGTTTATGCATAAGCCTCTTAAGTCTCATTTGAAAATTGCACTTAAGGTTTTGAGATATCTAAAAGGTTCTCCTGGGATGGGTATTCATATTACCAGGTTCCCAAATGTTTCTCTTGAAGCATTTGTTGATGCAGACTGGGCAAAATGTGTTATAACTAGAAAGTCTGTCACTGGTTTTCGTTTGTTCTTAAATGGTTCACTAGTTTCCTGGAAAAGCAGAAAACAAAACACCATTTCTAAATCATCAGCAAAAGCTGAGTACAGGGCTATGGATTCTGCTACTTTTGAGGTTGTTTGGATTCTTAAAATTCTGCATGATTTGAACTTGGAACATTTTTTGCCTGTTAAACTTTCTGTGATAGTCAAGTTGCCATTAAGATTACAGCTAATCCTGTGTTTCCATGAAAGGACAAAATATTTGGAAATTGACTTACATTTTGTAAGGGAAAATTTTTTGGCAGGTGTCATTAAAACTGAAAAAATTCATACTACAGATCAAACTGCCAATGTTTTTACCAAGGGTTTAGGCAAGCTTCAACATAACAAGCTTGTGGGTAAACTGGGTATGGTTGATATGTTCCAGGTTAAAGTTAAGGGGGGATGTTGAAGTATTTAACTCAACCTGGAACTTATGTATAAGGACTAATATTGCCATAGTTGTATTTTGCAGTTAAGGCTGATTTTATCTTTTGGTGAGAGTTAGCAAAAGTCTTGAAGTATAAGGGCTGGATCTGACAACAAGTGAAAGATAAAGTCAAGGCTGAGGTCAAGGCTGAGGTCAAGGCTATTTAACCTGAAGATCTGCTTAGGGTTTCTCATTCTTGACATACGCAAACACACAGTTACACATAGTTGTCCTCTCTTGTTCAATCAAAAGATCTGTTAAATTTGTTCTTGTTATTCATTGTGAGGTTGAGAGTTTGTATGAACTATTGGCAAGATAGTCAATAGACTTGCACCTGAGTAGCAGTGGCAAGTTGTGGGCTCTTGGTTTGTTACATTGCTTTACTGATTGAGATTAGTGTCTTTTGGATCTTGTTGTGGTTTTTGGTTGATTAATAAGAGAGGCTTGAATTGAGATTCAAGTTTGGTTTCTCTTTTGTTATAAAATTTTACAGTAAAATTATGATCCAATTATGTTACAATGATCCTCGGAATATGACCATTGAGGGAATAATACAAGTATCACCAAGCTAAAGGCTTGATAACAGAATTTTGAAACACACAAATATGCTTAAATGGTTTAGCTACATAAAACAGTTCAATTTAATTCTGCATCTTTATAAGAACAAAGTTACTAACCACTAGAGTTTGTGCAAAATTAAATGAGCACCAAACTGAGGTATAAGAGTGATGATAGTACGTGGAGCATGTGAATATGACGGCGATAGCTCAAATGAGAAGCGTAATAGAATCATAGTGAGCGCCATTTTTGCTTCTAACACAGCAAAATTTTGTCCAATACAAACACGTGGACCCCCACCGAAGGGAATATACACAACCTGCCCCTTGGTTACCTTTGACACACCTTGTGAGAATCTTTCTGGATTAAACTCTTTTACATCGTTGCCCCAAATATCACGATCATGATGTGAAAGCATTGTGTGCAACTGCATGAACGCTCCGGCTGGTAGAGTAATGTTTCCTAATTTTGTTTCTTTATGAACCATTCGTGACATTGCTACCACTGGAGGGTAAAGCCTAAGTACCTCTAAGAAGATTGTATTGATCTGTAAATCCAAAAAGATAATTATAAACAAAACAAAAAATGATTGACGGTATTTAGAAGAAAATAAGACTGTAAAAATTTGGGAAAACTTACGACTTTGAGTTGATTCAATCCTTCCATATCCGGTTCTCTATCCCCGAAAACCTTTAAAACTTCATCCCTAGCGCGTTCTTGCCAAATTTGGTGTTGACCCAACAAAATCATAGTCCAAACAAGCAAATTTGCGGTAGTCTCTTGGCCTGCAAAGTAGAAGAGCTTACACTCTTCAATGACTTCATCAATACTCAGTCCATATTTGTTATTTCCTTGCTGTTTAATTTCTTTATTATTAGAGTCGAGTAGTAGGCCAAGAAGATCATCATTGCTGCTACTTTTGCCCGCTTTCATTTCAGTCACCCTTTTATCAATTATTCTGTTTATCAATCCCCTTACTTCTTGGTAAATTGCTTTCATCCTCTTGTTGCTTTTTGTTGGCAGATATCTATAAGATGGAAAAATCAATATAAATGAACCGTCAACTTAAAAAAGGATCATGTATATGAAATATTGTTGAAAGGATGTACTTACTGCGATCCTGGAATGTAGATAGATCGAGAAGCTGTAATGATTAACTCAGCTTGTTCTCGTTGAAGATCAAATATCTTTCTTCCTTCCACATAGCTACTACCAAACGCTGTGCGTGAAATTACATCACTCGTCAATGATTGGAGATGTGGCCACACATCAATTTCGCAAGAACTCTCTCCCTTTAATGTTTCTTCCCATTTGGTGATCATCTCATCACAACACAACTTAAAAGCCGGTACCATATGCTATAAAGAAACATTGATATCATATTCTGAAGCTTGTTCATCAAAAGTAATATTAAGGAGTTACAATTTCTAGTATATGAAAAACAATATTTCTCGGGACAAATCTAGAGGTCACAAAATAAGTTGGCTGAGCAGACTATAGGCTATGGATCAACACGGATTGGATTTACCATAAAACACTTTGTAGTCATTTTGTAAAGAAAAGAAGCAAAACCTTGAGCTTCTCGACATGAAAGGCAGGATTGATGATCTTTCTATGTTTCACCCACTTATCACCTTCAACGTCGACTAGACCTCTTGCTAGCAACCTTGTCAACGGGTTTCCTCCTCGTATCTTTTGAAAGTCTTCATAATTATTCAACATCTCTTTGATCATTGTTGGATCAGTTATGTGTAGTAAAGGTCTCGGCCCCGCCCATGTAAAACAGTTATTACCTATCAACCATTAAATGGTAAAACTTTTTATCTTAAATGGTAAAACTATGTATTTAAATGTCTCAAAACATACATTCAAAGTGTTAGCTATGTGGTTAAAGTAAAAGAAACTTATTGAAAGGACATACACTTATGACTTATGAGCATGTGCAACTAACTAAAGTGTTGAAATGATAAGATCATACCATGAGTGGTAACGATGCTATGAGCAAATGATAAGACTCGTGGCACGATATCATCGTCCAAATTTATCGTTTTCTTATATGCTTCGGTTATCATCTTAACCATGTCCTTCACATCTCCATACAAAAACTTGTATGAGGTTCCTTTAAGTCCTTGGTCTCTAAGAAACTTTTCCATCTTCTTTGGTTTCAACCAAACCCAATTTACAAACCTCCAAGCATATAGCACCACTAGCGCTATCGCAGCTAGACCGAGAACACGAAGCAATCCGATCATGTTTAGGATTGGTTCCATGTTGAAAATGATCAGATTTTGGTGCTTTGGTGAAGATGGAGTGATGGTCTTTATTGATAGATAGGTTTCACTCCAAGTCCTTGAAGTTTGAGTAGTTAAGTTTGCTTCATACGTTCTTGTTTGTTTGTTTCTCAATACGCGTACGCATGAATAAGTCGGCAAAAGTTCAACTAAAAGAATAATACTAACGTAAAAAACTTTGAAAAAATTTGGAACCGTTGGATATCCATATCAACGGGTAAGATTGTGTGGGGCTGTTTTATACTTATGGCACAATTCCAGTTCACCCATCAGTTGAGAAAAACGGATGAAAAGGACATAAGAGTCTTTTTCAACATAGGATGAAATCAGGCATGGGGTTAAAGGAAAAAAAAAGGAATTTCCAAATCACAACCTCCATGGCTCCATTAGGCTAGTCCCGGTCATGCAATCCCAGGACGACGCAGAGACAACCCGCGCCACGCCGCCTTTTCTCCAAATGACGCAGGACAACCCGGACGCCCGGTCGACGACCAAGATTTTTTTTTTTTTTTTTTTTTAATTCAAACATTTTTACATTAAATTTAAATTTCATTCAAATTAAAAACATTACATTCTGAAATTAAAAAAAAAAAAACATTACACTACAATTAAAAAAAAAAAAAAAAAAAAAAAAACATTACAATACGAAATTCAAATAACTTTAAAACATTACAAAACTCTTCATCGTCTTCGCCATCGCTACTATCGACTTGATTCATCGCTTCGACATGATGTCGACGATTTCTCCAAATGTGTTCGACCAAATCGATTTTAAGTTTTGATGAGTTGTTGAGTCCATTAGCTCCGAGTAACCACCATTGATTCGCATGTTCTTAGGGATCGTGATCTTGGTGTCCTCATTTTCAAACCATGTAGGACATATCGCATTGCTTGTTCGGATGATCATATTATGTAATATGATACATGTATACATAATATCTTGGATATCATTTCTAAAAACCCCAAGGCGGGAACTTTAAGCATTTTCCACTTTTTCTTCAACACACCAAAAGCCTGCTCCACATCTTTCCTTGCGGCCGTGCCTCCTCTTGTACAAACATCTTTTACGATCACCGTGGGAGGATTTGAAATAGACTTCATGAGAACGGACCATTGTGGATATATCCCATCGGTGAGATAATATCCCTTTTATAAGCCACATCGTTAGCCTCAAACTCAAGGTCTGCCGCTCCCCCATTTGATATCATTGAAAGCAAGTGAACGACGTAAAACGCTTACGCCGTTATTCATTCGGAGACACCAAGAACGCATGCCAAATCCATAAATTCGGGAAGCGACCGCCCAACAAAATGAATGGATGCGCCCGTGATCACCCCTACAATGTTGAGCTCTCTCACTATTCGGCAATTCTCCCACTCCCAACTTGTACAATCAATGCTTCCCATCATCCCAGGAAAGCCATGCTTATGCTCGTGATGAGCATATATTCTTTCAAGGTCAGAATACGTGGGTCTTCGCAAATACTCACGACCATATAACTCCATGATAACCTCGCAAAACTTACGAAGACATTCACAGGCTGTGGATGCAGCAATTGCCAGAGTCTCGTCTAGAGAATCGTGAACGGCCGCGTATCCCAATTGACGAATGGCGAAGAGACACTTGACCAACGGGCTAATACGTGCACGCCTCTAGCATCGCGGTTTGTCGAAAATAAGTAGAGTGATCGGTTATCTCGAACAATTTACGTGAATAGCTCTCTACTCATACGGAACCGTGAGAGAATGTTCTTCGTCGAGCTGCGGGTTTTCGGAGAAGTATGCCGCCACTAAACGATTATGAGCACCCTCATGATCCCTACGTATGTACCTTCTTCGGTTTTTGGTTGTGATGCTTTGTAAGCCTTCCAAGCAAAATCCATGCAAACTCCACAAACTCACTAAAACTTCTTCCTCGTCGGAAGACGAAGAAGAACCGAATAAATGCTCGAATGACGACATATTAAAATTTGTGTTTCGTGGGTATTTCGTTAGAATGGTTTATTGAATATAGATGAGAAATGTTGAGTGGTGAATTGTGTTTGAGGTGAAGTGGGTATTTATAGATGGGTAGATTTGGTTTTAAAAAAAGTTTTTTTTTGTTTAATGTTTACCAACGTTCTATTTTTGAATTTATACAAACGAAAGTGACAAAATAGAGTAAATAAGATCGGTTGTCCAAGCACTCGATATTCGGTTTTTTCCTTGCTCGACCGATGTGGAGACCGAACTCCACATTGGACACAACCGACCTGGACATCGGTCGAACATCATAAATTGCGTTGCCCAACCGATTTCAAAAGCACCACTGCGACAAGCCTTATATAATTATTAGCATTAATCTATGCAATTCCACCATGGCCCCATAAAAAATGATTATGATGATCGATGAGGATCACTTTCTTGTTTCTAGAATGAGTAAATTACACATAAATGGTTCTTGTGATTTGGCAAAAATTGCATCTATCATCTTTGAGAGTTTACAGTTGCATTGATAGTCCTCGTCTTTCAAAAAATAACACTTGTAGTCTTTGCATCTAACAAGCGCTAAGACTGACTGTTAAAGTAACTCATGTACAAGTCACGTGAGAATATTATAGTCATTTTTTATTCACTTCTTTTTCAACCTTCCAATTTTCTTTTGATTTTTTTAAAATTAATTAATGTTGAAGAACACTAATATTAACAAAAATTCATAACATAAAATAAACATGAAAATGTTTATTTTACTGCCCTTATTATCCTAGTTTGCTTCCGTCTCTCTACCCTTCATAGTCTCGGCCCACCGACACCTATCACCATCATCCTCTATCATCTCATTACTACCCTTATTATCCTTAACAACCAAATCCTTCATACTCTTTGAGTACGTAATTCACAAATTCCCCCAAATTTGAAACACCTATATTTGAAACCCTAATATATAAATTCCGGTTAATTCGATTTGATTTTAAATCTTATTTCCAATCCGGCTTTAGGTTCTTGCGAGACTCGCAACAAGCGAGTTGGTCAATCACAGACGCAGTGCATTCATGTGATGTCCAATCAGTATTTGGTAGTTCGGAGGATGGAAGTGTGTATGTCCTAACAACAAATCAGCTAAGATTGAAGTGTAAAATCCGTTACGCAACATATGTACTATCTAACTAAAAAAGACTATTTTGGTTCACATAATTTAATCCTTCATACTCTCTGAATCCGTAATTCACAAATTCCCCCAAATTTGAAACACCTAAATTCGAAACCCTAATACATAAATTCCAGCAAATTCTATTTTTGAATATTATTTCTGATCCGGCTTTAGGTTCTTTCGAAACGCGTAACAAGCGAGTTGGTCAATCACAGGTGCAGTGTATTCATGTGATGGCCAATCAGTATTTGCTAGTGCGGAGGATGGAAGTGTGCATGTCCTAACAAAAAATCAGCTCAGATTGGTGTGTAAAATCCATTACGCAACACATGTGCCATCTAACTAAAAAAAAGACTATTTTGGTTCACATAATTTATTTTGTTGAGATTAGTGTTGAATCATTATGTGAAAGGATTGATTTGGTAAATTCATGATGTGTATATATTCATGAAATGGATTTAAAGTTTGAAAGTTCAGTTAAAATAAATACAATTAGAAGAAGAAAACGCTATGTTGAAGATGATGGTAAGATTACCAAAATAGCCTCACGCTCCTTGCATATGAGGATGTTAATGGTCATTTTTAACGTTCGTTAGACGCAAGGACTATGAGTGTTATTCTTTGTAAAGATACGGACTATCAATGCAATTTTAAACTTTCAAGGACGGTAGATGCAATTTTCGCCAAATCACAAGGAGCATTTATGTAATTTACTCTTCTAGCATAGATAAAAGACCATCTAAAAAACACTCCGCGACTTTTAGTTGTAGAAAAATTTAATTGTTTTTCATTTTAGATTCTTTAAGAAGGATATGGTTTTTCTTTTATAGAGATGAGTTGAGAATTTTGAAAACCCTTTTAAATAGAGTTATATTTTTTCTTTTTTAAAAATATGAAAAGATGTTTACCTAGGATTGCAATGGTGGGCGACAACGGCGAGGATGGAAAGTGGAGATATTACTAATGGTGATTAGGGTTATAATGAGATATTTTAAGGTATATTGTGAATCTCGCTTTTTTTGTTAGATTTTTATTTTTCTACTTTAAATTTGAAAAGTGAGAAGTTCTTTAAAAATTGTCGAAAAAAGTATGAATAAACGGGTTTTTAGTTTTTCATTTTTGTTAAACAATTTTCAAGAAAGATGAGATATTTTTCAACAACTAAACACACTTTTATTGGTGCCTCGACTTAATCATGGAATGATTTTAACGATCAAAGTTTAGTACTTCAAACATATTTCATTTTGTATACCGCTTTCTATTTTTTTGATTGATATATTCCAAAATTTGATTTAATTTACATTTTCCTTTTTGTTTTTGTTTTTTGGTTTTCCGGTTTTGTTAATGATCGATGATAACAAAGATTATTAATAATGCTCATGAGTTAAACAAAGATTTTGATGATATATTGTGATGAAGACGATATGAAGCACCTAATAAATGATGCAAAATGATTGATGACGATGATGCAACATTGATGATGGTGATTGTTGGAATCACTCCTAAACAATATTTCAAGTATTTATATTTCATATGTAATAGGTAGCTTTATTATGGCCTTTATGTTTGTTTAAGGTCAAGCTTATGTAGAAGGCCCATAAGCTTGATCCAAGCCCAATAAGGAATAGGGAAGGAGAGGGAGTGTTGCCCTAGCTCCTTGCCTATATAAACTCTTGTAAACCCTCATTTGAGGGTTGGTTGTTCAAGTTTTCTTTTCACACATTCACCTACGCCTAACCGTGCCTCTCTTATTGTGTGTGTGTGCTTGTTTACTTGTTCAATCGCCTTATCTCTTCTCTTATAAGCTTGTGTTGTAAAACTAGTGACCTAACAGTGGTATCAATCGCCAAATAGTTGGGTGTACTCGTTTTGTTTTTGAAGTTTTTGTTTTGCGTCTTACGCGTAAAGGTAACACAATCTTTGGTTATCTTAAAAACTCGTTTTTTACACTTTTTAATCCAAGATTCTTGTACTTTCAATGTTTTGAGGTGTTAAAATACTTGTTTTTGACAAAAAGTTTCAAACTTTACTGGATTTACGCTTTTAAGCTTGTTTTTGTTCGTGGGTGTCGTTTTACGCAGAACCCGCTTAGCGCTTTGGTACATCAAAATTCACACTTTTGTGTTCTTTTGGTACTATTGAAGCTATTCCATAACAAAAACCGATTTAGAAACACATTTGGGCAGAATCAAAGTTACGAGTAATCCTACGCGTATCAAAACCCTAAAATTACGCGTAAGATTGTTCCTTGGTTTGATCTTCAATTTTCGGTTTAATCCGTGTTTTCTTACTTGGATAAGTCCGAAAATACGTCGACTTTGGATATCTTTTGCTTTGTGAAGTGTAAAAGATCATTTGGGCAAAACCCTAAAATTACGTGATAAGCATAAGCTTACGCGTGAGAATTCCCACGCATAAGATTCCCTTTACGCGTAAACTACGGTCACGATAAGGTAATCCTACGCCTACGCTTCTACGCCTAACTTTTGTCTACGCTTAACTTTAGTGTTTTCCCTACTTACGCGTAAGCTAAAACCTACGCGTAACTCCTTATTGTTACGCGTAACTTTTGGTGTTTTTACGCATAAGTGCTACTTGGTTCCTGTCCTTTCTACGCCTAAGGACACTTCATCAACAAAAGGTTCATTCGACTACAAAGATCCATTTTTACCACACAAGTTTATCATCATGTCTCAACCACCATACTCTAACTATTTCCCTCACACTTATAATCATCAACAACAACAACAATTAACTCCACAACATCAACAATGGAATCAACAACAAGCCATTTATCAACAACAATTTAATCAGCAACATACTCCACAACTTGGTGCAATTCCACAACCACAAATGGTTCAACCACCACCAAGCCTTCAAGCTCTACCCTACACAAACGATTTCAATCAACATCCATCACGAAGCACTATGAAGGAACCCACTTGGTTTGCAAAGATGTGTGAAGCTTTAAGCGACCAACAATCAATTCATGAAGTGGATCACTGATAGACCTCCAATGCTCACTCCGTGAAACTACGATCAATGGGTGATAAGGTTCTTTAGGTTTTGTGATCTAAAGAAGCCACATGGAAAGTTCTTAAAGAAGGTTATCTTGGAAGGTCCATTTGAGATGCCTACCGTCATTGTGCCGGAGATCCAGCTGCATTGCTCCACCAAGAGATGAACAAACCAACATTGCTCATTGTGATTTAAATCCCTGAACTTCTACACTATGAAGTCGATGAACTTGCAATGGAATACATCCTCTTAGGATTACCAAACCCAATTCTTCGTAGTGTTGATGCTCAAAAGATCGCACAAAAGATGTGGGATCATATTCGCCTTCTTATGGAAGGATCTCGACTTAATCGGGAGGATTTGGAATCCAAAATTTACTTGGCTTATGAACACTTCATGATTGAACACGAGAGACACTCGAGTCATATCATCATCGATTTTCGACATCATCAATGATTTGGATAAACACAACATCATCATGCCAAGAATTGCGATTAATACTAAGTTCCCGAGTAGTCTTGGTCCGAATGGGAGAAGTATGTCATTTTCTCCGTCAAGCGAAGAATATGCATCATTCTACTTATGGATTGTTGTACGATTACTTGAAGCCTCATGAAAAGGAAGTTGATCGGAAAGGATTCTCCGTGCTCAAATTGCTAACAATCACAACCGGACAATCAACAACTTGCCTTGTATGCTCAATGAATTATCCTCTCAACCAAAGAACTCAACTAATCGCTTCCAACACACCTTCACAAAGAACAAACTCAACCTCAACAAAATCAATTGGTTCCATACAAGAATAATGCTCAAGCATATGTCGTTGAAGCTACCGAGGAAATCGATCCGCTCAAGCATTGCAACAAGGATTTGTATGATTGCTAATGCTTTTGGCGTTACACCAACAAATCCAACAATCGATTCGTTCCTCATCTAACACACGGACTCAAGTCGTTGTAAACAATGGACGTGTTGAAGTTCGAATCGTGATTATGGTCGCCGATGGGCGGTGGTCAAGGGTTTAATCTTGTGGGTAGGAATAACAATGAGCTCAAGTGGTGGAACAGAAATGCTCAAAATCGGTTGAATGGTCTTAGATGCTACAACCGCAATGAGAAGGACACTGGCTAATGCATGCCCAAAGCCAAGGACTAGGGGCGTGCTTATTTCAAAGAGGCTTTACTTTTGGCTCTTAAGGATGAAGTGGTGGATCTCTCACGGACAAAGAACGAGCTTTATGGCGGATGCGACTCGGATGATGATATGGAGGACTTGCAAGCTAATGCATTTGTTATGTTAATGGCTAATATGCATGAGTCGCACATGAGTGATACAGAGCCCAGTATGACATCGATGGCTTGTCTCGTGTACCGAACAAACCATCATCATATCTCGAACTAATATCTCCGCCTAATATTCGAATCCCAAGACGGATCGATCGCTCAAAATGAGTCTTCTACATACATTTCGACGATTTTCAAGTTAACCTCAGAGTTACATTTGACAATCAAGATGAACTTATGGTTCCTTTGATAATCAAATTGACTCCGTGGTCGTACTTGAGGATCTAAAGAATGATCATGTTGAGACTCACGTTGAACAAGATGATCTGTTGCCTCATCCGGATTTTGCTCGGTTAATTCAAGACCATAAAATCAAAATGGAGGAATGTTATGCATTAAATCAATCCTTAAAAAGTAAAATGCATCGTTAACCAAGGATTTTGAATGTTTACAAATGCAACTCAACTTTTTCAAAACTCAAGAAAACCGTGAAAAGGTTTTGAAGCCGCTTTGCAAAATCTCATCAAACGAAAAATATTTAGAGAGGATCGTGATCTAGCCGCCTCGAAGAATGCTTTGTTGTGCGAATTAGAACAATCAAACATGAACATAAAAACAAATTAACACTCTCACCTTGGAAAATCAAAAGCTAAGGTGAGTTGTTAAATTGTCAAAACAGATTCTCCGTGATACAAAAAGCATTCAACGAATCGGTAGATGACCTTCTTGCGAAATTCTTTGTTTGCAAAACAAAATTAAAGAGTTTAAAACTGTTGTTTACAAACATGGTGAATCAAGAATGACTATTGAAAAGTTTACCTTAAAACCCAATCCAAATGGATATGGAAAAATCTAGGCGATTACAAACCAAAGCTTTCACTAAAAATATTCAAACCAACTCCACGAAGTTTCCAGTGCATAATACAAAATTGATAATCTCGTCATGAGTGTTGTTGAATATCATCGTCAAGAGGAATTAGATGCGAAGACGCGAGTCGATCAAAATTAAAAATGTTGTTTACAACAAACCTTTAATTATAAAACGCGGTCACTTTCACACACCAACGGATTCTTCTAACACACCAAGGGTTATCATCAAAACACCGAGTCTTCTCATGTTAATCCCAAATGAATTTGCACAAACTTATGGTCCTTTACCTTCCATTAGTGAAGTAAACTCAAAACCCGAAAATCGAAAAATCCTTCGATATTTTGACATTTTCATGGTCGACCTCAAAATTTTACAACATGAGATAGAATATCGATCCGAAATCAAAGTTGAACATTTTCAATCGCCTCTGCGCGAGAACAAAGAGACATCTTTCGTAAATTTTTTACCTAATGTTAAAAACTTGAAAAGTTGTGCAATTGCTTGGGAAAAGGATTTTCATAAGGAACTTGGGGTAATGAAAACGTTTTCGAGAAAATAGAAACATCTATTTTGAACACAAAAGCAAAAAGAAACTATTGCGAAAAGATGTTGATCGACTCTTGGAAGATGTTATCTGTACGATATCCATAATGTTGTGTTACTTCATGCCTTGCCATTTGCATCGATTATATCTCTGCCGATATTGTTGAAACTGTTGTAATCTGTTGAGAACACCGATAATGTGCTTCAGATCGAGTCTTTAAAAGTCGAAAATAAACGATTACACGGAAATTTACAATGCAAAACGTCGTCTTCATTGGTGTGAAAAGATATTCACAACCATCAACTTAGTTTTCAAAAGAAAATCGCTCAATTGAGTGCAAAATCTTCGATCCTAAAATTGAGCAACTGGATGATCAAAACGTGTCTTTGAAAAGTCAAATCTCAAAATATGAACAAGAACTTTTAAAAGTTAAACAGAATATGGTGTCATATTTGATTTACTCAAAAGACTCAAGATGAAGCATCAAACGAACTTGATCACTATCTTGCTCACACTAGAGAAGTCATGAATTTTCTTTGGTAATATTCGCTCGAAAATCAAGATCGATTCACACCATCTCTAAGTTACGGAAATGTTAGGAAAGTATGAACAACTTCCGCCATCGTGATTAAGAGATTAGCACCAGTCACACTTAGTAATCGTGAACCAAGAATTCCACCGCCAAATCACAAGTTGCTAATGTGTTTCCTCTCGAAACAGAATAGTTGCATCTTTTCCAAACGTCCGCACTTCACAGCCTAGGAGCACTCAATCAAGAATAGGAAGTTGCGACCTAAGAAAAGATCAATAAGGAATGCTAAAGTAGAAGAACACCCTAGGACTCGAATAAAATCATGTTGCTTCCACTATAGATGTTACGTCGGCAAATGTAATAGAAATAGTGATGTAACGAATGCTAAACCGTTAAGTACTTTTGATACTCAACTGATGCACCTTGTGTTATTTGTCGAAAAAGTATGAATTCGATTGTCATGACAAATGTGTTGCTAAAGCTATAATCTCTAGATTACGAATCCTAAGAATCGGAATACCTCTAGGCCCACTAATCATTCTAAGTCCGTGCTTGGTAAACCACCTTCTTTAGATTCTAAGGCAACCATTGCTATCACAAGAGCTACCGCTTCACCTCCTAAGAATGTAGTACCACCTAGTGCTTTCACTAAGACTAAAGCAAAGAGTAGTTACAGATGGCGAAATGGATATATAACACACTAGGATTTAAGTGGATGCCTAAAATTCTCAATGTGTGTATGTCTAATATATCGCTTGGAACCCTCTAACATTTCGGGTTCCACATCTACTTCTATTCCATCCGTGTCGCCGTGTGTAATGCGGGTGATATGATCATTCTCTGATTGTTGATAGCGGATGTTCCCGACACATGACAGCAACCTTAAACTGTTATCAAACTTTATTGCAAAGTTCATTGGCACCGTCGATTCGGAACGATCACCGCAGCAGACCATCATGGGCTACGGAGATTATGTTAATGGGAACATCGAAATCGGCAGGTTTACTATGTGGAAGGCCTCGGTCACAACTGCTTTCGATGAGGTCAATTTTGTGATGGAGATTTGGAGGTTGCTTGTGGAGAAAACTTGTTTCATTCGTGATCTACATGGAAATGACCTTATGTCCGGCTCGCGTAATTCTAGTCTATACACTATCTCTATGCAAGACATGGTTGCTTCTCTCCCATTTGCTTACTTTCAAAGGCAACATCTACAAAATCCGGCTATGGCAACCGTCGTCTCTCACATCTAAACTTTCAAACCATCACCAACCTTGCTCGACACAAACTAGTTGAAGGACTCCCACGATTCCGGTATTCAAAAGATCACCTTTGCTCACCTATGAACAAGGGAAAAGCACTCGTGCTCATTTTCCTTCAAAGGTGGAACACTGACTCAAAGATGTGCTTCATCTTCTTCACATGGATTTGTGTGGCCCGATGCGTGTGCAAACGGTCAACGGCAAACGCTACATCTTAGTAATTGTTGATGACTTCTCACGATGGACTTGGGTCTACTTCTTCGTAGCAAAGACCAAGCTCCACAAATGATCATCACCTTTCTCACAAAAATACTGTGTTCAACTCCGCAACACCGTCCGAATAATCGTAATGCATAAAGGAACCGAATTTGTTAACAAAACCCTTCGAGAATTTTATGAGAAAGTGGGAATTCAAAGATCAAACATCTATTGCACGTACACCGAACAAAACGGAGTTGTTGAAAGACGAAACCGAACGTTAGTGGAAGCGCAAGAACAATGTTAATCAATGCTAAACTTCCGGATTACTTATGGGTAGAAGTCGATTCATCGCATGCTATACTCAAAACCGTTCTATGATCACAAAACGCCACAACAAAACACCTTTCGAGCTTGTCCACAACTATAAACCGAACCTCAAACACTTTCATGTATTTGGATCCCTTTGCTATCCGAATAATGATCGTGATGATTTTGGAAAGCTCAAAGCCAAAGTCGATATTGGAGTCTTTATTGGATATCGTGACAATTCTAAAGGTTTCCGAACTGAATCGCCGAACTAAGGAGGTAATGGAAACGATTCATGCTCATTTCGATGAACTCACGGAAATGGCTTACGAGTATAATGACTTAGAACCGGTTACAACCGCTTAAACTTCCTCAACCCCATCATCACCAAGAAAGCCCTCGCCTAACTCGTCAACAAATGGAAAGGTTATTTTCCTCCTCGCTCGTGACGATATTGATGAACGTGCTCTGGTGTATCCATTGTTTCCATTGCACAAACCGATAACATTCATATATCCGATACACTGCTACAACAACTATCGTTGAAGATGCACCTACACCAATTGACTCAACACAACAGATTGAACATACCGCCTCCAACAATGATGAACCGGTGATGATATTCGAATGAAGTACCCCACCGCAGATTTTGATCCAAATGCGTTCTTCAACCCGTTTGCCAATGAGACAACCGCACGGATGTTGCGGAATCTTCAACAAACCATTTGAATCCTCGAATCTGCACAATGTATACCAACATCAACCTCTACACATAGATGGACTAAAGACCATCCTCCGCTAATATTATTGGCAACCCGAATCAACCGGTCGTTACGAGACAACGTCTTCACTCGGATGGTGAACACCGCATTTATGCACTCACCGCTCCGCTAATCGAACCTAAAAACATTAAGGATGCAATGACAAAAGACAACTGGATTGAATCCATGTAGAAGAACTCAACCAATTCAAACGCCTTGAAGTATGGGAATTGGTTGAAAGACCAACAGGGTCTACGTCATTGGTCTAAAATGGATTTGGAAAAACAAATTGATGTCAAGGAATGTCATCCAAACAAGTCACGCCTAGTTGCTAAGGGTTATCGTCGGGAAGAAGGAATAGACTTTGAAGAATCTTTTGCTCGGTTGCTCGTCTTGAGGTCATTTCGGATATTCCTCGCGTTCGCGACTCATATGAATATGACGGTCTATCGATGGATGTCAAAACAGCGTTTCTCAATGGACAACTTAAAGAAACGGTCTATGTCACCCAACCGGATGGATTCGTTGATCCCGAGTTCCCGAACCATGTCTACAAACCGAACAAAGCTCTTTATGGTCTCAAACAAGCCCCTCGGGCATGGTACGATAAGCTATCATCTTTCCTCATTGCCAATAATTTCACCAAAGGCTCGGTTGACCCAACTCTTTTATACAATATCACGGGCACACATCTTAATTGTTCAAATTTACGTGGATGACATCATTTTGGGTCAACACATAAAAGTTTTCAATCGCTTTGCAAAACTAATGAAGAAAAATTTTGAAATGTCCATGATGGGTGAACTTATGTTCTTTCTAGGACCGCAAGTTCATCAATCACCCGTGGTATTTTCTTGAGTCACCCAAATATGCCCTTGAACTGTTAAACAAATTTGGAATGACAACTCGTGATACTTATGCCACACCAATGGCTCATACCAAGAAGTTAGATCTTTGATTTACATGAGAAAGTGGTTGACCTACCAAATACCAAAGTATTATTGGGTCCTCATGTATCTAACATGACTAGCGCACTGATATTGTCTTTGCCGCTTATCTATGCTCCGTTATCGATCGCGACCAACTGAAACCCACCTCTCGAGGCTAAAAGAATCCTCCGATACATCAAGGGAACCATTAACTTGGGGATCCGGTATCCGAAGGATTACGGTTTTGAACTAATCGCCGACGACCGATCACGCAGGATGCCTAGACTCGAGGAAAAGTACTTCAGAGCACTACAATTTCGGTGATAAACCGGTGTCTTGGCAATCAAAGAAACAGATTGTACATCATTGTCATCAACCAAGCGAATATGTAGCCATGTCCGCGTGTTGTGCTCAAGTCATTTGGATGAGAACACAACTCAAAGACTATGGTTACGATTTGAGAATCCCGATGTATTGCGACAATCGAAGTGCCATTGCAATCTCGTGCAACTCGATTCGAAGACTAAATCAAAGCACATCGATCTACGCTATCATTTCATCAAGGACCACGTGGAAGCAGGTACCGTTGAATTATACTTTGTGGTCTCGAATACCAATTGGCGATCTCGCCACCAAAGCCTTGCCTCCGCTAGGTTTAATGAGTTGGTCCACCGAATTGGTATGAGGTGTTTGACTCAAGAGGAATTGGATGACCTCTTAAAACAGTCTTAAAAACCTGTCAAACACCAAAACATCCTTTGTAAATAAATTTTCAAAAACAAAATACAAAAATATAAAATCCTATAAAACAACAAAAATATTCTCCTAATCTACCTTTCTTTCAACATGGCAAGTACATTTCTTCCGTCAACACTTTTATCTTTCAAAATTCAGTATTTTTCCGATCAAGTGTTGAGGGGGAGAAAATAAGCTATTAATTGTTTCAAAACATTCGTGTACTTGCATGTTATCCTATCTCGGTTGATCTTTTACAAATGGTGGTACACTTTCTGATTCAAAGACACTCCTTGGACTTTAATTAACAACCTTTCATTGTTTTCTCAAGTCAAGGGGGAGTGTCGTCAAGTTTCTTTCCTAAAATCTTCATTTGGCAACCAAAAATGGAAGTTAAAAAGGCTTTGTGTGAAAAAGGAAAATGTGGAGGGACTAAAACTGTCAAAACCTTAAAGTTATTTTATACAAAATACTCCACCCACCACATTTATTTTCATCACATTAAATATTTCACCTAATATCATCCACGATCCATAATCGTTTTACTAATCCGTGCTTTCGATTATCAATCTGTAAGTGTTTCTGTGTTTGGATCATGTTTTTAAACAATGGTTTTAAATCTTTCATAAATCCAACGGTTAAAACATGTGATATATTGACTTGTGTGTTCTACGCGTAAGTATATGAACACACAATCATATTTGTGTGTTTATGGTTAAAAGGATTGTATCAAAATGTTGTAACAACATCTATGATTTCATCTCTATGCTCATAACACACCCAGAATCACGAATCTACGATTTTTGAAAATTAGGGTTTATAACCCATGGTTAGAAAACTTACGCGTAAGTCATAACCCTTAGGGTTTTGACCTACGCGTATGACTTTCTACGCGTAACTGGTTTATGAATGATTCATGCCATTTTTTGTTGATAAAATGAAGGTTTGTGTTAATGTTGATGATTTGATGGATTTATTTCAGGCTTTGCTACACGTAATATTCAGAATCAAGGTGGTTATTAATCTACGCATAAGGATCACCTTACGCGTAGCTTGTTATGCGTAAGACTTGTCTTACGCGTAGCTTCTACGCATAAGGTTCTACAATGGACTACGCGTATCCTGTGAAGGATATGCGTAAACAGTGACCTCTACGCATAAGGTCAACTCTTACGAGTAGCCTTACGCGTAAGGTAAATATATGCCTACGCATAAGCTCTACGCATAAGGTCTCTTTTTCCTACGCGTAAGATAGGATTCTACGCGTAAGTTTACGCCTAAGCATATATCATTCATGTCTACGCATAACTTTGCCAAAACTACGCTTATCCCTGGATTTACCTTCATGATGAATTGTTACTTGCACAAACTTGTAAATAAACTAATCATATCATCACGAATCCAAATATGTCACTAATAAACTTAAATCGTCTGATATATTGTGAACAATAAGTGATAAAATAAACTTTAAAACTTAAAGTTAACTAACTCACGAAACATTTCACGATATCATTGAACTATTGAACATACAAGTGACTTAGGACTCGTAACAATCATTATCACTATACATTCAATAACTAGACAATAAGACCTTACGTTGACTAACATTATGTCTTTCGATATGTTGGTTCTTTTGGCTAATGTTATTTCGAGATCACAACATGGTGAACAAATGAATGTGGATGCACCAAGTTCTCTCCATTGTCGATATCTATCCTCATGGCTATCCAATGAAGATAGGAAAGAATAACCTCCATGTTGACTTTGACACCCTCACTTGCTCGAATCTTCATGTCTTATTGCTATTGATATTCTCGGACTCATCCATATCGAACATGCTTACTCACTCGCAACTATTATCGAGATCTACATCCAACAGTTACGGAACACTATGGAAAGGGTCAAAGGAAGGATCACGCGTGATGTTGACTCAACCACAAACAAGTCACCATTACACTGCAGACTTAAGGGTCGCTCTCCTTATTCTGAAGTCAATCCAACCAAACTTTATGCCACACCGTTGAAGAGCTAACTCTCCAATTCTTAATCGATATCGGTTATGACGAGGCTACGGGAGTAATCACCAAGCACTCTCACGTAGAGCTTAAGAGTTTTCCTCAACCATGGAGAACACTCTACATGATCATCACCAAGTCTGTTTTTCGTCGTGACAATGACATGAGCATCCTAAGCTTATAGAGCTCGCAAATATTTTGGGCATTGGTCAACATGAAACACATCGCTCGATTTGGGATGACATGATGTCATTTCTCAACAAACTTGGCTCAAAGATTCCTACATCGGATATACTAAACTGCTGATACAGAGAGCTCTTGGACTTCATCCCGATATTCCCAAAGGCTCAATGACCCCGACAATCACGACATGTTGACGGAGCCTATTCTATCTGTCGTAATCAAGGAAACGTCCACAAAGAAACAAGGTCTCAGATTGCGATTTCCTTCTAATCAAGATGTCGAAAGCTCGAAACGCACAAGAGATATCCGGGCAGTTAGACAAGGCAAAGTTGGTCATCTCGACGAAAAATCTTCGGAACACTGTAAGGAGAGCTGGAAGAGGAAGTCAGAAGCACAACAAGTATTGTGAGTCAAAGGAAGGTTCCTAAAGGAAAGCTCCTTCTAAAAGGATTGTTCCGTAAAGGAAGCCGAACCTATTCCCACACTTGAACCACAAAGACAACTTAGGGATGAGAGCTCAAGATACCGAGATGATGAAGAGGTTCATTACTCGCAATCGCAATCAAACACCGCCTCGGTGACAAAACCTCCAAGTCCTCCAAATTGTCCAAGAAAAGGGAAGACTCCGGCTATTGTACCTTATGATGAGAGCTCGAAGAAGAATAAGAAGAAAGCAATGAATAAATCATACAGAAAAAGTTTCACAACGTCCGACACCTTCAAAAGGCCAAAGAATTTGCTAAAGATCAAATGGGTGGCCCGGAGGATCAAGTGGTCTTGCTTGCTCCTCTCCGGATCCCGATGCGGTTAATCAACCCGATAAGGGATCCGTGCCACCACTCTTGTGCAACAACAACGACTGTAGAAGACACTATTGTGTATGATTTTGAGAAACAGAACCGAGAAAGAAAAGTCTAGAGATGACGAGGATGATTATACAAAGTTTCTTCTAGGCAGTCCAACACACTCAAAGGAGAAAACCTCGAAACTCCTAAGGACATGAAGTCTCCTCATGTCTCCTCATCATCGGATTCTTCGTCTCATTCATCACTACCACCATCAACAAAGTCAACCAGATCATCATCCAAATCGGTGAAGAAACCACCAAAGTCTTGGATCTCTCGGTCTCATAAAAGGATTGTAAAGTCATCCAACAAATCGAGAAGAAGGACATAACTTACGGAAAAATGAATTGGTTTCTTGACCAAATTCAATCCTTAAATGATGAGATAGACAAGATGGAAAAGAAAGGAATTTGTTCGAGACGTTCATGAAGAGTCATCGTCGGGAGGAACCGAATGAAATGATTGAAGGTTACACTCAAAAGTATCTTCGGATATCGTTCCTAAAGTCCAAAAGGAACCGGAGAAGTCGACAAGAGATCAAACCCACAAGTTTCTTCTCGACACCTTTCCCTAGTGTGACAAAAGAAGTATTTTCGGACAACTCACCCTAACATCGTAGCATTGGTTAAACATACAATGGCCAAAGAAGCCGATCTCTCCGAATGAAAGTTAATAGCTAAACTTATGATGCAAATGTCAAAGAGATCCGAACGTTTACTTCGGATGAAGCTAAATTTTGAAACCCTACTTGACTATCAACTCGGATCATCATGCAAGGAGTCACCGATTAATCCAAACGACCAAGAGATGACGATGATAAGGATAAGGACTCGCACCTAAACGCCGAAGCGATGCGGTAAATCTACTTCTATGCCACCTCCTTCACCTCGGACTTCTTCTCAACATAAGTCTCCACCACCTCGGTCTTCATCGATAAACCTCGGGACGATTCCGAGTTACCACCCTGTCTCATAAAGCGGTGAGGACGATTCGAGTTACCACCCACGTCTCATAAAACAGTGACTACTTTGAGTACACGGGTGGTGACGATGAAGAGGTCCTTGAGCCCCGACAACAACCCACCTCACCTAAACAAGTGCGAAACCAAAATCATCATCAAAACCTTCAAAAAGAAGAAGAAAACGACTCGAATGACGTCGTATCATGGCTTGATGATGATAAACCGCGAATTTGATTGGTTTGCTACTCTTGTTAACGACACTCCATACCACCAAGAAGGTCAAGAATTGGTAGAGCGGTAGTACCTTGGAGCATGCAAAATCTTGCAAGAGATTCCGTGTGAAGAAGATGACGAAATCCGTGTTGAAGCGCATCAAGAATGACGATTCCTTCTTTTGAAAAACAGCTCGGAAAGTGCAATCGAGGTTGAATATCACCTTGAAAACATTGCTCGAGCCATGTCTAACAACATGGATTGGCTCAACCCGAAGCAAACATCGACTTCACTAAACGGAACAACCCTCCATATTACATCGATGGACCAAACCTCTACCAACAATCGGCCAACCAGATGAACCAAGGATTCCTTCGGATATTTATTCAACAAAGACACGGAATTTCTTCTCCATGGTGGCGATGGTTCAAGAAAATACGCTACATCATTAACTCTTCCATTCCAGTGACTAGTTACTCAAAAGCGCATAGCTATCGAGGAACGTGCAAATCACTTATTTTTCGACAACGTGCAAGCATACGACCAAGATGCATTGTATGGGATTCATCATTGGCACGAACGCGAAGAATCTACTACGTGTATGCGGTTCAAGTCTCAACATGAAGTGTATTGCTCAAAGGACATCATGGCCATCAAACACATTGATCTCAAGTCTAAGTGGGACTACACATTCTTGAAGAATATCATAGTCAAACGACAAGATGAACAGGACTATGAATTCTCGAGATCGACTTTGAGAACTTGTCCTCAACGACATCGAAGACATGTACCTTGCCAAAGCACGTGGTCGTATGAGACAATTCTCGATGAAGTTCAACGTGAATTTATCAAGTCGGTTCTCATCTTCATTAGACGATCGTTATCAAAGAACGTGTCGAAGATATCGGATGGTCGTTGAATCATATCGAAACGTGTAAACTTCACTCCACCACGCTTGATCTTCCCGACATCAACCGACTTACACAACTTACGCGCCATCAAAGAAACCTTTCGGCGTTGTTTACCGCAGTGAACTTCAAGAAACCGCTTAATGGCGTGTTGTGAGCTCCACAAATTCGGGATCATACCTTGAAAATGGTTAGGGATGGATTGGCGATGATTGAAGGATATACGCCGAAAGTTGGGAATCTAAGCTACTGGAATTCTCGTGAAATGAGGGATGTGAGAAGGATCATCACCATGATTGATGAACGGTTGTTCGAAGGGATCGATTCGAGACGATTGGAGAGCTATGTTGGTGGTCGACCCAGAGAAACATCACCGCTTTCAACGCCTGCGCGCACTCAGGAACATCACCGCACTTCCGGTACCCCTTGAATTGTTTCCTTCATATAATTTTGGATGCATGATTTTATATGTGAATGGCTTGTGCACACATAACGATTGTACAACTCGTAATTGTCAAGAAAGGACCCCGTGGTGCGCCTCGGTGCCACAATCCTTATAAAAGGAGCGAAAGCTTCTTATTTTGAGTAAAACCTATCAAACCTTTCATTTTCAAGGTTTTGCTCAAAAGACAAGTACTTCCCATATGATTTTAAAACCTCAACCGTTTATATCACTAGTTGAGGGGAGTATTTGATTTAAAACTTTGTTCACAAATTGTACACAGTGGTCACGCTTCCCACAAAACTCAAAATGGTCATATTTATTCTCAAACGCTCAAAATAACATTTTATATGCCATTTTGAGGGAGAAAATTGTGTGATAAGAAATATGTTGTACAAAATGCAAATGAATCCGTGTACCTCGAGACTTAACCTACGAATTGACGGTACTAAGCTGTTAGTAACTCGAAAAGACTTGTCTGGACGGGTAATAATTTCAAGCTAGTTCGCTAGTGATGTAAACGTGTCTCACAAAGGACTTGTCCAAGTAGAAAGTACCATTCGAGAAAATCTTGATAGACATGAACTTTGACGGGTATGACAACCTTCGAGGTTTGTCTACACCTTCAAGATAGTTATTAGAGCTAGTTGTCACCTAAAGCCGACAATGTAACTCTTTAACTATGCAACGAACCGTGTCTCATGGGGATCGTCTATCTTCGTGAATCAATTCAAAAGTGCGCTTTTTCCTCCTTGTGCATTTAACCATTAAAACTATTAAGCACATGTGGGGGAGTATTTATGCAAAACTTCATCTCTCATCGTGGTTCAAACATGTTTTTCATTAACAAACCCTTTGAGAGAGATTTTAACATACGATGGTTTTAATGGCAAACATAGGTTAGTCATGGAGTTATAAGGTGACTAAGGTTAGGAATAACAGTCCTATGATCCGCCAGAGCGGAGGGATCTACCCAAGGACACTACCATTAGTTAGTGTTAGAAGTCCTTAGGAATGATTGTAAGAAGGAGAAAATGAGAATCGGAGAAAGAAGGAGTTGAAGAATCAAAAGAAATGTAAAGTAAAGGGTGAAAAGAAATAGCCCTCCGATTATTCAACTTAGAGGCGCCGGGTTCAATTCATATACTCTTGGTTGTCACATAGTGACACCGGTATTGAAGATTAAAAGTCGTCATGGACCCGATGGACGCATGCACTAAACCTTCTTAGCCACTCAAGTTTTTCTCAACGAGCTTGTTTCATTCTCAGGGAACCCTACATAAACTATTATCTTTCTCTTAGAGATCATTGGTATTGAAGAAGGAGACCTCTCCCTTGTCTCCGCTCGGAAAACCAAAACGCACTATTGAGTCTAGAGCCACGAGATTCATCAAAAGATCTCTTAGGTACACTTGACATTTAATCAACTTGATGATCAACAAATAAGATCATCGATGGTTCATATCGAGTCCTTCATGATCTTAGCAAACTGTCGAGAACATTTATGAGAGGTTCACATCTATGATCCTCGGTGATTGAATGGAAACTCCCGCCGTGGTTAACATTAAACAACGACGAAAGAAGTCACCGGTAACTCCCGTAGATTACGCGGAGTGTGTCTCAAACGGTCTGATCGTGAGGTGATGCTTGGTGTACCTCGACTCATCTCGAATCAGATGTACTTCGTACATCGCGTTATCTCACTTGTGGGACTCAGTTCAGAACGGCCTTTGTAAGAATTAGAGTTGTGTCTTCACACTATCGTTGACACTCTCAAGTTCAAACTTGTAAGTGCGGAAACCGCTTATTACTAACCGCTTGAAATGTTTTCTTCTTATGGAAGCTCGGGCGGGATGATCGTCTTGATTCTTCTCATGCTCACGCCAACATCATCACTAATGGAAGTTCTATTCCAATGCAACACAACAATCGAATGATTCTTCATCTAATCAAAGAATCTACAAAGTCAAAGACTTAAAGAACTTCATCAAGATTGATTTCCAACGTCATAGCGTGTGAGCATGTTGAAGAATGACGTGGAGACACTTTGAGCAACGGCGGACACTGAAGCGGTGATCGATGCGCACAACAACATACTATCACTTTCACCACAAAGAACAATGATCAAAGAACAAAGTTAATGATTACGTCAAGCATAACTGCTCAAAGATAACGATCTCTACACCGGGAGATTGTTCGAATCAAGACAATTCCTCTCACAAGAAAGAAGAATGTCGAAGGCGTCACACTACTATTACATCAACGCCTTCACCGTTTACATTCATATATACTTGAGGGGAGATTGTTGGAATCACTCCTAAACAAGATTTCAAGTATTTATATTTCATATGTAATAGGTAGCTTTATTATGGCCTTTATGTTTGTTTAAGGTCAAGCTTATGTAGAAGGCCCATAAGCTTGATCCAAGCCCAATAAGGAATAGGGAAGGAGAGGGAGTGTTGCCCTAGCTCCTTGCCTATATAAACTCTTGTAAACCCTCATTTGAGGGTTGGTTGTTCAAGTTTTCTTTTCACACATTCACCTACGCCTAACCGTGCCTCTCTTATTGTGTGTGTGTGCTTGTTTACTTGTTCAATCGCCTTATCTCTTCTCTTATAAGCTTGTGTTGTAAAACTAGTGACCTAACAGTGATGATGCCGATAATAGATGATGATGAAAAATTAAAGATGCAAAATGGACGATGCAATATTGTTGTTGATGATGCGACTATGCTCTTAGATGAGCATAACTAGTCAATATGGTCATCACCAAGGATAACTAGTCAACATAACTAGTCAACATGGTCATAACTAGTCAACATGATGCAACATTTGTTCTTTAATGTATAATGCAACTATGCTCTTAGATGAGCATAACTAGTCAACATGGTCATCACCAAGGATACCATGACTAGAATTGAGTGTCATCTCAATTATACTAGCATCATTGTGTACAACAATATGCTCTTTAAACATCCGTAAACTTTGAACAGCTATAGTGTAATGTTGGTGCCTACCAAAACTCAAGTGTGTTGGCAATGACAATTATGAAATAATTGCCGTATATTTATCCATAGAATCTAGGAGCATCTCCAGACTGTGGAATGTGATTCTAAATCCAAACATATTCCTTTTAAAATATTTATTACACTAATAACTTTCAATGTTGTCAAATCATCTTGTAATCAAGCATGACACAACAATCTTATAGTAATAAACATATATTCCAAGGTTGTATGTCTTATTTTCTAAATCTTACAAACGAAGTTTCATTCCCAACAAAAACTTAATTTAGGTGGAATGTAGTTGCCCATACAACATATAAGATTTAAGAAAATAAAAAATAATACTCCCACTAGCTTTCAGGAATACTTATGAGCAATCTTATTTTAATTATTAAATCAAACATGGATTTAATTTTAAACATAAGAATCATCTCCTAGATGCATGCATATATCCATTCATGGATTCTTGCAGTCTGTACATATTCAAATATTATTTGAATTCATAAAAACTCCTTTCCATTACTTATCGTCCTCGCAAAAGTAATTACAGAACAAAAAGCTTTGATATTCATTGTCAAATTTCATATCAATGAAACTAAGTATGACAATTATAATCTTTATACTTCTATTTAATGTGTCTAGGAAAGAATATTCAATCATAGTTAATTGCTTAAGTATGATTATCACTAGACATGCATTAAATATGTGTACAATATTGTCCACATGATTTCTACACAAAGATTTAAACCACTAGGGTTTTCATCCTTTGAAGAAACTTATCTTCATTAAGATAAACTAAGTATCTAAGGTTGATTATCTTTATGGACAGCATCTCTACATTCATAGTATGATTGATTTACCACAATTCAACATTTGGTAAATTCATCATTATGATTGTCAGGCTTACCATGATCATGTAACTCATATCCCTCAGCATATTAAATATCTGAGATATCTTTACGGATCTATTAATGACAATTCCATCATATTAAGGTCTATCATTTACATGTTTAGCCTCATCATGATATTTGCTAGTGCATTTTAGAAGATTATGTATTTTGTAATTTTATTCTTTCAAGATCTAAACAAAACTCCCACTTGCCTTTAGTAATTTAAAGATTACTTTTAAATAGTTTAGCAAGTATAGCAACAATATATTGTTCTCTTTTGAGATATTACGAAAAAACATTTACAGTTCCTGACATTAGTTTGTTACAACCCACTTTACAAGTAGTTTAACAAATTTAGAACTTCATTATAAGACTTAATGTGATTCATCACATTCCATAAACAAATGGTGTCTTATTAATCTTCTAGGTTGGAGTCTTATTGAGTATATTCAATCTATACTCAATCTACTAACCTTGATAACTTTTGGAAGAAACGATAGTTATCTTGAATCACACAATGCCAACAGATTTTGATTCTTCTAACTGAACATACCATAAAACTATGGTATTTCCTTAGAATTAATATTGTAAGAAAATCTTTTTAATACAAATAAGCCGTAAAAACGTTTATTTATATTTTACGATCTTCTAATGTTTTGTCAATAACAAAAGTAAGATCATTTTAAGGAAACAAATAAAATACCTAAATGGTTTGAACTAATAGTTTTCTAACACACTTACGTTTTCACATAAAACACTAAAACTAGTATAAGTGATTTTATGATTTAGATACATATGTACAACAACTAGTGTTTACATATTGGGTTAAACATATACTTAAACTAAGTATACTAAAATGGGTAAAAACTAAGTGTATGCTAAATTGGGTAAATACTATATACTAAATGGGTAAATACTAGCAAATGGTTTTGACCCATAACCCATGGTTTTATATATACCACTTAACCAAGTTCATTGTATCCTTAAGATACATTGTATCTAGAAAGAAAACCATGGATCAACCCATAACCCATGACCCATGACCCATAACCAAAAATACCCATGGGCAAGAGGGCGTTCCACGGATCCACGGCTTTGTGCTAGCGGATCCCAGTGGAAGGATCCGTGGGATCCGGGAAGCAGAGGATTTTCTCTATAAATAGTGAGCCATTTCTTCATTATTTCTAACCCCTCTCTAACATACTTTCTCCCCTTAGTTAAATCTCACTAACCTTAGATCCAAGAGATCTATGTTTGTAGTCTTGTTTTTGTGTGATCTTTTAGGTTCCTCTTAAAGGAAAGATCACCACCTTTGAAGTCGAGCAAGCTCAAGTCCATGAGTTGCCAAGCTACCTCATCATCAAAGCTATTGAAGTCCTCTTGTTGATGATCCCTTTCTTTCTTCAAAGAAGCGTAGTGTTAAAGACATTAGTAAAAGATGTCTCAAGTGTCAAGACGAATATATTAGTGAAGGGTATCTATCGTCTATAGGATAAGCACTTGTGGTAGGTGCTTAGAAGTCAAGACAAGAAGCATTAGTGAAAGGTGCTTAGAAGTCAAGACTTGAAGCATTAGTGAAAGGTGCTTCGAAGTAAAGACACAAGACATTAGTGAAAGGTGTCTTGTAGATCTAGTCAAAGGCATTAGTGAAAGGTGCCTTAGATGTACATTCGATATGGTGTGTTTTCGATGTACTAGATAGACTAGCATTAGATCCAAGGATATTGATGTCCTTGATGATGTTGTAAAGGGTAGATCTCCTTTGGGATTAGTCATTGGTGTAGTGTGGTAGTAGTTCCTCCATTGCAATGGAACTAGGTGCTTAGCCTAGTACCTAATAAAGGGTAGGCGGCGTTGTGAAGGTGTAGTTCACCTAAGGTGTGAAAGAACTCGGTGGTTAGCCTAGCACAGTATAAAGGGTAGGCGACGTTGTGTAGGTGTGGTTCGCCTTGGTGTGAAATAACTCGGTATTTAGCTTAGTATCAGAAAAATGTTAAGCGGCGTTGTGAAGGCTTCTCCGCCATAAGGAGATTGTTGTAGTGTTTACAAACTCTCGAGTAGGTGACTCGGGGAGTGGAGTAGAGCAAGGAAGGTGTCCTTGTAGCGAACCACTATAAATACTCGCGTTGTGGTTTTGTGCTTTACTCTTATCTTTTCATTACATATCTTTATATGCTTATTTATCAACAACCAACACACACAACCAAATAGATTGACATAAGTCGATCTAAATAGATTAAAAGAAAGTTTTAATTTGTAAAACTATTCAACCCCCTTCTAGTTTTCCACAATTGGCATCCGAGCTTCGTTACCAAGTTTCTTGAAGTATATTGTACTTTAAAAACTTGATACGATCCATAGTTAATTGAAAACTAAAAAGAAGGTTTTTTTATAAAAACAAACACCATGTTTTTCAAAAACTATATGTTTGGATGTTGAGTTGATAACAACATTTTTTTTATATATATCTTTTCATTTAATTGCACTAATCTTCTTTGTGATGTTGATTAGTCAAAGCTCATACCCACCAAGCTTAGGAGACACTTGGTAACAAGAATACCTTCCTTAAGAAGGTATCTTAAACGCTAAGGAGCGGGAATCATCTAAGTGACATTTGTCATTTGTAAAGACATTCCTAAGTGCACTCGAGGTATGACTTTCCACTTATATCTGAATGATATTAGTTTAGTAAATAAGTGTTATATGTTAGGTATCTATTTGAGTAGATTTTTGTGTTTACACATCTACATGAAGCTTCGTTAGGAAGCCTTTTTCTCTCACACGTGTTATATTTCTCGTCTATAGTCATAGTATATATAGCTTATGTTTTATTTCTTTTAATCCTATAATAAAACAAAACACAATTTCAAAAATTCTTCCTTCCCTATTTATAATCCCACTCGACGCCCACTTTATTCAATCCTCACTTTTTTAAATTTTCCAATTTCAAAAATTTCTCTCATTTAAAAACTTCATCTTCCTCCTCATTCCATCTCATCCGAAACCAAGAAGATCCGTCATCAACATGGTTTACATTGCACTCGTGCTCATCGCCCTAACACTCATCGCACTTGTGTTCCCTATGATGAAGTTCACATACGGAGACATTTACTTTGTGTTGTTAATCTATATTGGGATCATATACCCGATCCTTTGTATCATCCTTAGTATTGAAATGCAATATTATTGATCTAGTTTATCTAGGTTACTATTATGTGTTTATCATACCTTTTGATTTATATGTTTTATATTTTTGTGATACATTAGAGATCATGTATGCATGCTAAAAGAAAATGTAGGATAAAACATATCTCATGGTATAAAAGCGTAAAACCTTTTATCAAATACGTATGCATTACTACGGATCCACGGATCCGGAAGATATACTAGCGGATCCCTTTTGTAAAGGAACAGTGGGATCCGTCCTCTTGGAAAACAGTTTTTCATGCAAGATTAAAACCACTATCTTTCTAAAAGTAATAATCCTCTAGAATTTCAAAACCATGAGTTAATTAAGTGTTAAATACCATTGTTAATAAAATCTAGTAAAAGCGTTAGATTATTATAGGTTTACCATAAACATCACCTCCTATTAACCCATCACTTCTATAGGTTCAACTATGACGCATGAATACGAGTTTGACTTTTCACTCACTAGCGTCTACACCCGAACATCTCCTTGAGCCCAACACTTTGGCAATCATGTCCGTGGGTTCAATAATCTCGAAAACCGTCACTTCCATGAAGGGCGATTGTAGACACCTCTCTACAATTCGAAGAAGGTATCAATACCTCCTTACGAGCCATAGGACTAAATTTCTTCTTGAAATCAACGAGAAGATATGTCCAAGGTTCATAATGGAATTCTTCCGTCAAGTCGAACTCGTTCGTAACGAGGATCGCTCTCTCATCTCTTTGGTTTTACATCAAAACCAAAGTTCACTCTAACCCTTGGGCATTTTGCTCACATTTTCCGGATTCCAAATCATGGACAAAGTGCCTTCACCGAAGATTGGTCTCTTGATTCTCTCTTCAACTTTCGTGAAGAAAATAGTCCATATTGTTCACACATACCTCTCCGGAAGATTTAACGCGCATGATATGCAAACCTCGACCATATTACTCCAATCCAAACATTATCCATACATGGGATATCCGAGAAGAGTACAAGCCTCTTACTCTCATTCTACGTGAAAATGTTTGGAGTCTTAGGGGAAATCGAGATATTCTTCCCACTTGTTGTGCTCACATGTTGTACTGTTTGCTAACACAACAACCATACAATCTCGCCTACTTCTTCGCAAGGTAATTGCAAATCTTTAAGGCTCAAAGATAAACTCATCCCTTATGAAATGTTCTTGACACGCCTCTATCACAATGTTATGCACTTCCATCCTCAATTTCAAAGTCCGTTATGCGTGCTTGTGAACAAGATGATGGAACCGCTAAACATATCTCTCATGAAGACTTTCTTCATTCTTGATTCCACCAATACCCATCAAACACATAATGATCCTCTAGCGAAGACACTCGAGGAACCTAGAATAGTCAAATAGGATCAATTCTACTCTACTCATTAGTTATCAATGTAATCCTATCTCTTTCATGAAATAAAACATCTTACATTTGATATCCTAGTTTTAGAACTCCTTTAAACAAAACTTGGAATATAATGCATTGTCAAGATCATTGCATACCTTTAGTAAAGGTTTTGTCTAGCGAGATAGACGGATCCCAAATGTTGTACTAAGCGGATCCCTACATCTAGGGAACCGTGGGATCCGCAAAGCGTAAAATGCAATTGCAAGCATTGTATGTCAAACACATCCTTAGAACACCTCACACTAAGCTAAACATAGTGTCTTAAGGTAGATTAAGACTTTATCAAGATAGGTTGATCTTTCCTACTCATTCCAACTCACATAGAACACACTCTAAGATATTCATAGATCTATCACTTTGTTTTAATTCATCACTCTTCCGCTCTCAAAATCACACTTCATATTTTTTACCCTTCACATCTAAGTTAAAATCTTTTATAACAAAATTGATCATAAATCAATCTCACTTCAAAATTGCTCAAAGTTGATCAAATCCTAGTTTTCCCATCTCAAAACCATTAGGATATTTATCAAAACACAATCCTAAGTCACAACCTCATTTCTAGGATCATTTAGCTTCAATTGACACTCTCTTCTTTAGTGACATCCTTGCTCATTCATTGGTACTCATGAAAGTTCCAAATCCTTCCACAAAAGACAATCATTAGCTACATCACTCACCACCTTCAAGTACTTAAGCATCCCTTCATTTAAGACACTTAGGAAGACTGAAACACTCAAGATGTTATAGGTTTTAGATTTTAGAAACATCATTTCCACTCTCTCATAGCTCTCGATAGCGGATCCTAGGATTAGCCTAGGCGGATCCCTACGAGAAAGGAACCGTGGGATCCGGATGACGGTATAGGTCAAATCTTGCTAAAACAATCATTTCAACTCATCTTCCTAACTCAAACACTCCATCTCATCTTAAATGAGTTCCTAGATCGATCCAACCTCGAAGTTGACTCTTGTGCATGTCAATCATCACATTCCAATGAATCCTAGTGGCTTAAAGCTTAAATGCACTTGCCAAATCTCTTGGTTTATAAACCACCTTGTTGGGACCTCCATAGTCATCACTCTCACTCTAACTCTCTACCTTGGGAGGTAGAGAGTATTTATAAACTTACATAAAGCGCCACATAGCGGGCATGGATCGGGCATCTGGTGGGTAAAGACCGTCAGTCCTCCACGGTGTTGCTTAACTAAATACTACTTAACTTAAAATAACTATGACTACGAGCTTTCTAATGATTACATATACTTGAGGTGACCGACTCTTTAATAACTTGGAATTTCTAATTCCTAACAATCTCCCCCTAAGGGAGGTCACCTCAATCATATACTAAAATTACATTGAATACAAACAGATATTTCATTAACAATTGTTCTTGCATTCTTGATGTAGTACTTTGCTCCGAAGCTCGTAGTCATTGATTCTTCTCATTGCATGTTTGGTTACTCGGTGGAGGTCTTTTCTTGATCCACGTGATAATAATTTTGAGCCGACTTTTGAGATCATCACTATGAAAATCTACGAGACATCCATTGTGGTGTTGGAATTTTGTGATGTTGTGACATTCGGACCGACATGCTCACATTACGGATCATGATATCTTCTCATCGAGTGGCGGAAGCTTTCGATAATTCATGATATTGGCGGCGTTGCGAAGCATGGAGTGAAAATATCGAGTCATTGATGCACTTATCATGATTTCTTTTGAGATGAAAGTGTAGTGTGAGCATGCGGCTATGGATTGACCGCTTCATTACGATCATTTGCAAGCGTCGGGTGTACCTACATAAAGCAGTTAGCAATAAAGCGCGCGAAGAGTGTCTTTGATCACTTCGTTGAATTGAGGTACGGCCCACGGTTCCCGTTGATCGATTACAAATCTTGCTGTGATCGGTATAATTTTGAAGAATATCCTTGACGGGGTTTATAGCTGCTCTATTGTTCTCAAACCGGAACATCTCAAAGAAGACAACACGGAGTGAGTGAACGATGAATAGAAATTCACCGATTGATGAAAGAGATTTGAAAAACAATCGTGTATTGCTCAATAGAAATTGTTTTTGCAATACAACGAAGGTTTTAGTGAACATCAATTATCAATCATAAAACACCTTTTGATTTGAAATATCCGAACACGGTCGATTTGCTAAAGAAAAGAGTTTTTAAGCACAAAGACCGGTTTTCAAAGGTATTCGTCAATCCATAACTGAACCGGGATTGATTCAAGAGATTGAATCGCCCCATTGTTTACATTCGGTTGTCACATGGTTGATCTATATAATAGATCTCACATGCCACCTACCGGGAGCTTGTTTGATGTTGGCTCGAAGGTTTTCCATCTTCATTGTGAATATGTTCACATATCACTCGGATGTTACGGCAAAACCACAAGGATAATCGTGGGACTCAAGATATAATCTCTCTTTCCACATTGTGTGAAATAGAGAGTCTTCATTGAAAGTGTCCTAATGAGATTTATTAATGATCTCGTGGCTCTAGACTCAATATGTGCATATTTGGATCTGTCTTGGGAGACTAGGGAGAGGTCTCCTTCTTCAATATCAACAATCTCTAAGAAAGTTGATAGATAATTTTGGTTCCTATGAGAATGAAACAAGTCCTTTTAAGAGGAACTTGAGTGGTTTGGAAAGTTGAAGTGCGGTGCGTCCTTTGGGTCTATGACGTCTTGTCTTCAATACCGATGTTACCATCGGTAGCATATGAATTGAACCCGGTTTACGCCCTAAGGTTGAATAAATGGAGGCTATTTGTTTTCACCCTTTTCTCATTCAATTCTTTTAATTCTTCAACCCCTTCGGTGCTTACCGAGACTTCATAGCAAGAACCTTGTTGGGTTTGTTCGATACTTGCTCTGTCTCGATCCGCATTCTTCCCATATCTCACTTTTCTCCTTTTATCATCATACCTAAGGACTTCTATACTAACTAGTGGATTGTCCTGGTAGATCCCTCCGATTACGGCGGATCATGGGAACCAATACCTAACCTTATCGTCCTTATATCACCGTACATAAAGTAAAGTTGGTCGGTCTATTTGGTATTGTTCATCGCCATTGGAACCAATTGATAAACCATTTGAAAATCAATCCGGATACTTATGATATATTATCAAAACATTTTGTACTGAATTGTTGTTGATATTTTAGAGCGAGAACTCCCCTCAACATGTGCATCAAATAGTTGAAATCGTTTTGTACATGGAGGCAAGAGAAAGAATTAACTTCTTTGATTACTATTTTCTAAAGATATCGACATCACTTCCTAATCAAGACAAGTAGATAAAGCATTTTTGGGAAGGATGAGGTTTTCATAGGTTTGCTCCCCTCGGTATGTGCCTCGAGATTTGAAAAGAGTTTTGCACATACTAGAGGTAACTTGCACATGAGAAAAGTGATCACGTTATACATCATAGGTTTAAGATATATGCTCCCCTCAACATGTGCATGGAAAATTTGAAATCGTTTGTCACATGTGGGAAGGAGAGCATGTTCATCCTTATAAAACCATTTCCTTTTAAATCCAATTTAAATCACACATTCTCCCCGATCACAATTATCAAATCATTTGAGATTTGTGATATCTTATAATTTAAATTGATTTTGAAAGCTTTTAAGGAGAATTGTGACTTGATTATGAAAGTGTTTTAAGCGATAAGGATCGGATTTTAAGACTTTAAACTCCATTGATAAAACATGCATGTATATCTTTTGAAAACAATTTAATGCCAAATAACTTTTTAATTTAATTGAAATCATTCTCCCCTCAATCAATGACATAGGTTGTTGATTGAGAGATTGATATTGTGACAAATAAGACGGATGATTATCAAAAATAAAGTCAGAGTTATTTTTCAAAGCAGTTAGTTTTCATCGGATAAATGTTTATTGAATCACGGCATGGAATTTGAAAACATGGTAAAGCATGGCTCTGTTCTTTCTTTGAAAAGCGGGTTATTGCACGAAATGACAATAAACCATAGTTTCTCTTTCTCCCAAAAAAATTTTTGATTTTTTTTTTTTTTTTTTTAAGAATTGAACAACATCTAAAGTCCGTGTCATTCTTTGAATGATGAACAAAAACCGTAGATATTATCGAACCAGAGAAAACATAACAAGTTGACATTTTTTTTTTTTTTTTTTTTGAAGAATTTTGAATTTTTGATTTTATGGATTTTGAAGGTTTTATATTTTCTATTTGATTTTGAGGATTTTATAATTTTGTATTTTGTTTTTCGAATAGATATATACAAGAGATAGATGAGCATAGACCTTTACTCCTCGTCTTCCTCACGAAGGCGTTTGAGTGTTCGGTTGAAGGCTTTTCAAGCCTAGTCGTGGAAGTATGAACTCAAAGCGTTCTCTTGGAAGAGCTTTGGTGAAGATGTACGCTAGCGATATTCGAGACCTCACAAAATAGAGTTCCACCACACCTTTTCCACTTGTTCACTGATGAAATGGTGTCGAATGTCGATGTGCTTTGCTCTTGAGTTTTGTGCGTTGTTGGATGAGAGCAATAGCACTTTTATTATCACGATGCGGAGGAGTTTGTTGAATTCAAAGCCATAGTCGGATAATTGAGATCTCATCCATAAGATTTGGCGCAACAAGATGACATGGCTATGTATTCGACCTCTGTAGAGAAATAGAAGTACTCATTTGCTTCTTTGAAGACCACTCACAAGCTTATCACCCAGGCGAGCACCTCGGGCGTGCTTGACGTGTATCTTGACAACTGCATGATCGGCATACGCATAGGCCGTTAGTGACATACCGGTGTCCTTGGTACCATAGTCCCATATTGATGGTTCTTTGGAATACCGAAGACCCGTTTAAGCGCTTCAAGGTGCTTTTTAGTAGGCTTAGCACGGTATCTAGCACACATGCAAGCAATGAACAAGATGTCGGTCTACTAGGCGTGAGGTACATCGGGGATCAATCATACTACGATATTTCGTTTGGTCTACCATGATCCACAGTGGTCCTCATCTAGTTTGGTTCGATCAATCATGGGAGTGTCAGCGAGGTCACTTGAATCAAATCCAAATTTCTTTAAGATTTGGTTGCATATTTAGATTGATTTATGAAGATGCCTCCGGGACTTTGTGAAATTTGTAATCCCAAGAAAAATGACATTTGTCCCATCATTGACATTTGAAATTTTGAACTCATTTCATTTGAAAAGCGATCACATTCCATTAGGTCGGTCGAGGCAAAATAATATCATCAACATAAATTTGAGCGTGAATTAAATGTTTGCGACTTTACGGTGAACAAAGTAGGATCAAGCTGCTCCTTTCTTTGAATCCGATAGATAGAAGAAACTTTGACATATCATACCATGCTCGGGAGCTTGCTTCAAACCATATAGGGCTTTTTCAAGCGATAAACACGAGTAGGATGCTCGAATTCACAAAGCCCTCGGGTGGTGGCGTAAACCACTTCTTTCGGATCTCCATTAAAAATGCGGTTTCACATCCATCGATAAACAACCATGTTCTTGCTAGCGACATTCGCCAAGAAAATTACGATCGCCTCGTCGAGCAAGCTGGAGCAAAAGATTCCACAAAGTCTATACCTTCTTCTTGGCGATAACCTTTAGCTACTAACCTAGCCTTATTTTCAAAACATCACCATGCTCATCAAGCTTCACTTTGAAGATCCACTTAAGAGCAATGATCATAGCGCAATCTGGGTGGTACTAATTCCCATACATCTAATCGATCAAACTCATGAATTTCATCTTGCATGGCATTGAACCATTTGTCTTCATTCATAGCGGTTTTAACATCTTTAGGTTCGATCTTTGAGAGTCTGAGTTAAAAAGCACCATAAGGCATCGATAGCAAAGTTGTTTACAGTGGATGCGGACGAGAAGGATTTCAATGATGTTGTCTAATGGATGATCGTGAGTCCATTTTACGAGGTGTTCATGTGGTAGTTGTTGAGGGATGAAGTAGCGAGTCGATTTCTCTGAAGAAGATGGTTCGATGAAGATTCGGAGCAAATATGTTTTCAAATGGAGCATCTTGAGGAGTAGCAAAGGATTAACTTCATCATTGATGCGAAACATTTCCATGATGTACATTTGAAGAATGATGATTTGTTGATGAGGCGAAGGATCGTGAGCGCTTCTTGACTTAAAGATATTGAGGCGAGGATTGACTTCATTCACGGGAATATGAGTAGCCTCTGTTGTAGGAATCGACACCTCATTAGTACTTGGATCATAAAGTTCATCAAACATAAGATCAAACAATTTCTTTAAATCATCTTTAGATGGAGGTACATATGGAGTTTTTTAGAAGAGTTTGGAACAAGGGATGAACCAATGGGATTTGTTTTGAAGTGCGGGTCTGGCTGGATTGTCCAGAGCCATTTGACGGTCGACTCATCAAGCGTAACGTGAATTGTTTCCATGATATTTCGGGTTCTTTTGTTGTTGATTCGGTATCCCTTTTGTTTGGAGCATACCTACAAATACTCCAATGTCTCGCTTTAGCTCTAAGTTTACCTAAGTCTTGTCCTCATTAGTTGGATAACATAATGCACCAAACACACGAAGGAAAGAGATTAGGTTTTCTGTTGTGGACAAGTTCATATGGAGTTTTCCATGAGCAGTGTGAATCGAGGACCGATTTTGTGTGTAGCATGCGGTGGCAATAGCTTGACCCAGAGAAACATTGGAACCTTTGAGTAAATCGGCATTGTTCTATCGGCTTCTACAAGAGTTCGATTTAGTCTTTCAACTACACCGTTACGTTGAGGAGTTCGTGGAACACTTCTTTGATGGTGATTCAACGCTTTCATAAAATTCTTCGAGTTGTTTGTTGACAAACTCGGTTCCATTGTCTGATACGATTATTACATTGTTTTGTTAAGTTGAACTGCAATTTGTTTGATGAGTTTGATGATGATATCGGGAGTTTCATCTTTTGTCCTTAAGAACATGACCCGGTGAATCTAGGTAATCATCAACCACAACTAACACATATTTCTTCCCAAAGATATTTCGCACCCTCATTGGTCCACATAAATCCATATGAATCATATGAAGAACTTACGTGTGAGTTAGTAGGTTTGGGTTTATGGGCATACTTCTTGCTTTTCCCAATTGACATGTTGAACAAAGATGATCCTTTTCATACTTGAGTCTAGGTAAACCTACAACTAAGTCCTTTACGGAGAGATCATTGATGGTACGAAGTTCAAGTGATTGAGGCAGCGATGCCATAACCATGACTTTGTTTTAGAGGCCTTTGACGACAAGCAAATTGGAGAAGACTTCATCATATCTTGATAGAGATGGTGTATAGATTTGAACCACGTGAACCTCTTAAAAGTTCCTTACCATCAAGTTCTCTAGCAAGCGGTATGTTTTACGAAGGCTACTTCTTGATCGAATCGCGAATTGACCAACAGAGAACAAGTTGTGACCAAGACCTTCTACATAGTAAACCACGGAGATAACACTTTTGCCAACAACATAGTCTCCATAACCCATAATAGCACCGAAATGATCATTCCGAATCTAACTGTCGATAAATTTGCTCACGAAGTTCATGAGCCGTGACCGGTCATGATCAATGCTTGGAGCGACTGAGTCCGGTACCACGAGCGATTTGAGCGATCTGCGGTTGAACACAGACAAGAATGGATAAGCGGATAATTGGGATCCCATGCAAGAATGGGTTCCATTTGGTTAGTAACAATGGTTGGAACACCCGCATCGAAATAGAAGCATTCATATCGAAATTAAGGCCTTGGAATCATTGTGAATAGATGCGGTACTAGTGTACGTATTAGCCACATTCACGGTGTGCTCACTTCTTAAGGAATAGTTCTACCGGTAGGCATCCATTTTCTAGTGGGCATTGTCGATTATTCTTATGACCAGCGGTATCCAATAATAGCCTATCTTACAAAATGTTCTTCTGTGGGTTTCCTTTGTTTTCTAACTTTCTTTCGTTTTGCCTTTTAGCCTTCTTAGCATGAATTTTAGCATTAACAATATTAGCGGACAATTAACATCATTAGGCAAAACATTAACACCACATTCATGATTAGAAAGCGAATTCAAGCGGACATCAATACAAGGTTTGCAAATAGTATCGAATTGAATTAATTACGATGCGCCTATGGCTAATACTAGAATCAACACAATTCGTTTTATTCGATTCAAGCTTAAAGTTCCTAGATTGTTCTTCTACTCTTTTCGGTGCACATTCTTAGCTTGCGAGGTCCTATCATTCCTTGTATTATCTTGAGACTTTGACTGCTCCCTTTAATGTCATGATTACTCTGTAGAGGAATGGGAACATTAGTTGGTTTTACTATTCTTTGCATCACTGTTTAGAAGTGCTTGGGATCTCGAACTACATGCAGCACACTAAGGTTCACTTTCTTAAAACTAGAAGTCTTTGGGATTTGTACTCCTAGAAGGCACACTTGAGTTCTCTTTCATAGCATTGTGGATCCGGAATCGAACTACTTAAAGGCACACTAAGGTTCACATTCAAGACATTGGGCATCGAATGAATATCATACTTGGCATTAGGCATCGAACATGGAATCAAAGGATTAACTCTCTCACCTAAGGACTTTGGGCATATTGTGATCAAGCATTCTAGGATTTCTTGAGATCGTTTGGCATATAAGCATGCATGTCCAATTGCATTATCATGAGGTTTCTCTAACTTATCCTCTTCAACAATCTCACGCAGACATTCTAGGCAATCCTTAAGGGATGAGAAGTATGTTTGAGCAGCAAGTTTGTTGTTCACGAGATGAGGAGAGACATATTTCTGAGACAAAGCATATTTATTACAAGAGTAAACCTTTGATACACCATTATCCCCATTGGTCATTGGCATTTTCCCTTTTACGACTCTTGATTCTCAATTTCCTTTTGCAATGAAGCTATTTGTTCGTTATTTTTGTCACGAGTGACCTTTATTGATTCAAATAACTCATTGAAATGACGTTTAACCTTTTCATTTTCTTCTAGAAAACTTTCGTTTTCCTTTTGTAATGCATTTACTAGGTTTTGAAGATGAAGCGTTTGAGAATTACGAGAATCTAAAGGAGGAGGCATTTGGGAGCTGTCATATTGTTCGTTTGACCCTTTAATTGAGAGATTTGGGCTTTCAACTTTACGATCGTGTTGCAATGAGCTAGAATCATTCATCACGTTTGTTAATTTGAAAAGCGCATCAAACTCTGGAGCATCGAGGATGTCTTGATATTTGAAGTTTTGACATTTTCTTTAAGATGTTGATATTTTAGTTGTAAATTAAAATGCTCAACTTCTAGTTTAGAAAATGTTTAACCAAATTGTCGTGATCATCCGGTTCAATTTTCTCGTTTAGTTCGAATTAGTTTTTCAAGCTCAATGACACGATCATGGGAGACTTTCGAGGCAACCGATAATTCATGAAATTTGGAAGCATTAATGGAACAATTTATAGCGATGAAAAACACATCTTGAGCAATACATTGAAATCGGGTTCTCATTTAGTGTATGCAAGTTCTTCTTCTCAATCTCATTATATTTTAGTGCTCGCTCATAGTCACTAACTTCAACTATCATTGCATCAAATTCCTTTTCCATTCCCTTAATATCGGTTTCTATCCCTTTTAAGACTCTCAAAGTGATCTTTTAGAAGTTTAAAGAAAGCATGACCTCGGTTAAATAACATTCTTTCATTTGCTCAAAACCCTTTATCCTTGATTATACCGATGGGTGTGATCCTTTTCTTGCAAGTTTTCTCAAAATCAACAAATAGTTGAAATATAACATATTGGCTAATTAAGGTCTTGCTTTTAGTGGCAATTGTTCTAGGAACAAGATGCATTGGTGTATTAGGAGGATACACGATCGCTCTAGGCATTTTCAAAGGGAGGTTTGTTTCAACAATATTTTCGACTTTACGCTTATCTAAATCCATTTTCCGAAAACTTGTTGGGAGTCAACAATGTCGAGGCTTAAACATGTTCAAGAAATCCAGTTTTCCTTCTTGTAATCATGGGGTGTGATCTTTATTTTCTTCTCTTTACATTTAGGATCATCTAATTTCTTGTTCATCTTTTCCTAGTGACTTCATCGATTTCTTATCTTCCTCGATTGCACTCAAAGCAACTAGGTTTCTGTCTAGGTTTAAGGATTTCATTGCCATCATAAAGAACCTTATGAGCATTTCTAGCCCTTTTAATGACCTCTGGATTTGGTTCCTCAACAAGGGAATGCTATGCTTATCGCTTAAGACTCTATGCTTAGTGATCATGTGAGCGATCTAAATGGTGTTCCTTGTATGTACAACTTGTTTTCAAGTTTGTTTTCAAAGTTTTGATTAGAAAAATCTTTCAAGAGTTTTGATTCCTTTGCATTAAATTCTTGCTTAAGCATTTTCACATTTTCTTGAAGTTCTTGTTTTGCTTAGCAGTTTTAGAAAGCTTTTCTTGCAAGGAATTTAACTCTGTTTTAATACTTCTTCTCGAAAATTACTTTTCTAATGATTGTACTCACTTGGTCATCCATTTCACCGCTCACGAGAGGTCAACTCAAATTTTGCACGTTGTTCATAGATAGCAACACGTTCTTTATAGGCATTTAGTTGAAATTACGAATCATCGGGCACATGCGGTGTATTCATCAAAACATAGTCATTGTTGATTGCAGAAGATGCATCACTTGGTACAACTTTACTTTCACTTTGTTTCACATATTGATCATATGGGACAGACATTGATATTACCCATATTTTTAATATTTGATTCAAAAGTTTGATTAATTGTACTTTGTCATGCATCTTTTGCACATCGACATCATCGTATAGTTTTAATACCTCGAGATGAGTTTGTCTTTGGATGAGCCGACTTGTGGTGAAGAAGAGACCTTGGGAGAAACCATTGGAGAAATGCTAGCCATAAAAATTGTGTGTGCGATGGGTCCATCATCCACATCAGTCGTATGCATCACAATCGGCGACTTGAAAGGCATTCGATGATTGTGACCTATCTCACGAATAGGTTGCTCATCCACATCTACATCATAGGTCTTGGCATTGCCTCGGCAAAAACAACAATTCCTCTTCATCCAGCGGCACCATTATCACGAGCTTGTACAAGCGACATCTTATCTCGAAGTAATCGGCGTGCGTGGGCGCTTTGGAGATGTGCAATTCCTTGCAATGTGTCCTCACCACCACAGTTATAACATTTGATCGACTTAGCTTGACCTTGATTACCATTCCATCCTCGATTCGATTACCAACATAACCTCTACTAGCTCCACCTCTTCCACGATCATCTTGTCTTTCTGAGCGGTTGCACCACGATCCTCCCATCTTTAACGGTAGCTTGATTGTGTGGGTTAGATCTTTGTTACGAGGTTGTTGTTGGTTTGTGGGAGAGAATTCATGTTTTGACTAATCGGAAGAGCTAGTTGATTAATGATGTTACCAGCGTGTGCATCGGCATCGACTTGTTTGAACATAGGATCGGGAATGAGTTTGTGATTACCATTACCCATGGGTATGACTTGTGAGGCTTTGGTTGTGATTCCGATGTTTGAGTAGAAGGCAATTGAGTCATTAGGCGAGCTTGTCTCTCCACGGTTGGTTTTGAGCGATTAAGAATCATTTTTCAAACATAGCATGTCTCTCATTACGAAGGAGGAAGGCATAGAGTTGCTCATAGTTTGTATTCTTCAATCCTTAGTGAGCTTCACAGAGGTGACAAACTTGTGCCATTCGGGATTCATGTTGTTCACAAATTTTGAGTTCGGTGAATGTTAGGCATAGTCATTCGATGTTCCTCATATCATTCACCAACTAATGAAATCTCACATAGTACTCATAGACACTCTCATCGGTTTCATCTTGAAGTGTTCAAATTAGTCATAGAGTTGTGATTCTCTGTCTTCCATAGTTAATTCGAACACGAGAGAAGCATCTTGACATTATCCCATCTTGCCTTTGCTTGGTGTTGTGATTGATCGACTTGTAGATGTCTTTAGGAAGACCTTGAAGAACAATGTTAGAAGCCACGATATCGACACCGAATCTCTTTTCTCCTTATCATCAAACTCATCATACATCTTTGGTACATCCATTCCGTAAATCGAGTTCCATCTTGACGATATCAAGTACATCTCTAGTTGTCTCAACTCGATCGGTCCTTCATCAATGGATTTGAGAATGTTGACACCATTTTCCTTTCCAAGGCAGTACAATCGATTCGTTGAGCCCAAGAATCGTAGTCGATTCTGTCAAGCATGGGTGGACAGTATCGAACCGGTGCTTGAACATCCTCGACAGCAGTGGAGATGATTGTAGAAAGCGTTGGTAGACATGATGACAAATTAAGCGGGATTTTATAACTCTATGATTAAACCGGAAATCGATTCTTTCACGGATTTTACTAAATCAAGAGAAAATCGTAAAGAAATCACCCAAGTCGCTAGAAAATTATGCACCAAGTCGCTATCTTCTAATTAGCTATTCCACTAAGTCGCTAAAGTCCCAAGTCGCTAAACAAAAGACAAGTCGCTAAATAGAAACTCGCTAAGCCTCTAGTCGCTAGCAAAATTTTGGCGACAATTAAGCTAAGATACAAGTCGCTAAGGAATCAAGTAAGCTAAATAGCAACTCGCTACTTACCAAGTCGCTAACACCAAGTCGCTACCGTAGTGGAGCATCCACTACTTGTCTTTGATAGTCGCTAGGCCTAAGTCGCTAACTCCACTAAGCGCAACTCGCTACAAAAATGTAAAGCAAGTCGCTAGCAAGAAAGAAATCTGTAGGTCAAGTCGCTAGCAAGAAAATATCACAAACATCACTTTTCAATCCAAAAACAACCCAACCAAGATGATTCAAGCTTACCAAATGAAAACCTAAACACTTGTGATGATTCTAAACATAAAATTACTAACAAAATCCAAGCTTTTAACACAAGAAATCAACCAAATGATGCATAAACCACAAAACTTTTTCAAACTCAAAAACCACCTAAAAACCACTAGAAATCCAAAGATGTGCAAGATATGATCTAACCATGGCTCTTGATACCAATTGTAAGATATTGGTTTTCACTTACACATCAAACCATAACACAAAGTTGGCGTATAAGTGGAATTCTAGAGAGAAAGTTAGAGGTTTAGGGAACTTAGTGAGAGAAAGTGAAAGATATTATTATGAGCTCCAACTCTCTACCTTGGGAGGTAGAGAGTATTTATAGTCTTACATAAAGCGCCCCACAACGGGTGTGGATCGGGCATCTGATGGGTAAAGACCGTCCAGTCCTCCACGGTGTTACTTAACTAAATACTACTTAACTTAAAATAACTATGACTACGAGCTTTCTAACGATTACATATACTTGAGGTGACCGACTCTTTAATACACGGAATTTCTAATTCCTAACATTAGTTCCTAGACATATTTCATTTACTTCACCACTATCATCACCACACCTCTACAATTTAGAGGACTTGCCTCCTAGGCCGTCTCATCCGCTTCCGCCGACAACATTCTCGTCATTAGGAGGAATAATTGTTCAAAATCAAGGTGTTGAGTCAACACTTGTTCCGGCTCCCTTTTTGCCGTCTCCATCATATAATCCTATATGGATTATGAGAAATCATCAAAGTCAACCATCCGACCATATGGAAGTTGACGCTTGCTTACCACCACCATCATTCTTGGTCGAGACATTCTCAAATGTACCTCCACCAATTCCTCCATCGTTTGAAGCCCCGCAAGCCACTTCAATTGATCCTTCGCATCAAGCCATTTTATTTCCTCCACCACCACTACCTAGCCATGACAAAGATTGCTATCATTGTCAACATGTTGAAAGTTTGATACATGAAATGCGAGAAGACCAACGTTTCATGTTCTATCATCTCCTCGAGCGTTTCGACTAGATCAAACCTAAACAAAACTTGAGCTAGAAGATTTTAGTGGTGTCCTAGCATCAGCGTTAGATAGTCTAGAAATTCCTAGTCATGTATTGTCTTTTTCTTATTTTTAGAGTCATGTATATCATAACTCTTGTTTTATTAAATGGAATTACTTGTTATTTTCCGAGAATATGTATTCATATCTCATTTATGTGATAATATTACGTGTTATATCACCTTTCTTGTTTTTAGTCATCGGCCAGACGGATCCTCGATATTGCCTGAGCGGATCCCTACTAGGAGGGAACCGTAGGATCCGTGAAGTCATAAAGTTTTGTTTTCTAACTTAAATCACATATGCGGAAATTGTGAATTATACTTGTTTTCTAACCCTTGCTTTGCGTTATTCAATTAACATATAAAGAATTTGACATCCTAAAGCTAGGGGAGCTTGGTGTCAAAACAATACGTTGCAAAATTACTTGCAACCTTTGATTTAAATTTCATAACTTCCCATTGCAAATATTGCAATCATCTAGGGGAGCACACCGTCACATAAACATAATCTTTTGCATAAGTTAGTTGCAAATGAACTAGATTAGAATTAGTTTCTTGGCGCCTTACTTAGGGATGGACTCGTCAAGGGGAGTAATGACGAGATCCTTTCCGTTACTTGCTCTCTATTTTTCTTTTCTTTCCTTTCACATGTTTTCTTAAAAGCGATGTGTTGCTTTCTTTCAAACACTTTTGTTTCGACAAAAGGGGAGAAAAAGTAAAAACTAAATTCAAACTTTTACAATTTTAGCTTTTCCTTAAAATAATCTTATGTTTTGTCATCAACAAAAGGGAGATTGTTAATACAAATAGCCGTAAAAGCGTTTATTTATATTTTACGATCTTCTAATGTTTTGTCGATAACAAAAGTAAGATCATTTTAAGAAACAAATAAAATCGTAAATGGTTTGAACTAATAGTTTTCTAACACACTTACGCTTTCACATAAAACACTAAAACTAGTATAAGTGATTTTATGATTTAGATACATATGTACAACAACTAGTGTTTACATATTGGGTTAAACATATACTTAAACTAAGTATACTAAAATGGGTAAAAACTAAGTGTATGCTAAATTGGGTAAATACAAGTATATACTAAATGGGTAAATACTAGCAAATGGTTTTGACCCATAACCCATGGTTTTATATATACCACTTAACCAAGTTCATTGTATCCTTAAGATACATTGTATCTAGAAAGAAAACCATGGATCAACCCATAACCCATGACCCATGACCCATAACCAAAAATACCCATGGGCAAAGAGGCGTTCCACAGTTCACGGCTTTGTGCTAGCGGATCCCAGTGGAAGGATCCGTGGGATCCGGGAAGCAGAGGATTTTCTCTATAAATAGTGAGCCATTTCTTCATTATTTCTAACCCTCTCTAACATACTTTCTCCCCGAGTTAAATCTCACTAACCTTAGATCCAAGAGATCTATGTTTGTAGTCTTGTTTTGTGTGATCTTTTAGGTTCCTCTTAAAGGCAAGATCACCACCTTTGAAGTCGAGCAAGCTCAAGTCCATGAGTTGCCAAGCTTCCTCATCATCAAGGCTATTGAAGTCCTCTTGTTGATGATCCTTTCTTTCTTCAAAGAAGCGTAGTGTTAAAGACATTAGTGAAATATGTCTCAAGTGTCAAGGCGAAGATATTAGTGAAGGGTATCTATCGTCTATAGGATAAGCACTTGTGGTAGGTGCTTAGAAGTCAAGACAAGAAGCATTAGTGAAAGGTGCTTAGAAGTCAAGACTTGAAGCATTAGTGAAAGGTGCTTGAGTAAAGATACAAGACATTAGTGAAAGGTGTCTTGTAGATCTAGTCAAAGGCATTAGTGAAAGGTGCCTTAGATGTACATTCGATATGGTGTGTTTTCGATGTACTAGATAGACTAGCATTAGATCCAAGGATATTGATGTCCTTGATGATGTTGTAAAGGAGTAGATCTCCTTTGGGATTAGTCGTTGGTGTAGTGTGGTAGTAGTTCCTCCATTGCAATGGAACTAGGTGCTTAGCCTAGTACTTAATAAAGGGTAGGCGACGTTGTGAAGGTGTAGTTCACCTAAGGTGTAAAAGAACTCGGTGGTTAGCCTAGCACCGTATAAAGGGTAGGCGACGTTGTGTAGGTGTGGTTCGCCTTGGTGTGAAAGAACTCGGTATTTAGCTTAGTACCGGAAAAAGGTTAAGCGACGTTGTGAAGGCTTCTCCGCCATGAGGAGATTGGTGTAGTGTTTACAAACTCTCGAGTAGGTGACTCGGGGAGTGGAGTAGGGCAAGGAAGTTGTCCTTGTAGCCGAACCACTATAAATACTCGCGTTGTGGTTTTGTGCTTCTTACTCTTATCTTTTCATTACATATCTTTATATGCTTATTTATCAACATCCAACACACACAACCAAATAGATTGACATAAGTCGATCTAAATAGATTAAAAGAAAGTTTTAATTGGTAAAACTATTCAACCCCCTTCTAGTTTTCCACAAATCTAACAATATTTAAGATAACTATCTACTCTTTGGCTTACCTATTTACCAACAAAGTAAAACTTAATGGTACAATAGAATTACCAAGTCAATTACATGCATTATAACACAAGTATTCTTGACCAAGCCAAAAGACATATCGGTTATAATCCCACTATACGTTATAAGTCATTGATCAACTCATTGACTTCATGCATATGTCTTAAAACATAGCAAGTTAACGTCTTACTTTATATTGTAAGTCTTGTATTAAAAGACTTCATGTTTGTGACTTTACAAAGAAATCATAAACATGTAAAATTAAAGTAATTATAAACACCACCACGGGTTTCAATTAATAATTTCAAGTTAATATTTACTACATATATTTAAGTCATTCAACGAATACATAAATACTTAAAATCCAAGTAGTATTAGATTACTTCATTTAACTGTGTCATTCCATGAAATGTTCAACGTAAGAAACTGCAAAATCATCCATGCTCTTTCTCACGACACGTGGATATTTTACCTTGGGCTACAATCTAGTTCACATTCTCACGTAACATAAATTTTAACTACAAGTGTTTCTTAAATATTGAATGACATAAATATTTAAAGTAGTCTTTGTTATCATCTTAACACATGTTCTTAATAGGGCAATCATACACTTTTAAATGTATAATTCCTATTTGAATGTTACTCTCTTACCTCGCGGTCAAGAGAATCCATTTAAATCATATTTATATGTGTTGTACCTTGCACACAGTAAATATTTCTCCCACTTGTACATGTAACAACATCATGTAGCAGATAAACAACACGACAAACGTTTGTTTATTTGATTAATATGATTTGTGTCATAGATATAACAAGTAGATGTACGACTATATTGATTAGTAAGGAAACGCACATGACTATCCTTAAAAACATAAGTGTCTACAATTGGAAAGTAATTATCTTTAAAGATAATCTGGGTTACTACATAGGAAACAAAGCTTGTAGCTCCTACTGAATTAGAAATCATTATAACAACTTCTTATTCAGTAATGCAACACAAATGCTCCCACTGAATTTGACAACACTGTAAGTGTTTCATAACCTGTGAAAACAACTTGCTTGTTTTTTACTTTCCTACACCTTTAAAGAACCGTACGTAATCATTACTAAGGTATTAAAATGTGTATTCTACTCTATGAATGATGGGTTATCCATCAATGTTATTAACTCAAAAAATTGGGTATGCAATTTCTTCCTTAACAGGCCTACCATGCCCATAATAGTATGTATCACCTTTAAAGGTTAAAGCAAAACAACTAGATAAAATGCTAGTTTGCCTTTTACCAATTTTCGCGGTAAATAGTCTAGTTCTAATTTAGTAACTCATATACATGTTTTCCAGTTAACCAAACGTCAAGTTTGTTACAAAAGGATTCGTTCACCAAATGAGGGTAATGAAATCTTTATGGAAAATATGATGTGCAATTCATTGTTATGAGTTACATTAGAATTTAGACAATTCAAATGTTCCTATAATACCTTTCTCATTCATGAAAAAGAATAGGATTGAGTCTCATTCTTCTCCCATGGAAAAGAGACTTTGTTTGTCTTTGCGGTAAATTATTCTCGATCAAACATTTGTTTGAAAGCAGAATAAATCAATTTACAAATAAAATACTAAACCACGTTTACGGTTAAATGTTGCATTAATACATTCAAAAGAATTACAAAATTCAATTTTAGTATTTTCGATAATTAACCTTTTCAAGAAAATTAAATACCCATGGTTCATAAACATATAACCATTTAATTTTCACTTGAAAACTAGGATCCAAATTCACATAGTTTCATTACATCAGTTAATCTGCTAGTAATGAAATTATTCAAAATGGTACGAGTCGAACCTCGATTGCCAATTTTCAAATTGCAACTCCTAGATTTATGGGATTTACATTTAGCCAATTTCAATTGCCATGTAAACATGTTTTATCCCCATATTATGCCTTGAGTTGCCAGTTCTCACTACAAAACTCAATTATGTTGTCCAACTTAAGAGACTGCAAAATCATCCATGCCTGTTCTCACGACATGTGGATATTTTACCCTTTGATTACGATCTAAATCACGTTCTCACGCAAATAAAAGGTAATCTCAGGTGTTTCCGTTTCGTTGGATGGCATACAACTTAAATTAAGGGTAATAAATTTAATTTGTGTCAAATCAAATATGTACAAAGATGTCATGCATTCATCTTCGTAGCATAAGGTTTTATTAAAACAGTCACATCCTTTTTTTAATGTTTAAGCTTTTCATCATCAAACTTTAATCGAGGTATTGGTTACACCAATTAAAGAATTACCTTTAATTACCATTATATCTTACTGTTGCATGAGTCATAAGACCCAAGTTATTCGGATAATTACCACAAAAGTGGCGCTTAGAATTTAAGGTCAATTCATCCTTAAGATTTTATGCACATTCATAGGAATACTTGGTAGCTCCATTAAGAGGCACAAACGAGCGGAGAATTAGGTCAGCGCGAAGCATATTACATACCCTCATCTTTAAGGTCACAATTTAATGCGTACCAACCTTGTACCCATCACACAGTTTGTCATTAATGGGTGAGCCGTTCTAACTATTTTGTGCATAAACATCAATCAATTAAACGTTTACAACTACTATTATTAAAAATACATGTTTCACCATTGTTTAGATCAGTTTATTTTCTTATAAAAATACTCTTGTTATACAAAACAAACAAGCAAGCATTTAAAAAATAAAAATATAAACAATGAATACATAACATAATAATTAGTCATGCATATTAAATAGCCACATGCAAACCTTTTGATAAATCCTATTAATAATCAATTCTAGATTTGTCAACATGTATATGTCTAATTAAGACTTTCACCCGTTTTCAGCAATGTACAAGGTGAGCCACATGCATCGATTCATCGATTGCGTAAGTTAAAATTAAAACATATACCACATAGCACATAATTGATTTAATAATAATGATTGAGGTCTTCCCCAATTTTAGATCTATCAAAATTTTAGTGTATATCACTTAACCAAATGAATCATACAATAAAAGCAGATCCATGACAAAACATGCATGTATTTTTCATGGACATATATTACACTTAACAATTAATGCAATTAAACAGAGATACGCAATTTAATACACTGCAACCTAGGTTTTCTAATCCAATTAAAAACAAAAGTTTACAAAACCCTAATTAGGGCACAAAAAATACCCCCCCCCCTAAAAAATTAGGGTTTATGTTTTGCAAACCCTAGATCTACACATACAATTAATAACACAATCCATTTATTTGTTTTATGTGTTTCAGTAACTAATTACTTATTATACAAGGCGCTCTGATACTATTGTTAAGTTTAAAATATATGATATACAAATAAAACCATATAGACATCACAGAGTACACAACGGAAGACTTAGAATCATAACAGTAATTAATTAACTGAAATAAATGCGTAACATACCTCTTGCAATTTCGTTAGATCTCTTCAATGGATGTGAAGTTGTTTAAAGAGTTGCCCCTTACCGTTTTACAACTCAAACCAATTGGTGTAAGAATAATGTCTTACTACCACAGTTTTGTACACACAAATTAACCGCGAATCAAAGCGATTGCTAGATCTAACACAAGCCTTTGTTTTATGGAAAATCAAAACCAAAACACCCTTAATGAAAAGATCTAGGGTTAATTCAATGCACAAAAGTTAACCATAAAACTTAACCCTAGACCTTGTATATATAGTGGTAGAATAACTTGTAGGAAAAGTTAGGTTTTGGGCTTGGGGAAGCCCCATATGGCCGGCCACCAAAGAGAAATAAAATGGGTCACCCGAATCTTTTCCATTTTTAAGTTATTCACCATATATTCTCTCCTTTTTACATTTAACGGTCGTTAGTCATTTTCGTTAAATACTTAACGATCGTTAGACGGGTTTTGTGTAATAATTAATTTTAATCATTAACAATAATTATCTATACTACTTATAATGGAGGGTTGACCCTCTCTCCTAAATTTTTTTAAGATGTCATTAATGTGTTTTTTAAGCATTACAAATTTTAATGCATAATGTACACAATAAATAGCTTTTACTAATTTATCTTCCACAACATTTTAATGCTTCATTTATTATTTCTTTTTGAATTAGTTTAATTTTAATGCAAAAATGCACATATAAATGAATATAATTTTAAAATGCATGCAAAACTACAAAGTTCCAAAACTATTATTATATCGTAAGAGTGTTTCGATAACCAATCTAAATAAATTTTGAATTATTTTAAATAAAATTAACCACAAAAGTAAAAAACGATTTTTTGTAAAAGTCGGGATAATTTTTTTAAGACAAATGATGCAAAGATGTAAATTCACAAGTGATAATTTATTTGATTTTATACATATTACACATATCTATACTACTTATAATGGAGGGATGTCCCTCTCTCCTAAATTTTTTTAAGATGTCATTAATGTGTTTTTTAAGCATTACAAATTTTAATGCATAATGTACACAATAAATAGATTTTACTAATTTATCTTTCACAACATTTTAATGCTTCATTTATTATTTTTTTTGAATTAGTTTAATTTTAATGCAAAAATGCACATATAAATGAATATAATATTAAAATGCATGCAAAACTACAAAGTTCATTTCGAGAACCAATCTAAATAAATTTTGGATTATTTTAAATAAAATTAACCATAAAAGTAAAAAACGGTTTTTTGTAAAAGTCGGGACAATTTTTTTAAGACAAATAATGCAAAGATGTAAATTCACAAGTGATAATTTATTTGATTTTATACATATTACACATATCTATACTACTTATAATGGAGGGATGACCATCTCTCCTAAAAAAATTTAAGATGTCATTAATGTGTTTTTTAAGCATTACAAATTTTAATGCATAATGTACACAATAAATAGCTTTTACTAATTTAACTTTCACAACATTTTAATGCTTCATTTATTATTTCTTTTTGAATTGGTTTAGTTTTAATGCAAAAATGCACATATAAATGAATGTGATTTTAAAATGCATGCAAAACTACAAAGTTCCAAAACTATTATTATTTCATAAGATTGTTTCGAGAACCAATCTAAATAAATTTTGAATTATTTTATAAAATGAACCACAAAAGTAAAAAACGGTTTTTTGTAAAGGTTGGGACAATTTTTTTAAGACAAATGATGCAAAGATGTCAATTCACAAGTGATAATTTATTTGATTTTATACATATTACACATATGTATATCTATACTACTTATAATGGAGGGATGTCTCTCTCTCCTAAATTTTTTTAAAATGTCATTAATGTGTTTTTTAAGCATTACAAATTTTAATGCATAATGTACACAATAAATAGCTTTTACTAATTTATCTTTCATAACATTTTAATGCTTCATTTATTATTTCTTTTTGAATTAGTTTAGTTTTAATGCAAAAATGCACATATAAATGAATGTGATTTTAAAATGCATGCAAAACTACAAAGTTTCAAAACTATTATTATATCGTAAGAGTGTTTCGAAAACCAATCTAAATAAATTTTGAATTATTTTATAAAATTAACGACAAAAGTAAAAAACGGTTTTTTGTAAAGGTCGGGACAATTTTTTTAAGACAAATGATGCAATAGTACAAAGTGCTAAGTGCTAATTCAATGATGAATATATTAGTATATTAATTAGTATACTTTACATGTATAACTCTAAATGATTGCTTAAATATGTAAGTTTTCTTTACATTATAAGCATTCTTTTATTTGTATTTTCTATCTATGTGGGACAAGTGTTGTTAGGAATTAGAAATTCCAGGTATTAAAGAGTCGGTCACCTCATGTATATGTAATCGTTAGAAAGCTCGTAGTCGTAGTTATTTTAAGCTAAGTAGTATTTAGTTAAGTAACACCGTGGAGGACGGACGGGTCTTTACCCATTGTATGCACGATCCATGACCCGTTGTGTGGCGTTTTATTGTAAGACTATAAATACTCTCTACCTTCCAAGGTAGAGTTGGAACTCATAATAAGATTTTCTTTCTCTCACTAAAGTTCCCTAAACCTCTAACTTTCTCTCTCTAAAACCTCCTGTACGCCTACTTTGTGTTATGGTTTGATGTGTATGTGAAATCCAATATCTTATAATTGGTATCAAGAGCCATGGTTAGATCATCTCTCACATGTCTTTGGATTTCTAGTGGTTTTTGAGTTTGAAGAGGTTTAGTGGTTTTTGCATCATTTGGGTGATTTCTAGTGTTAAAGTTTGGATTTTGATAGTACTTTTGTGTTTAGAATCATCACAAGTGTTTAGGTTTTGATTTTGAAGGCTTGAATCATCGTGGTTGAGTTGTTTTTGGATTGAAAGGTGGTGTTTTTGTGATTTTCTAGTTAGCGACTTGGCTCTCGGTGTGATATTCATCATAGCGACTTGCTTCGTAAAAAGTTAGCGAGTTGGAGTGGTATTTGGTAGCGATTTGGTCCTAGCGACTTGTCTATTGAGACAAGCCGACAAAAGTACACGTAGTGGATTCTCCACTACACGTAGCGACTTAGTGTAAGTTAGCGACTTGTACTTTATATTGTTAGCGACTTGGTGTTAGCGAGTTGGTACCTAGGGAGTTGCTATTTAGCGACTTGACAAATTAGCGACTTGGTGCTTAGCAATTCTTGTCAAAATTTTGCTAGCGACTTGGATTGTAGCGAGTTGTTATATAGCGACTTGGCACTTAGCGACTTGGTTTAACGTTTCCTAGTGACTTGGGTGATATCCTTTGAATACGGTTTTCTCTTGATTTAGTAAAATCCGTGAAAGAATCTATTTCCGGTTTAATCATAGAGTTATAAAATCCCGTTTAATTTGTCATCATGTCTACCAACGTTCCTACAATCATCTCCATTGTTGTCGAGGATGTTCAAGCGGTGGTTGGATACTCGTCCACCCATGCTTGATAGAACCGACTCGACTCTTGGGCTCAACGAATCAGATTGTCTTGTCTTGGAAAGGAAAATGGAGTCAACATTCTCAAATCCATTGATGAAGGACCATATCGGGTTGAGACTACTAGAGACTTAATTGATCTGGTGAAGATGGAGCAATGATCTATGGAATTGACGGACCAAAGACATATGATGAGCTCGATGATAAGGAGAAAAGAGATTCGATCTTGATATCGGGGCTTCTAACATCGTACTTCAAGGTCTTCCAAAGATATCTACAAGGCGATCAATCACAACACGAAGCAAAGGCGTGTGGGATAATGTCAAGATGCTTCTCTCGAGTTCGAATTAACTATGGAAGGCAGAGAATCACAACTCTATGATGAATTTGAACACTTCAAATGAAACCGGATGAGAGTGTTTATGAGTACTATGTGAGATTCCACAAGCTTGTTAATGATATGAGGAACATCATAATGACTATGCCAAACATTCATTTGAACTCAAAGTTTGTGAACAACATGAATCCCGAATGGCACAAGTTTGTCACCTCGTAAAGCTAACCAAAGGATTGAAGAATACAAACTATGAGCAACTCTATGCCTTCCTCCTTGAATGAGAGACATGCTATGTTTGAAAAAGGATTCTTAATCGGTTCAAAACCAACCGGGAGAGACAAGCTCTTCAAATGATTCAAGCGCCTTCTACTCAAACATCGAATCACAACCAAAGCTTCACAAGTCATACCCATGGGTAATAGTAATCACAAACTCATTCCCGATCCTATGTTCAAACAAGGCGATCTTTGATGCACACGTGGAAACTTCATTAATCAACTAGCTCTTACGATTAGTCAAAACATGAACTCTCTTCCACACACCAACAACAATCTCGAGCGCTTCCAATCCACATAATCAAGCCTTTATCGGAGATGGGAAGGTTATGGTGCGGCCGGTTCAAGAACGACAAGACGAACAAGCAAGAGGTGGAGTGGTAGAGGTTATCTTGCAAATCGAATAGAGGAAGGAATGAAAATCGTGGTCAAGCAAAGACAATCAAATGTTACAATTGTGGAGGTGAGGACACATTGCAAGGCGCACATCGCCAAAACGCCTCGAATGCGAGTACTTGAGGATAAGATGTTGCTTGTGCAAGCTCGGGATAATGGTGCAACTTTGGATGAAGAGGAGTTGTTGTTCTTGGTCGAGGAAATGCTAAGACATATGATGCGAGATGTGGATGAGCAACCAATTCGGAGATAGGCCATAATCATCGAATGCCTTTCAAGTAGGCGATTGTGATGCATACGAATCGATGTTGATGAAGAACCCATTGCACAAACCATCTTCATGGCTAGCATTTCTCCAATGGACTCTCCTAAAGTCTCTTCATCACCACAAGCTGGTCCATCCAAAGACAAACTCATCTACGAGGTATTAAAATTATACGATGAATTTGATGAGCAAAGATACATAACAGTACAATCAACTGTATTTATTGAATCGGATATTCAAAATATGGGTAATATCAATGTTGTCCCATATGATCAATATGTGAAACAAAGTGAAAGTGAGATTGTACCAAGTGATGCATCTTCTGCAGTCAATAATGATTATGTTTTTATGAATTCTTTGCATGTGCCTGATGATTCATCATCTCGAGGCGAATGCCTATAAAGAGCGTGTTGCTATTTATGAACAACGTGCAAAATTTGAGTTGACCACCGTGAGCGGAAATGGATGACCAAATGCTTACAACTATTAGAAAAGTAGGTTTAGAAGAAGTATTAAAACAAGAGTTAAACTCCTTACAAGAAAAGCTTTCTAAAGCGCTAAGCAAAAACAAGAACTTCAAGAAAATGTTAAAATGCTTAAGCAAGAATTCGATGCTAAGGAATCAAAACTTTTGAATGATTTTTCTAATCTAAAACCTTGAAAAGAAAGCTTGAAAATAAGTTGTACGTACAAGGAAATACCATTCGATCGCCCACTTAATCACTAAGCATAGAGTCTTAAGCGATAAGCATAGCATTCCCTTGTTGAGGAACCAAATTCGAGAGGTCATTAAAAAGGCTAGAAATGTTCATAAGGTTCTTTATGATGGCAATGAAATTCTTAAATCTAGACAAAAACCTAGTTGCGTTAAGTGTACAGAGGAAGATAAGAAATCGATTAAGTCACTAGGAGAAGATGAACAAGAAACTAGATGATCCTAAATGTAAGAGAAGAAAATAATTATCACACCCCATGACTACAAAAGGAGAATTGGATCTCCTTGAACATGTTTAAGCCTCAAACATTGTTGACTCTGAACAAGTGTTCGGAAAATGGACTTAGATAAGCGAAAGCGGAAAATATTGTTGAAACAAACTCTCCCTTAGGAAAATGCCTAAAGCGACTGTGTATCCTCCCAATACACCAATGCATCTAGTTCCTAGAACTAATGCCACTAAAAGCAAGACCTTAATCAGTCAATATGTTATTTTTCAACTGTTTGTTGATTTTGAGAAAACTTGTAAGACAAAGATCACACCCACTGGTATAACTGAAGGGGAAAGGGGTTTTGAGCAAACAAAAGAATGTTATTTAACTGAATTCATGCCTTTCTTTAAACAACTAAAAGATCATTTTGAAAGGAATTTGATGCAATGATAGTTGAGGTTAGTGACTATGAGTGTGCACTAAAATATAATGAGATTGAGAGGAAGAACTTGCATACATTGAATGAGACTCTTATTTCTAAATGTGTTGCTCAAGATGTGTTTTTCACTGCTACAAATTGTTCCATTAACGCTTCTCAATTTCATGAATTATCTGTTGCCCTGAAAGTCTCCCATGATCGTGTCATTGAGCTTGAAAAGACTAATTCTAAGCTAAATGAGAAAATTGAACTGGATGATCACGACAATTTGGTTAAACATTTTTCTAAACTAGAGGTTGAGCATTTTAATTTACAACTAAAATATCAACATCTTAAAAAAAATGTCAAAACTTCAAATATCAAGACATCCTCGGATGCTCCGAGTTTGATGCGGTTTTCAAATTAACAAAGCGTGATGAACAAATTCAAGCTCATTGTAACACGATCGTAAAGTTGAAAGCCCAAATCTCTCAATCAAAGGGTCAAAAGAAAGATGTGACAGGCTCCCAAATGCCTCCTCCTTTAGATTCTCATAATTCTCAAACGTTTCATCTTCAAAACTTAGTAAATGCATTACAAAAGGAAAACAAAAGTTTTCTAGAAGAAAATGAAAAGGTTAAACGTCATTTCAATGAGTTATTTGAATCAATAAAGGTCACTCGTAACAAAAACAACGAACAAATAGCTTCATTACAAAAGGAAATTGAGAATCTGAAGAGCCAGGTAAAAGGGAAAATGCCATTGACCAATGGGGAGAATGGTGTATCAAAGTTTCACTCTTGCAATAAATATGCTTTGTTTGTGAAATATGTCTCCCCTCATCTCAGGAATAACAAACTTGCTATTCAAACATATTTCTCATCCCTTAAGGATTGTCTAGAATGTCTCCGTGAGATTGTTGAAGAGGATAAGTTAGAGAAACCACTTGACAATGCAATTGGGCATGCATGCTTATATGCCAAACGATCTCAAGAAATTCTAGAATGCTTAATCACAATATGCCCTAAGTCCTTAGGTGAGAGAGTTAATCCTTTGATTCCGTGTTCTATGCCTAGTGCCAAGTATGATATTCATTCGATGCCGATGTTTTGAGCGTGAACCTTAGTGTACCTTCAAGTAGTTCGATTCGGATCTGTTAATGCTAAGAAAGCGAACTCTAGTGTGACTTCTAGAAGTACAAATTCCAAGCACTTCTAGTGTTAAGAAAGTGAACCTTAGTGTGCTGCATGTAATTCGGATCCCACATATAAGCAGGAGATGCAAAGAGTAGCAAAACCAACTAATGTTCCCATTCCCTTACAGAGTGTCGGTGACATTAAAGCGAGTAGGTCAAAGTCTCAAGACAATACAAGGAATGATAGGACCTCGCAAGCTAAGAATGTGCATTGGAAGAGTAGAAGACCAACCTAGGAACTTTAAGCTTGGGTCGAATAAAGCGAATCGTGTTGATTCTAGTATTAGCCATAGGCGTCTTGTAATTAATTCGAATTCGATACTATTTGCAAACCTTGTAATGATGTCGCTTGAATTACATTTCTAATCATGAATGTGGTGTGAATGTTTTGTCTTATGTTGTCATACCCCTAGTTAATATTGCTAATGCAAAAATCATGTTAAAAAGCTAAAAGCGAGGCGAAGAGAGTTAGAAAAGCGGTGGAAACCCACGGAAGAACATTTAGTAAGATAGGTTATCAATGGATACCTTTTGGCTATAAGGTTAATGAGTCAATGCCCACTAGAAAATGGATGCCCTCTTGGTAGAACTATTCCCTTAAGAAGTGAACATACTTTGAATAGGGCAAATACGGACACTAATCTGCATCTATTCATAATGATTCCATTGCCTCAATTTACGATATGAATGTTTCTATTTACGATGTGGGTGTTCCAATCATCGTTACTAACTAAATGGAACCCATTCTTGCATGGGGATCCCGTTATCCGATTATCCATTCTTGTCGTGTTCAGCTGCGGATCGTTCAAATCGTTACGTGGTACACGGACTCGTGCTATTCCAAGCATATATTTGGCGACGGTCGCGGCTCATGAACCGTGAGTAAATTCATCGGGACGATTAGATTCGGAAGCGACCATTTGGAGCTATTATGGGCTATGGAGATTATGTGGTTGGTAAAGTGTAATTTGTGGTATATTATGTGGAAGGTCTTGGTCATAATTTGTTCTCTGTTGGTCAATTCTGTGATTTCGATCTAGAAGTAGCTTTCATAAAACATACTTGTTTCGTTAGAGAACTTGATGGTGTAGAATTGTTAAGAGGTACCCGAGGTTCAAACCTATACACCATATCTATCGATGACATGATGAAGTCCTCTCCAATCTGCTTGCTGTCAAAGGCTTCTAAAACAAAGTCTTGGTTATGGCATCGTCGTCTCAATCACTTGAACTTTGGTACCATAAACAACCTTTCTAGAAAGGATCTAGTCGAGGCTTACCAGTTAAAATATGAAAAGATCATCTTTGCTCGACTTGTCAATTGGGAAAAAGCACGAAATATGCCCACAAACCAAAACCCGAAACTCAGAATGGAAATTCTTCATACCCTTCATATGGATCATGCGGTCCAATGAGAGTGCAAACTATTAATGGGAAGAGATATGTGTTAGTAGTGGTTGATGACTACTCCCGATTCACTTGGGTTAAGTTTTTGAGGACAAAGGGCGAAACTCGGATGTCATCATTAAACTCATTAAACAACTTGATTAGACTCAACAAAGCAGTTTGAATCGTCCGGCCGACAATGAAACCGAGTTTGTTAATAAAGTACTCAATGAATTTTATGAAAATGTTGGAATCGGTCCTCAAATAAGTGTTCCTCGAACTCCTCAACGAGCGGTGTAGTTGAAAGACGAAACCGAACTCTTGTAGAAGTTGCAAGGACAATGATGATCTACTCAAAGGTTCCAATGTTTCTATGGGTGAAGCTATTGCCTTGCTTGTTACACTCAAAATAGATCTCTAATTCACACATCTCATGGAAAGACTCCATACGAACTTGTCCACAATCGAAAACCTGATCTATCATACCTTCGTATGTTTGGTGCTTTATGTTATCCAACTAATGATGGTCAAGATTTAGGAAAACTGAGAGCCAAAGAAGACATTGGAGTATATGTAGGCTATGCACCAAACAGAAAAGGTTACCGAATCTACAATAAGAGAACCCGAGATATCATGGAAATAATTCACGTTACGTTTGATGAGCTGACGGGTCAAATGGCTCTGGACAATCCGATTCAGGACCCGCACTTCAAAAACAGTCCCATTGGTTCATCCCTTGTACCAAATTCTTCTCCAAAGAACTCCATATGTACCTCCATTTGAAGATGATTTAAAGAAATTGTTTGATCCTATGTTTGATGAACTCTATGAGCCAAGTACTATTGAGCTGTCAATTCCCACAATGAGGCTGCTCATATCCACGAGAATGAAGTCAATCCTCGGTCTCAATATCATTAAGTCAAGAAGCGCTGCTGCGATCACTCGATCTCATCAACAAATCATCAATATTGAATGTACATCATGGAACTGTTTACGCATCAATGATGAAGTTAATCCTTTGCTACTCCCGAAGATGCTCCATTTGAAAACATATTTGCTCTCGAATCATCATCGAACCATCTTCATCAGAAGACATCGACTCTGCTACTTCAGTTCCACAACAACAACCACATGAACACCTCAGAAAATGGACACATGATCATCCACTGGAAAACATCATTGGAAATCCCTCTCGTCCTGTATCAACACGAAAACAACTTGCAACCGATGCCTTATGGTGCTTCTTCAACTCCGTACTCTCAAAGATCGAACCAAAGGATGTTAAAACTGCCATGAATGAAGATAGCAGGTTCAATGCTATGCAAGATGAAATTCATGAGTTTGATCGACTTGATGTATGGGAGTTAGTACCTGCTCCAGATTGTGCTATGATTATTGCTCTAAAATGGATCTTCAAAGTAAAACTTGATGAGCATGGTGATGTGTTGAAGAACAAGGCTCGATTAGTTGCTAAAGTATACCGTCAAGAGGAGGGTATTGACTTTGAAGAATCTTTTGCTCCAGTTGCTCGAATCGAGGCAATCGAATCTTTTGGCTAATCTTGCTAGTAAGAACATGGTAGTCTATCGGATGGATGTAAAGGCGGCATTTACGAGCGGAGATCTTAAAGAAGTCGTCTCGCCACCAACCGGAAGGATTTGTGAATCAAGAGCATCCTACTCACGTTTATCGTTTGAATAAGGCTCTTTACGGTTTAAAGCAAGCTCCAAGGGCATGGTATGATACGCTATCAAAGTTTCTTCTATCTACCGGATTCAAACAAAGGAGCAGTTGATCCAACATTGTTCACCGAAGTCGCAAACATTTAATTCATGTTCAAATTTATGTTGATGATATCATCTTTGCCTCGGTCGACCCCAATGAGTGTGACCATTTTCAAATGAAATGGGTTCAAAATTTCAAATGTCAATGATGGGACAAATGTCATTTTCTTAGGACTACAAATTTCACAAAGTCCGGAGGCATCTTCATAAATCAATCTAAATATGCAAATGAAATTTTAAAGAAATTTGGATTTGATTCAAGTGACCTGTTGACCCTCCCATGATTGAGCGAACTAAACTAGATGAGGACCACTCGGGGATCATGGTAGACCAAACAAAATATCGTAGTATGATTGGATCACGATGTACCTCACGGCTAGTAGACCGAGACATCTTGTTCATTTGTTTGCATGTGTGCTAGATACCGTGCTAAGCCTACTAAAAGCACCTTGAAGCGGTTAAGCGGGTCTTCGGTATCTCCAAGGAACCATCAATATGGGACTTTGGTACCGAAGGACACCGGTATGTCACTAACGACCTATGCAGATCGATCATGCAGGATGTCAAGATACTTGTCAAATACGTGCGGAGGTGCTCGGTTTTGGGTGATAAGCTTGTGGTGGTCTTCAAAGAAGCAAATGAGTACTTCTATTTCTCTACAGAGGAGAATACATAGCCATGTCATCTTGTTGTGCTCAAATCCTTTGGATGAGATCTCGATTAATCGACTATGGCTTTTATTCAACAAAATCCCTTTGTCTTGTGATAATAAAATGCTATTGCTCTTTCATGCAATAACGTTCAACACTCAAGAGCTAAGCATATCGAAATTCGACATCATTTCATCGGGAACAAGTGGAAAAAGGTGTGGTGGAACTCTATTTTGTGAGGTCGAATACCGGTTAGCGAGACATCTTCACCAAAGCTCTTCCAAGAGAACGTTTTGAGTTTATTCTTCCACGACTTGGCTTGAAAAGCCTTCAACCAGAAACACTCAAACGTCTTCAAGAGGAAGACGAGGAGTAAAGGTCTTTCTTCATCTATCTCTTGTATATATCTATTTGAAAAACAAAATACAAAATTATAAAACCTTCAAAAATCAAATAGAAAATTATAAAACTCTCAAAATCCATAAAAACTTGAAATATTCGAAAAATCTTCAAAAAATATTGTCATTTTGTCATGTCTTTCTCGATTCGATAATATCTACGGTCTTTGTGCTGTCATTCAAAGAATGACACGGGACTTTAGATATTGTTGAATTATATATATATATATATATATATATATATATATATATATATATATATGGGAGAAAGAGAATATATGGCTTATTGTCATCTTAGGCAGTAACCCGCTTTTTAAAGTAAGAACAGAGCCACACTTTATCATGTTTTCAAAATTCCATGCTCTGATTCTATAAACATTTATCTGCTGAAAACTAACTGCTTTGAAAAATAACTAATACTCTATTTTTGATAATCATCTGGACTTATTTGTCAAAATATCTATCTCTTAATCAACAACCTTTGTTATTGATTGATGGGGAGAATGATTTCAATTAAATTAAAAGGTTATTTGTCATTCAATTGCTTTCAAAAGATATTCATGCATGTTTAATTCTATGGAGTTTAAAGTCAAACAATCCGTTCCTTATCAGTTAAAACACTTTCATAATCAAGTCACAATTATCCTTAAAAGCTTTCAAAATAAATTTAAATCTACAAGAGATCACAAATCTCAAAGGATTTGATAATTGTGATCGGGGGAGAATTTGTGATTTAAATTGGATTTAAACTGATAATTCGGTAAATGGTTTTATAACTTATAAGGATGTACAAGCTCTCCTTCCCACAAGTGCCAAACGATTTCAAATTTTCCATGCACATGTTGAGGGGGAGCATCTATCTTAAACCACAAATATTTAAAACGTGATCAACTTATCTCAATGTGCAGTCTTTTCCTAATATGTGCAAAACATTTTCAAATATCTATGCACATATTGAGGGGGAGCAAGCTTATGAAAACCTCATCCTTCCCTAAAATGCTTTATCTACTTGTTTTGATCAGGGAAGTGATGTTGATATCTTTTAGAAAATAATCAAAGAAGTTAATTCTTTCTCTTGCCTCCGTGTGCAAAACGATTTCAAACATTTGATGCACATGTTGAGGGGAGCTCTTGTTCTAAAAATATCAAAAACAATTCGGTACAAAATGCTTTGATAATATATCATAAGTATCCGGATTGATTTTCAAATGGTTTTCAATTGGTTCCAATGGCGGATGAACAATACCAAATAGACCGACCAACTTTACTTTATGTATAGTGATATAAGGATGATAAGGTTAGGTATTTGTTCCCATGATCCGCCTGAACGGATGGATCTACCAAGGACAATCCACTAGTTAGTGTAGAAGTCCTTAGGTATGATGATAAAAGGAGAAAAATGAGATATGGGAAGAGTGCGGATGAGACAGAGCAAGTCTTGGAATAAACCCAACAAGGTTCTTGCTATGAAGTCTCGGTAAGCAATGAAGGGTTGAAGAATGAAAAGAATTGAATAAGAAAGGGTGAAAAGAAATAGCCTCCATTTATTCAACCATAGGCGTAAATCGGGTACAATTCATATGCTAACGATGGTAACATTGGTATTGAAGACAAGGCGTCATGGACCCGGTGACGCTCTGCACTACAACTTCCCAAACCACTCAAGTTCCTCTTATAAGGGCTTGTTTCATTCTCACGGGAACCTACATAATCTATCGACTTTCTCTTAGAGATTGTTGATATTGAAGGCGACCCTCTCCCTAGTCTCCACACGGGAACCAAATATGCACAAATTGAGTCTAGAGCCACGAGATCATCAATAAATCTCATTAGGACACTTTCAATGAAGACTCTGTTTCACACAATGTGGAAAGAGATTATATCTTGAGTCCCACGCATTATCCTTGTGATATTGGCGAACATCCGAGTGATATGCAAACATATTCACAATGAAGATGGAAAGCCTTACGAGCCAACATCAAACAAGCTCACGGTGGGTGGCATGTGAGATCTAATCAATAGATCAACCATGTGACAACCGAGCGAAACAATGGGAGATTCAATCTTTTGAATCAATCACGGTTTAGGTTATGGATTGGCGGATACCATTGAAAAGCGGTCATTGTGCTTAAAAACTCTTTTCTTTAGCACATCGACCGTGTACGAATATTTCTAATCAAAAGGTGTTTTATGATTGATAATTGATGTTCATTAAAACCTTCGTTGTCTTGCAAAAACAATTTCTATTGAGCAATACATGATTGTTTTCAAATATCTTTTCATCAATCGGTGAATTTCTATTCATTTGGTTCACTCACTCCGTGTTGTCTTCTTTGATACGTTCCGGTTTGAGAACGCCTAGAGCATTGCGAAACCCCGTCAAGGAAATTCTTGAATTCTACGATTACTGAGCAAGATGCTTATGCGGATCAGCGGGAACCGTGGGCGTGTACCTCAATTCAACGAAAGTGATCAAAGACACTTTCATGCGCTTTATTGCTAAGCTGTTTTATGCGGTACACCCGACGTTTGCGGTGATCGGAATGAAGCGGTCAATCCATAGCCGCATGCTCACACAATACATTCATTTCTCAAGAAATCATGATAAGTGCATCAATGACTCTAATATTTTCACTCCATGCTTACATTACTGCTGCGCCAATATCATGACTCAACGAAAGCTTTCGCTACTCGATGAGAAGATATCATGATCCGAATGTGAGCATGTCGGTCGAAGGTCACAACATCACATAATACCAACACCACAATAGATGTCTCGAGATTTTGTTGGTGATGATCTGGTGACTCAAAATTGTTATCACGTGGATCGACAAAAGACCTCCACTTGGATTAACCAAACATGCAATGAGAGGAATCAATGACTACGAGCTTGAGCAAAGTACTACATCAAGAATGCAAGAACAATTGTTAATGTAATGTATGTTTGTATTCAATGTAATTTTAGTATATGTTTGAGGTGACCTCCTTAGGGGAGATTGTTAGGAATTAGAAATTCCGGTATTAAAGAGTCGGTCACCTCATGTATATGTAATCGTTAGAAAGCTCGTAGTCGTAGTTATTTTAAGCTAAGTAGTATTTAGTTAAGTAACACCGTGGAGGACAGACGGTCTTTACCCATTGTATGCGATCCACGACCCGTTGTGTGGCGTTTATTGTAAGACTATAAATACTCTCTACCTTCCAAGGTAGAGAGTTGAAGCTCATAATAAGATTTTTCTTTCTCTCACTAAAGTTCCCTAAACCGCTAACTTTCTCTCTCTAAAACCTCTTGTACGCCTACTTTGTGTTATGGTTTGATGTGTATGTGAAATCTAATATCTTACAAGTGTTATAAACAATATTAATGATTCAAACATTTTTTCATAAATATATACTTTACAAGATGTATACATTATAAGTACTCTTTTATTTATATATTTTTATCTATATGGGACAAATGTAATAAACAATATTAATGATACAAACATGTTCAAAAATATATATATATATTTCATAAAGAAAATGTTTCTACTTACTTGTGACTACGGACCACTATCAACTAATTTGACCATAACCCCATAACATTATTGACTACCGCAACGCAAAATCACGCCACTTTCAATTGTTTTTATATGAATTAGTTTGATATTTTCCATCACTTTTTTTAAAGTTACTCAAACTCATTATGTTTTCGCTATTGGTAAAGTTACTAGATATAATACCCGTGCACGCACGGGTTTTTTTTTTGAATTTTTAAATAATGCATTTTTATTTATTAGAAATCAAATAATTAAAATTTTTTTTGTTTAGTTATGTTTTTAATTATGTTTGACGCAAGGGTTCATATATATATTTTTTTTAAAGTATAATCACAAACCTTATAAACAAAATTTAGTTACCGCATGTCTTGCTTTTGCATCGATAACTTTTGTAAACTCATAGTTTAATATCCAGAAGGTCAAATTAAGATTGTTTTTTCTAGTTTAGTGCTTCGGTCAAATTAATCAAAGAAGATCCGAATCACGCATCAGAATTAAGATAAGCACATAAAGCATCGAAATGGTTGTACTTATATTATAGAAGTTTACTCTTGCGGTCACAAATAAAATCTTTGGATTTTACATTTGGCTTTAGGTTATTACCAAAGCCACATTTGACTAAATACATAAAATCCATAAAACAAACATGCAACCAACCATAAAATAGAAAGACCAAATACCAAACATGCCATGCTATTCAGTATCTTCGAAACAGCAATCCAACTTTATAGCTCCACCAGGTATTCATTCCCAGCAGCGAAGAAACCAAATCTTCTTACCACTATTAGAATCAAAACTCATAAATCAATCAAACCCCATAAATCTTTCAAAATCAATAACTGAAACTGATAAGAAGGGTAAAAAATGATACCTCTATTAGAATCAAAATCAAAGTCTAGATCTATATCTTAAACTGACTACTAAATCGAAATCGAATCAAACCATAAAAATACCATATCTTTTTACAAACCATGATGAAACTAATATAATTATTATCTTTTATGGTATATTTTATAAAACTAAGGTACATAATTACATCAGTGAAGACTTTCATCCTCTTGTTATTGTAATATTTCTCGATTTTCATGTAAGACTATTCTGTGTATGTCATTTGTTTCAGCCAAAGCCTATTTTGAATTGTTATCCAACCTACCAAACGCACTACCTTTACTTCTAATCAATTTTTGTATCTTAATTAGGCACAATCCACATATGGATTGTATAAAAAGCATAGCAAACATAAGTGGGCACTCGCCTAGCATTCTGTTTGTCATTGTTAGAGGTTGTAAGTTATGCAAGAACAATTGCAAAAGGAGATTAATAATATATAAGACCTACTTATTGTATGCATGAAAGCAATATTTAACATATTCGGAAATCAATTACTTGCTTTCATCATGCTAGAAATTTTGTACTACGAACAAAGTAAAATCTCATTACCTGGATTTAACCCATCCATCTCATTTGATGTGGTAGTTTATCCTTGTCCGTGTCTGGAAAACTTGTCTTCCATCAGGAGAAAGAAAATATTTGGCATGACATATATACAACTTAGCTTCACAGAATAATAACATTACCAAGTTCATACCTAAAGCAATGAGCACCACCATGGTGAACTGAATTATCACATAATAACAATATCACATAACACATATGGGTGAATAGTCGACAAAACAATCACATTAGTTTCAGAAAGTGTGTATCCACCACCCACAAGATCAGCATTCTTGGTCAAATGCTCTAAAAGATAATTGCTAAAAAATGAAATATAGGCTAAAAACATGTGAAGATGATAGATTCGGAAATATCCACTTAATTAGTAGAATTCCTAAATACCTATACCTACACAGGAGCAAATGATTTAAGAGAGCAAATGAAGAAAAAAGATTTGAGACATCCAGCAATGATAATCTGTTTTAAGAATAAGTGAAATGCTCGCCCTTTCCGAATAGCTCAATTTTTTTTCAACATGCTAACATAAAAATGGGTCGAGTCGGGCTGTTTTTTATTTATAAAAGGTTAAATGACTAAAACAAAAAAACATGTTGAACGGGTCTAAAGTCACTTGAAGTGTTTTGTAGAAATTTGGCTTTCTCCTCTTTCATAGTTCCAAACAATGAACTTATGAACCCATATAGACAATCAAGGAAGATAATTTTTTATGTTGAATTTGAGAAGAATTGTGTTGCTGATACAGACAAAAGGAGATAGCTTTTATAGTCTAACTTAATATACCAACTATTACTCCAAAATTTCCCATTTTTGCCCACTATAGACATGTAACTTTGCAACCTCTATACGCACAGGATAGAGGGATATTGATATAGTGTACTTGAACATATATAGTTGTTAAAAACTAACCTTTTTCGATGACATAGAGAGAGTTAACTTCCAACATTCTTCTGTCAGAGTCTTAACAATCTCCTTAGTAATATCTTTCCATAGATTTACAAACCAATGCACAATAAACATCAACCATTCTAGCTGGCCACAAAGTCTCTCTCTCTCTCAAACGCAACAAACAATTACCTAAATCAATTCATGAGGCAAGTTAGTTAGCTCACTGACCTTGGTCTATCCGTATTGATGGAACTACATCAGGTGCCATATGTGAACTTGGTTGGCTTTTCTAGTGTATCCCTTAATTCGATCCCTGTTCTTGATATATTCTCAAATTCAACTGTCAAGTTTCATCTAATAAGACACAATATATTAAGGTGTGTAGCATATATTTATAGGTTTGCAATTCAGATAACGGAAACTAAATAACTAAATCTCCTCAGGAAACTATGTAAATGGATGAACAATATAAAGAGCTAACAAAGAAATCACAATCATTCATATCGTCCTTACAATATACTTCGTAATATGCTAAACCTATCTCAATTTAACGTATTTTTAACGGTCATTGCTATCTCTCTATCTTTCCAAAAATCCAGCCAAAACTTTGTTAATTTACATCCTAAAAAAATCAGCAATTATAGGAGATAAACTTCCGATAAACAAAGATATATATGTCACCTTACAACCCACAAAGATTAACTATTTGCCAAAGGAAACGTCTGCAGCAACATTACAGCGTAATCATCTCCAGCATACATGTCATGACACTTAGCTAAATTGCCAAAGATCTTTGGTATGATGTAGCACTAAGGTCAGCAGCTTAGGATACTCTTTACATCTTCGAACGATCTTCAATTATATATCCACTAAAATTTCCTACAAACACTACTATTTTTTATCGCTTGGCCCTGTTCCCTATTACTTATTGATGTACTGAAACTCAAGAAGCAGACAACGTGTTTTAATAAGCAATCCTAAACACCCATATCATGAAAGCACCAACTATTGACACTAACCTTTTCTTGGAACTCAAAGCTTTCCCTCGCTACAAAACCAATATCAATAATATACAATCTCTCTAAACATCTAACTAACAAAGTACGGTTTAACGGCCTGACACAAGTGATCTTACTTTTTTTTGCTATGAAAAGGAATCATCATCATCATATATATACTCAACTTGTTCGATACCTAAACCACAATTAATCAAAAGTTAAAAGGGTAATAAACTTAGCTAATTAATAAATTTTTTATTTCAAGAAAGAACGATTACAATAAATTAAAAAAATCAATGTAATCACTTAGACCTATTTCATTTCATGTCATATACCTTTCCTCACGGTTTTGAGAACATAAGGACGTTTTGAGAACAGGACCATTGTTGTTTTGACCCGTGGAAGACCTCAAAGAAATCGGAATATAATCAAACATTGAAGAATTTTAGAACCTTAAATTAATCCACTAAATCAAAAACTAAAGATTGATATTAGGGTTTTTTCTTGTTGTAGGGTATTTTTGTTGTGTCGAGGCGATCAGAAAAAAAGGGGGTCAGGTTTTTAGCTTTCTGTTTTTTTCATTGAGATTTGTAAGAGCTTTAGGTGTCATAACGAAGGGTATCTTCGTCGTCGTGCCACCTCAGCGCCATATCAGCATCCCATTTTTCCACAACTAACTACAACAAACCCCTCCTCACTCATAACAAACATCAACCTCTTCATTTGGGGCCCACCACTACCACTTTATTTTTTTTTTCAAATTTCTAAATAAACTAAATTTATTTATTAAAATAAAAATACAATACAATATACTTAAAAAAAAAGTTATAAAGTTAAAAAATAAAAATAAAAAATGTAAACCGTATATTATGTTGCTAAAAAATAATTTATGTGTGTTGGGCCTTAGAGGTTGGGCTTGTTAATTACTTTTGCTCTTGTATATTTAGTGTTATCATCATACACTAGCAGCCATACTCCATATATCCATCTTCTTCCTCTCTGCTACAAACTTGCTCCAACACCTGGCAGCCATACTCCATATTTCTTACCACACCAACACTACCCATACTTCGTTGGTTAAAAGTACCCATTCAAGATTATTGGATTAAAGCAAAAGTTTGCCAGACATTCATCTTCATCGTCAGGATGGCGAGGAGCTCCACGGCGACGGACGACGAAGGACCTCGGTGTGGCGGCGGCCGACGGCGAGGTGCCAGCTAGGCTCACGGCGAGCCACGATATGCCCACACCGTGTGCTCTAAGGGACGGAGATGATATCTCTTGAATAGGACTCCGTTTTTTTTTTTTTTTTGAATTACATTTTTAGTCTACAATTATAAAAAAATAACATTGAAACCCGTGTGTAATTTCATCTATTTTTTTACATGGGAGTCTAAAAACGTTTTTCCAAATTTTTTAGCCAAATTAGGAAATAATTTTGTTTAATTATTTTCCAAAATTCAAAAAGAAAATTTAAATAAAAAAAATTATTACTAAATAAGATATGATTTGATTTTTTTGAAATGAAAAATTCCCACTAAGGGTTTTGTTTTATTATATAAAAGATTGTAAGAGAAAACATAAAATTGAAAACATTTTTGCGAAAATTTTATTACTTGACACCGCCATCGTAGCGCATGCGGCATTCTACTATAATATTCTAAAGAATTGAAATATCGCGACGTGAAACTTTTGGCGATCCGCAAATTTATCGTCACATAAACGTTTGATTATAAAGCGTGGTTTATTGAAAATTTTATTTGAGTATTATCCGCATGCATCGCGTCGGTGGTCGCTAATAACTTTAATTCTCATTCGCTAATGTGTGCAATCCTGTGGTCACGAGTTCGAATCCGGACATTCACAATTTTATAAATATATACATATTCCAATAAGTTGTAGATTATACCTATTTAGATACACAGAAGTCATTCACTGTTGGCATTCGTCATGTATGAACCATTTACTAAAAACTTGTTTTTTTACCCGTATGTAAAGCAGCTTCTTTTAATTCCGAAAGAAACTTAATTGCAGTTTGAAACAATAGGAAACTTTGTATGAACTGTGTATACATAACCGCAATAAAACTGTTCTAGTTGTTCATTTTCTTATAGAATTGCCTGGTCCTGTTGCGACTAATGTTTGGTTTGCATTTCCAAAAAATGGTGGTTTGCTTAAAATGTAAGATCGCCAATAGCATTAAACTAAGGAAGATAGTAAAATTTTGATCCAATTATGTTACAATAATCCTCGGAGTATGACCATTGAGGGAATAATACAAGTATCACCAAGCTAAAGGCTTGACAACCGAATTTTGAAACACACAAATATGCTTAAATTGTTTAGCTACATTAAACAGTTCAGCTTAATTCTGCCTCTTTAGAAGAACAAAGTTACTAACCACTAGAGTTTGTGCAAAATTAAATGAGCACCAAACTGAGGTATAAGAGTGATGATAGTACGTGGAGCATGTGAATATGATGGGGATAGCTCAAATGAGAAGCGTAATAGAATCATAGCGAGAGCCATTTTTGCTTCCAAGAGAGCAAAATTTTGTCCAATACAAACACGTGGACCCCCACCGAAGGGAATATACACAACCTGCCCCTTGGTTACCTTTGACACACCTTGTGAGAATCTTTCTGGATTAAACTCTTTTACATCGTCACCCCAAATATCACGCTCACGATGTGAAAGCATTGTGTGCAACTGCATGAACGCTCCGGCTGGTAAAGTAATGTTTCCTAATTTTGTTTCTTTATGAACCATTCGTGACATTGCTACCACTGGAGGGTAAAGCCTAAGTACCTCTAGGAAGACTGTATTGATCTGAAAATCCAAAAAAATAAACATAAACAAAACAGAAAATGATTGACGGTACGTAGAAAAAAAAAACTGTAAAAATTTGGGAAAACTTACGACTTTGAGTTGATTCAATCCTTCCATATCGGGTTCTCTATCCCCGAAAACCTTTAAAACTTCATCCCTAGCGCGTTCTTGCCAAATTCGGTGTTGACCCAACAAAATCATAGTCCAAACAAGCAAATTCGCGGTAGTCTCTTGGCCTGCAAAGTAGAAGAGCTTACACTCTTCAATGACATCATCAATACTAAGTCCATATTTGTTATTTCCTTGTTGTTTAATCTCTTTATTATTAGAGTCGAGTAGTATGCCGAGGAGGTCATCATTGCTACTTTTCCCTGCTTCCATTGCAGTCACCCGTTTATCAATTATTCCGTTTATCAATCCCCTTACTTCTTGGTAAATTGCTTTCATCCTCTTGTTGCTTTTTGTTGGCAGATATCTATAAAATGCAAAAAATTAAAATAAACGAACTGTGAACTTATTAAATGACTAATGAAACATAGTTGAAAGGATGTACTTACTGCGATCCTGGAATGTAGACTGATCGAGATGCTGTAATGATTAGCTCAGCTTGTTCTCGTTGAAGATCAAATATCTTTCTTCCTTCCACATAGCTACTGCCAAACGCTGTGCGTGAAATTACATCACTCGTCAATGATTGGAGATAAGGCCACACATCAATTTCGCAAGAACTTTCTCCCTTAAATGTTTCTTCCCATTTGGTGATCATCTCATCGCAGCACAAATTAAAAGCCGGTACCATATGCTATAAAGAAACATCGATAACATATTTCTAAAGCTAGCTAGTTTATCAAAAATAATATTAGGGAATTACAACTTTTAGTATATAAAAAACAGAATATTTCTCGTATGCCAACTAGAGGTGGCAAAATGAGTTGGCTAAGCGGACTAGGCAATGGGTCAAAACGGGTTGGATTTACCATTTAAAACACTTTGTAGTAATTTTGTAAAGAAAAGAAGCAAAACCTTGAGCTTCTCGACATGAAAGGCAGGATTGATGATCTTTCTATGTTTCACCCACTTATCACCTTCGACATCGGCTAGTCCTCTTGCTAGCAACCTTGTTAACGGGTTTCCTCCTCGTATCTTTTGAAAGTCTTCATAATTATTCAACATCTCTTTGATCATTGTTGGATCAGTTATGTGTAGTAAAGGTCTCGGCCCCACCCATGTAAAACAGTTATTACCTATCAACCATTAAATGGTAAAACTTTATATCTTAAATGGTAAAACTATGCATTTAAAGGTCTCAAAACATACATACAAAGTGTTAGCTATGTGGTTAAAGTAAAAGAAACTTAATGAAAGGACATACACTTATGACTTATGAGCATGTGCAAGTAACTAAAGTGTTGAAATGATATGATCATACCATGAGTGGTAACGATGCTATGAGCAAATGATAAGACTCGTGGCACGATATCATCGTCCAAATTTATCGGTTTCTTGTATGCTTCGGTTATCATCTTAACCATGTTCTTCACGTCTCCATACAAAAACTTGTATGAGGTTCCTTTAAGTCCTTGGTCTCTAAGAAACTTTTCCATCTTCTTTGGTTTCAACCAAACCCAATTTACAAACCTCCAAGCATATAGAGCCACTAGCGCTATCGTGGCTAGACCGAGAACACGAAGCAATCCGATCATGTTTAGGATTAGTTCCATGTTGAAAATGATCAGATTTTGGTGCTTTGGTGAAGATGGAGTGATGGTCTTTATTGATAGATAAGTTTTTACTCCAAGTCCTTGAAGTTTTGAGTAGTTAAGTTTGCTCCATGGTTCTTTGTTTTTTTTCCAATGGTCAATTCTCGTACGTATGAATAAGTCAACCTAATAGCCAAATGGGGCCAAGAAATAAATGATAAGTTTTGTACAAATTCCAAAGATGCAATTTTGTGGAAATTTCCCGAGTCGACATGTTGATAACTGGATTACCAAAAACGACACTCTGAAATCGAAAATTGTGTTATCAAAAACGACACCCGAAAATTGTGTTATAAAAAGCGACACAACGTGCACAATACCTAAAATTTGTAAAAATAGCGTGCGTAGACAGAGCGCGTGCAAAACCCTTACACGTTGTAGTTGGATTCTTTGCACGTGTCCCTTAGATTAAATGAGAAGCTGACATCTGGCAGTTCACGCGAAAGTGTTTGTTCGCCCATTATTTGCGCACACATCTTATTTAATTTAGATAAAACAAGGTGGTGACAATTGACACTGTGAACAAATCGTTTTACTCGCCTTTGTTTGCGCACAAAAATATTTGCTACGCGCGCTCTTTAAGTTGCATCAACTTTTTGTGATATCTTTTTATTAGATTATGTATTTGTTTTCGGTAAAAAAAAAAGCATATGGGTGTTTAGGAGTAGGACTAAAAGAGGAGAAATATAGGATTGCAAGAGATAGGAAGTTGGAGTTGCACAAGTGAGACCCATAGATCTAAAATCTAAATCAAAAAATCTGTAAGAGGGCTTGGTCTAAAAGGGGTTGCACGGACTAAAAACCTATAATGCGAGCTCGACACCGCGAGTTGCGCCATAGGTTCTGGCGCCGCACTAGCCAACCGTCGTTATCTCTTTTTTCAAATATATACATTATGTAACTGTTACAAAAAAAAGGAACGTTTTGTAGTCGGGTTTTTTTTTATTAAATACCCACTTTTTCTAATTGTTTGCCTTTTAAAATCTTATAAATTCTCTTTAAATCTTATAATTTTTACACAAACTTCTACATACATATCTCAACAATACTTCTATTTTACTACCATCAAAAAAACGCTATGAATCCCAACAATTTTTATGATAATTGTGATCTTTACTTTCAAGACGATGTGGATAGGTATATGCGGTATTTTCAATCTTATCAACAATTTTAAGCTTTGGGTAATTAAGAAGCCGAGAGTTCGAGTTCTCATAATAGGACAAACATACCACGTGAATGAGAAGTTGCGGAACAATGGCTTTTGGGTGATTATTTTGGCGACAAAAACAATCCACCTAAATACCCAGAGAGGAATTTTAGGCGAAGGTATTGTATGAGTTTCAAAAGTTTTTAAACAAATATTCAACGATATTACAAATTATAATGTTGACCCTCTTCCCGAATAATTCTTTTTTTTTAGCAACGACCGGATGCTTTGGGTTGTTTAAGTATTAGTCCTATCATGAAATACACATCGGTCATACGCCCAATTAGCATACGGCACAACAACCGACGCATTTGATGAGTACTTGTAAATTGATAAACAATGTTCTCGTGATTGTTTACAAAACTTCACTAAATGCATATATACTTTATACATAGAAGAGTTTCTAAGAAATCCCGATTTAAATGGTATCCAACATATATATGTATTGCATAAAGAAACGCATGGACTTCCGGGAATGCTCGGGAGCATTAGTTGTATGCATTAGGAATGGACAAAATGTCCGAAGGCGTTAAACTGGCAATTCAAAAGGCGTAATCATAATTACCTGACTCTAATGCTTGAAGTCGTCGCGTCATATGAATTGTGAATTTGACATGCATTTTTTGGTGTTTGCGGGACAAAGTAGGAATGCTCAAAAAAAGAGCAAGAATGCGAGGAAAAAATAGATTGTTTTTCCGTTTGATCTCTGAAAAAGAAGAAAGAAAAGAAGACGGGGTTGAGTGGAGAGGATGATGAACATCAATATTCTATAGATAAAAGGAGTGGCTTTATCTTTTATTAGTTTCTTGCATAGTTGTCAGGATCCCGATCCTGATCTTAGGATCTTACGATTTTACGATACTGCAAAGTAAAAACGATCCGGATCTTACATAGAATCTTTGCAAGCTTAAGATCTTATAGGATCCCTGTAGGACCTTACTTTTATCAACCTTATCACAAACCCAACACGTTATGCGTATAACACGTTAAACACAAACACAAACTATGCGTGAAGATGAAATAAAGATGAGAAAGATGGTGACTTGAATGATATATATAAATCTTGTATGTGGAGAGAAAAGATAAACACAATAAAGATGATGTTTATTGCAAATGAAGAACACACACACACACACTCAAGCACACCCCTCAAATGACCATTTGAGGGATATTTATACTCTAAATACAAGATGCCCTAAAGGGCTTTCTATGGGCTTTCGTGGGCTTGGACATGGGTTGGATTGGATATAAGGCAAGCTTAACATAAATAGTACCCATTTAGCTTAGTCCAATCCACGAGCCCGTTGACTATTCTATTACGATATCTAACACACGATATAAAGTTCCTAAATGTTAATGACCATTACTTCTAATAAAACTATTAAGGCTAACAATCTCCCCCTAAGGGGTGGTCATTCAAAAGATGCTCCACTTGATTTGGTCTTTACTTTTCTCGAGCTTGAACTATGTGTGTAGATATAGAATAGTATTGATTCTTTGTTCCTTCATGCTTTGTGATCTATTAATGTGGTTGTCTGCCGTTGTCAACTTCGTTGGTTTGGTGTCTCCACGTCTTTTTCCACCATGCTCACACTTCTATTTGTCTTTTGGTTACCAATGATGTAGTTCTCGAGTCTTTAAACTTTGTAGATTCTTTGACATTGACGAAGAATCATCTTTAACTTTGTGTAGCCTTTGATTATGATGAGAACTTTCATGTGTTTTTGTTATGAGCATGTGGAGAATCTGCACGATCAATCCGCTCCGAAGCTTCCATAAGAAGAAAACATAAAACAGGTTAGTAATAAGCGGATTCCAAGCACTTACAAGTTTGAATTTTGAGGTGTTAACGACATAGTGTGAAAACACGTCTCTAATTCTCACGAGGCCGTTCTGAACTGGAGTCCCACAAGTGAGATAACGCGATGTGCGAAATACACCTACTGATTCGGATGAGTCGCCGAGGTACATCGAAGCATCACCCCATGTGTCAGACCGTTTGAGACATACTAAGCGTAATCCACGGGAGTTACCGAGTGACTGCTTTGTCGAGGCGACTTGATGTTGACCCGGCGGGAGTTTCCATTCAATCACGAAGATCACGGATGTGAAACTTCTCATAAATGTTACGGCAAATTGCTAAGACTGCGTAGGACTCTAGAATATATCACTTGTGTCCTTATTGATGAACAACAAGCGATGTCATGTCATGTGTTCCTATGAGATCTTTTGATGAATCTTGTGGCTCTAGACTCGATTAGTGCATTTTGGTTTTCTGGCGGAGACTAGGAGAGGTCTCCTTCTTCAATACCAACAATCTCTAAGAGAAAGTCAATAGATTATGTAGGGTTCCCGGTGAGAATGAAACAAATCCTTTTAAGAGGAATTGAGTGGCTAGAAGGTTTAGTGCGGTGCGTCCTTTGGGTCCATGACGTCTTGGTCTTCAATACCAATGTCATCTAGTGACAACCGATGAGCAGATGAATTGAACCCGGTTTACGCCCTAAGGTTGAATATGGAGGGCTATTTCTTTTCACCCTTTTCATTACTTTTCTTTTAATTCTTCAACCCTTCTTTCTCCTTTCTCACATTACTCCTTTTTTCAATCATTCCTAAGGACTTCTAATACTAACTATTTGTGATGTCCTTGGGTAGATCCCTCCGCTCTAGCGGATCATAGGACGGATTTCCTATCAATAGTCACCTTATAACTCCATGGTGTCCTATTGTTGCCATAAAACCATTTTCTTGAAAATCTCTCGAGTGTTTATGGTAGAAAACATGTTTGAGACACTCGAGAGTTGTTATATTTTCGAAAGACTCCCCTTCACATGTGCTTATAAGTTTTGAAATCGCACATAGAGGGTAGAGTTCGCACTTTTGAATTGATCGACTTTAAATGAACAAGACCGATTCGAGACACGTTTACATCACTACAGAACTAGCTTGAAATTATTACCCGTCCTGGTCAAGTCCATAGAAAGTTTCTTGAAATGGTACATTTACTAACTTTGATTCCTCGTCAATTCATTGGTTTCAACTGAGTCGAGCTCTTTTTAAGATTCAAACAACGATCATAAAAACTTTTTGATCACATTTTAATCACGTCTCCTCCCCCTCAAAAATAGCATAATCGTGATATTTTTGATATCCACGGATTAAAAAACGTTTTTAGAATCTTTTAGGGAGACAAACGGATATGATTTAAGCATGAATTTGGAACATTTTGTTTTATACTCCCCCTTTAATAAAGCATAATCAATTAAAGGGTTTAGAGGGAGTTATCTTGAGCACAAAATATTTGAATAGATTTTAAAAATCTTTTTGAACAATCTTGAAAAGGTGCTCAAGATGATGATGATTTCTCACCATTTTTAAATGTAGTGCACTGAAGCGTACACTTGTGATTTTCATTAAAAGGCACGAGTTTTGATTTGAAATATAATCAAAAGTCATCTTTTTGGTCCGGGTTTCGTACTGAAGTATACGAAAGCCATCTTTATGAAGAAATTTTGAGAAACGACATGTTTTTGGAAAACAATAAAGAACTCTCGCTCAAGCATCTGTACATGCCCGTATCATTGTTGAATGACATTTCTAGAAACGTCTGAATATCGATTATCCGAGAGACATGTCGTGAGAAGAATATTTTGGATTTTGATTTTCTATTGTTTTGAGTTTTTGAAAGTTTTATATTTTTATATTTTGTTTTGTAGGTTTTCAAATTTTGTATTTTGTTTTTCAAAAATATTTACAGTAAGCTTGTTGGAAAATCATTTTCAAGAAGATTCGAGAAGACGTTCTAACTCCTCGGGGTTAGGCTTCGCATTCAATTCGTCGAACTAAATAGTCAAACCTTTCTTTTGGAAGGGCTTTTGTTAATAGATCGGCGAGTTGGTAATCGATCTTCACGAAGAATAATTCAACAGTACCATTTTCGACGTACTCTTTGATGAAGTGGTAGCGGACACGGATATGCTTAGTCTTTGAGTGATGAGCAGATTGCATGATATGGCTATGGCACTTTTCGAGTCACAATACATAGGTATTTTATCGAAAGTAAAGCCATAATCTGTGAGTTGTGTTCTCATCCATAGAACTTGAGCACAACACGCAGATAGAGACACATACTCGGCTTGCGGTTGAAAGTGCGGTGCAATCTTGTTTCTTTGAAGACCGACTACTAACTTTTCACCCAAAAATTATGCTCCTCCCGATGTACTTTTTGATGTAACTTGATCACTGCGTGGTCCGCATCGAAAAAGCAATTAGATCAAATCCAGTTCCTTCGGATACCAAAGTCCCATGTGAATAGATGTCTTTGCACCAAGCGGATCCGTTTAACCTCTTTGAGGTGCGGTTCGGTGAGGCTTAGCTCGAAACCGTGCTAATAAGCAAACGACAAAATGAATATCCGGTCGACTAGCGATGAGATACATGAGAGAACCAATCATGCTCCGATATTTCTTTGGATCAATAGGTTTCCCAAACAAATCGGCTCAATTTTTGGTGAAGTTACCATTGGTGTTCGACCGAATCACAATTATCCATACCATGATTTTTCAAAATCTCGGTTGTGTATTTAGCTTGATTTATAAAAATTCCACGAGGGACCGATGTATTTGTAAACCAAGAAAGAATTGTAGTTCCCCATCATGGACATTTCAAATTTGCTTTTCATGAGATTTTCAAAATATTTTGAAAGATTCGGATTAGTGGACCCAAAGATGATGTCATCCACGTAATCGAACAATCAAAATGTCGTTTTGCATTTTGTGTAAATAAGGTAGGATCAACTGTTCCTTTGGTGAAATTGTTTTGGGTAAGGAAAGAGGACAATTAGTCATACCACGCTCTCGAGCTTGTTTCAAACCATAGATTGCCTTTTTGAGTTTGTAGGCGAGTCAGGATGTTTCAAGTCGATGAAGCCTTCGGTCGACTCGCGTACACTTCTTCTTTCGAGTTCCATTCAAGAACGTGGTCTTAATGTCCATCGATAAACCGTGATGTTTTTGTGAGTTGCATAGGCTAAGAATATCTGATCGCTTCAAGTCTAGCTACCGTAGCGAATGACTCTTCAAAGTCTATCCCTTCCTCTTGTCTGTATCCTTTGGCAACAAGGCGAGCTTTGTTCTAATTACGGTCATCTCTTCATCCCTTTTGTTCTTCCATAACCATTTGAGATCAATGACGCGAATGTCAATTGGTCTTGGAACCATTCCCAAGAGTCATGAAGGCGGTATTGAGAAGTTCCTCTGCATCGCTTCTATCCATGCGGGTTCGCCATTGCCTCGCGAATGTTCTTTGGCTCTATATTTCTAATTGAGCAAAGGTAAATGCACAAGTCGCAATCGGTGGCAAGTTGGCGTCTCGTCTGAATTGACCTTGAAGGTTCACCAATAACTTGTTCAATTGGGTGGTCTTTTGTCCACTTTAGAGTAGAAGGATATCGTTGGTTAAGCGATGCGAGTTAGATGGTTCTCATAAGCTTGAGGATGATTCGGTGATTACGTAGCAAGCGGGTTTTCAAATAAGTCTTCATCTAACGTTGCATCGTTCGGTTTTGGTTTTGCTCATCAACTGCTTTGGTAGAGCGGGTGCAAGAAGCGTAGTAGATATAGTTGATGTAGATGGAGTTGGTGCATTGGTTTTGACCGTTGTAGATGCATCTTACATTGGTGGTGGTGGATGATTTTGGCGGGTGCGGCGGAATGATGGTTTGATGCATTTGTCGAAGTTCCACCATAGTATTCATCGAACATTAACTCGAAGAAATTCTCCCATTCTTGTTCTTTAGGATTGTCAAGCGAAGTTGATTGAGCTCTTTGAGTACGATTCACGAACGATGTGTCCAAGTCTGCGGGTTTAGTGCGGGTTCTAGGCGAGTCTCTCGGAAGCCATATGTGAAAGTTCATCAAATTTCACATTCATCGTCTCCATGATCCTCCTATTTCTTACATTATACACCACGAATGCCCTCGAGTTATCGAATATCTAATAAAGATTCCAATATCACCTTTACCTTTCAATTTACCTAGATCTTCTCGTCGTTCGTCGGATAGCACAAAGCGCCAAACACGTGAAAGTAAGAGATATCGGGTTTCTGTTGTTCACAAGCTCATACGGGTTTTATTGAATCTAGGATGGATTAGGGATCGGTTACGAGTGAAACAAGCGGGCAATGACATCGACCCATAGAAATAACGGTGCACTAGAATAAATTAGCATTGTGCGGCAGCCCACAAGAGTTCTATTTCTTCTTTCAACTACCCCATTCTCGCTATGGAGTTCTAACAAGCGATGTCGATGTGTGATTCCAACATCTTCAAAATAAGTTCGTAACTCACGATTAGTGAATTCGTGCCGTTATGCATTCTTACAACCACTACGGAGTTTGAAGAAGTACTTGAATTCATTTGAAAGCGATGATGATGCACGGTGCTTCGTCTTTTGACCTCGAAACTTAACCCATGTATATCTTGAATAATCATCGACGATAACAAGAATATACTTTTTCCCATTAATGCTTTCAACTCTCATTGGGCCACATAAGTCCATGTGCAACATATGCAACTTTGCTTCTGAACTAGGTACGGATTTGGGTTTATATGATGCTCTTTTGCTCTTTCCTTGTTCGCATGATGGACATAAGTGATCCTTGGTGTATTTGAACTTTGGAAGTCCGTTGACGATGTTGTCTTTGGCAATTATGTTGATGGGGTCCAAATTGAGATGGGATAACCTTCTATGCCACAACCAGGACTGAGTTCCAGATGCTCGTGTTATAAGACATACTGGTGATGAATGTAACAATTCGCATTTTCGGGAATTTACTATTCACCGTTACTATTCATTTTTACTATTCATCACCAAAATTTTTTATTTCATATTCTTGTAAGTTAACCTATTTTAGTAATAATCCGATAATTTGACACTAATCGGGTCACTTACGCAAATTTCACGAAACCGGTATCGAGATTTACGTTTAGGTTTAAACTACCTTTAGGCATCCCGATATGTCCGAAAACATTACAAAGAAGAGAAATATAAGTTTTTCACCTTCCGTGACATTTTCATAAGTTTTGGAATTTTACGTTTTCCAGTTTTGCGTTTTATGCGATTTGCGCGTTTTAGACCCGCGTTTCCAGTTTTAGCAGCGTTTAAGAAACCCGATAGAACTTATCACTCATTTAATATGCTTATATGGAGTATATTAACAAGTTTTAACATACTTACAAGTTTCATATTTTTAGTATACCCGGTTTTAAGTTTCGTGACTTTACGACTTACAGTTAGCGATTAACGGGACCAAAACTCACTCCGTAAACAAGATAATACCAAGCAACTCATATCTAGTCATCCTAGATAGGCCTTGAACGAAATTTAAGCCACATGGGGCGTTTTATAAGTGATCACCATGATAAGGACATGAAACTTATATAGGAAGCTTATACATGTGTTAAGTTACTTAAGTCTTAAGTCTTAAACTTAAGACTTAAGTCTTAGAAATATCCTACACCTTTAACCTCCTCATCTTACTATAAACAGAAAGATCATTCTCTTCCTTTTCTCATCAACATTAATGAGACACACTTAAATCACACAACCCTTCATCTTTGATTTCCAAGTTCCAAGTTACACATAAGAGTTGAAGGCTTAGTTGTTCTCTACATGAATCTTAAGTTTATTTGGTGATTCCATGGTTGAATTAGGAGCTACACAAGGGTACTAGGGCTGGATTCATAAGGTTTTCACAAGGGTTATATCAAGGCTAGCAAAGTTTTGCAAGAATTGTATTGAAGGATTGGAAGCTAGGGTTTTGGTTGAAAGGGTTTAGAAATTAGTGTTCTTGTTCATGGTTCTAGTCAAATTTCATCACAAGGATTGTAAGCAAAATTTTATGTTATCATTTTATTTCTGTAAATACTGGTATTTAATGTATGTAATATGTTTTATATGCTTATTATGGTCGATTGTACTTGGATAAATGGACTAAACCACTAGAAATCGTCAAAAGGACTAGTATTGAAAAGTAAAGCTGGACGGTCTTTGTAAGCGTAATTATTGGGTAAAATTCGTGGTGAAAAACTTAGGTAATAACATAGGATTATAGATCTATGTCTTTTGGTCATTTTTCCGGTGGCTCGTGCCGTAACTCATCCCGATGAATAAACTAGAGCCAAAGCGGCTAAGCGTGTCCAAATATGAGTATGATTTCAAGCGAGTAAAGCTCATAAAACTTGCATATAACCAACTGTTGGTCAAAGAATAAAAGTTGTAGCTAACACCCTAACTTGAGCGTGGCGCTGGCGTGCGTTAAATGGAGTTGTATAACTCGACTTATGACCAAAACCGTGAGACAGTTTCTTTGCGATTGAAATAACTAGTACATCTAAGGGTAAATTGGTAATTTCACATTAGTTAAATAATTTACGGGGCAGTAGGACCCACTAATCTGTTTAGTACATTTAATTACCTTTCCGAGAACATAAAAACCGAGTCGTGATCAATTACGGTTTAGAAATAACGGGTAGATATAGACGGGAAAAACTTAAATAAACGAAACGTAAACACTTATACGACTTCACAAATGTTAAGTATCCAAGCATAATTGATGTAATAACTATATAAGGCATGTTTATACATTTAATTCGTTGTTTTAGAACCTAAGACTCAACACATATTCTAGGTTGCGCGTAGAGGTTTCTCGGCTTATACATCGGTTCGTTATACATTGGATATCACATTTATTAAGGTGAGTTTCATAGCCCCTACTTTTATACCTTTTGAATTACTTTTGGGGGAGATACATGCTCAACTATTTTCATTTACTTTCCCAAGTACTCTAAACTTTTAAGGATTACCGTGAGTCATAGCCCCTACTCTTTTAATACTTGTTTTAAACTCTTTGGGGGAGATACATGCTCAACTACTTGCTTTTACTTGCATAAATATTCAAAACATTATACTTGATTGCATTATACGTGATTGCATTATACTTGGTTGCATTATACTTGATTACGTTATACTTGATTTCGTTTTACATGCTTGGAAATACTTTACTTGCCTAAATACATGAATTGTATTTACAAACGTGCGACAATACTCTATGTTGTCGGAGAGGTATTGATAGTACTTTAAGTCGGGTAGCCCCCGCCCTTGTGTACCCGATTCATGACCTTGGGATTAATATAGTACTATTTGGGATGCCCCCGCCCATGTGTACCCGATTCATGACCATGGGTGAATATAATCCGGTGTATTGTGCAAACTATATTTTGGCAGTGGGTTGTGAACACACAGGTTGCAAGTTCTTTATGGCGGAACTTGGAACTGAGTGGATTTACAATGCCTTTGATGTGTAAACATTCTTTTAAGGCTTTTCAACTTATTTAAAACAAACTCTATGAACTCACCAACCATTGTGTTGACTCTTTAGCATGTTTATCTCAGGACATAAGACGATAGCTGTTGCATGGAACTTAGAGTCGCACGACATATTTTGAAGACTTATGCTTTTATCATTTACCATTCGAAACATTTATGTATTATACTTTGGGACCTCATTGTTTGTAACTCTGATTTCATTAATCGAATGGTAACTTTTCAAAACGTCTCATTTAGAGGTCGTTTTCTATAACTTGTACTTTGTATTATGAAGTTGCACCCAGTGACACAGTCTTCCATTCGGTATTTTGGGGTGTTCTGATTAGTATCGAGCATTGGTTATAGAGAACTAGGTTGCATTTAAGAGCCTAGACTATAACTGCTTTATCCGTTAAGACTCTCCACTATGATTGCCTTACACACACTTCGTGCGCATATGCTTCTTGTTAGTTGTTTGCTTAGATCCACGTTGTTGGATCATATGACTTTAGTAATAATAAGTAAACCACATAATTTAATCGAGTCATTAAAAATATGGAGCTCAGTAATAACTAATTATTTAACTTGATCTTGTGATAGTTCTTGTTTGATGAGACATGAGATTTGAGTTAAATAATATTATTACTTAGCTTTAGGAATTTGATGACTTGGTTATCTTATTATCTGTCTCAGAAAGCGAGTTTTGTGTCGGAAAATCTTAAGTAGGATGATTTGTAATCTCCTTATTTGAATGGATTGGGACGCCTCTTTATTCAAATAAAGAAATTATAAACCACCGAACCATAGTTTATAATCCGATACTTACATAAATTTGGACGCTTCTTTATGTAAGTAATGAATTATAATAAGTGGGCTTATTTTCAGCCGATATGATTCCCTAACCACATTATGGGTGTATTACAACGTAACCTATACACTATTCCTGTTGAAAAAGAGAGAACCCTACTATTTTAGAGACCACACTATTCTTAGACACGCTATAAGTAGTTGACATCAACAGAACTTCGGGATGAAGTTCTCTTAAGGGGTAGAGACTGTAACAATTCGCATTTTCGGGAATTTACTATTCACCGTTACTATTCATTTTTACTATTCATCACCAAAATTTTTTATTTCATATTCTTGTAAGTTAACCTATTTTAGTAATAATCCGATAATTTGACACTAATCGGGTCACTTCTGCAAATTTCACGAAACCGTGTCTAAGATTTATGTTTAGGTTTAAACGACCTTTAGGCATCCCGATATGTCCGAAAACATTACAAAGAAGAAATATAAGTTTTCACCTTCCGTGACATTTTCATAAGTTTTGGAATTTCGTTTTCCGCTTTTCGTTTTATGCGATTTCGCGTTTTATACCGCGTTTCCGGTTTAGCGTTAAGAAACCCGATAGAACTTATCACTCATTTAATATGCTTATATGGAGTATATTAATAAGCTTTAACATATTTACAAGTTTCATATTTTTAGTATACCGGTTTTAAGTTTCGTGACTTTACGACTTACGATTAGCGATTAACGGGACCAAAACTCACTCCGTAAACAAGATAATACCAAGCAACTCATATCTAGTCATCCTAGATAGGCCTTGAACGAAATTTAAGCCACATGGGGCATTTTATAAGTGATCACCATGATAAGGACATGAAACTTACATAGGAAGCTTATACATGTGTTAAGTTACTTAAGTCTTAAGTCTTAAACTTAAGACTTAAGTCTTAGAAATATCCTACACCTTTAATCTCCTCATCTTACTATAAATAGCAAGATCATTCTCTTCCTTTTCTCATCACCATTAATGAGACACACTTAAATCACACAACCCTTCATCTTTGATTTCCAGGTTCCAAGTTACACATAAGAGTTGAAGGCTTAGTTGTTCTCTACATGAATCTTAAGTTTATTTGGTGATTCCATGGTTGAATTAGGAGCTGCACAAGGGTACTAGGGCTGGATTCATAAGGTTTTCACAAGGGTTATATCAAGGCTAGCAAAGTTTTGCAAGAATTGTATTGAAGGATTGGAAGCTAGGGTTTTGGTTGAAAGGGTTTAGAAATTAGTGTTCTTGTTCATGGTTCTAGTCAAATTTCATCACAAGGATTGTAAGCAAAATTTTATGTTATCATTTGATTTCTGTAAATACTGGTATTTAATGTATGTAATATGTTTTATATGCTTATTATGGTCGATTGTACTTGGATAAATGGACTAAACCACTAGAAATCGTCAAAGGACTAGTATTGAAAAGCGAACTGGACGAGTCTTTGTAAACGTAATTATTGGGTAAAATTCGTGGATGAAAAACTTAGGTAATAACATAGGATTATAGATCTATGTCTTTTGGTCATTTTCCGGGTGGCTCGTGCAGTAACTCATCCCGATGAATAAACTAGAGCCAAAACGGCTAAACGTGTCCAAATATGAGTATGATTTCAAGCGAGTAAAGCTCATAAAACTTGCATATAACCAACTGTTGGTCAAAGAATAAAAGTTGTAGCTAACACCTAACCTGAGCGTGGCGCTGGCCGTGCGTTAAATGGAGTTGTATAACTCGACTTATGACCAAAACCGTGAGACAGGTTTTCGCTAATTGAAATAACTAGTACATCTAAGGGTAAATTGGTAATTTCACATTAGTTAAATAATTTCAGGGCAGTGGGACCCACTAATCTGTTTAGTACATTTAATTACCTTTCGAGAAAATAAAAACCGAGTCGTGATCAATTACGGTTTAGAAATAACGGGTAGATATAGGCGGGAAAACTTAAATAAGCGAAACGTAAACACTTATACGACTTCACAAATGTTAAGTATCCAAGCATAATTGATGTAATAACTATATAAGGCATGTTTATACATTCAATTCGTTGTTTTAGAACCTAAGACTCAACACATATTCTAGGTTTCGCGTAGAGGTTTCTCGGCTTATACATCGGTTCGTTATACATTGGATATCACATTTATTAAGGTGAGTTTCATAGCCCCTACTTTTATACCTTTTGAATTACTTTTGGGGGAGATACATGCTCAACTATTTTCATTTACTTTCCCAAGTACTCTAAACTTTTAAGGATTACCGTGAGTCATAGCCCCTACTCTTTTAATACTTGTTTTAAACTCTTTGGGGGAGATACATGCTCAACTACTTGCTTTTACTTGCATAAATATTCAAAACATTATACTTGATTGCATTATACGTGATTGCATTATACTTGGTTGCATTATACTTGATTACGTTATACTTGATTTCGTTTTACATGCTTGGAAATACTTTACTTGCCTAAATACATGAATTGTATTTACAAGCGTGCGACAATACTCTATCTTTGTCGGAGAGGTATTGATAGTACTATAAGTCGGGTAGCCCCGCCCTTGTGTACCGATTCATGACCTTGGGATTAATATAGTACTATTTGGGATGCCCCGCCCATGTGTACCGATTCATGACCATGGGTGAGTATAATCCGATGTATTGTGCAAACTATATTTTGGCGGTGGGTTGTGAACACACAGGTTGCAAGTTCTTTATGGCGGAACTTGAACCGAGTGGATTTACAATGCCTTTCTTGTGTAAACATTCTTTTAAGGCTTTTCAACTTATTTAAAACAAACTCTATGAACTCACCAACCATTGTGTTGACACTTTAGCATGTTTATCTCGGGACATAAGGCGATAGTCATTGCATGGAACTTAGAGTCATACGACATATTTTGAAGACTTATGCTTTTATCATTTACCATTGAAACATTTATGTATTATACTTTGGGACCTCATTGTTTGTAACTCGATTTCATTAATCGAATGGTAACTTTTCAAACGTCTCATTTAGAGGTCGCTTTTATAACTTGTACTTTGTATTATGAAGTAGCACCCAGGTGACAGTCTTCCGCTGCGGTATTTTGGGGTGTTACAATGAAGAGGCCATATGATTGATGTCGATAGCATACAAGTTTGTATCACGATTCCCGTTAAGAGATCGATTGCCATCCAAGTTTCTAACGAAGCAAGCATTTTTCCTAAAAGCAACCTCTAAATCGCATCACGTAATCGCCTGTTGAAAACAAATTGTATCCAACCCTTCGACATAGTAAACCCGAGTGATCAAATAATTTCCAAAGGTAGATCTCCATAACCCATGATAGCGCTACATGATCATTTCCAAAACGACGGTTCCCATGAATTTCAGACGAAATTGATCGTGACTTGATTCGGTCATGTGCTTGGAGCAACCAGTCGACGATCCAAAGACAAATTTCGATAACACCGCCGAGAATGAGAAAAAGAATATTTTGGAAACCGTTGTGATTTTGGTTCCTTTGGGTTAGAGGTAAAATCCTTATCACACTCAAAGAGGTTTGCTACGAGGAGTTCGGTTTATCACTTATTTTACCATTTCGGGTGTGAAAGTTCTACCTGGGTTTCCAAATATCATCCCTAAAGTAAACACTATGGTTCTTGTCAGTAGTGAAAAGCCTAAGTTTTGCAACTAGTCTTCCTACTTGTTTAGCGTAAAATCTTTTTAGAACGTTCTTCTTAACAGGCTTATCATTCACATTCTTAGAAACACAATCATCTTGAACATTAATTAAAGATTTCTTGCAAGTTAAACAAAGAGATTCAACACATGCATTAGACTTAGCAAGTTTCATAGGTTCAGTACATTTAGATGAAATGTCTTTCTTATTCAAAAGCGGTAAATTCCTAGGGTGTTCTTCTACTTTCTTCTCTTTATTCAAGCTACTACTCCTAGAGGCAGTTAAGACTCTATTGTTCCTTGTATTGCTCTTAGGCTTTAGTCTGCTGCTCCTAGAGGTGCTTCCTAGTCCTGTAGAAGGTAAGGCACACTCATTAGGATTCACAATCTTATCTAGAAGTGGTTTCACTTTCCTAGTCTCTTTAGAGTGCTTTTCTAAACTAATGTCGTTTGTTCCATATGTTTTAGATGTGGAGGCGGGCGCATTAGTGGTACTCATCTTAAAAAGGCCAGGAGCTAAAACTTTTGGTTTCTCGATAACCGCTTTTCCTTTATCAACATTTTGTTTAGGCAAGGCGGTGGAGTGGTGGTTTTGATGAAACATTTTCTCATTGACTTTTGGAGGAGGCATAAAGCAGACATTTTGGTTTGGAAGCGGTTTGGGAACATTTGCTTTCTCCTCGGTCAATGGTTTTGTAATCAGTTTCCAATACCTTTCCTTTTTGACTTTCGGTGAGCCCTCAAAAGATCATTTTTCGCTTTCATGTCATTGTAGGCACGCTCATCGACAATTTGTCATATTTGCATTCCTCGGTTTTTCGATCAAGTTGTTTAAAATATGACACATTTTCTTTTCAAGTTTTCAAGAGCTTTTTCATATTTTGAAACAATTTGGAGGTCTCAGATGAGTCTTTCATGATCTTCAACAGAATATGTTTGCAAAATGATGGACATAATATCGATGGTCGAACATCTTGAAGAGAATCATTTAAATTTTCCAAAACTTTGATGTGTTCAATACTTTCATTAGCTTGCTTTACGGATTTATGGTCCTTGACAAAGTCGTAGTTTCTTTCAAAATGCTTGTTCAAAATGAATTACCCTTGAGTTGATGTTATTCGGTGAGGGCAATTTGAGTTTCAAAAACTTTTACATTCATTATCAAAACTATTAAACCGGATGTTTGTTGTAATATTGGTTTTAGTTTTAACAGTCTATTGAAGATTCGCAATTCTAGTTTTCACATTTTCTAAAATACTTCGTGCATCACTTATGTTAAAAGGATTGTTTGAAGACATTTGTTCAATGTTCGAAAGAGATTTGGAGACAACAACTGGTTTTGAAACTGATTTTGAAACAGGTGTTGACACTTTGTTTGAAACACTTGGTGTGGTGGAAAACGTTGATTGTTCTTTATGAGAAACAAATGAAATACCATTAATTTTGTTCCATTTGTTATAATCAATTGGTTTGATTTCAGGATGTTTTTGTTTCATTTTTGATCTACTCTCCTCAGATAGTTCCAACGTTTCAAGAGAATCATGCACAATTATATGTTCATGCAAAGGTTTTCCATTGTTTAACACATTACGAGATTTACGAGCTTTCTTGAGGAAACAAGGAGGTGTGTTACCAAGAGCCATTTATGCATAGTATGAAAACTCGGATTTACTTGATTAGAAAGCATCTTGTTTGTTTTAGCGGAATGACCCGTTGTAAGAAGCAAATTATCCAATTTTTGATAGTTTCATTTTTATCCGAATTTCATCAAGAAGAGAATCTTCTCGTTTGAAAAATCGACAATCAACTGTTTCTTCTCTTTTCAAGATCAGAAGCGATGCTTTTGTTTAGAAATTTGGTCATTTAGATCGAAATTTCCTTGTTTAAAAATTTTATTTTCAAGTTCAAATTCACATCAAGTGTGTCATACTTGAGTTGCAATTGTTTTCTCTTAAAAAGTAATCTCGATAACTAATTTCTAATTCGATACTTTGTTAGTATGAAATTCAAAGGCTCTTGCGTTCTCTTTGTAACTCTCAAGCTCGGTGGTCAATTTAGCATTCACGCCTTAACCGCGATTGACCGTTCTAACTTTCTCAATTTCAATGCCACGGTTATTGATTAATGATTCAAAGTAAGCACGTGTTTCCTCATCGGTCTCAAGATTTTGTGTCACACGGCCTCCACTAGGATCCACATCCGGAGTTTCGAGTTAGTATTGCTACAACTCGGATTGTCGGTATGTATCATAAGTAGGTCTTGGCGTCATAGAATGTTGTTCGTCATGAGTAAACACATCAAATATGACATTGTTATAGCATGGATCGATGATTGGTACCTCGACATCTTGCATTGGCGTCATAGGCAGGAGGTGTGCTGAGTCGATGTCGTACTTAGTCTCTGAAGATTTGCCATGAAGATGCGTTCGCATATTTCCTCGAGGTCTTCCAAATCATCCACAATAGCGAAAAATCATTTTCCTCGACTTAGCGCATTCCCTTCTTGCTTACGTGCTAACAACAGTAGCTTTCAAGAAACTCAACATTCTTCTTGTGCGGCTTAGTGGGACGGTTTCGTGCCATGTGACCCACTCTTTGACATTTATAACACTTAACACGATTACCCGATTCACATTTCCATAATTCCCAATGACCTGGGTCGCAACATTCCCATTCGGTTACCCATCGCTCTATTCCCAACATCGACCCATCGATTACCCGATTCGAACCGCTTGATTACCCATCCGAAATCCGTAGCATATCCACGTGGGTTCGCAATAACTCCAACCATTTATCTTTGATTACCCATGTTCACACCGGCCGTGCAATTTGCTGCTATGCAGTGTTTGATGAAATCCTTTGGTTGTTGTTAGTTGGTGTGGAATAGCGACCTCAATGCTTTACCCAATAAAGAAAATACTTGTAACAAAGCTTCTTGGGTTCCATTTCAAGATCAATGATTCCTTGTTCTGGTAATGTTGTTGTTCGGTGGATAGGTTTGTTGTTGAGGATGTATTCTTCGCAATTTGTTGGTGGAAGATGATGAAGCTTGTTGTTGTGTATTCACCGGAGTTTGAGTCTTTGCAATGAGTGCCAATGGATCATGATTCTTTGCTAATCTTTCTTGCGACTTCATTCACTTGACTTGGTTTTGTTTCGAAAATCATTTAGTTGATCAAAGTTCACCGATGTAAGTCTTTTGTTTGGTTGACAATAGTGACATATCGTCCCCATTCTTACGGAAGATTGTTCAGAACTTGATGTTTTGAGCGATAGTTCGGGTGCTAACTTGTTTCGATAAGCTCATCCATCAAAGTACAAAACCTTCCATAGTAGGATTCAATGGATTCTCACGAGTTGAAGTGAACTTTTCCCATTCGGTTAGCGACTTGTTCTCTATGTCTTGTTGACCAATTTACATTCCATGACAAAGCCGTCTAACACGTCCCACATATCGAAGCGGTTTCACAAATGTCTACATCAACAAAGATGTCTCTTGGTAAACCCGGTTGGACAATATGAATTGCCATGTCATACGCATCGACTTGTTCGATCCTCTTGATGTATTACGATTCGTTTTGAAGGCGAGAGGATGGTGGGATGGGAGGTGTTGCATCGGCATTTCGAGGACTTGGACTTGTCGAGGCTTGAAGGGTCCATCCCGAATGGATTTGATCATCAATTTTCTATTAGGTTTTGTCTTGATGTAACGAAGCATTCGACTTGTCCATTGAAGATAACCACCTTTTTCCAACATAGGAGGACAGTTGCACCTGCCATTGCATGAATGTCTTGTTGAGTTGCCATTGATGAAGGTATGATATGATAAAGTTGATGTAGGATCGATTCAACGATAAAGGAGTTGTGTTTGATGAAGATTAAGCTCGGTTGTTGTAGTGAAAATTTGCTCTAAAAACTTAAAAACCTCAATAACTTCTATTCTCCTCGTTCTTACGGTCGTTTTGATGGGTAGAATGCTGAAAACGGAGTTACGGTTCAAAAGTTATAGCTGTTTGAAGTTGTGCTCAAAATCTTACTCGTAAACCAGTTCTTAAGCATAGAAATGAATGCTTATGCGTAGGATTGCTTATGCGTAAAGAGCTTAGGCGTAGGATTCTTATGCGTAAACCTAAGGTTAAGCGTAAGTCTTATCGTAAACTATAAGCGTAGAAGTAAAGTTAAGGTTTATGCGTGAGTGTCGTAAGCTTTACGCTTATGCGTAAGAGTTGGTTTAAAACCAAAATCCTTTACATCAGAAAAGATATCCGAAAGTCGAAGTGTTCCACACACTTATCAAGTGAGGAAGCCTTGGGTCTTTTGCACGAAGATTCTTCACCAAAAGTTATGCGAGAAACTTATGCGTAGAAAAAGGGTTTTGACTTTCTTACGCGTAAAACTAGGGTTTTGAACGCGTAAGAAATTTCCGGACGATTTCGATGCACAAACAAATTTTAAAACATTCAAATAACACAAAACTTTTGACCTTTTTACCCAAAGTGCTTAGAAAGCTTCGCGTAGAAACGTCTTGTTGGGTTTTAGGTTCCTTGCATCAAGAATTACTCTAAATCTGGAACCACTAGTTTGATATACGGACGTAAGAGTGTAACCACGGATGAAGACAACCGCGGCTAGTAGTATTGTGTAACCACGGATAATATATTGTTCGCTAGTCTTGTATAGTCGGTTAGTTTATTGTATTAGATAAATATGGAAAAGAAATTTATCTTGTAGGTTACGTATTGTATAATGTATAGGACTCCTTAGCCTATAAAAGGAGGTCCTAGGTTAGGTTAGATATCGTGTGTTTTATATCTAAGGTCGATACACTTCAAGGTTGCAAAACCCTAATCTTGTAAGAGTATTCGTATTAATAAATAATATTGAGGTGTTGAATGTTTCTTGTTCTTCTTCTTAAGATTAAGTATTAAATTCGCGTAATACTTGATAAGCTTTTGTTACAAGTCGGTTTCTATATTAGATCGTTTGCTCAATTGGGATCAACAAGTGGTATCGAGCTTGTGATCTAGAAGCTGTAACCAAGAAGAAGTATGTTAATCTTTATTCAAGTAAGTTAAGATGTCGAAGAAACTCACATGGTGATTGCTTCAAAAGTGCCCATGCTCAAACATGGTGAGTATCAAATCGGAGGATGCGAATGAGGCAATACATTCGTATGATTGATTATGCTCTATGGGATGTTGTTGAAAAGGAGACACTCTTCCTAAGAAGGGTGAGGATGGGTGGAGATTGCTATTGTTAGTGAACTGATAAAGCTAAGAGGAAAATGGAAATCAAAGCTCACAATATTCTCTATGGGAATACCTAATGAGTTTGCTTTGGACTTTGATCAATATGAATCGCTAAAGAGTTATTGGATGCTCTTGAATTAAGGTTTCTTTGGTAATGAAGCTACTAAGAAGTCAAGGATGAATATGCTCAAGCATCAATTTGAAACCTTCAACGCTCTTAGTGGAGAAAAGATTGATGGTACATACAATAGACTTCAAAACTTATCAGTCAACTAAAGTCGATGGGTTACAAGTTTCTTCAAGAAGATATTAATTTGAAGTTCATTAGGAGTTTATCATCCGAATGGGCTATTCATACAATTGTGTGGAGAAATAAGGAGGATTTTGCTACAATGACTCTAGACAATCTCTTCAACAACTTGAAGGTTTATGAGTGCGAGAATAACTTTTCTCACTCATCTTACGCTAATCAAAACATTGCTTTTGTATCCACTAATCATAACGACTCACAAGAAGTATCCACTGCGCCTATGGTATAACCACGACTATTGCAAACAATACCTTTGTTAGTGATAATGTCGGTGATGGTACAATCTGTGCTTTTACATGCGATTTAACTACCGGTGTTCTTGTCTTTGAATCAAGATCTAGATCAAATTGATCACGATGATCTTGATGAGATCAATCTTCAATGACAAATGGCAATGTTAACTCTCCAAGCAAGGAAATTTCGAGGAGGACTGGAAGGCAGGTTAAGTATGATGGTCAAAGGAGAGTTGGATTCGACAAAAGCAAGATGGAGTGCTTTAGCGCAAGAAGAAAGGTCACTTTGCTAGGGAATGTCGATCTCCTAAAAGAATTGAGGGTATAAAGAAGACATCGGAAGAGCTCACGCTGCTTCTTGACTTTGGTTGCTCGGGATGGGATTGGTGATTATGATTGGGTGATCAGTTGAAGAAGGTCCAAATGCGACTTTTCTTGCTAGTGAAGCTTCTAAAGAGCATAACTTTGCTCTAATGGCCTATGTTTCATCTTACGGTTCGAGACTACGAGGTATCTAATGATTCTAAAACATCTACTTGTTCTTTTAAATCATGTTATGATAACTTAGAATCTCAAAAGCTATCTTGAGAGTATGAGGAAAGAAGTAGAAAGATTGACTCTAGATAACTTAGGTTATAGAGTTGGTCTAGAGGGTGTGGAAGAGAAGCTAAAATTACGTATTAAATGTGAGTTTGAGTATGTAGAAAAGATCAATATACTAGGTGGTGAAATTGATCTTAAAGGCGAGAGATTAAAATGCTTAAAGATAAACTAGCGAGGAGAGAGTGTAAAACTAAAGGCCCTAGATGAAAAGAAAAACATGTTGTTAGGGTTGCTAAAACACAATATGCTTTTGATCTAGTAAATAAGCCAATAGGTCAAAAGCTGTTCAAAGATGGTCTTGGTCTAGGATACAATAATATGCCACCACCTCTTTGATGAAACATGCACCACCGCTAAAGAAGCTGTCATTTAGTAGTGAATTCGGTTTAACAAACTGTTGAAGAGATAAATAAGAGTGAAACACCTAAGATAAGTTCGATAAGTTATCGATGCTCCCATAATAGAAGATTGGGAATCGGACTACGAGGATGATAGAACCGAATCAACTAAGTGCGAAAAGATAGAGAAAGTTAAGAAAGTTGATTCTCGACAAGTCAACCTTGTACCTAGATTTGGAGCTAAAGTCACCAAGAAAGTTGTAGAGTGTGGAAATTCCTAGGAGCAGATGAAACAATATAAACCTAGGGGTAATCAAAGAAGCTTAAATGGTCTAATTTCTAGCATTAGGTGATGAGTTTCAATGTGTTAAAAGGCTTGTTTTGTGTGTGGTAGTTTTGAACACTTACGGAGAAATTGTAATAAAAGCGGACCACAAGTATGGAATCATTGGAGGAGGGTAAATCATCAAAACTTTTCAAGGAAAACAAACCCTCATCCAAACAAAACTTGATTCCAAGAGCGGTCTTGATGAGGAATGGGAATACAAAATCAATTGTCATCGCTACACCTAAATGGGTTCCAACCAACGCTAAGCAAAATGTAAACACGGCTAAGCGAGAATCAAACCATCATTAAGCAAGATATCACCACCGATTCAAAAGAAGTTTTAAAATTCCAAAGGTGATAAGCGTCGATGGTTGGAAATCATTTTATCTTTGTTAAGGCCTCGACAAGTTGGCAATGGAAGCCTAAGACCAAGGTTTTACCACATGTCAAGCTGTGCATCAATGGACCTAAAGAAATTTGAATATTTTGATGCAGGAAGACCCAAGTCGATATTGGCTTGGGTCCACAAGAGAACTAACTTGTGTAATTTTATGTGCGGGCAATCTTCAAACCGAGCTAAAAGATAAAGGAGTTTTTATAGTGGTTGCTCTGGGCACATGACTTGGGATGGCGATGTCTGGAAGATTTTGAAGCTTTTGATGGAGGATATGTGGCATTTGGCAATGATCCAAGGGAGGAAAGATCCTTGGTAGAGGCACAATCGAGCATAAGGAATTTAGACTTTGAAAAGTCTATTTGGTACATGGACTAAAGTACAATTTATTGGTGTTTCTCAAATGTGTGATAAGAAAAAGCGGGTACTTTTTGGGAAGCGAGTGTGTGGTGTTGTCTCACGAGTTTAAGATGCACGATGAGAAGTTTATACAACTTAGGGTACCTAGGAAGGAAAATATATATTGTTTTGATCTAAAGATGTTCTTCCTAATAGGTCCTTATGTTTGTTTGCTAAAGCATCGTAGATGAGTCAAAATTGTGGCATAGAAGACTAGGTCATCTCAATTACAAAACTATCAATAAAGCGGTAAAAGAAAACTTAGTGAGAGGTTACCTTCAAAGGTTTTGAGTGTAAGGAAGCTGTGTGTGGCTGTCAAAAGGAAAACAACATAGAGCTTCTTGTAAGACCAAAGCGTAAACACCATCACACAACCACTTTGTTTATGCTTCATATGGATTTATTTGGACCTACCTTTGTTAGAAGCTTGAACCATAAGCGATTGCCTAGTTATCATGATGATTATAGTAGATTTTCTTGGGTATACTTTTTGGTCGCTAAGAGTGAGACTAGTGAGATTCTAAAGAGTTTCATTACTAAGATAGAAAATCTAGTAAACCATAAGGTCAAAGTAATCGGATGTGATAATGGGCCGAGTTTAAGAATGATGTGATGAATCGGTTCTATGTAGCTAAAGGTATTGAAAGGCAGTTTAGTGTTGCTAGAACACCACAATGAATGGTGTGGTGAAAGGAAAAATAGAACACTAATTGAGGTTGCTAGGACCATGTTGTCGAGTCTAAGTTACCAACTACCTTTTGGGTGAAGTTTGTAGGAATTGCATGTTATGTGCAAAAAGCAGTAAGGTAGTGAAGCCTCATAACAAGACCCCTATGAGTTGTTACATGATAGGAAGCCAATGATTGCATTCCTAAAACCTTTTGGGTGTCTGTTACCATTTTGAATACCATAGACTACCTAGGCAAGTTTCAAGAAAAAGCGGATGATGGATACTTTTAGGCTATTCCACTAATAGCAAAGCCTTTAGAGTATACAATAGGAGGACTAGACTTGTTGAAGAGAACCTACATGTTCAATTCGGTGAAAAGACTCCTCTTGTTGAGACCAAAGGACGGATGCTGTTTAACATTGATATGCTAACCAAATCTATGAATTATGAGCCTATCATTGCAGGAACTTCCACTAATGTTAATGCGGTACACAAAAGGATTACGAGGCGAGATACATCTTCAAAGGAAGGCGATTCTCCAAAGGAGTTCTATTTGGTTGAAAAGTGGAAAGGCGGTTCTGTTCCTTCCATCATTGATAAGCAAAGTCCCACCGATGATGAAGTCTTGAAAGATGGAGGCAAAGTTGATCATCATCAAGATAAGGATGAGTTGTTGAAAGATAACTCGTGTCGGTGAAGAAATTGAAAAGAAGAAAAAGCGATGCGCAAGCTTTGCTAAGCCTCTGAAAGCAGCGATAGGCCAAGCTGTGAATTGTGACAAGCCATCTTCTACCTGCGATAATTCATGTGAAATCCTGGCTACAAGTACTGGTGATAGTACTTTCTTTGGACCACATCCAAAGCCACTATTTGGTGATGAGGAGTATCCACATGATCCTAATATGCCTGGTTTGATTGAAATTGATACTCCTACTGATGATGAAGACATGGATGATTTCTTCAATGCTGATTTGTCAAACTTGGAAACTGTCATTCATGAAAGTCCAATCACCACTACAAGGATTCACAAGATTCATCCCAAGGAACAAATACTTGGAAATTTGAATACTCCAGTACAAACAAGAAGCAGGGTTAAGAACACTGAACCCTTTCCTGAACATGGGTTCTTTGCAAGATCACTTCACAAAAGAAACAGTCATAAAGATCTGCAAAATTGCCTGTTTGCTTGTTTTCTGTCTCAAAAGGAGCCCAAGAGAGTGGAAGAAGCTTTATCAGAAGAAGGCTAGGTAGAATCAATGCAAGAGGAGCTTCTTCAGTTCAAACTTCAAGAGGTTTGGACATTGGTTGATCTTCCAAATGAGAAGAGGGCTATTGGGACTAAATGGGTGTTCAGAAACAAAAGGGATGAAAGAGGTATTGTTGTGAGGAACAAGTCAAGGTTGGTTGCTCAAGGATACACACATGGCGAAGGTTTGGACTATGATGAAGTATTTGCACCGGTTGCAAGGATAGAGGCTATTAGATTGTTTTGGCTTATGCTTCATTCAAGAATTTTGTTGTGTATCGGATGGATGTTAAAAGTGCATTTTATATGGCACTATTGATGAGGAGGTTTATGTTTGTCAACCTCACGGTTTTGAAGATCCGATCATCGACAAGGTTACTGAGGTGAGGAAGGCTATGTATGGATTGCATCAGCTCTAGGGCATGGTATGAATGCTGTCTACTTATTTGATGGACAATGGGTTTAAAAGAGGTGATTGATAAAACTTTGTTCATTAGAAAGCACAAAGATGATATTTTCTTGGTTCGGGTTTATGTAGATGACATCATCTTTGGCTCTACTAACAAGGAGCTATGCAGAGATTTTGAGAAACTTATGCATGATAAGTTTTAGATGAGTTCTATGGGTGAACTCACTTTCTTTTTGGGGCTACAAGTTCAACAAAGGACTGATGGCATTTTCATTAGTCAAGACAAGTATGTAGCAGATGTTTTGAAGAAGTTTGGGTTTCAAGATGTAAAGAGTGCAAGTACACCAATGGAGACTCAAAAACCTATGCTACCAGATGATGGAAGTCCAAAAGTTGATTTGAAGCTGTATAGATCCATGATTGGATCTTTGATGTATCTTACTGCATCTAGGCCATATATTATGTTCTCAGTATGTGTGTGTGCAAGATTTCAAGTCACACCAAACACTTCACACATGAATGCTGTAAAGAGAATCTTTAGATATTTGAAAGGTCATCCTAAATTAGGCCTTTGGTACTCTAAGGATTCCCTTTTGACACAGTGGCCTACATCGATAGTGACTATCTTGGAGCTAGTTTGGATAGGAAGTCTACTCTTGGAGGATGTCGGTTCTTGGGAAGCGATTAATTTCTTGGCGGTGTAAAAAGTAAACCATTGTGGCTAATTCTACAACTGAATTTGAATATGTGGTTGCTAGTTGCTATGGTCAAGTTCTTTGGATTCGAGAATCAATTCTTTGGATTTTGGGTACAATTTTATGCATACTAAGATTTACATTGATAATAACGATTACAATTTGCATTATCAAAATCATGTTTTACATTCTAGAACTAAACATATTGAGATAAGACATCACTTTATTAGAGATTGTAATGAGAAAAGGTTGATTCAAATGGTAAAATCCATCTTGATTTCAATGTTCTTGATCTTCTCACCAAAGCTTTTGATGTGGGGAGGTTTGATATCTTGTTGTTAGTATTGGAATGATTAATCTCTAAACTCTCAAATTGTTTTGTATCGGTTTGTATAAGTATTGGATTTGTTATTATGTAATCTTAGTATTGCTATTTGTTTCTATCCACCGATAGTGTTGTTTCTAACCAACGATAGAGTTGTTCAAACCACTGCTAGTTGTTCTGTGTTTCCACTAACCATTGTGCAGATAAACGACAAGTCATTATAGAGATTTAAGAAGTACTGAAGTTACATTGTTCATTCAACAAAACAGTTTACAGCTTACAGCTTACAATGAAACTTCAAGTGCTAATTAAAGACTACTTCTATACATGATTTTCTACTAATATTTCTTCTACTACTATCCTTGCTTATATCGTTCAAATGCTGGATATGCATTTGTGATCACCACGATGAAGCAGCTAAGGATCAAAATGGGAAGGATGGATTGATGCAAACGAAGAAGCTGAAGTTGATTGTGGCAGATAGATGGATGATATGATATTCTTCTTGTGCTCCATCTACTCATTCAACCATACAACAACTTACTCCCTCTTCCTTTTTCCCTTCCGTGTTACGATGTGTGAAGAAGCACCATGACTTGGTGTACAAAGACCAAGAACCACCTCTTTGTCCTTAGGGAGTGGTGGGTTTCTTGCTCGTGGTCTTGTTTGGGGGTTGGATGATGAAGGTTTGGGGTTTGAAGTCCTCTTCTTAGAAGAGTCATCAGAGTCTTCAGAAGCATCACTTGGATTCACCACACTATCATCTTCTGATGATGGAAGAAATGGGGATTTTAATGGTTGTGGTTCTTGTGGAGGTATGTCAAATCGCCATGGATTGGATTCTTGTGGAGGCGCACTGACTGATTTGGAAGATGTTTCTTCGTCTGTATCTTCATAGGGTGATACATACGAACTTAAAGAAGAACTATTCTCTCCTTTGCTTGGATTGCTTGCCAAATAGTTCTTTTTCCATCTCTCCAGACTGCTGTTGGAGGAGGTATTGTCATCTGATGAAAGATTGATTGGGTTGGAGCTGCTCATTATTGGGGTTCTTGGACTAATTAGGGTTTTGATTTTGATTGGTGTGTGCGTTTATATGAGATTATGGGTTCTTTTTATAAGTGAAGTTTAGGGTTATTGAAGTAAATATGGGGTAGGTTAAATATGGTTGGAGAGTTAATGAGTTTCTTGGGTATTGGACTGATATTAGTTCTAGAAGTTGACTATATTGACTTACCTGTTCTAAACCACGGATAGGTCTTTTGAAACCACTTCTGGCTATTACTAAGCACTGACAACAATAATCTTTGTCTCTGTGTTTGTTTTGTGTTTTTTGTCTTGCAGGTATGAAGGATTTGTATACATAGGAGCTGGTGTGTTAGCTGCTTGTGTTAGTTAGATAAAAAAAAATTGTGTAATCCTTCATATTGTTGTGAGATCCTTCTTATTTTAACACAGACTTACTTGCTCTATCTCTTGGATATTTGGAGGAGTGAACATCTGTATCCACTGATGGTATGTTACAACCGCGGATAGCAGTTATGGAACCGCGGATAGTATGGTACTTTGTTTTGGATACTACAGGGGCTATTTGGAAACTTTGGCTAAAGTATATATCTCTCCCCAAATCACGGATGGATCAATTTATTTGATCTTCAAACCACTTCCAATTGGCGCTCAACTTTAACCCTAATCATTTTCTTTGATTTATTCACAAAACCCACTTCATATCCATCATTAATCACAATGGCTGAAAAGTATTCCACTTCACATAACCTAGTTGCAGTACTCACTAAGGATGCTCGATCTGAAGGGTTTCATCAAATGATTGATTTCCTAGTTCACAGTCCCATTCACTATGCTTTAACAGTTGAACCTACCATTCTTAAAGCCTACATACATCGATTACGGAGAAATGCTAAACTTGAAGAGGTTGATGGTTTGGAGGTGTTTAGTCTTGTTGTGGATGAGAATGCTATCTATGTTGAGGAGATCATTAGAAGTTTTAAAGCTTGATGATCTTGATGGTGTTGATAATCTTTCGGATGTTGAGATTGTTGTTGGTTTAGAGATTAGGATATACACAGAGGTGAAAAGGTACAATTTTTAAGAGTTTGTTTTCACAACAATGGAAGTTTTTGATTCACACTTTGTTGATGTGTATGAGTAACAAGACCACATGCTTTAATGACTTTCCTTCAAAAATTGCTACTGCTATTATTTGTTTTTCTGATGGAAAGAAGTTTAACTGGTCTAGGATGATATATGAGGGGTTAGTACAAAATATTAGGAAGAAGGGTAAATATTATTTATATCCTAGGTTTGTTCAACTGATTGTGGAACATCAAATAGTGGAACCTATTGAACATGATAGAGAGTATGAAGTACATCATATGCTTCCTAAGGTTTTTGCACATATGAGGAATCAACCACAGAATGTAATAATTAGAGATGTTCCTCTATTTCCTCACATGATTACTTTGCCTACTAATTCTGAGTTTGATGAAGGTCTTGCATCATGGACTAGGAGAACACAGGGCACTAAGCTTCCTCAGGCTAGTGTTAGTGGTGTTGTTAATGAGGCTGTCACATGGAGTGGAGGTGACATGATTGGAAGGGCTTCCACTACTGATTCATGCTTGGATGCTGGTCAGGATAGTGGAAACATAAATAAGACCCAACCATTGGCAACTCCTAATGTGGAAAGTTCTTTGGAACTTAACACGGTGGAGGAATCCTAGCCAACCGGGCTGCTCTGAGTGCATAGATGATCGGGCTAGGTCGGTTCTATGTCTTCTATATCCAAGGATTCACCTCTGGGCGATTAACACAGCTCAAGTGATGAGGATAGATTGGAACGACATTGAATTGACGGTTAATGAGTTTGTACATGATGACTTTTCCAATGAACCACCTCTCGAACCGGTTTACACGGTCGAAGTGGGAGGATATTCTTGAGCGGTTAAATGAATTGGCGGCTACATGTACCAAAATGGAGAATACAATTTCATGTCTCTGAGGAGTTAGGCGTGTTTCGAGGTAAGGATATTCGGAGATTGAAGCATAGAGTATTGGTTTTGGAGAAAGTGAAAAGACACAGGGTTCTTTGTTTTGAAGGCTATGAGAAGAAAGAAAAGAAGGTGGACTCTCTTGACTCGAATGTGAAGGATGTATCCAACCAGGGAGGAGTGATGGCATGAATTCGGGGAGGCTGTGGATATAACTGTTGGTGTACCTATGGAAGAAGATGTTGATAGTGGAGATCAAGATTTTTGGTTTCGATAAAGATGGGAATGAGGTTGTTCTTGAAAAATTGAAGAATGTTGAAGTAGTGCGAGAACACAACAAGCGATAGTATACACGAAACCATGGTTAGTACTCTTGTAACCACCGATGCGGTTTCGGACTTGGCTATTGTTCCTACTCTTGTCATACCCATGCTATCATAACCACTTCCACTATTGTCACAACTCTCTATATTACCACCTAAGCCTAAAGAAGTAGAGAAAGAAGGCGCAAGTACATTGATTAATCTGAGCAAAACATCATCTATTTCTACACCCATCATTGCACCTGCTTTATCTGTTCAATCTACCGCAACCAAACCTAAAGGAAAAAGTTTAGTTATTAGTGAACCATTGAAGAAGAAAGTGGTTAAATCTGATATTGGGAAAGGAAAACGGATTGCTGTACCAGAGCTGAAGTTTAAAAGTAAAGCAGAACAAGAAGCTTATGATGAAGAGTATGGAAGAAACTTGTTGGTGAAGAACAAGCGACTTTGGATAAAAGAAAGAAAGAAGAGGAGGAAGCTAGTGAGAAATGGTTAGCTATATGGTATGAATCACAAAACTATCTTCAAGCTTCTTTACAAATACTTGATGAGTTCTTGCACAAGAATGGGCTTTGTTGGATGATGAGGAGAAAGCTAGGCGATGAGTGGATGGGCAAGGAATGTTAGCAAAACAAAAAAGCAGGTTATAAGAAAGAAACCTCCTACTATGGCTCAAATGAGGAATGTATTGATGAAAATTATTAAGAATTGAGCATTTATGTTTCGATAATCTTAGTAGATGCTCATTTGAAAGAATTTTGAAATTTATGAGAGATGTATGAGGATTAATAAAGATGATTTACATCAATGAATTCTAAAAGGAAGAAGAGTGGATTAAAAGGATGAAGAATGGATTCAAAGTAAGCGAAAGAGAAAATCGAGGTTCGGGAGACATCTGATTCTAAAAGATTGAAAGCTGTTGATGATGAAAATCAAATCATTTCTTATGAGTTTAAGCTTATAATTGGAAGTGAAGGAGTTTGGAAAATTCAAAGACTCAACAATGAAGTTTCTGAGTATAATAAATTTTCACAGATGCTTCAGTATTTTGATAGAGATGATTTGATGAATCTTTGGATACTTTACAAGAATAATTTTGGTGAAGTACATCCAAATGATTATCATGAGAGGTTGGTTTATCGTTATTTGAAGATTTTATTTGAACCTACTCATGATGAACCTGAATGGCAAGGACTCTACAATGGTCAAGTTACTAGATGGTTTTTATATCAAACTTGTGGAGTTCATGTTTTAACTGTTTCTGGAAAGGTTATTCATATGCTTGTAGAAGGTGATTATCCTCAATGAATAAGCATCCAGAATAATTGCTCGGATGTTGAAGCTGGTTGTATCAAGATGTTAGTACCTTATGATGGTCAAGCTTACGATTTGTTTTTGAAGTATGAGAAGATACTTAAGGCTAGTAAGTGTTTGGCTACATCCTCCAATTCGATGTTTTGAGCTTAAAGAAAACTTGAGAATTCGTTGGAATTTATCAAGTTTAGGGAGGATTGTTGGGTTTTAGGTTCCTTGCATCAAGAATTACTCTAAATCTGGAACCACGGACGGGTTTGATATAACCACGGACAGAAGAGTGTAACCACGGATGAAGACAACCGCGGCTAGTAGTATTGTGTAACCACGGATATATATTGTAACCAATGCTAGTCTTGTATAGTCGGTTAGTTTATTGTATTAGATAAATATGGAAAAGATATTTATCTTGTAGGTTACGTATTGTATAATGTATAGGACTCCTTAGCCTATAAAAGGAGGTCCTAGGTTAGGTTAGATATCGTATGTTTTATATCTAAGGTCGATACACTTCAAGGTTGCAAAACCCTAATCGTAAGAGTATTCGTATTAATAAATAATATTGAGGTGTTGAATGTTTATCGTTCTTCTTCTTAAGATTAAGTATTAAATTCCGCGTAATACTTGATAAGCTTTTGTTACAAGTCAGTTTCTATATTAGATCGTTTGCTCAACTGGGATCAACACGTACACCTCAATAAGCACGAGTTTAAAACTGATGTAAAACACGTAAAGCTTCAAACTTTTTTGCAAAACAAAACTCTTTAACACTAAAGAAACCTCAAACCACAAGAATCTTGAAGATTTTAGTGCGAAAAATAAAGTTTTAAGCGTATCCACTTTTTGTGACCGAGAGCTTTACGCGTAACACAACACAAACAAAAACTTCAACCAAACCACTCCAAAACCATTGTTAGGCGATTGATACCAATTGTAGGACCTTACTTTTATCAACCTTATCACAAACCCAACACGTTATGCGTATAACACGTTAAACACAAACACAAACTATGCGTGAAGATTAAATAAAGATGAGAAAGATGGTGACTTGAATGATATATATAAATCGTGTATGTGGAGAGAAAAGATAAACACAATAAAGATGATGTTTATTGCAAATGAAGAACACACACACACACACTCAAGCACACCCCTCAAAAGACCATTTGAGGGGTATTTATACTCTAAATACAAGATGCCCTAAAGGGCTTTCTATGGGCTTTCGTGGGCTTGTACATGGGTTGGATTGGATATAAGGCAAGCTTAACATAACTAGTACCCATTTAGCTTAGTCCAATCCACGAGCCCGTTGACTATTCTATTACGATATCTAACACACGATATAAAGTTCCTAAATGTGAATGACCATCACTTCTGATAAAACTATTAAGGCTAACAATCCCGATCTTGACCATACGATCTTAAGATCTAATCCTATCCGATCTTACTTTTCTCGGATTACAAACTAAAAAACTACAAATTTATGGGTTTTTTTTTTTTTTTTTTTTTGTAGAATTCAAAACACAACATGTTAATTTTTTTAAATATTTTATAATCATAATTTAGGACAACATTTTTATGAAACATTCATAGTATTTTGTGTTTATAATGTATAATAATTTGTAGATTTGTATAATATTGCAAAAACTATTAAGAAATAATATTAGAGTAGGATCTTACGATCCCGATCCGATTTTACGATCACGATTTTACAAAGAAGAAAATGATCATAGATAGGATCCCGATCTTGAAAACATTGGTTTCTTGTGTCCTTTTTTAATAAAAAAACAAATTAATATCTATAAACATTAAATCTACTTTATGTTATTTAAATAGATTTAGTTTTCACATTTTCTCCATGATACTTATATAATCCTTATATACATTTATTTTATAGATATACTATAGTTATAAAACGAGCATGTTTGCCTGCGCGTTGCCGCAGGGATGCTAATCGATGCATAGAACATTTGTGATAATGCACTTCTTGTTGAATGAGTTTGTTGTTCTTAGTATTATTTACCTAGGAATTGATGCTAGGAAAAGTTGATGCAAACTAAGATACACACTTAAGCATAGGAATTTTATTCTCCATCTCTTCAACCTGCTTTTCCTTGTTTGATTTATGCTATGCAAAACTCACTATTTTAATTAAGAATATATTATGTAACTTAAATAGAAATGCAATGAAGAAAAACTAATAATTAATAACCTTTTGCTTGTAACACACTTATTTATGACACTAATACATGACCAATTTTATCTCTAGCTAGTACTCCAATAGCTAGCACCACTTGCTATGTTATTTACTCAGGTAGTACAGTAGTACCTTTCTGAATATAAAAGGAGCAAACATTTTCACAGCTCCAACCATTGAACCGTCAACATGATAAAAATATAGATTAGTCGAGACCACTTTTTTGACCATCTATTACGTACTTGTGCCACAACCATCTTGTTCCATGTTCTAGCCTTTATAGCTACACCAAACATGTAATTCCAACCGCCTAACCATTCAAAACCGTCACCAGACCTCGAGAAAAAAAAAATTTACAAATGGCAAAACCATTAAAGGAAGGCATTAATATGGGTTAGGCTAACCGAATAAGAAAGATGAAAAGTTAAAGTAACTTACACCAAGATGCTTTGAATGCAATCTAATGGTGCATAAATACTAAACAACATCTCAAAGCTAAATAAGTGTAGTTTTTATCTCCTATAGTTGTAAGAAACAAAACTGAAGATGCAAAAATACAAATCAGATTGGCTGAAAAAGCGCACTTCCAGCAGAAGCTTGATTTGCAGCACGATCACTTTCCAAATTCTTCCAGTTTGATTCCGTGACGATTCTTGAACCAAACTGTAAAATTTTTAATAAAACATAAATGTGTTGAATATGTTTAAGAAAAATAACTAAAAAAAATTTGAGTACAATAGAAAGCAAACTTTGTTGGTGATCAGAAAAAAAAATAAATACATACCTGAAGAACTCTTTTAAGTAGAACATTTGCCTATTTGTTTAATACTATTGTTGTGATGTCAAACATTAGTGCTTGGGCAGGTGCTAAGAACTGATGTTGTTGTGTTGCCAAATAAAACTGATTCGGGTTTTGCATATTGGTTTCTTGTACTTGAAGACCTAATCTCGGGTGTAGTTGGTCAATTCCCTACATTGTATGCCGATAAATAGGTTAAGTATGAAAAGATTTGTTACCACCTGACTGTCGCCTACCATCGACAAACTGACCCGCACCAGTTTGACCTTTTACAGATCTGATCCACCCATTTGTTACAACCTGACCACAGACTACTCTGGCAAAAAAAATCTGACACTCAATGTTTAACTTCTTTCTTGTGTGAACTGCTACTTTGAGGGTGTTTGGAATTGCAATTTGGGAACTATTTTCTGGATAAATAGCATTTGTCTATTGTCTGGACAAATAGTGTTTGGATAAATAACATATAAAAAATATTCTAAACAAAGGTTAATGTACAAAAGATAGGCAAGTAGTACCAAATCTTATACCTGATGACATCATTTGTAAGTGGTTGATGAAGCTGAAACAGCGAAACGATAGCTTACATATGATGTATTTCAAGGCCAAGGACCATCATCGACTGCTTTCCATGCTGGAGCTACTGCACGATTAACATCGTCGGCATCACCTTCAACAACATCAATAAGTTCACAATAAACGCAAGCCCAATAAACCTGAACTTGGAAATACAGCAATAAAATAGTCAAAGTTAAAGAAACATAACCATTTTTATCATGTATAGAAATGACAGAATGGACAGTAATGAGTAAAAAAATGTCTACTAAAGTTGACCTGCAAACTCTTTTCTTTGTCACTTTTTAAAGTTAAATCAAAATGTGATTACAACAACTATGCTACCAAAAAGGCGAACACATACCATATTGCAAATGGAAACTTTCAAACACTTCCCAAACGCAAAATGCCAAATAAGTCAGCAACTGCAGTAGTACTCGTGAAGTTTTTTGGAGTCACCAGCCCATACCTATAATTCCTAACAACAATTAAACACACTTTAGCAATTAACATCATTCAATGTGCTGGGTGTTTTGGATCGTGTTTTATAGGTAATTATATGATACACAGATAATCAAACATATAGTGTTTCGAAAACCATTTAAAAGTGATTATCCACTTTGTCTGAAGCACGTTAAGACCTGCTGTTTAAAAATGATCTTTTTATAAACTACAACAAATTCAATGGAAGGCTTTAACTGTTGTAACGATACCATAAATACTTCCTTAATTCATACTATAGGTATAATCTATTGGTTCACATTCAGGTTTCCTTTTCTTTTTTTCCTACATTCCGATACTACGATGCAGTTGAAGCCTTCCATTGAATTTGCTGAAGTGAACCAACAAATATTATTCTGTTCAAAATCATCTTCTTGAATAACACCGATTTTGTTTTGTTTAACCTAATTTCTTTTAGTGCCTCTTTTGGCTCTTACTCTTTAATCCCAAACACATTTTTGTGTGACCATTGTCACACGTTTCTTAAATTCACAGCACTTGATGGTATTGCAGCCGTGTGTGTGTGGAAAATGATTTTAGCCATTTCTTGTACCTAAACAATGCACCCCAAACCTGGTGACAATTTCCTAGATATGTATACTCTGACAGCTGCCCTTTACATTTATGTAAGAATAGAAGATACATAAGGGAAAAAGGATAGTGCAAACAACGGGGAATAAATGTCACTAACAATAAGTTAATCAAGTTACCTCGGGTTGGCAAAGGGGATGGCCTATTATTTTCACGCAAAGTATTGCATTCGTTGGTGTGCATATTGAAAAGGCTGCAATAACAGCAGCAATCTTAAGAATGGCATAAGGGAATCTAAAATTTCAGCAAATGTGATTGAAAATGCATAATGAAATTACCTCGTTGTTGTGAACCTAGAGCCCCGCTATTTTCATGTCATATGGACCTACTTGTTCGTGGTTGCATAAGCAATCCTAATATGACAACATTTATAAAATGAGTGATGTTATACGCGCATAATGGTAACCGAAACCTGAGTGTACCTTACCTGCTGTTAATGATTTGGAAAAAATGTAACCTGCAGGTTGTGAGTGTTTGGGTACACTTGAATTTGTGCTAATATTTTGCAACGATTGAACTACAGCGGTTAGAATGAAAACATTTAACAAAAAAAAAAGTGAAAATATAAGAACAATTAGAAAGAAAAGAAGTGCATTTACCACATAGCTTTAAACTAATGTAACTTTTCAATACAAAAAATTAAACCATACCAAAAATTTGCCAAAGAGGAACGCCCATATGCATCGGTGGCTTAAAAATGAGTTCAATTTTGGACTGTCTTCATTTCAAAAGCCACAGGGATCATTAGGGCCAAAGTAGATGCATCAGCTTATACCTGCTTAGAAAATATAAGCACAATGAAGTCCCAGCATGTTTTACGCCTTTCATTGTGACACGTGATGATAAAATTAAAGGCACTTCATAATAGTATACCATTTCATATTTATTACCTTCATCTCATATGAGAACAAATCAGCTAAGGAGCTGAAAGAGCATCCCTTAGTAAGTCTTGCACGACGGCTGGCACAACACAGTCTCACAATTTCCACGCACCACGACTGTTTGCGATAAGCCAAATAGATCGGTTCTATAAAAAACAACATCAAAACGAAAAAAGAAATATTAGGTATCCACGTTAGTATTAGCATGATTAAATAGCAAACAATTAACACAATAACATTATAAACTAATAAGCAGACTCACATGTTGAATTAGCCTTGACATTTGATTTCCTGCAACATTCAAATAAATGAAGAAAAGAATGAGTTTCATACACAATTAAAACTTGATTGGAAATACATTAATAAAAATGAGATTGTCTCATTGTTATTCTTTCAAGTTGGTGGTCGTTGGTTTCATGTTGAAATATAGGTACCGCTCAGTGACCTCATAACTTTTTCATATCCATTATCTCTAAATTAATGTCCTAAAGGCTCATTGTTATAATCTTATGTAGGCAGTATGGACCATTCTATGTGTAGATGGTACTAGTAATGGATTCCAAAATTGAGACATATGGATGCTAAAAATAGTCGCCCCCTTAATCCCATATCACTAATTCCTAAATTTGAAAAAAAATTCATATGAACAATATAAACATCTTAGTCAAAAAAACATTATCAGACCAAATTCAATCTAAACTCAAAAACTACTAATCTTGAACCTTAATAAATAAATAAAACAAAAACAAAATCCACAGGAAAAAAAAACATATAAATAAAACAACTTTATTCAAAATTGACATCAAATGATTGAAAATAGAAAAACAGCTTACCAGATTTATGAGGTATGACCCAAAGAATTGTAACAAATCTGCTTAATAGTCAAAACCGCTTCCAACAACACAATGGCAACCTTCTTCTTTCAACCTGGAAAATTAAATTTTCAAATTTATCAAACACCTCATATGTAACTTAAAACATTGATCAACTTCACTGATAGAAAACTAGAAACAAAAAAGTTTATTAAATTAACAGAAAACTAAATTTAAAAATTGGGTTAATACTTACATCAATTTGGTAGCCTTGATTTGAAATAATTTTATTAAAACTGAAGTCATCGATTCTCCATTGGTGCAGCCATTTTTTTATGATGTTTGTGCGCGTTTTTTTTGTAGTATCACAGCCGGTGTGGTTTTGATTGTGATCTGTGTGTGTGTTTTGATATTACCATGGATGAATCTGGAATGAGATGTGAGAGAGAGAAGAAATTATTTAAGACTGTCTGTCTATAAAAGTGAAAGTACCTTCAAGAAGCTTCATATGCAGATTTTCCACACCATAGTACAAAGTGATTTTACACCTGTGTGGTTCTTGTTCCGTCGTACAATGATTATCTGGATTACGGAGTCATTACGCAAAAATGGGGGTGAACAGGAAAAGTCCCAACTCGTTTCATCCAACCAAATATTGCCAAACCATCCGCATAACCACTGTTGGGCCTATTCACGTTGTTAACCACACTTGGTGGACCAATGAGATTAAAATTTAGGAAAATGATAAATGGACCTAACTAAAGTTCTAGTAGATTTATCATAAATGAATTACAAGAATGTGATCGCATAATTCATTTATGCATTAGGTCTCCTTTTAAGCCTCTTTAGTTAGGTCCATGTATCAAAGCTCTAAAATTTAACTAATAACGGACCACCTAAGATTTTGGAGTTTGGCCCGTTCAACAACTCCTAATAGTATATATATATATAACGTCGTTGTTCGGTTTTATCAATAACTTTAAAGCTATTTTTTTTCTTTCTTTTTCTTTTTCTTTTTTGTGTTATGTTTGTGATTGAATAGCCCGGATCCAATAACTAAAACCTCAAAAAAAACAAAAACTATTTTTACGTAAAAAAACTAGCCACATCTGAAGCTTAGCGAGCTGAAGTTAATGCCACACGTAGTTTAAATTAGTCCTAGATGCGCCACTGCCACCCTCTTGAGAAAAGTTGTGTGGCAACCAGAGGCGGACCCAAGGCATGGTAAAGTGGTGCCCGGGAACCACCTTGGAACCAAAAATCATTTAGAAACACCATATAAGTTTATTTGGTACCTACCTTGGAATTATGTTGGGAACCACTTTGGATTTAAATTTTGAAAGAAATGAAAAGAGATAAGAGAAAACGATTGCAAATATGGCCGGACATTAATGCCGGAGTTGGTGAATGATGAAGATGCGTCGAAGAAGATGAAATATAATGTAGTAATAAAAGGAAACAAATGTGAAGACAATATATTAGAGAAAATTCCTAAAATAAGCCAAAAAGTCTTGCATGGCCCGTTAAATGGTCATTTTTTTAGGCTTTTCTCATTTTGGTCATGCTCGACTGCTCAACTGCTCGACTTCATCAAAATTTTGACACGTGTCATTCTTTTGGTGGTCAATCGCTGATTTTGATTCGTTGATCGTTGACTCACCCAATTTTGACACGTGTCATTCTTATGTATTTTTCTGAGAAAAAAGTACAAAAGAATGACACGTGTCAAAATTTGGGTGGAGTCGAGCAGTTGAGCAGTCGAGCATGACCAAAATGGGAAAAGGCAAATGGAAGTGACCAAAAAAAGGACAAGGGTTGACTTTTTTGCCTAATTTGAGAATTTGCTCCAATATATTATTGTAGGTTATCGAGAAAAGTTACTATGTCCCTTGTTCCTTTCTTATTTTAAATGGGTTTTTTAACTTGTGCCTTAGGGATAAGTTAAGCACACGAAAAGTACACTGAAAGTAAACAAGGACCTACATAAAAGTACATTTGTCTGTACTTTTATGTTGATTCCTGTGTATTTTTCAGTGGGTTTCTGTGTACTTTCGGTGTGCTTAACTTGTGCCCTTAGGGCACAAGTTAGAAAAACCCATTTTAAATATATATTAAATACTCGTTAAGATAAATACATTTAAAAATGAAAGTCGTACTCTATTAAATATACAGTAAGATAGTAAGAACTAGAGTCTATAAAGGTAAACCAAGAATATTTAATGTTTTCTACGTATCTATATTTCCATATAAAATCATGACGTTATTACTTACTACGTTATGAAACTTCTGGTATCGTTGCGGTTGAACCGTAAAAATAATGGGTTGGGCGATTCATGTCATGTCCACTTTTGCGAAGGAAGATATTACACATTTTTAAACCTTTTTTTTTTTTTTTAACCATGATTTCTGACCTTTTGACTGACTAATTCACGGAGTTTGAACCCACCGCCACACAGACTCAAACCAGGTAAACGTGTTTGTTTCCAATCTAAATCATTTGAAAGACATTGGACCCGATAAAACACTACCCATTCTTATCCTGGTATTGTGTTATATAAAATGTTGCCGATTGACCTTGTTGACTAGTTGACTTTTTTCGTTTTAGCTAAGGAACCATCTTAGCTTTGGTGCTGGGTCCGCCACTGGTGGCAACATCAAGTTTGTTTTGTAAAACAAAGGTTGTTTTATAAGAAAGATTAATTAATTTGTTAATACAAATAAGCCGTAAAAATGTTTATTTATATTTTACGATCTTCTAATGTTTTGTCGATAACAAACGTAAAATCATTTTAACGAAACAAATAAAATACGTAAATGATTTGAGCCAATAGTTTTCTAACACACTTACGTTTTCACATCAAACACTAAAACAAGTATAACTGATTCTTTGATTTAATAATACATATGTACAACAACTAGTGTTTACATATTGGGCAAATATATACATAACTAGTATGTATTATAATGGGTAATATCAATGGGTAGAAACTTAAGTATTTGACCTATTGACCAAATACATTGAATATAGTTGGGTACAACCCAAAGTCCATGACCCATACCCATGGAGCTTGACCCATAACCCATTGCATGACATCATGCTTAAGTCATACATGGTTTAAATCCATGGCCCATAGTTTTAATCCATGAACCATGGACTATATGCATTGCATCTTTGAGATACATTGTATCTAGGTAGATACCATGATCCATAACCCATGACCCATGACCCATGACCCAAAACCCATGGGCAAAAGGGAGCGTCTCACGGATCCCCAGTATTACACTGGACGGATCCCTCAAATGAGGGATCCGTGGAACAGTAGACATTTTCTCTCTATAAATAGTGAGCCATTTCTTCATTGTTCCTCACCCCTTTCTAACATATTTTCTCTTTGAGTTATAAACTCTCTAACCTCATATCCAAGTGATCTATGTATGTAGTTTTGTTTTTGTGTGATTCTCTAGGTTCCTCTTAAAGGCGAGATCACCATCTTTTGAAGACAAGCAAGCTCAAGTCCATGAGTTGCCATGCTTCGTTATCATCAAGACTACTGAGGTTCTCTTGTTGATAGTTTTCTTCTTTCTTATAAGAAGTATAGTGTTGAAGACATTAGTGAAAGATGTCTCAAGTGTCAAGACGAAGATATTAGTGAAAGGTGTCGATCGTCCGTATTGAAAGCACTAGTGAAAGGTGCTTAGAAGTCAAGGCTAGAGGCATTAGTGAAGGGTGCCTAGAATTCAAGTCATATGACATTAGTGATGGGTGTCTTGAAGATCGAGTCAAACGCATTAGTGAAAGGTGCCTAAGGTGTACATTTGATATGGTATGATTCGATGTACATGATAGATTAGTATTGGGTCAAAGGATATTGTTATCCTTGATAATGTTATTATAAGGGGTAGATCTCCTTTGGGGTTAGGTGCTGTGTAGTGTTGGGTAGTAGTTCTTCCATTGTAATAGAACTCGGTACTTAGCCTAGTACCGGATAAAGGGTAGGCGACGTTGTGGTAGGTGTGGTTCTCCTTGGTGAAAGAACCCGGTGGTTAGCCTAGTACCGGAAAAAGAGTAGGCAACGTTGTGAAGGTTTCTCCACCATAAAGAGTCGGTGTTGTGTAGTGATTACAAACTCTCGAGTATGTAACTCGGGGAGTGGAGTAGGGCAAGGAAGGTGTCCTTGTAGCCGAACCACTATAAATACTCGCGTTGTGCTTTTGTGCTTCTAACTCTTTATCTTTTTCATTACATATTTATGTTTCTATATGTTTGTTTATCAACATCCAACATACATCCAAAGTAGATTGACATAAGTCGATCTAAATAGTTTGAAACGAAGTTTTAATTGGCAAAACTATTCAACCCCCCTTTTTAGTTTTCCACAATTGGCATCAGAGCTTCGTTACCAAGTTCTTTAAAGTATATTGTACTTTAAAAACTTGATACGATCCATGCTTAATTGAAAACTACAAAGAAGGTCTTTTATAAAAATAAATACCATGTTTTTAAAGCTCTTTGTTTGGATGTTGATTAAATGAAAATATTTTTTACTTATTATTTATTTAATTGCAATAATCTTCTTTGTTATGGTACTTAGTTAAAGCTCATACCTACCAAGCCTTAGGAATTATTTGGTAACAAGAATACCTTCCCTAAGAAGGTATCTTAAACACAAAGGAGCCGAAATTGTCTATTGACATTTGTTGTGTCATTTGTAAAGACATTCCTAAGTGCATTAGAGGTATGACTTTCCACTTATCTCTAAATAACATTAGCTCGATAAATAAGCATGCTTACATAGGTATTTATATAATTATCTTTTGTGCATATTCATATATTACATGTAGCTTCATTAGGAAGCTTTTCTCTCATACGTGTTATTTTTCCGTCTTAAGTCGAGGTTTATAAAATTTGCGTTTTATCTCATCCAAAAATCATATCTTTCTAATAATAAAACAAAACACAAATCTCAAAAATTCCTCCTTCCCCATAAATATCCCTTCCGATCACTTCTCCACCAAATTCCCACTTTTTCAAATCTTTCATTTTCAAAAATTACCTCTCATTCAAAACTTCATCTTCCTCCTCATCTCATTTAATCTCAAACCAAAACCAACAAGGTTCGTCATCATCATGGTTTACATCTCCCTCGTACTCATCGCCGTAACACTCATCGTTCTCGTGTTCCCTATGATGAAGTTCTCATATTGAGACATATACTTTGTGCTATTAATCTACATTGGTGTTATATACCCAATCCTTTGTATCGTTCTTAGCATTGAAATGAAATATTAATAATATTCTAGTTTATCTAGTTTATTATCATAATGTGTTTGTCATTTCTTTTGATTTATATCTTTCGTATTTTTTCATGATACATTAGAAACCATTGATGCATACTAAAAGAAAATGTAGGCTAATACACATATCTTGGTGTAAAACTATAAAATCTAAAAAACCTATGTTTTTATAAATCTGTTTCTGTTAATACAGATCCACGGATCCCTGTAAGTATATTAGCCGGATCCCTCATGAAAGGGAACCGTGGGAACCGTCCTTCTGGATAACAGTTTTTCATGCAAAATAAAAACCTCTTTCTTCCTAAAAGAAATGCTCCACTAGATTGTCAAACATTAATTGAGTTAATTATCATTGTTAATAAAAAAATCTAGTAAAAACGTCAGGTAATCATTTTTTTGAATACGTCACATCCTATTACCCCTTCTTTTCTATAGGTCTCGCCATGTCGCATGAGTATGAGTTCGATTTTTCACTCACTAGCGTCTACACTCCTAACATCTCTCTTGAGCCCAACACACCTGGCAATCATGTTCGTGGGTTCAATAATCTCAAACCCGTCACTTCCATGAAGGACGTATTGTTGACACTCCTTCACAATACTGAAGAAGGTATTAATACCTCCTTCCAACCATAGATCGAATGTCTTCTCGAAATTAACGAGAGAATATGTCCAAGGTTTGTATTGGAATTCTTCCGTCAAGTTGAACTCGTTTGTAACGAGGATCGCTCTCTATCTTTTTGGTTTTGGATCAAAAACCAAAAGTTTGTTTTAACCCTTGGGCAATTTGCTCACATCCTCCGAATTCCAAATCATGAACAATGTGCCTTCACTGAAGATTGGTCTCTTGATTCTCTCTTCAACTTTCATGAAGAAAATAGTCCATATTGTTCACATATACCTTCCCCGAAAGATTTGACTCACATAATATGCAAACCTCGACCCTATTACTCCGATTCAGATAGTATCTATACACGGGATATCCGAGAAGAGTACAAGGCTCTTGCACTCATCCTACGTGAAAATGTTTGGAGTCTTAGGGGAAATCGAGAAATCCTTCCACTTGTTGTGCTCACATAATGTATTGTTTGCTAACACAACAACCATACAATCAAGATACTTCTTCGCAAGGCTAATTAAATCTTCAAGGCTCCAAGAATAAACTAATCCCTTATGGAATATTCTTGACACGCCTTTATCATAACATCATGTACTTCCATCCTCAATTTCAAAGTCCGTTGTACGTACTTGTGAACAAGATGATGGAACCTCTAAACACATCTGTGAAAACGTAAAGGGGGGTGAATACGTTACCGTTTAAAAACGTTAGATCTTTTGTATCAAATCGTTTATGAAGCTTGTTATAATATGAAAGTACCAATTATTGTTTGTGACTAATATAAAGCATAGTAAACCAAGTTGTCACACAAGCATAAACATCAAACCACATCATAAGCAATTGTAAAAGTAAAGAGATAAAGAAAGGAAAGTGCAAACCTAACACGAGGATTTATAGTGGTTCGGTCACGGATCTCCTCTCCGCCCTACTCCACTCCCCGAGTACCCAACTCGAGAGTTACTTCACTAAATCAACAAGCTCCCTTCTCATGGAGAAAACCTTACAATCGCCGCTACACTTTTTGGTACAAAGCTAAATACCGGGTTCTAGTTCGAGGTAGAACCAACCTAACGTCGCCTATACAATATTTCCGACACTAAGCTAGATGTCGAGTTCTTTTCGGGTACAATCACTCCCATTATTTTTATGGCCCAATATAACAAACCTTGTGTTTTATGGTTCAAACACATAACCCATTTAATCTAGTTTGGTGAAAGTGTTATGATGATGCAATAATGTTTACAATGATGATCCATGACATAAATGTCTAATGGATATGAATGACTAATCTAAATGATCTTCTTAAATAATAAGTCTTCAATCAATAAGGATATCAAGAGATCTTGAATCTTCATATGTTGATATGCTTTGGTGAATGAGGATGGCTAGATCTCTAAACTTTCCTTGGTTGATCAAAATGTAAAATATGCTTACAACAAAGATGAATGTTATAAGCATTATGATCATGTGATGGTGAGGGTGATTGATGTATGCTACTACATGTTTATCTATAGATCTAAGTGATGAAAGAATGTTAGAGAGAATGTATGTTGGAAGGGATGAAGATATGAGAAAACCATGATATGGTATTTATAACCAAAAGTGATAATCAAAAATATAATAATTTATTATATTTGATATCTTAGAATATCTTCCAAAATCTTTTAAAGATTTAGATGACACTATGCATGAGGTAATAAAAGAGTGTTTTCCTTTTTATGAAAAATACATTTAAACAAATGTATATACTTATTAAAAAGGTAAGTTACTTGTAAATAAAATGTAAGTAACCTTTTGTAAAATAAAATATATAGTTGAGTGCTTGTCAAAATAAAATATATTTTGTCAAGTGTAAGTAAACTTTAGTACTTGTATGAATATTATAGTTAGTTTACTTGTACAAATAAAAGTATATATTTGTTAGACATTTTACAAAAGATATATTTGTATAAAATCCTTGTGAATGTAAAATGTAAAATGAGGTTCGAAATAGAATGGTTAACCTATTAAAATACTTAGTGACTCTAAACGTATTTTAAACATTCTAAATGATTTGTTAATGGGTTTGATCATAATGCCACATAACAAACATGTACGAACCTGTGTTATAACATACGAGGAATTGAGACGTCGAGAGGTGTTGAATGTATGTTGAGACAAATGTAATTACAAGTAACTTGTACATTTTACATTATTTATTACAAGTTACATGTTTGTCATCAATCAAAACAAACGAGACTGTATAGATTAAATATCGTAATATTTGCACTAACAACATCTCTCGTGAAGACTTTCTTCATTCCCGAATCGGCGAACACTCATCAACCATTTGATGATCCATCTAGTGAAAAAGCTCAAGGAACTTAGCTTTCTTTCAAAAATAGGGTCAATCCTTAGTATTCAAGCTTTATTAATGTAATGTAATTTCCTTCATGAAATAAGACATCTTACATTTTGATATCTCTACACTAATGTTAGAACTTCTTAAAATACCCTAACTTTGAAAAATGATGCATTGTGTAACCCTTGCATACCTTTTGTAAAGGTTCTGCTTAGCAAAGAGACGGATCCCAAAGTTTGTGCTAGACGGATCCCTACTCTTAGGGAACTGTGGGATCCGGCAAATAGAAATGCAATTGCAATCATTGTATTTCAAAACATGTCCTTAGACCACCTCACACTAAGTTAAGACATAGCGCCTTAAGACAAATTGAGTCCTTATCAAGTTGAGTAAATTTTTCGTACTCACACTTAACTCGCTTAGATCACACTCTAAGAGCTCGTAGATCTATCGTTTCACCAAAACTCATTACTCTTCCGCTCTTATACTCCCTCACATGTTAAAACATCTAGCTTTGGAAATCTTTCAATTATTTCAAAAATTGGTTATAATCATCCTTACCTCAAAATTGGTCGTAATTGATCAAATTCTAGTTTTTTCATCTTAAGCCTTTAGGATATCCTCCAAGACATTATCCTAAGTTACTATCTGATTTCTAGGATCATTTAGCTCCATTTAACACTCTCAAATCTTTAGTGTCATCTTTGGTCACTCATTGGTACTCATAAAAGTTCTAATTTCTTCCATAAAAGGCAATCATTAGCTACATCACTCATTACCCTTAAGTATTTAAGTACCTCTTCATTTAAGACACTTAGATGGACTGAAACACTCAAGAAGAAATAGGCATTAGACCTTACAAACATCATTGTTATCTTTTCCTAGCTGCTGAGAGACGGATCCCTAGGATTAGCCTAGACGGATCCCTCATTAGAGGGAACCGTGGGATCCGTATGACAGATTCATGTCAACTCTAGCTAAAACAATCATTTCAAGCTCATCTTGCTAACTTGAACACTCCATCTCATCTTAATTAAGTTCCCAGATCAGTACAATTCTAAAGTTGACTCTTGTGCATGCTAATCATCACATTCCAAGGAATCTTAGTGGCTTAAGTCTTGAATGCACTTGCCAAATCCCTTGCTTTATAAACCTCATTGTTAGGACTCCTAAAGTCATCATCTTCACCTTCATTTTCAGCACTTAGAAACCTTTACAAACCTCTTTGAATCATCTCATCATAAGGAAAGCTCCAAGTGGTAACTCATCCACCAAAGGACCACCCAAGAAAATTGCTCGTGTTGTACATGAAATTTCTTCAACCGAATCATCTCCAGTAAAATCCACAAATGCAAGGATTTCTCCTCCACCAACTCAACCAATCAAACCAATCCCTAAAAGGATAGTTCCCACAAAACTACCTATGCCAAACACCACCATACTTCCTAAACCAAACAATCCCATTTCCACCAAACCATCACCATTGGTGCCTAGAGCCCTTTCATTCACCACTCCACTCTCGTCACCACATCTCTACAATCTAGAGGATTTGCCTCCTAGGCCATCTCACCCTCCACCACTGGCAACATTCTCCTCATTAGGAGGAATAATGGAACAAAATCAAGGTGTTGAGTCAACACTAGCTCCGGCTTCCTTTTCGCCGTCACCATCATATAATCCCATTTGGATTATGAGAAATGATCAAAGTCAACCACCCGACCACATGGAAGTTGACACCTCTCTACCACCACCATCATTCTTGGTCGAGCCATCTTCGAATGCGCCTCCACCAATCCCTCCATCGTTTGAGGCTCCCCAACCCGCTTCACTTGATCCTTCACATCAAGCAATTTCCTTTCTTCCACCACCACTACCTAGCCATGACAAAGATTGTTATCATTGTCAACATGTTGAAAGTTTGATACATGAAGTACGGGAAGATCAACGTTTCATCTTCTATCACCTCCTCGAACGTTTCGACGAGATTAAACCTAAACAAACTTGAGCTAGAAGATTTTAGTGGTGTCCTATTATCAAGCGTAACTTAGATAGTCTAGCAACTCAAAATCATGTATCGTTCATTTTCTTAGTTTTTAGAGTCATGTACCTCATATCTCTAAGTTTTATTAAATGAAATTACATGATATTTGTTATTCCGAGTATGTGATTACTGATCTAATACATATCTGTTATTGATGCCAACATCCTTTCGGTGCATCACATTTGCTGTATTTTAGCTCTGATCGACGGATCCCTACGTTTTGCCTAGACGGATCCTCCAAGGAGGGAACCGTGGGATCCGTGCAATGTAAGACTAGTTTCTACTAACTTGAGTCGATTTGCGTAAAATTAGGCATTATATACTTGTCTTCTAACCTTTGTTTTGTAGATTTTCAATTTACACATGAAGACTTTGACACTCTAAAGCTAGGGGGAGCTTTGTGTCAAAGCATTACATTGCAAGATCATTTGCAATATTAGGATTACATTTCATGACGTCCCCTTGCAAAGTTGCAGTTATCTAGAGGGAGCATTATCGTCGCTAAGACGAAACCATTTGCAAACATAGTTGCAATACATTAGCTTAGTAGTTTTTATTTACTTGAAGCCCTCACAAAGGGATGGACTTGTCAAGGGGGAGTTAAGACGAGAACTTTTCCCGTCACTTGCTCTCTATTATTTCTTTTCACATGTTTTTTTCTCTTAAAACTATGTGTTAGTTTATTTTCGAAGCTCTTTTTGTTTCGACAAAAAGGGGGAGAAGAAAGTAAAAACTACAAATTCAAACTTTTACGAATTTTAGCTTTTCCTTAAAATAATTTTATGTTTTGTCATCAACAAAAAGGGGGAGATTGTTAATACAAATAAGCCGTAAAAACGTTTATTTATATTTTACGATCTTCTAATGTTTTGTCGATAACAAACGTAAATTCATTTTAACGAAACAAATAAAATACGTAAATGATTTGAGCCAATAGTTTTCTAACACACTTACGTTTTTACATAAAACACTAAAACAAGTATAAGTGATTCTATGATTTAATAATACATATGTACAACAACTAGTGTTTACATATTTGGCAAATATATACATAACTATTATGTATTATAATGGGTAATATCAATGGGTAGAAACTTAAGTATTTGATACATTGACCAAATACATTGAATATAGTTGGGTACAACCCAAAGTCCATGACCCATACCCATGGAGCTTGACCCATAACCCATTGCATGACATCATGCTTAACTCATACATGGTTTTAATCTATGGCTCATAGTTTTAATCCATAAACCATGTACTAGATGCATTGCATATTGAAGATACATTGTATCTAGGTAGATACCATGATCCATAACCCATGACCCATGACCCAAAACACATGGGCAAAAGGGAGCGTCCCACGGATCCCCAGTATTACACTGGACGGATCCCTCAAGTGAGGGATCCTTGGGATCCGTGGAACAGTAGACATTTTCTCTCTATAAATAGTGAGTCATTTCTTCATTGTTCCTCACCCCTCTCTCACATATTTTCTCTTTGAGTTATAAACTCTCTAACCTCATATCCAAGTGATCTATGTATGTAGTTTTGTTTCCGTGTGATTCTCTAGGTTCCTCTTAAAGACGAGATCACCATCTTTTGAAGACAAGCAAGCTCAAGTCCATGAGTTGCCATGCTTCGTTATCATCAAGATTACTGAGGTTCTCTTGTTGATAGTTTTCTTCTTTCTTATAAGAAGTATAGTGTTGAAGACATTAGTGAAAGATGTCTCAAGTATCAAGACGAAGATATTAGTGAAAAGTGTCGATCGTCCGTATTGAAAGCACTAGTGAAAGGTGCTTAGAAGTCAAGGCTAGAGGCATTAGTGAAGGGTGCCTAGAAGTCAAGTCACATGACATTAGTGAAGGGTGTCTTGAAGATCGGGTCAAAGGCATTAGTGAAAGGTGTATAAGGTGTACATTCGATATGGTGTGATTCGATGTACATGATAGATTAGTATTGGGTCAAAGGATATTGTTATCCTTGATGATGTTATTATAAGGGGTAGATCTCCTTTGGGGTTAGGTGTTGTGTAGTGTTGGGTAGTAGTTCCTCCATTGTAATGGAACTCGGTACTTAGCCTAGTACCGGATAAAATGTAGGCGACGTTGTGGTAGGTGTGGTTCTCCTTGGTGAAAGAACCCGGTGGTTAGCCTAGTACCGGAAAAAGAGTAGGCAACGTTGCAAAGGTTTCTCCACCATAAAGAGTCGGTGTTGTGTAGTGATTACAAACTCGAGTAGGTGACTCGGGAGTGGAGTAGAGCGAGGAAGGTGTCTTATAATTTAACCACTATAAATACTCGCATTGTGGTTTTGTGCTTCTAACTCTTTATCTTTTTCATTACATATTTATATTTCTATATGTTTGTTTATCAACATCCAACACACATCCAAAGTAGATTGACATAAGTCGATCTAAATAATTTAAAACGAAGTTTCAATTGGCAAAACTATTCAACCCCCTTCTAGTTTTCCACATAATCATTATTATAATTTACATATACTTTTACAAACTAATCTGTTTATCTTTTAGTACTGTGACTTAAACGACACAACCAATTCCTTGCGGACTAGAAAAAGGTGACGGCCAAAACAAATTTAATAAAATAAATAGGAAGAGAACAACAATAGTCGTCCAAAACTTAACATACAAAAGTCTAATGATCACTTAGAATAAATCATTTATTAAGAGTACAAAAGACTAATAATCCTCTGTTACCCATATATATTCTAAATTTGAAAGGCAATTTAATGTTTTATAACAAAATCTTTTAGATTGCATGGCTGTGTTGTACCAAAGTGACAATGTGGTGAGATGGATTGATGGATGTCAATTAATGTTGCTAATGACAATATTGTTTTGGTTTTTATCGATGTGAAGATAATTACAATGTTTGTGAGTATTGCAATAGTTAGATGACAAAATAGCAAAAGTTACTTTAAATGGTCGTGTAACCCAAAGAACAAAAACTTGAAGAACAAGAAGGTCGATGATAAAATTAATTATTTATCGATGCTTTCTCTTTGTCACCAATTGTATATGTCGTTATGATCTATGACAACATGCCTATGGTATAAGGCTGGGCGGGTGATAGAATGAGATGGTTCTAATTATACGCGTACATTTTAAGCAGAAGTTAGGGTGCCAAACATATGCAGATGTTGCAACATGATCCTCGTTTCGTCAAGGGACTTTTTGGTTCATCTCTGGAAAAATCAACGACAGTATTGATGACTAATGTCTAATGATATAGGGGTTCGTCATTCATTTGGTATGTCATATGATGATATGAATCCCGTCTAATCCAATTTATATACTTATTAGTTGAGTTTCTAAATTACGTGTCCTCTAGTGACAAAAGACCATAATAACACCGTGAATGGAATGTCAAGTACATTTTGTAAGTACAAGATCAAACACAGCCCCGAAACACGGATTTAGCTTTGATATGTGGTACCTCGTGTAAGCTCGTAGGATTAGTAGTGTTAAACAAAACAAAATAAAAAAGTATGTACAAGTACATGGAGATGTATTAGCACTAAAGTTACCCTTTACCAGAATGATGCAAACCTTCTTTAATCGAATGCTAATATCCAAAGTTCCAACTCTATTCTCAAGTTCAAAGAATCAAAATTGAAACTTGATAAAAAAAAAAAAAAGCCGATTCATTAAGTTAATGGTAATCCTAGAGTATGTTGAATCAATGAATAAGTAGCCCATGCTCCAGGCCCAGAACCTTTCCGCTTGATCAGGCCTCATCACTTCTATAAGGTAAGGGTGCGCAAAATTCAGGTTTTACTCAAAAAAACAAAAATCGAAATTGAACCGAATCAAAAAAATCAAACCGAATTTGTAATCAAACCAAATTTGTCAAAACCGAACCGAAACGGATTAACTATGTTGGTCATTTTGCATCACCGATATTATTTAAGTGTAATGGATTGATCGACTTAATGACCAACGTGATAAATGTTCAACAAGTCGGGTTCTACTGGTCTGTGCACACTGCACGACGTTATTATGATTATTATTCGGGCGAAGCCCGAATGATGGGGTCCGGGGCGCGCCTGTAGGTGGTCCAGGGCAATACCGCCGGGTCGTCGACTTGAAAAAATTTATTTGGATAAAGTCACATGTTAAAACGATTAGAAAATAAAATTTCCGGTATTTTGCCCGTTAATTTTACTGCTTCGGTTGTTAATTAACTGCTATGGCGGTTACAACCGTTTGGTAGTTATTTGGTCATATTATCTCTGGTTCAGTTTCGTGACAGAAAAAAGCATATTCACGTTCTAAATCTGAGTTTTATCCGATTGAAGTATTTCGGTAGAACCAACGAAATACTTCAATCTGAAAGTGTTTACACGACTCTCTGATTACTGTGATCCAAATTTCTTAACAAAATATTTGGTTTTCGGTTCAGTAAAGGTTTGGCGAAATGAAAACCGAATCAAACCAAAGCCGAATTCTATATTTATATTCCAAAAAAACATCAAAACTATTTCATAGTATAAATATAATATTTTTGAAGCTTGAAATATTTTTTGGTGTAAAAATTTTATATAATTAAATAAATAAATAATTAAATTTATGTAATTCAGGTTATTGGGTTCAGTTTTCAGTTATTCGATTCGATTTTGGTTTGTTTAATTTAGTTTGAATTCGGTTCAGTTCAGTTTTTGAGTTTACAAAAAAAAGATAATCAAACTAACCGAACCGAATAAATTGAACAATTCAATAACCAAACCGATGAAAAATCTTGCTACGAGGAAACAATGATATCACTTTCAAGATTAAGACGGTAAAACAAGGAACCAAACAACAACCTTATAGAGATTAGTATAATGCCAAACTGTACTATTACATTGATTGTTGGTTTTCGTATTCTTGGTCGCATATGGCTTGCCAATTTTCATCATGGATAATTTATTTTTTTTCTTTTCAAAAGAAAAAAATTATATTTATATTTATAAACAAAGAAAAAGTTTTAGATCAAGCTTTATTGAACTTTACGAACTAAACTGGGGTTCCATCCCCTCAAACTTTAGGGCCCGTTTGGTTTGTATGTGGGTTTAGGATTAGGATTAGGGTTAGGACTTGGATTAGGATTTTGATTTGAATTTGGGTTAGGAGAAAGAAAAAATATTAATTTAAAATATTTACTTTTTAAATTAATTATAAGATTTAAATTAAAATATATATATTTAAAAAATTAAATAACAAATTATTAGTGGAGGATATATAAATGGGGCCACATTATTTAGAATAAAAACAAAATTGAAAAGAAGAAAAGTTGTAATCCTGACATGCGATGTGGGAATTCAACATGACATATATTAAGGATTAAATCCCAATTTTGGGCCCCACTTATTTGAACCAAACAACCATCTTTTACCATTAAACCTAAATCCTACTCCCAACCCCACAAACCAAACGGGCCCTTATTGAATTACATCACATCAAAATCACAACACCAAATTTACCTAACAATGGTTTGTATTCATTAGATGGTGATAACATATTATTAAAGTCAATGCGAGTGAAACACTCCATTTATATGTCTCTTGGAAACACAAACTTCAAAGTAGAACTATAGATCAATTAGAAGCAGATCCATTGGCCCAATACAATGGCGATCTAAAGCGACCTGTCACATTAGCTTTTTTTTTGGGCAACTTAAGACGACCAAATTACCACAATGACAACCAAGTTAAATTTTTTTTTTTTTTTTTTTTTTTTTATAATTCAAATTTTTAAAACAATAAATTTAAACTTCATTAATAATAAAAATATTAGATAAATTATTCAAATAACATACGAACTAAAATACAATACGATACGCAATACGTAAACATAGTTTAATCTGAATGCTCTCCGCATGCAGAATAATACTCTCGAGACTCCACATACCCAAATTCTAACATGAACGCCGCCTTTTCTACTTCTTCTTTCCTGAGTCTCTCCTCCGACTCTTGTTGAATCCCTTGCTTGTTCTGCTTTAACTTCCTTAAAGCCTCTTCGCCACACATAATTTAGGGGTGAGCAAAACAAACCGAAAAAACCGAAACCGAACCAAAAACCGAAAAAACCGAACCGAAAAAACCGATGGTTCGGTTTTTACTTTTTCAGAAACCGAAAAATGCGGTTCGGTTTCGGTTTTCGTCCAAAAATCAAACCGTAAAAACCGAACCGAACCGATTTATTATATAATAATATCTAATTAATATAATATGATTAAATAACTAAATAAATTAAATTTATAAATTCATATTCATTTTATGAGTGAATTGATAATATATTTATCTTAACGTTTATATTTATGTGTGTATGTCGTGTCGCGTGTTTTGTGTGAATATATCAATAAGTATACGATAATGATCATTCTATGTGTATGTTCACTTGTATGTGTATGTCTTATTTATATGTTTGTAATTGTAGAATTATGCAATAAACATTATTATGCTTAGATTGAAAAAAAATAAAAAAGAATAACTAATTTTGTACGAAAACAAGTTTGTTGGTATAATTTGGCCACACCCAAATATTAACGGTTAGAAACCGAAAAAACCGAAAAGCCGAACCGAAACCGATAACAAACCGAAAAAACCGAACCGCCAAAAACCGTACGGTTTCGGTTTTAGCTTCTACAAAAACCGAACATTGTGGTTCGGTTTCGGTTTTAGCCAAAAACCGACTCAAACCGAACTATGCACACCCCTACATAATTTCATAATGTTGGCTTGCAGTTAACCCATGCTCATCAACTGCCTCGTCTGCATAACCCGTAAACTGATAATGTTGTTGCTCAATAAATCCATGTGGATCAGCTGAAGTTAATGCACCTAGCCCAAGTTGATTCAGTTGTTGTGATACCGAACCAACAATTTTGTTTTCCTGATAACTCCAACGGATTTTGTTGCTGATGTTGTCTTGTATCTGTGAAACACACGTCCACAACGTTTCACTAATGGCGTCATCTTTCCTGGCTTCATCGCTTAAAAATTTGTCGATCACAGCTTGTCTTTCCGTCGAAATTTCTTTGCAATTCGCGTATCCTTTTCTCAAACGTTCTTTCTTTGACTTTGCGAGCTCAAACAACTTGATAACTTCAACAATAGCCTTTTGTCGAGGCGCATCATCTTGATCGCATTATTTTTTAATATAAGTTTGCCGTTCTTCGACGGAATAGGAGACGAAAGCCATATTTTTATGTTATAATGATTAATAGTGTTTGGGTTAAATGTATGAAAAGTATGTACAAATAAATGTAATTGAAGGTGTTGAGGGAATTGTTGTTTGAATTTGTGAATGAAATCAGAAAATAAGTGGGGTATTTATAATGTTGTGAAAGTGGTAAAGTTTATTTTTATTTTTTGTATTACAAACGGTTGTTTTTTTTTCTTTTCTTTTTGTATGTGTTTAAACCTCGATCTTTCACCCGACCGAGTTGTGGTTTTTTCTCCTCGACGACCGATCAAGACCGACCACCCACAAAGGGGCGACCGATCAAGACCGATCGGTCGACCTCTCGATGATCGAACCACTGTGTTCAGCCTTAAAGGATCAAGTACAATTCTGAATAAAATTATACCGTAGAAGTTATTAATCACAAAAGAGTATATAAATCCTTACAAGATTCTATCCAGAAAAAGAAAAAAAAAAAAAAAATGAAGGACATGCCAATGATCCAAACACCTTACGTACCTATACCATCAATTCTACACATAACTATTTCAAACAATACCGTCAACACAGCAGAGAGACGACCTTCATTCATAATTTTCACAAAGCAGTATATACTACATTTTAATATATATTACTAATCCTTAAAACCAGTTCAACTGCACCTCACATTGATAAAAAGAACCAATCACATATAGGCCTCATCTTAATGCAAAGTTTATATATAACACTCTACATTTCCTAACCAAGCCAATTAGCCAAATTTCAACACCTCCTTACCTCATAACCTAGATTATACGGTAGAAGTTAAAGTGTGTGTAAGTATGTTGTTGAAACAAAAAGTTTTTTAAATGCCTATTAGTCATGTAGAAAAAATTGAAAATGATCACTCGTATCAACTAAATTAGACCAATATTCAAAATTGAGCTTCCATATTAGCTAATAGAAAGACAAAATGAGATTGAATTGGTCAACATCTCTGAGTACAAAATCCATAAAAATACATGCGTCAAAACTTAACAAATAAAAAGTTAAAAAAAAGAGGGTTATTTATGAAAATTTAGTGATTAAGTTTAAACTATATTAATAAATTTGATTTTATAATTTGATGGAGAAAAAAAGCCTATAAAAGATGGGTGTAAATTAACAATAATTAATTAAACTTAAAAAATTAAATTTAGAATCTCCCACATATAATAGAGAATACTTTGAAACAAACGCCACTTTAATGAAGATAAATGCTTGGCAAAATTTAATTAGGTGTCAATGCCACCTATTTATTTCCACACGCCCACACACACAAACACAACCAAGAACACACTGCTTACAAAGAAACGTCAAATCCGGATCTTCAAAGAACACAATCAATTCAATTTCTATTGCCCAAAATTAAACTACACATACGTTTCAAACAAGAAATCAATCTTAACCCTAAACCGGTCAAAATCAACTAACGCCCACAATCAAAATAAATAAAACCCTAGAATAATCCACAATCAAATCACCAAGATCAAGAAAACTTTTTGCATATATGGTGAGTATCGATTCGTTATAATTTTACTTGCAAATTGCGGTTATGTGGCTATAATTTTTTTTGTTACTTTATTCAATTTATCAATAATCAAACAAATTGTGCTTGGATTTAATTCAAGTATGTTTATATTTTCATATTTTATTTTATCTCAAACCGTCACTAAATGACGATTTTAGCTTTACTCATAACAAAATTAGCATTTGTAGGTTTGATTTACATGAATTTAGTTGAAAGCATCTTGGTTTATTTTCAGTGAGATTAGTCAAAAGGTTTCAATCATGCCTTTTTCAGCTAGGTATGCTTTCGTATCTGCAGTCGTTTTTTTAGTTTATTTTAGTTTGTAAATGATCTAAGCTGAGTTGGTGTGGTTTGGTGATAGGGCTTTGGAAGAGAAACGTGCTCGGTTGGGATTGGTGGAATGTGTTAATCATGAGCTTTTGCAACCTTACCCTGTTCTTCATCAAAAGCCTGGTAAGAGCTTTTCTCATTGTTTAGCTAAAGGTGGCAATCTTGACCCATTTTTTGTGAATGGCTTGGTTACATGGTTTGTTCCCTAATGGGTCAAACAACTTGAATTAGTTAAACGGAAGATGGTTTTGAATCTTCTTATTTACATGGATCAGCTCCTGCTACATCATGAGTTGTATCAGGATCATGTCAGCCCTCTAGCCAATGCCGATGCTGATTTGACGTATCTAGAAAACATAAAAATAACGTCTCGGTAAGTCTTTTGCTCTTCTCTGCTTAGCATACCGTATTTCAATTTAGCACTAAGACTTTTATTTTTAATAGGGATGGAGAATGGGCGACGAATACACTTTGCAAGTAGTCACGACTTCAGACGCAACCCGATTGCCTTTTAGAATATTTGTTCAAGTCGAAAATTCACACTTTTGTTTGTTTTTATGCATATGTTTAATCGATAAACTTGACTAATTACATGCCACCTGCGTCTAACTTGTGTTTTATGTTTATTTTCAGTTCCAAGTCATAATTGTTGTGCTAACATCAGATGAGCAAGTTGTTGTAAATGATTATTTCCCCCATGTGGTGGATGATCATAAACAAGGTATCCTTTCAGATCTTTAGATTTTGAATCTTACACAAACTTATTGGCTTCTTCTTTCTTTCATTTACATTTATTTAGATGCAGCTTTTCATCCTGTTCTATTTACTTATAATAATACAATTTTTCGGTCAGGAATTCTCGATGGCGTTAGCAGAGCAAAAGCAATATACGGATACCTCAATATCATGGTGATAGGACATTCAATGGGTGGGCCATGGTCGTTTTTATGGATTGGATCTTGAGGTAACTATACTCAAACCAACAATCTCCTTGCAAAGTTATCTTTTTATTTTATATGGAAATATGCCCATGGTACTAGGGTCATGAAATTTGTATTAATTTAGTATCATACGAGTCAAATTAAAAAATTTAGCCTAATAAAGAAATATGTTATGTTCAATGTTTGGTTATTTTTACTGATAACATCAGTAAAATAATGTGTTACCTATGTTTCAGGGTTTCTAATCAAATGGTGCATTTTTATATATGATACGCATATTTTACACCTTTATATATTCTTACAGCTGCAATTTGGTCTAAAATGTGTGATTCAGTTTGTAAGCTATGACAACTTTGCTTTTATAGTGCCCCATTTGACCCGTTTCTTTTGTAGCTTAACCCAGTTAGAAATAAAAAAGACACAAATTTACCCATTCAGCTTGCATTTTTATAGGTAACTAAATCATTTTAAGCACTCTCTTTTAAAGAACCAGAACTTTATATGTCCATTGTGATTCAGTTTATGCTCTTAAACCCATTGGTATGGCACGCCCAGTTAACAGCTCTTGAATGGTACAAGAGCGCAAGAGCATCGGCACAACACTTGCATGCACTCTTTGTCTTTTTTTTTCCTTCTTCCAATGTCAACATATATTGATGAGTGTTCATTATGCATTTATATTATCTTTAAGTCGATTAAATTCTTTGATCACCATTTCTAAGGGAGTGTTTGGCTAGGCTTATCTTATGGGCTTATTGTATTATCATAATACCAAAAACTTTTCCGACACTTACACCAACGTTTCTTAATAGCTTATTGAGGTACAAAAGAAATTTGGCATAAAGCTCATAAAATAGCTTTCGATATGCCATATACTTTATTGATAAGCTTAATGAACACCCTCAAGTGTTGCGATTACGTCATTAGATAATAAAACTTTTAAGTAAGTCAATAGCGAACCATCCACATTTAGTTTAGGGCACTGTAATATGAGGAATCCATTTGAGCCATTCCCCTTTGGGGATGACGGGCGTAATGATTATCAAGGCTATAATCCATGTCTGCTCATGAAGACTGAGAGAGTAAGTTATGTCTAATGCTTGCACATCATCACCAGGTCTGATAATATTTTGGAAATGGGTATACCTACTATATAGATCATAAATTGTAGCATAAGTAGATGGCGCAAGATGAGTGAGTTAGTGGGTTGGGTACTGGGTCATAAAAGGTTCGGGTCAAAAGTGATTTATCACGTTGTATTATTTAAAATTTAGTATCAGGATAACATTGCCAAATATAAGAAAGAAGTAGTGGCCAATAAAAGCAATGCTACTCTCCATACGATTTCACAGGTTCTTTGATGGGTTTTTGTTTAAGTTGGGGTTATTTGTATTTCCGTATATGTTAATTGACATTATTTGTTTCATGTGTTTTGCTAAAAAGGGAGGGTAAACCATGACACTAGAAAGGGAAGTTGTGACTCACAAGTACTCATTTTATGCAACTGTGGCAGGTACGTTTGTGTTTATCGTTTGGGATATGTTTCTTTTAAGTCATGCACTGCTTCATTTGGGCTTTTGTTTGGTAGCGATCATTTGGCTTTAATAAACATTTTTTTCCAGGTTATTCATGCTCATTAGCAACAAGGTTGTTCATATGTTTCTCGCTTAATCAACGTTCTAGATAGTGATCATGTGGATTTTTTTGATGTTGAGGTTCAAGGTGAATAACATTTTCAGCCTCCTTTATCATTTTTTTCCTCAAAATATGGCTTCACTACAAACCTATGTGGCTAAACATTCCCTCTATAGTAAGTTTATTACTTATACTTCTTCTTTTCATAAGCAAGACATACATATAAACTCATTTTGTAGGTTAGGTTTCAAGATAGAAATGTTAATCAATTGCCTCTCCCACCTTCATATTACTATAACTAACTTGTCATATACTTAGAAATGATCCGCAAGCACTTATTTTTAACATGTATAGATAAATAATGTGTTAAACATCCTTGCAAAAGTCATTATATTCTAATGGGTAAATAAGCGACATTTTACAAGATGGTACCAAGTTTTATGTTCTAATCTATATAAGCATATGTTTTGTGGGTAAAACTTGAAATGTACGTTATTACCCTTATTGAAATTACGTTATATACCCATCGACCGTGTAGACTTATTTCTAAAATCCATTTTGTATACATGCTTGGTAAATTATTTTTTCAAGGGAAAATTGATACGTACGTTATCCCAGTTATTGATCCATTATAATTGAGACCGTATTGATATGTTCAAAAACTCTTTTTGTTTCTTATCATCTGATTTATTGTTCTATTCGATATAGGGATGTTTGATGTTTGTGAGGATGGTGTAGTTATTGTTAAATCGGGAGATGGGTATCTATTATATACAAAGCAAGCAAAATGAAATGATGCATATCATCGAGAACAGAGAAAATGCTTGCAACAACTCATTCAAAATCTTGCAAGGTAACTATTATTCTTATCTCATTGTCTCTACGTTTTATTGGGAATTATTTTAAGTACTCTAATCTTTCACTCAAAAAGTCCCATTATTTTTTTAACATATGCAATAAGCAGATAATATAAAAAAAATAAGCATTTGTAAATCACCCATGTAGTATATATTTATTTTCTATGTAAAAGTGCAGTTCTTTAAGGAGATAATGAGATAGTATATATAGTTCAATTTATAGAAATATATAGACTAAGATCACCGTGTAGTGGTGATTTTTATTTGATCATCTTCCTACATGTGGAAATGTCATATAACACTTGGAGACACAAAGTCACAAACCAATACCGGTTTTCTAAACATGGGTCTTCCAACTTAGAGAGAAAGGGCAAAACTTTAAATTAAGTGGGAACCATTACGCTTGAAACCAAACCGCTCCTCATTGAATTGGTCTAAAATTGCATATCCAAACTATTGGTCGCAATTAGGTATATTTTATGGGGTGAATCGAACCAATTATGAAACTTTCATTAAGATTGTGTTTGGTAAATAAGAATTAGCTTATTCAAAACAAGCAGAAATAACCAGATAAGTATTTTTATAGGTGCGTTATCTTGGATTAGTGTGGTTTTGTAGAATTAATAAGATATAACTCGTCAGGTTACTACATAAATAACAATAGGGTATGTCTCGAATTCTGGATTAGGCTGCTATAGATTTGTGAATGAGGTACATTTGTATTAGACTATTACATAGGTGTGTTTGGACCAGACCAAGTTACTGGCAGATATGAGGATGTTTTGAATCGTGTAATCGCAAAAATAAAGTGTATTGAATTAAGGTACTGCAAACATAAGGTGTGTTTGGTTTAGGCTGCTATAGAAATAGCATGAGTTTAGATGAGGGTATGATAGGAATGAGGAGTGTTTGCTTCATGATTTAACAAGAAAAAATTGTGTTTGGAGCGGACTGCAAATCCGTTTCACAAGTAGGAAATAAAACCCATTTTTTTACAGAATAAAATGTATATAATAAGTAAGTTACTGCAGGAATGAAGGATGTTCGAAACAAAGAAAAAAAATTATATCATGTGACCACACAAGTAAGGGGTGTTTAATTTTGAAATTAACCTTTTTTTTTTTTCCCAAATCGTAACAACAAAAAGATGCTCATTATGGGATGGGTTGTCAAGTGCTTTTATGCTTACTCTATATCTTTAATCACAGAATGCTAACGATTATGACTTAGCGAGGCCAATAAAGGGCAACATTGTTGGAGCTTCAAGGGTATTCATTCTCTATGTTCATGGCCCCTAGACTCTTTTATACATTGACCAAAATGGAAAGCTATCTTTTGAAGGATGAATTGATGATGATATAGCTTTGACACGAAAGATAAAAAGAATGATGAGTAAATGAAAATTGGCGATTGGTGATTCTCTGGAGGCGTAGGTATAAAAAGAGTCTACGCGATTTGCATTTTAGATTGTACAATATTGATACAATATTTATTTAAGAACCCAATATAGTAAGATATGATGATTGTTTTTGCAGCTTTGACGTCGATGATCAAGTAGCAGAAAGCCCAACTTGGTGGAGATGTCAAAGTGACGAATTACAGTTCAGACTGCAACTTTTCAAGAATTGCGGTGACATCTAAAATCAAATGAGATTTGCTTTAGTATGGTGAAAACAGACGCTATTTAGCGCCAAATTGCCCATAATGACGTCTCTAACCAAGTAACCACTCATGGTACAAATTGGTAAACATTATGACGGTCCATTAATGTTTTCCTAGACATCAAGTTAGTTCAAACATGTCATAAATAAACTCAAAATTGTAATGTGATAGTTGTAGATTCTTGATTGTACTATTTTATTGAAGACCATTTTTATTGCATTTCTTGCTTGGTATGTAAAACCATAATGATGCTTCAGAATTGAGGGTATATATTAAGGGCATCTCTTTGCTTGGTATGTAAGCCAAAAAGTGAAGTCGTGGATATGGGAAACATAGAACCAACCGAAGACGATCGTGATAAGGATAAACTATACTGTATCATTTGCTAATGCAAACCTACCTTCACTTATCTAAAGTATGTACGCTATTGCTAACTTTGTCATGAAATATGATAACTACATATTCTTAAGGCAACACTTTTTGATACAAGATTAAGATTGGGTGCATATTACACAGAAAGTATGAGTTATTTCTGATTTGATGGAGGTTTATAGATTGGCTGACAAATCATCCAGGTAAATGGTCCACATTTGAAGAGTTGGTATACATTTTTTAAGATTGAATGCGATGGTAATAGCACAAAAACAATTGGAAATTATATGAAGCAATAATGTCGATTTTTTTTTATGACCATTCCGAATTTGAAGAGAGTGATATTGACACCGTCGATATTGAAAGCTTTGACTATGACAATGTACATCTAGCATGGTCTTCGGAGTCGTTTCCAAAATTTAATTTTTAGTTTCTAAAGAATGGTTTTATTTTCTTTAATCTTTGTGTTGTTTCCAATATTTAAAACTTAATGTTTCTAAAGCATGGTTTATTTTTATTTAAAGTTTTGATATGTTTGAAATATATATGTCATTTTTTAAAATCATAATCTGCAACAATGAATATAAATGAACTTCAAATGTTATTATTTTTCAAAAAAATTTAATGTTAATAACAATTAAATTAAACCAAATTAAAGTTTAATAACAAATTTTATTGGGAAAAAAATTAAATTTAAATAATAATATTAACCAATTTACATGAGACTAGCCCGGCCATCGGCCGGGTCATGAGACTAGTAATGATATATATTGATCGGTAATTTCATTTACATTTACCAAAACTTTATAAAAATATATAATCTTAAATTTAATATAGCAAATACCCCCTTAAACTATATTTATTTTAAAAAACCATTTATTGTTATTGTTGTAATTTACAAATATTATAAATACGATTGAGAGAAAGAAAACAACATTTATTGTTATTGATATAAAACTAGTTTGAGAGAAACAAAACAATTTGCCAAGCAAATGTCATGTAAGATCTTAGCGTGTATCGTATTGGTTATCACAATCAAATAAACATACACATAAAGGGTCGAATAGTTTGTAGTTTAGAGATAGAAAGTGAAAGATGGGATCCTTTCTATAAAGAGAAAGTAAACAAAAGAAAGAAATGTTGGATTAAGTGAAAGGTCCAACCCTCTATCTTGGGAGGTAGAGGGTATTTATAGTTACATACTAAACGTCCTCTTTCGGACTGTTGATCAGGCATACAGTGGGTAAAGACCCGTCTTTCCTCCACGGTGTTACTCTAAACTAATTAACTAACTAATAACTAGCTAATAACTACTAAATAACGTAAAGTCTACGAGCAAAGATATGCTAAACAATAATTGGGGTGACCGACACTTCCTTATGGAATTTCCAATTCCTAACAATCTCCCCCTAAGGGAGGTCACCCCATGATTTACATTTTGAATCCTAGCATTCTATCTTTGTCTTTATGCTCGAGATCGTATACTTCAATTCTTCAATGTCCGCATTCTTTGTGCTTTATCAGTGATTCTTCAAAGTCCAACTGCTTTGTACTTTCAGTGGAGGTCTTTAACTGATCCACGTCTTGATGATCTTCGAGCTTTCATTGAGATCATCAACCACAGCAAATCTCTTATTCATCCTTTGTTGTGTCGCCATTATGTGAAGTTGTGACTTTTTTTACCGACATGCTCACATTTTGGATCATGATATCTTCTCGTCAGAGTAGCGGAAGCTTTGTTGATTCATGATATTTGCAGCAGAAAGCGTAATCATGGATTGAAAATATCGAGCCGCTTGATGAAGATATGCACTTATCATGATTTCTTTTAGAAGTGAATGTGATGTGCGAGCATGCGGTTATAGATTGACTCCTCAATTCGATCACCGCAACCGTCGGTGTTCCCGCAGACAACGATTAGCAATAAAGTTTAACGAAAGTGTCTTTGATCACTTTCGTTGAATTGAGGTGCACGCCCATGGTTTCCGTTGATCAAGACAAGTATTGCACGTGATCGGTATAATTCGAGGAATCTCCTTGACAGGGTTTCGCAGTTGTTCTAGCCGTTCTCAAACCGGAACATCTCAAAGAAAACAACACATAGTGAGTGAACCAGCGAATTGAGATTCAGTGATTGATGAAAAATTGATTTGAAAAACAATCGCGTATTGCTTGAAGAAAGAGTTTTGCAATACGACGAAGGTTTTATAAGTAAGATCAATTTTCAATCAGAAATACTTTTTGTGTTTGAAAATGAATACACATTTGATGTGCTAGAAAAAAGAAGATTTGCACATCGAACGGTTTTTCCAAAAGTATTCGTCAATTCATTTCTTGGACCAAGGTTGATTCACGAGTGAATCGCCCCATTGTTTCTATCCAGTTGTCAAAAGCTTGATCTTTTGGAAAGATCTCACATGTCACCCACCAAGAGCTTGTTTGATGTTGGCTCTAGAAGGATTTCCATCTTCATCGTGAACATTTAACATATCACTCGGATGTTCTGGCAATACCACAAGGATAATGTGTAGGACTCTTAATATATATACTTACTTTCTACACTGTGTGAAACAGCAAGTCTTCATTAATTTTGTGTCCTAATGAGATTTTGTGGATGATCTCTTGGCTCTAGACTCAATAGTGCACATTTGGTTTCCTATTTCGGAAATTAGGGAGAGGGTCTCCTTCTTCAATATCAACAATCTCTAAGAGAGAGTCGATAGATAATGTAGGTTCCCCGTGAGAATGAAACAAGTCCTTTTAAGAGGAACTTGAGTAGCTTGGGAAGTTAGGTGCGGTCGTCCACAGGTCCATGACGTCTTGTCTTCAATACCAATGTTACCTTAGTAGACACCAGTAGCATATGTATTGAACCCGGTTTTACCCTAAGGTTGAATTAATGGAGGGCTATTTCTTTCCACCCTTTTCACATTCAATTCTTTTTCATTCTTCAACCCCTTCAGTGCTTACCGATACTTTATAACTAGAACCTTGTTGGGTTTATTCTAGTACTAGCTCTGTCACAGTTCGCACTCTTCCCGTATTATCATTTTTCTCCTTTTTTCATCATACCTAAGGACTCTACACTATCTAGTGGATTGTCCCTAGGTAGATCCCTCCGGCTCTGGCGGGATCGTGGGAACGAATACCTAACCTAACCATCCTTATAACATCATGCATAAAGTAAATTGGTCTGTCTTTTGGTATTGTTCTTTCCTTCTTGAAACCAATTGAAAAATCATTTGGAAAATCAATCAAGGTACTTATGATATAATATCAAAGCATTTTGTACCTTAATTGTTTTGATCATTTAGAAATGCTCCTCCTCAACATGTGCATATGATTTTGTAATTGTTTAGCACATGGAGGCAAGAGTTCTTTTGAAATAATTTCTTTGATCACAATTTCTTTAGAAAAAGCCTTTTGATTTTCTTGGTAAATTCTCCCCCTCAATATGTGCGTTGGTTGTTTGAAATCATTTAACACATAGAGGAAAGAGGTTTTTAGAAGTACTTCCACGATCACACTAGTTATAGAGAAACCATTAGAAAATCAATCATGGTACTTATGTTGAAACATAGAAATCTTTGTACCTTGAAAGTTTATTTTCTTTTGAAATGCTCCCCCTCAATATGTGCTTCGAGATTCGAAAGCGTTTAGCACATATGGGAGAGCAGCATGCACTTTTGAATCAAGTCGATCATCATTTATCATATTTCATGATTAAATCACAAATTCTCCCCTGATCAAAAATATCAAACCCTTTGAGATTTTGGATCCCAAGTGATTTAATAAGGTTTAGAAAACATGGGAGAAAATGTGGCCTTGTTTAAATACTCTTCTGGTTTTTGGTTAAATGCTCCTCCTCAATCATGTGCATCATGTATTTGAAATCTTTTGGCACATGAGGGAAGGAGTGCTTTTGAAACAATCACCCTTTAAAACCGATTTGAGATTTAAATCACGATCTCTCCCCCAATCAAAAATTTCAAACCATTTGAGATTTGTGATCCCAAATGATTTAAATCATTTAGAAAATTTTGGGGAAAGACGTGACTTGATTTGATTTCGAAATTGACAGATAAGGAACAATTTTTTCGACATTAAAGATTGTTAGTGTCAGGTATGATAGTTTTTAAGAGATCTTTAAGTAAAATAAAACAATTTCACAATCAAACAAGAACAGAAAAAAATTTCATTTTGAAAGATCTTTGAGTTTTAAAGAAAATCATAACATGACATAACGTTAAATCTTTAGATCACCACTTATTTTGTACAAACATACTTGATAGATGAAATATCGTTTGAAAATATTTAGTTTGAAATTACTCTCCCCCTCAATCCATGACCGTAGTCGTTGATTGAGTGACTTTAGTTTAAAATGAAGTCTGGTTGATTTCCAAAATTTAAGTCCAATTTATTTTCAAAAAAAATATTTTTCCATTTTCAAAACAATATTTTCAAAATTGTTGAAAAATGATAATATTCACTACTTGTCCTGCACAAAGATACGTTAGGTGGTTAAGCTGCTTTTGTTGTTGTTGTTGAAGGTCGGAAGAAAACCATCTGCTGATGCAGTGAGACCTCTGAAGTTGCATCTATCGTGCCAACTCTCCATAGAGAGATCCAATTAAGCTCCGTTTCTTCTTTTGTTGACCCAAGATATGGTTGCCCTTTCCTTTCGGCATCCAATCATCTTTATATGTGGGATCCGGATCGGGAACATTCTTTTAAACCATCTTATCTGCATACGTTAGTCAACACAAACAGATATATGGTGGTCGACAACACCCAAACAACAATCGACTAATAAAAGTCAATCCAACATATCAATCAGATCATACAAAGGCATGGGAATTATATGTTTATCAAACTCTAATCATCTAATCCTAATAATCACATCCTAGATTCCTAGTCCTTCAACATAGGCAAATATATATTTCAGTTAAGCACATAGGATGATTAAGAAAGCCCGTTAGATGATGTAAATTTGAAAAACATTCTCCCCCTCAATCAATGACTCATTTTATGAAAAGTTTAACCATGCTGAAGTTATTGATTGGGTTTTGAAAATTTATGACAATTCTGATTCTGATTGATTTTCAAGCAACTTACTTTCCACTATTTTTGAATAACAAATATTTTTCTGAAGAATTTATAGAAAGAAAAACATTTGTGTAAGAACAACAGTCCTTTTGACGACATGCTTTCCTTGTTTAGTTTTAGGATAAGTGCACGAAATTTTTTGAAAATTGGTTTAGCGCAACACTTTCCTTTCTTGAAGAGCGGGTTGCTATCTGAGATAATAGCGAGCCATAGTTTTGAAGAACGGGTTACAGTCTGTAGTAACTGCAAGCCATGTTTGAGACATGTTGATAACGCTCAAATTGTGCATGTTTTTAGTAGCGTTATCTGTGCTTTTATGTGTGTTATTTGGTTATAATCATATGCTTTTAATGCTTAATCGTACAAAAGTGCGTTTGCTAGTTCATTTGTAGCCAAGTACAGGAAAGTGGAGAAAAAGACGGAAAAAGAAGTAAAATACGAAGATTTCTCCAAATATGAAGAATTCCCGACCAAAGAAAGACTTGCGGAGTATATTCGAGAAGATAAAGTCATCAAATTAGTGGTCCAAAGACTCAAGAATAGAGTTCAAGAAGGAAAACGAGAAAGAAATGAAGAAAAGAAGCTTAAACGAAGACATATTGGAAGACTCGTTGTTCCCGACACACCTTCACCATTTTGGCCATAACTTTTGCATACGGACTCCGTTTGACCCCCGGTTCACGGCCACGGAAAGCTAAGAGAAAGATCTACAACTTTCGTGTTTATGACTTTTTATGATTTTTGCTCCAACCGATCGGTCGAGTCCCGCAACCGGATCCGGTTGGAGAATGGTCAAGACCAACCGATTCGGTTGGAGCTCAACGGATCCGGTTGGAGGTCTGTTCATCCATTTCGCACTACTAAGACTCCAAACGTGTTCCAAATGATTCTAGTCCCTTCCTACATGGTTTCTAGTCCCTTCCAAGCTCCTTGGCCTCCAAGAAATGCATTGAATACCCTAGGCCTTGGTAGTAGTATAAATAGAGACCTTTGCATCCTCATTTCATGCACCACAACTTGAGAGATCCCTTCTCCATCTTTCTCATCCCTTTCAACCACCACTCCATCTCTAGGTGTGAAATTCAAGCCTCCACCCTTAAGGACGAATTTCCACCTAAAACAACATCCCTCTCTCAACTTACCTTCCCCAAAGGTGTGAAATTCAAGCCTCCACCCTTAAGGACGAATTTCCACCTAGAGAGCAAACCATAACTTGAGAGAACACAACCACTCTCAATATCTTCACCCCAAAGGTGTGAAACTCAAGCCTCCACCCTTAAGGACGAGTTTCCACCAACTATCCTATCCCAACTTGTGTGAAATTCAAGCCTCCACCCTTAAGGACGAATTTCCACCAATTCCACCAACTTATCTTCCCCAAAAGACCACAAACCTCTGCCAAATTCGTGTAGTGTGCTCAAGGGTTGTCGAAGGCGTTTGGACATCATTTTCCGGCTTGGTAGAACTATTGTAGTTGATTGGAGGCTTGAAGGAGTGCTATAATCCTTCATCTTTGCCTATTGTAATTCATACTTTGGGTAAACCTTATTACTTTTCTATTTAAAGATGTTTGTTATTGATATGATTATTGAGATTTTGTGTTTGATTGGAATAATGATGAATGTCTTGATACTTGCTTGTTCTTATATTGCTTTTCTTGTTGGTTTGATATGTGACAATCATAACCATCAACTTGTTACTTGTTCTTATAATGCTTTTCTTGTTGGTTTGATCCGTGACAATCATAACCATCAACTTGTTACTTGTTACTTGCTTAAACAAACAAACGACACTTGTAGTGCAACCAAGTCTCTTGGGACGACCTTGATTTACCATATACTATACTACAACTTGACTAGGGTATACTTGCCCGAATGTGTTCCTAGTTAATCGGTAATTCTTGTTACAAATTTAAAACCCCGATGAAGCACATCAAGTTTTTGGCGCCGCTGCCGGGGACTTGTTTTGCACTTGTTTGCTCGTTTGATTGTTTTCTTGTTTGATAGATTGTTTGTTTGCTTACATGATAATTCCGGCATCGTCAACATCAAGTTTTTGGCGCCGCTGCCGGGGATTTGGTTTTTGTTCTTAAGTATTTGATTGTTTGTTTGATTGAATTGTTTGCTTGTTCGAATGATATATTGCTCTTACTCATGAATGATTGTTTCTTTGCTCTTGTTTGATTGCTCTTGATGTTTGCTCATGATGTTTGCTTGAATGCTTGTCTTTTTCTTAAAATCTCTCATTTTCTCATAATTGCTCAATTGATCTTGGCATCAAAATCAAGTTTTTGATGTTGGGATTTCGTTTCATGTGTTCTAAAATGCTCATTTCAATGATTGCTTTCTAAGTTGCTCGAAAATCGTTTGCGAAAAAAACTTCCAAAACCACCCAGATCACTCTAACCGAATCGGTTGGCACTCCAACCGGATCGGTTGGAAGCTTCATACTTAATAAAACCACTACAACCGATCGGTCACTACCCGTAACCGGATCCGGTTGTGAGTTCTGTAAAAAAAAAATAATAATAAATAAATAAATAAAATAAAATAAAATAAAATAAAAAATTGTGTGTCTCTTGTTTCGTAAGTTTTTTGTTTTATATGTTATATGATCTCTTGCATGTCTCTATGTTATTTGTTTTTGTTATTTTTGTTTATATTAGTTTCGTATTAATTTTGAATAAGGCTATCTTATTTAGATTCTCTTGTTTGATTTGTGTTACGTGACTAATTGTGTGTGCTTGCATCTATGTGATTGTCATTTTTTTTCTGTGATCGTGCATTAATTTGTTTTAAGTGTCGTGTTATGTTTTTGGTCATCTTCTAGTTTATGTGTTTATGTGTTTAGTTTAGTTGTGTTTAGTTTTATGTTCGTAACCTTTTGTGTCCTTATTTTATTTTATCAATAAATGGTTTGAAATAAAACTTGTTTAATATATATATATATATATATATATATATATATATATATATATATATATATATATATATATATATATATATATATATATATATATATATATATATATATATATATATATATATATATATATATAGATGCTCAAATGAGAAGTCTATTTTTTGTGAGAACGCGAGAAGTGATCCTAGCCTCCATTTTATCCCTTCTTTTTTCATCTAATGGCTATAATCAATCCCAATATTTACACGAAAACTATACTGAATATCGGTGTTTTCATTCTTTTACTTTATGTCTACTATATAAATAAAAAACACACACACATCACTTTTGTAGTGTGAAACAAGCAAAATTCTCTCAAATTACAACCGTATTCATCACTGTCACCCTGTTCACCACCATAGGTCCATAGTCTTCACCACCGTTCACCCGTTCACCGCCATTCACCGCAGTCATCCACCAACTTCCACCACAATCATCACCAATCACCACTGTCAACCTCAATCATCGCCAATCACCACCATCAACATCAATCATCACCGATCGCCATCATCAACTACAATCATCACTGTTCACCACCGTACACGTACCGTAATAATCATTGATCACCACCATCCGCCGCTTATACAAAGGTATTAAGTACGTCTAAATTAAGCTTTTGATTCATATATTTTAATTCTATTGAATGATTATAGATTAATTCTTTCTTGTGTTTTATGTGTTTGATTTTAGTTATTAGTTATGTTCATGACTAATTTAGATGATTACGTAAACTTGATGAAAAAAATATAAGTTGAACATGTCTTTTGTTGATGGCTATTCAATGTACACTACATGTTCGATGAAATGCTAGTTGTTTTCACATATGAATATAGGTTGATGTTTTCACATATGCTAGTTGCTTATAACTCGAATTGTGTTGATGGATTGAAATAAGGTATTGAGATATGAGAGGTTTTAAATAAGGTATCAAATACCGTCACATGTGAAGAAATAAGGTATATGGGGCGTTGATTTTCACATGTGACCATATTGTTAAATAGCGTATAAGGTTCAATCCGTCAAATCCACTTACTTGTATATTAGGTTTTCATGAGATGTATAGTTTTTCAACACATGTGAAATTAAATAGCGTGTGAGGTTCAAGCTTTTGATGTGATGTATAGTTTTTCTGCACATGTGAAATTAAATAGCGTGTGAGGTTCAAGCTTTTTGATGTGATGTATAGTTTTTATGCACATGTGAAGTTAAATAGCGTGTGAGGTTCAAGCTTTTTGATAAGATGTATAGTTTTTCTGCACATGTGAAATTAAATAGCATGTGAGGTTCAAGCTTTTTGGTGAGATGTATAGCTATTCTGAACATGTGATATTAAATAGCGTGTGAGGTTCAAGCTTTTTGGTGAGATGTATAGCTATTCTGCACATGTGAAACTAAATAGCTTGTGAGGTTCAAGCTTTTTGGTGAGATGTATAGCTATTCTGCACATGTGAAATTAAATAGCGTGTGAGGTTCAAGCTTTTTGATGAGATGTATAGTTTTTTTGCACATGTGAAATTAAATAGCGGGTGAGGTTCAAGTCTGTCAAATCCACTTACTTTAATATTAGGTTTTCGATGAGATGTATAGTTATTCTGCACATTTGAAATTAAATAGTGTGTGAGGTTCAAGCCTATCAAATCCACTTACTTTTATATTAGCTTTTCGATGAGATGTACAGTTTTTCTACACATGTGAAATTAAATAGTGTGTGAGGTTTAAGCCTATCAAATCCACTTGTATATTAGGTTTTCGATGAGATGTATAGTTTTTCTGCACATGTGAAATTAAATAGCTTGTGGGGTTCAAGCTTCTCAAATCTACTTACATGTATATTAGGTTTTTGATGAGACGTATAGTTTTTCTGCACATGTGAAATTAAATAGTGTGAGGTTCAAGCCTGTCAAATCCACTTACTTGTATATTAGGTTTTGATGAGATGTATAGTTTTTTGCACATGTGAAAAATATTGTGAGGTTTAAGCTGTCAAATCCATTTACTTATATATTAGGTTTTGATGAGATGTATTGTTTTTCAAAGATATTAGGTTTTTGATGAGATGGAATTATTTATCAAGGAATGAAGTTTTGATGTTATTATCGATTTTTGATTGCCTAAGTATAGTAAGAGTATCTTCGCTAGTGAAAAAATTAGCAAAGAATGAAGTTTTATGTTATTAGCATACTTTTTGCTTCTTATAATTTAGATCTGGTTAATTTTGTTGATTAATGTGTGATTATGAAACTGGTAGTTTAAGTTCATCATTTGGTTTTGATTGTTATCTCATTTTAAATGTAATAGCTGCATTTCAATTGTTGACTTACTCGCTACGAGTACTATATTGAGCTTGATTTGCGTGGTGTTTGTGGATCAATGATTAGTTATGTGTCTTTCTATTTTAGTCAATATGCAGTAGCTACTGGATCAGTGATCAATGTTATTATTAGAGCTTAAAATTGTGGAAATAATTGTTTCAGTTTGTTAAAGATCGTGTGTCTTTGGCATTTATGTCTATTTTTCAGTGAAATGCAGAAGCTAACTAATCTATTAGATTTCGGTTTCAATATGTTATTGTGTTTGTTAAGCATTCTTTAGATCTGTAAATATATTAAATGTTGTTTAGCAGTTATGTATTGTGTGGTTTTGTTACTTTTAAAGTAAGATTTATTTGCGTTTAGCGTGTAGATTTTGAGTTAGAGTTTTGATTTGTTTATGTTTGTATAGATTTTGGATGGCTACTTACACGCCAAAGAACATCTTGATCACCAGGGCTGCTGGCTTCATTGCCTCCCATTTCGCTAAACGCCTCATCAGAGGCTACCCTGATTACAAGATTATCATCCTTGACAAGCTTGATTATTGTTCCATTCTTAAGAACCTTAACCCTCTAGATTATCTCCTAACTTTAAGTTTGTTAGGGTGATATCAAGAGTCTTGATCTAGTCAACTACCTTCGATCACGGATTCTATTGATACTATTATGCACTTTCTTTGCATTGCACTCATGTTGATAATTCACTTTGTTTGTATATCATTGTATCTTGGTATTCCATCGACTAGTCCTTGGTTTGCTATTGCTAATATTGTTGTTGGCTATGGTTTAGTTACTTGTGATAACGCCCGCTTATTAAATTTATGATAATAGATGGAGTTTTGTTCGTTGAGATCTGAAATTTGGTGCAAAAAGTTATTTGGATATTACTAAAGCAACATGTATTAAAGGTATCAAAGAAAACTTAAGTTCGACATGTGATTTGCAATAAAAACTTAGTATAAGATAACTCGTTTTGGTTTTGGTGCAGGTTCAGGCCGATCACATTTCTTGCCTACATGAGTTGGTTCTTTATCCCATTTCTTCTTATATCAGCTATTTGAGGTATTAACTCACCTTAAGTTATCATGAGTATGTATATTATTGCCATTATTCAATAAACACCACAATCGCTAATGGTGTGCGAGATTCGTTAATGTAGGACCTGTAATAACTAGTCTATCCACCATCTTTGAGTTAATCGACAATGTGAATCCACCGTCTTTGAGTTAATCGGACAATGTGATTAACATAATCATGCAATAAAATCATTATGAATATATAGGTTTGCTTGTGACATCATTTAGACAATCTACCATGTGATTTTGGACACTCATATATATTAAATTATTACTGTTAATGCTCTTTCTTAGGATTCTAAAATTGAAAATCATGTGTTGCTAGTCACAGTCCTTCTCATGTATTCGTGAATCAATGTTAAAATGTTTAGGGAAATCAACCATTTACACTTGTTCTGAGTCCTGGTTGGTGGGAAGGTGTTGCTCCTGTCAATCCATATGTTTTGGTCAAGATAGTTTTCATCGTTCACCAAAAAGTCAGGATAGTTTTGGTCATAGAACTAAAGGAAGAAAATTTGGGAGTCTGGGTCAAAATTATGCTTTGTGTGTTATAGTGGTGATTATTTGATTAAGGACTGTGCCTTTCACTCAGAATATTTAAGCAAATTCCCAAAGACCACATCTACCAACCATAAGCCAAGGGAGAATAAACCAGTTTGGAATCACTCACATAGGGTTAACCACAACAATTTCTCAAAAGACTATAGGTACCCTCACCAGAAAAGACCTTTTTCAAAACCACCAGTACCTTCAAGTACTTTTCAAGGTACTGGTAAGTCAAAAGTTTCTCAAGCAGTACCTTCTCAAAGTACTGCTAGATTGTCACCCAATCAAGGTACTGCTAGCACTATTTGCAATGGAAGCCCTAGGAGATCCAATTACTATCAACCTAAAAGACGTTACACCTCAAATAGAGTACCTAGATCAAAGAAATCTACACAAAAAGTTAAAACCAATTGGGTTAAGAAAGAAAGTACTGATGGGGAACAAACAGTACTTTCATCAAGTAAGGGGGAAAAAGAGAATTTTGTTGAAAAAGAAAAAGAGAGTTTTGTTGAAAATACACAAGATTTGAAACAAAAGATAATTCTTGATTCTGTTTTCAAAAACCATGGAGATTACATACTCAAAGAATTTGAGTATGTCACTCCACAAGGGGAACACAAGTCAGTAATGGCTTGGGTTCCTAAAATTAACTAACTCTTTCATCTTTATGCAGGGCAACCCAGAAGAGGAGCTTAAAGATCATTTAATTGTTGATAGTGGTTGCTCTGGAAGCATGGCAGGAGACAAAGAGATTCTGTCAGATTTTAGATCATATTTTGGAGGAAGAGTTGCATTTGGTAATGATCCTAGTGGAGGTAGAATTATTGGAAAAGGAACCATCAAGGCAGGAAGCATAGATTTTGAGAATGTTCGTTATGTGAAGGAGCTCAAGTTCAACCTCTTGTTAGTCTCTCAGATCTGTGACAAGAAGCACCATGTGTTATTCACTGACACATAATGTCTTATTCTTTCCCCTGAGTTCAAGCTTGTTGATGATCCCTTGGTAACACTGTTAGGAATTGGAAATTCCATGTTAAAGTGTCGGTCACCCCAATAATGGTCTAGCATATGTTAGCTCGTAGATTTGTCGTTATTTACGTTGTTTTGTAGTTAATTAGTTAGTCAGTAGCGTAGAATAGTTTAGAGTAACACCGTGGAGGAAGGACGGGTCTTTACCCATCAGTATACCGATCTGATCCGATAGGAGGACGGTATGTTTGTAATTATAAATACCCTTCCATCCATGGAAGGGTGGTGCTCATTCAATCTAACCTTTTACATTTGAGAACCAAGTCTCTAGCAAGAACACCTTCTCTATCTTTCTCTCTCTAAATATGGCAAACATGTATTTTGATCATCCAAGACCACCCGAATCATTCAAATACAATAATATTTCGATCCTACAATTGGTACCAGAGCCAAGGCTTTTGTGTTTTGATGATTTTTGGTGGTTCGATTCTTGTCTTAAACTGTTTTTTTATATCTCTTTAATGATCGGATATTTTATGTCCTTACTTTTTCTGAAAAACAGTTTTTACAAGTTTATGTTTCTTTAAACACAAAAACTGTCATATGTAAAAACATGTTATTATTAAACAGTTTTTACAATAATAGTTGTTTGGGTATATTTTATGTATCTTTTTGGAAAACTGTCATATGGTCAAACTGCTTCTTGTCATATGGTAATCTTTTTATGGTCCAAACACTGGTCAAAATGGGTTTAAAAGATGCATTTTTTATGCAAGTTTTTCTGGGTTACATGAACTTAGTCGGAATTTGACCGGAAAACTCATCGGAAAATGTCATTTATCAAGCTAGCGACTTGTCCTTTTTTTTGTCCTGTTTCAGTGAACCTGGTAGCGAGTTGTATTTCTTTTGACTTTTGAGTCAAAAGTCAATAGCGAGTTGTTAAACATATTAACATCAGTGTAGCGAGTTGAGTAAGAATCTGACCTAGCGACTTGTTATTTAACAAGTTAGCGAGTTGTGTTAACTGAAAAACTTGTTAGCGACTTGCTTTGAGAAAAAAAAATGGTTAGCGACTTGCTTTGAAAAAATGAGGTAGCGACTTATCTTGGCTTAGCGACTTGACCTGACAGAAAGGTAGAAGAAGATTTTGACTTAACCATGACCATCTCAAACCATATACCAAAACAACTCATCACGACCTCAGGTTCAATATAAACCATCATCAGTCCGAAACATCCAAATCAAGAACCAACTACTCATACAAAAAGGAAAATGAAACAACAGATACACCATTCTACCCTAAACACAAGTCAAATAACAGCTACAACTACTTCTATCCCATCTACAAACTTCTCATGACCTCGAAACTGAAAAATATATTCAAGCGATCTCATATTGGTTCCACTTTATTTGTAATCTTTCTCAGATTTTTTTTGAACCTGTATCCTCATTGATCAATCTTGGTGATAGTATTCGAAACTTCAAAGAAAAAATCAAAACAACTCGTGTTTCAATCTTTCTTTCCTTTCGGTTATCAAATAAAAAGGAATCATAATAAAACCTCTACACTTACCCGAGACCAGTTTTGGAAATTAACTTGAAATCAGGTGGTTCTGTTTCACGATTAACTTGAAACTAAACAATCAGTCAGTGTTGGGTTTGACCTCATTGATAGATTAAGTGTTTGATATGTAGTGGTGGATTTATTAGAAAAAACGAGATGAGATCTATGAGATTTGGAGAGGAGCGTCTTGCTAAAAGCAGATGTGGTGGGAGGCGGTTTTATTTTGACAAAGTGCTTTAGAGATAATATGAGGATTAGTAGGGTTAAGTGTGAGATGTGTGGTCATTTTATACTTCCAATATAATTAGGGTAGTGAGTGTTTTGGATTGGATATCATTCACATGGGCCGATCAAAATCTTGTGCTTGACTTATTTGTTCAATCTTGGACCGCTAGCACTTACTAAATCTTGGGCGCATACATTAATGACTTATTTGTGCATATGATTGAAAGTATTTAGAATTATTTGTTAGATCCTAATATGCGACTTATATTTATCAGCATTTCATTTGATTGTGTCGTGTGATATGATAAGTTATAGATCAAGTCTAAGCTAACAGTATTTTTGAGTCATTTTGATCGGGTGTTTGAATTAATTATGGGCTGTAATGTTACCGGGATTTGGATTGAAAATGGACTTAGATAAAGGCTTGAATTAATATCTGATGTGCAAGTTGAGTTTTTGAATTGGATAATATGAGATGTGATTGGGAGATTTGACAATGAGATCTGACGATGAGATTTAACGATGATATTTGATGAGAGTTGATGAAATGATTAGACTTGTTGTTTTATAGGTATGATACTTTGATTTATACACTTTCACGGAAGATTCTATTTCACGGCTTGAATTGTTTATTGAACAAAGTCGACTACGGGGTTGTATGGACGATATTTCTTATTTGGATTTAAAGTGAGGTTTTCCGGGCGCGTTTACTTATTTCGTCTTCTTTCTTTCTACCCTTTCACGAAGATGACTTATTTGGGCACTTATAGAGTGTGATAAAAACTTGGCTATTTAGTTACGGGTGTGATTCTTTCTAGCTTAACCCACAACGTAGCTATCACTTTGGTGTCTCACACAGTTGAGAATATGTCAAGAGGTTTTGTACATTGGGTACACCGTTTCTTTTTCACGAGGATTAGTACAAGTTTAAGTAACAAATTTGGGGATTTCTAATTCATGATCAAGTTTGGTATATCGGGTTTACTTCTCCATGTGGTCACTACAATAGCCGACAGAATGCGTGAATGAGGTGTTTACCAAAGTATTTATTGAATGGTTGATGATGTTGATGATGTTGGATAATGAACCGCATGTTCTCCTAAAATGATATTCACCGAAACCAAAGTTGTCATAACACATTCAAGTCGACATTGTTTACGGTTTTGTCTTGATTTTGTAAAACCGCGAAAGAACCTATTTCTCGGTTTAAATCATAGACTTGTAAAATCCGTGACAATGGAAACATCCCGGTAATAGTAAAGTGCATTTCGGATCTATCTTACGGTTTATTCTTGGTTTTGTAAAATCCCATGAAAGAAACTATTTCTCGGTTTGAACCATAGAGTTGTAAAATCCGTAATGATGGAACCATCTTGGAGAAGGAAAGTGTAATTTATGGATCTTATCCGATCTTTGTAATACGGTTTCTACTTGAAAAAGGGATAAAAGGGTGTACTTCATGAATTTGATGTGTTTGGATTTTCGTCATGGCGATATGGTTATTACTTGATTTTACGGGGTTATGTGCTTTTAACCATGGTCGGATGAAACCATTATCAAAGTTCACTTTTAAGGTCAAAGGAGGCTAGATTTGAGCTTTTAACAAGATGTGACAACGGGTTAATTCACTATTATTTATTTGAGGTTGAAGTGAAATATCACGGACAAGTGTACTTAGTATCTGAAGGTATCGGGGATGGATGGATGAAGATTCTTCAAGATCCTTGTTCAAGCTTATTATTAAAAAAATAAAGACTTGGAAATCTAGTTATTGTTGGGTGTCTTTTACCTTTTCTTTTACCACTTGGGGGAATTGGGCTCTTATCACCACAAAATAACTATCACTTAAAGGAGTTACGTTGTAGTGCTCAGTGTCACATTCGATTGTGGATTTTCAAGAGGTGATGTACGTCTTATACTTGATGGTTGGTTGGTTGAAGAGTATAGAGTACTTAGAGATTCAAAGGGGCATGAATTCTCGACACCGCTCTTCGTTACACATGTGCAAGCTTGAGTCACGAGTTTGGGTTATTCTACTTCAGGGTCAAATTCATCATATTGGGTTGTCTCCATCAGCTGTCACAACAAAGAGCCTACTGAATGATAATGGGGATGATTACATGTTTTGCTAAGAGAGTTGAAAAGAGAGAGATAATGACGTCTGTTCACATCAGTTCAGGCCTCGTACTTCAACATAATGACGTATGAACACAACAGTTCATGCCTCGTACTCCAAAGAAAAGAAATGTGTACGTTTCAGTGCGCATTATCTTCTGAAGAAGAGAAATCTTCTTATGACGTTTGAACACTACAGTTCATGCCTCGTTCTTAAAGAAAAGAAAAGTGTACGTGTCAGTGCGCTTTATCTTTCAAGAAGAGAAATCTTCTATTATGACCATTCTCATCAACATGCTTCATACTTTTTCCATGCGCTTGGTCTTCAAGTGAACCGGCTACCACCGATTGTTTTTCTCATTCCACTTGCTCGATTATAATGAAGATGGCGACATCACGTGCTTATTTTATGGAGAGAAGTGTGAATAGAACATTCGGATGATTTTCACTTATTTAATCAAGAATGGCATCTCCGTATGCAATTCTTGAGGGGAGAAGAAGTGTGAATTTTTTCATGATTGATCAATATTTGAGAATATATGGTCAAACGGCTCTAACTCATGTAAGAACCGAGCTTCTTCTTATCGGGTCATCTTCACATGGAGTTGTTCTTCTAAGAGCCGTTGGTTGACATCTTCACCGGATTGATGAGTTTATCGACTAAGTGCTTCCGGTTAATGCTTCACGTATACATCAACATGATGATTCCGAACAATCTCTGTTCTTGTTTGATGTGATTGGTAGTTTGGTGTTACCATCTTGTGTGTTCGTTGAGGCACGATTGTCGATTTTCTTGATGAACATCCTTCGTTCTTGTTTGATTGGGAGGATTTTAGCTAAGGGATATGCAAGATGTAAGTTAATTGGGATGCTTTTTAGTGAGATGCTTTTGGTGTGAGTTGAAGATGTTAACTATCTATTCCCAATTGCACAATCTTGAAGAAGGTCGAGTCTACGCCATTCTACATTTTTGCTACATGTTAGAAGACTAAAGACGAGTTGCATTTAACGATCTAAATACTTCTTCTTAATCTGGGCATTTATCAAAGCAGATTGTCGGTTTAGGGAGAGCACTAATTGGGAGAGAGTTATAAGTCGATTCAATCCCCAATTAGACTTGCTCATATTCTTTAGCGATGACTCCTCGAGACGTTGTTATTGACTATTTCACGTATTGGACATTTGACACAAGTTGATTACTTGAGTTAATCATTTATCACTTATTTGAGATTGAAGTTGAATTTCACAAAGGCGTGTTCTTATTTGATAACTTGCTCGGGCTTAAGAATTTGAGTTGAAGACTTGGTTTATCTAGTTACCGCATTCGAGGTGGATGGTTGAAGACACAGTTAACTATCACTATTAGGAGTTACTTTGTTTTACTCTGTCACACGCATATGAAGGTGTGGATAATCACAAGAGGTGTTAATGTCTCCTACTTTGCTTGAGTAGTGAGTACTTAGAGATTTGCTTGAAGCATAAATTCTCGACACCGTTCTTCCATCATTAGGTGCAAGATTAAGATACAAATGTGGGGAAGTTGACTTCAGTATTCAAGTATGGTATATCGGGTTTTCTTCTTTAGTGGTCACTTCAAATTGTCTACATAAGGGTTGATAAAAATAGTTAGAGAGAGTCTTCAGCAAGTTGATTCTCACAAGAGTTCAAGTGTTCTTCTCAACAAATTTCTAGTATACGGGCTTATAATGATTTGATGACTCTGAAGTGTCAAAACCAGCAAGGGGGAAGGAGACAAGCATCTAAACGCGAGTAAACTTGATGAACTTAATTCTTCTAAGTGATTGAAGATATCCCGGGAAGACAAATGTCATGACCGCAGAGAAACTCAAGGTTTTACTCATCAAGGCGTTTAGTGTTAGTATTTCACCTATTTGGGGGAAGTGATGCTAGAGAAAGTTTCTGAAGATAAAAAAGGTACACTAGTGTGCGGTGATTTCGATGGTATCACAATGATCAGGGGAGAGAGATTGTGTACATTGGGGATGCTCACCGTTTACTTGAGTGCTTAATCGGTGATTCGTAGATATAATCACTTATTCGAGTTGACATCCGCAGATTGTCACCCGCAGAGATAATCGATGACTTGGCCCGCTTCTTCAATGTTATCGATTATTCATTCCTTGTGTATTGGTATACTTGGATACTTGAGCTTCATACACGATCATCGTGGAAGAAAATGTGAACATGGGAGGTGTTTAATTCCCTCATGATGTGTATTCGGGTGAGCTCTTGGATATTGGTATACTTGATTCTTGAGCTTCATACACGATCATCAGGGAAGAAAAATGTGAACATGGGGAGGTGTTTTCATTCCCCTCATGATGTGTATTTGGGAGAGTTCTTGAGCATTATACACGATCATCAGGGAAGAAAAGAAATTTGAGAAGATTATTTATACGTGGGATGATACGTTGCTGTTCTTGTTGATGATATAACCTCGAACGATGAATCACAATGATTATTCTTAAAAGGAGCAGCAAGTTCGATGATAATGGTGTGCTTCTCTGTGCACCTGGCTAAGGGAAGCTTGAAAGAAAGCTTTGATTTCTTTCATTAAAGGATTTTGGTTTGGGGGAAGTCGCCAAAGTCTCACTTTCGGATGGTTCAATTTCTTTCTTCAATACAAGAGCCTCGGAAGCTTTGGTGGTGAAAGTTTTAGGGATGATGACTTCTATCTTCTACGACGTGCTGCTCGATATCCTTATCTCGGTACTCGTATCATCATTCACTTAAACTATATCATCTACTCTATCATTGTAAATATTTATCAAAAACAAAATACAAAAATATAAAACCAACAAAAACAAAATAGAAAAGTATAAAACCAACAAAAACCCATAAAAATCTGAAAATTGAAAATTCCAAAAATATTGTTTTCTCTAGACATGTCTTCTGGTATCGATAACATCTACAGTCTTAGAAATGTCATTCAATAATGGCACGGGACCATAGATGAAGTTCGAGTAGGAGGTGTAAATATTCTTTCCAAAACATGTCACAAAATATGGCTTGCAGTTATTTCAGACTGTGACCCGCGCTTAAACCATGGCTTGTTATTATTTCAGATAGCAACCCGTTCTTTAAAGAAAGGAAAGTGCTGCGCTAAACCAATTTTCAAATATTTCGCGCACTTATCCTAAAATATATTGAGGAAAGTATGTCGAAGGATCGTTGTTCCTACACAAATGTTTTTCCGTCTAAAATTCTTCGAAAAATATTTGTTGTATTTCAAAATGGTGGTAAAATAAGTTGCTTGAAAAATCAATCGGGATCGAGTTTTCAGATTAATCATAAAAACTCAATCGATGACTTCAAGACTTTTAAAACTTTTCAAGAAAAGAGTCATTGATTGAGGGAAGAATATTTTCAAATTTATATCATCTAGCGGACTTTCTTAATTATCCTACGTGTTTATCTGAAAAAATATAATTGCCTATGTTGAAGGACTAGGTTTCTAGGATATGATTGTTAGGTTTAGATGATTAAAGTTTGATGAACACATAATTATCATGCTTTATATGATCTGATTGACATGTTGAATTGACTTTTATTAGTCGATTGTTGTTTGGGTGATGTCGACCACCATATATTTGTATGTGTGTTCACTAACGTATGCAGGTATATTGGTTATAAGAATGTTCCCGATCCGGATCCCACAATTGAAGATGATTGGATGCCGAAAGGAAAGGGTAACTATTTCTTGGGTTGACAAATGAAGAAACGGAGCTTAAATTGGACTTCTATGGAGAGTTGGCATAAATGCTACGTAAGAGGTCTCGCTGCATCAGCAGATGGTTTTTATTCTAAGTGATTGAAGAAACGGAGCTTAATTTGACCTCAGTTGGCATTCAAAATGCAAGGTAAGAAGAAGTCTCACCGCATCACAGACGGTTTTCTTCCAAACCCTACAAAGAACAACAACGGAAGCTTCTCAACCACCTAACGATCTTTGTGCAGATACCATTTTTAAACAATTTTGAATAATTTGATTAAATTGTTTTGAAAATGGGAAAATAATGTTTTGAAAATAAATTGAACTAAATTTTAAAAATCACCGGACTTCTTTTTATCAAAACCTAAGTCACTCAATTATTGACTTCATCATTGATTGAGGGGAGAGTGATTTAAACTATAATATTTTCATACAATATTTATTCATAAAAGTTCGGTTTATACGTTATTAAGTGGTGATCTAAAGATTTAATGTTATGTCATGGTATGATTTTTTTCTTTAGAATCAAGGTCTTTCAAATGAAATTTTTATGTTCTTGTTTGATTGTGAAATTGTTTTGTTTTACTTAAAAGATCTCTTAAAACTATCATACCGACACTAACAATCTTTAATGTCTTAAAATGGTCCTTATCATCATCTTTCAAAATTGAATCTTGCCACGCCTTTCCCAAAATTTTCTAAATGATTTAAATCGGTTGGGATCACAAAAATCTCAAATGGTTTGATATTTCGATTGGGGTAGAGATCGTGATTTAAATCTCAAACTCTTTTAAATAGAATTGGTTTTAGTCCTTTAAAGGCACTCCGCCTCCATGTGTCAAACGATTTCAATATACATAATGCACATGTTGAGGAGGAGGATTTATCCAAAACCGATGAGTATTTAAACAAGGCCACATTTTCTCCCATGTTTTCTAAACCTAATTAAATCACTTGGGATCCAAAATCTCAAAGGGTTTGATATTTTTGATCGGGGGAGAATTTGTGATTTAATAATGAAATTTGATAAAAGGTGATCGCTTTGATTTAATTGTGCACGCTGCTCGCTCATATGTGCTAAACGCTTTCGAATCTTGAAGCACATATTGAGGGGGAGCAAATAAACTATCGAGGTACGAGAAAGATTTTTTAAAGAGATTTATAAAGTACCTTGATTGAGTTTTCAAATGGTTTCTTAATGGCTCTTGTGATTGTGGATGTGCTTCAAAAGAACTCTTGCCTCTATGTGATAAAATGTTTTAAAATATCCTATGCACATATTGAGGGGGGGAATTTTACCATGAAAATCAAATGGCTTTTTCGTATGAAAATTGTGATCAAAGAAAATATTTCAAAGTCCTCTTGCCTCCTTGTGCTAAACAATTTCTAAATCATACGCACATGTTGAGGGGGAGGTTTTCTAAATGATCAAAACTATTAGGGTACAAAATGTTTTGATCTCGTATCACAAGTACCTTGATTATTTTTCCAAATGATTTTTCAATTGGTTTCATGAAGGAAAGAACAATACCAAATGACCGACTAATTTACTTTATGCATGGTGATATAAGGATGGTTAGGTTAGGTATTCTTCCCACGATCCCCCAGAGCGGAGGGATCTACCCAGGACAATCCACTAGATAGTGTAGAGTCCTTAGGTATGATGAAAAAGGAGAAAAGTGAGATATGGGAAGAGTGCGGATCGAGACAGAGCTAGTCTTGGAATAAACCCAACAAGGTTCTAGTTATGAAGTCTCGGTAAGCAATCAAGGGTTGAAGAATGAAAAGAAATGAATATGAAAAGGGTGAAAGAAATAGCCCTCCAATAATTCAACCTCGTGGCAAGAACTTGGGTTCAATACATATGCTATGGTGTTTACTAAGGTAACACCGGTATTGAAGACAAGACGTCATGGACCCAAAGGATGATCTGACTAAACTTCCCAAGCCACTCAAGTTCCTCTTAAAAGGGCTTGTTTCATTCTCACGGGAACCGACATTGTTTATCAACTTTCTTAGAGATTGTTGATATTGAAGAAGGAGACCTCTCCCTAGTCTCCCAAGATAGGAACCAAATGTGCACTATTGAGTCTAGAGCCAAGAGATCATCCACAATATCTCATTAGGACACTAAATTAATGAAGACTTGTTGTTTCACACAATGTGGAAAGTAAGAATATATTAAGAGTCCTACTCATTATCCTTGTGGTATTGCCGAACATCCAAAGTGATATGTAAAATATTCACAATGAAGATGGAAATCCTTCTAGAGCCAACATCAAACAAGCTCTTGGTGGGTGACATGTGAGATCTTGCAAAAGATCAAGCTTGTGACAACCGGATAGAACGATGGGGAGATTCAATCTTGAATCAACCTTGGTCCAGAATGGAATTGACTAATACTTTTGGAAAACCGCTCATTGTGCAAATCTTCTTTTCTCTAGCACGTCGAATGTGTACTTATGTTTTCAAACACAAAAGTATCTCTCATTGAAAAAAATACTTTTGGAAAAACCGTTCGATGTGCGAATCTTCTTCTCACTAGCACGTCGAATGTGTACTCTTTCGATATAAAAGTATTTATGATTGAAAATTGATCTTTCTCATAAAACCTTCGCCGATCGCAAAACTCTTTCTTTCAAGCAATACACGATTGTTTTCAAATCATTTTCATCAATCGGTGAATCTCAATTATTTGGTTCACTCACTCCGTGTTGTCTTCTTTGAGACGTCCGGTTTGAGAACAATAGAATAGTTGCGAAACCCCGTCAAGGAGATTCTTAGGAATCCTACCGATCACGAGCGATACTTGTATCGATCAACGGGAACCGTGGGCGTGTACCTTAATTCAACGAAGTGATCAAAGACACTTTCGTGTGTTTTATTGCTAATCGTTGTTTGTAGGTACATTTGGACGGTTGTACCGATCGTAATCGAGGAGTCAATCCAAAGCCGCATGCTCACAAGATCCACACTTAATTGAAGAAATCATGGTGGTGCATATCTACATAACCGGCTCGATATTTCATACTATGCTTCGTCATGCCGCAAATATCATGAACCGAAGTAAGGCTTCCGCTACTCTGATGGAAAGATGTCATGATTCAAAAGTGTGAGCATGTCGGTCCGAAAGTCACAACTTCACATGATGGCAACACAATAAAGGGTAATCCAGAGATTTACTGTGGTTGATGATCTCAATGAAAGCTCAAAGATCATCAAAGATGTGGATCAGTTAAAGGCCTCCACTAAAAGTACAAATCAATGCGGACTTTGAAGAATCGCTACTATTGCACAAAGTTTGCGGAAGTGAAGAATTCAAGTCTACGAGCTCAAGAACTAAAGTCAAAAATAGAATGCTAGGAAGCAAAATGTATTTCATGGGGTGACCTCCCTTAGGGGGAGATTGTTAGGAATTGGAAATTCCATGTTAAAGTGTCGGTCACCCCAATAATGGTCTAGCATATGTTAGCTCGTAGATTTGTCGTTATTTACGTTGTTTTGTAGTTAATTAGTTAGTCGAGAGCGTAGAATAGTTTAGAGTAACACCGTGGAGGAAGGACGGTCTTTACCCACCTGTATGCACGATCCACAATCCGATAGGAGGACGGTATGTTTGTAACTATAAATACCCCTTCCATCCATGGAAGGGGTGGTGCTTCATTCAATCTAACCTTTTACATTTGAGAACCAAGTCTCTAGCAAGAACACCTTCTCTATCTTTCTCTCTCTAAATATGGCAAACATGTATTTTGATCATCCAAGACCACTCGAATCATTCAAACACAATAATATTTCGATCCTACAAACACTGAGAGTACCAAGAACCAATGATGTGTACAGTCTAGATTTGAAGAATCTTAATTCTACTGAAAGAGCAACATGTTTAGTAGCAAAGGCAACACTTGAAGAAGCACATCTATGGCATAGAAGATTAGGTCATGTGAATTTCAAGAATATCAACAAGTTGGTTAAAGGCAATTTAGTTAGAGGTTTACCTTCCAAAACATACAAGAATGATCATTCATGTTTGGCGTACAAAAAGGGTAAACAACACAAAGCTTCATGCAAGAAGATTGAGGAAAGAACTATTAGAGAACCTTTAGAGTTGTTGCACATGGATCTGTTTGGACCTGTTTCTGTTGCAAGCTTAAACAAGAAGAAGTACTGCTTAGTTGTAACAGATGATTGTAGCAGATTTAGTTGGGTCTTTTTCTTAGGATTTAAAGATGAAACCTTTGAAGCTATTCATGATCTTATAATAGGCCTTGAAAATCAATTGAGACTCAAAGTAAGAGGTATTAGATGTGATAATGGGACTGAATTCAAAAACAAGTTTATGGATGAATTTTGTGCCAAGAAAAGGATTAAGAGGGAGTTTAGCATTGCTAGAACTCCACAACAGAATGGTGTTGCGGAAAGAAAGAACAGAATCTTGATAGAAGCAGCCAGAACAATGCTTGTAAATTGTTTATTACCTATTCAATTTTGGGCTGAAGCTGTAAGTACTGCTTGTTATGTGTTGAATAGAGTATCAGTCACTAAACCTCAGATGAAGACACCTTATGAGTTGCTTATGGGGAACAAACCCAACATTCGATTTATGAAACCTTTTGGATGTCCTCTGACTATTCTCAATACTATTGATACTCTGGGAAAATTTGATGGCAAGTCAGATGAAGGATACTTATTGGGGTACTGTACCAATAGCAAACGATTTAGAGTGTACAACAAGGTCACCAAAAAGGTTCAAGATTGTCTTCATGTTGAATTTTTAGAAGATCAAGAAAATCAAAAAGGTAAAGGTCCTGATTGGATGTTTGATCTTGATGTTTTGACTCCTTCTTTGAACTATGTTCCTGTCAGAGAAGAAAATCAAGCTATTCACAAAGAAGATGATTTACAATACATTGTTTATGGAGTCAATATTAGACCTGATGTTTTTCCCGATGAAGAACCTATAACAATTGAAAAGGAGAAAAGTACTGCTGAACCAAAATCCACATTGTCTGATGAAGATCAAGCGCTTCAAGATGAGCTTAATAGGATGCTTTTTCAAGAAACAATAGCACAATCTTATGATGATGATCAAAGAAGAGCTTATGAAGCAGCAAAGAAAAAGGGTAAGTCTACAGATTACTCTTACAGTACTTTAGATCACAGTACTTTGGATCAAAGTACTATTGCGCCAATTCACAGTACTTTTGATGATTTGAATGATCCTACATGCCTGGGTTAGAAGACACTGATGATGAATTAGATGATGAAGGTATTTTCTCAAATTCCAATGAAGGAGCTGATTTCACTAATTTGGGTGATGATCTTGAAGTTCCACAGACTCCTACATTAAGAGTTCATAAAGATCATCTTGCTGGTCAAATCATTAGACCTTCTATTTCTGGAGTGCTCACAAGAACCAAAGCTAAAGGTTTCTCTAAGCCACAAAATGCTTTACTTAGCTTTGTTTATAAACAAAACAGGCTGAATCATAAGGATTAACAAGCATGCTTGTTTACCTGCTTTATCTCTCAAGAAGAACCCATGAATGTAGCTCAAGCTTTAGCCAAAGAGAGTTGGGTTGAAGCCATGCAAGAAGAACTTCTTCAATTCAAACTTCAAGAAGTTTGGGTACTATGTGATTTACCTGATGGAAAGAAGGTCATTGGTACAAGATGGGTTTTCAGAGTTAAGAGAGATGAAAGAGGGAATGTCATCAAGAACAAAGCAAGATTGGTTTCACAAGGATATAGACAAGAAGAAGGAGTGGACTATGATGAAGTATTTGCTCATGTAGCAAGGATTGAAGCCATTAGATTATTCCTTGCTTTTGCATCTTATATGGGCTTTCATGTTTATCAAATGGATGTCAAGAGTGCCTTTCTTTATGGCAAGATCACAGAGGAAGTCTATGTAAAACAACCTCCTGGTTTTGAGGATCCTGCACATCCAAACAATGTCTACAAAGTTATTACGGCTTTGTATGGCCTTCATCAAGCCCCTAGAGCTTGGTATGACAGACTCTCCACTTTCTTATTGCAACATGGTTACAGGAGAGGCGCAATTGATAAGAATTTGTTTATCAAGAGAGACAAAAAGGATATCATGCTTGTTCAAGTATATGTGGATGATATTATCTTTGGAGCTACAAAACAGTCAATGGTGAAAGAATTTGAACAGCTCATGCAACAAGAATTTCAAATGAGTTCCATGGGTGAATTAACTTTCTTTTTGGGGCTTCAAGTTAAACAATCAAAGGCTGGAATCTTCATTAGTCAAGATAAGTATGTCACTGACATTCTTCAGAAGTTTAACTTCAATGCTATCAAGCCAGTCACCGCACCTATCAAAGCTATCAACTCATTAGGAAAGGATGAAGATGGACAAGTTATGGATGTCAAGCTTTACAGATCAATGATTGGTTGTCTTATGTACTTAACTGCATCTAGACCTGATATCATGTTTGTTGTCTGTCTGTGTGCAAGATATCAAGTCTTACCCAAGGTCTCTCATATGAATGCAGTCAAGAGGATTTTTAGCTATTTAAAACAACAACCTAAGTTAAGACTGTGGTATCCTAAGGATTCACCTTTTCACTTGGAAGCTTTTTCAGACAGTGATTATGCATGTGATAATTATGATAGAAGATCAACCACTGGAGGATGCCAATATCTTGGAAAAAGATTAGTTTCATGGAAATGTAAGAAACAAACCATTGCAAAGAACATCATCCATCAAGTAGAATATGTTGTCACGCAAGTCATGTGGACAAGTACGTGGATGCGTAATCAACTCTTGGATTATGGATTCAATTTTAAGAATACTCCTATCAACATTGACAATGAGAGTACAATTTGCATTGTGAAGAATACAGTTTATCACTCCAAGACCAAGCACATTCAGATTAGGCATCACTTTATTCAAGATTGTTATGAGCATAGGCTCATTAATGTTGTCAAGGTCCACACAGATGACAATGTAGCTGATCTACTCACAAAAGGATTTGATGTTTCAAGATTCAATCATTTGGTGGTGAGTATTGGTATGATACACTATTAAGCTACAATTAAGGGGAGGACTTATTAGTTAGTTAGTTAGTTAGCCTCATGCATTGTTTAAGGGGAGGCAATACAATGCTTTTTGATGTTTTTGCCATAGTGAAGAAAAGGATGGAAAGTACTGCTTAGAGTTTATCTGAAAGTACTGCTTTGGAAGTATTGCTTACGTGGAAAGCACTGCAGTCTTGTCAACATACTGTTCCAACGGTCAAAAGATGGGGTAAAATTCAAACAACGGTAACTTTATTAATTGGGCTGTGATTTTTTAAATCTTACCTATAAATAACTACTCTCCAATTTTCCCTCTCACCTTTATTCTTATCCATCCATCTCTCACTTCTCTCATCATATTCACTTTTGCCGTTTCATTCATTCTTATATCAACCACGCAATGGCTAATCGCAACACTGTTAGTAAGCACAACATGGTTGCTAACTTAGACAAGACACCATCTAATGTCACTTTTCATGACATAATTGATTTCCTAACTGGATCAACAATCAGTTATGCTCTTTTGGTCGAACCTGACATCATTGAACACTGGCTTCAACAATTTTGGGCAACTGCTAGATCTCATATGCAAGATGTTGAATCTTTTATTCAGGCTAAGGTTGCTGGGAAGATAGTTAGAGTTACCGAAGCCACCATTAGGGAAGATTTACTGTTTGATGATGCAGAAGGGGCTATTCGTTTTGACAAACAAGTACTTTGGGATACATTAAGAGATATTGGGTATGAAGGGTCTCTCACTGAAACAACTTTTAAGAAACCCTTATTTAGTCCACAATGGAAGTATCTGGTTCATGTATTGCTTCATTGCTTAAGTCCTAAGAGTACTTCATGGGAACAATTTGGATCTAATATAGCCTCTGCCTTAGTGGGATTAGCTACCAATCAACCCTTTAACTTTTCAAGAATGATTCTAGATGGTATGCTATCTCACATCTCAAATGGTTCACCGTTTTTAATGTACCCAAGATTTGTTCAACTCTTTTTGAACAAACAGCTTAAGGATGAACCTAAAACTTCAAGCTTGCTACCTGTTGTTGTACTTCCACCCAAGGTGTTCACTTTCATGGCTAGAAAGAGTGACAAATTTTCTGGGAGGGATACACCTTTAACTGCTCACATGATGGAGGTAGCACAAGTTGTTAGAGATGAAGCTGCTTCCAGTGAAGATCATGAACCTTCAGTTTCAAGGAAAGGTATTGCTTCTCATCGTATTGCTTCACAGGAAGGTACTGCATCTCAACCTGCTGCATCTTTGCAAGATATTGCTCATGGCGATTCAGAAACAGAGGTCAACCCACCATCATCTCCCAATGATTATACTTCCACAGATGGGTCTCAAACATCTGGAGGAGATGAGGGAGTTATGGCTTCTGAGGGTCAGGTTCTGGATAATTATGCTTTGACAAGGGAACTTTTTAGATTGAAGAAAGATTATGAAGCTCAAGCTGCACAACTTTTGAAGCTAAACAACAAGCTTAGAAGATTGAAGAAATTTGTCTGGCCATTAGTTCAACATCATAGATTGTGGGTCAAATCTCAGAAGAAGAAAGGAAAGAAATTTAAGAAAGTTTCTAAGGACAAGAAGTTTCGCAAGCATCCATCATTCCAATTAGGGAGGAATTTGGACCAAGAAAATTTTGAATGAAGATGCTGAACATTATGAAGAACCAGATACTGAACTTTATAAAGATGTTGAACTTCAAAGTACTGAGCCTCAAGGTACTGATGCTCAAGTTAATATTCAAAGTCACCGAGCCCATCGAGCCTCAGTGCTTGGTGTACAAAGTACTCGTGATCAAGGTGCTGATGTTCAAAGTGTTGGTGATCAAGGTACTGCTCTTCAAGGAACTTATAGGCAAGAGCTCATTACACCAAGGACCTTAAATTTTGATGAAGAAGTTGGTCCTTCAACAGTCTTACATGAAAAAGAAGCTGGTACATCTAAAGTAGAACATACTGCAAGTGATGATGAGACCATTGCTCAGATTATGTTGAATATGTCAAGACCAAGAGGTGTTAGTATCCCTGGAGTTGAAGAACAACCTCAAGTCTTGCAATCATCTTCTCAAGCTACTTTAGATCCTAAAGATAAAGGAAAAGGTAAACTGGTAGAAACAAAGAAAAAGAAGAAGTTTACTTTGGCAGAATTGAGAGCTATTGAGGTAGCTAAGAATGAGGAAGCTGCTAGAAAGCTACAAGTTGAGTTAAATGCTGAAATACCAAAGAAACAACATGTTCTACCAAGAAGACCAAGTATTGCTAAAGAAAGGAATGCCATGTTGGCTTATCTGAAGGGAAGAGGATATACTGGTTTACATAAGTTGAAGTATATAGAGATGAAAGATTTGTATGATGATGTTAGAGAAGCTTATAAAAAAGAAGTGGCTGGTATTATTTCTTTTGATGATGAAAAACAGAATGAGGATGCAAGAAAAAGAAGTTTAAAGAGAAAAATAACAACTGATGATGAACAACTATCAAAGAAGATACAATTGAGAACAGATACAGTTGTTGAGCTGAGGAATTATCTAAGAGTTGTAGATTTTGAGCATCCTAAGTCTAAAGAAGTTGCAGTAAAGAAGTCTAAGATGTCTACATTTGAAGTTGTAGAATCAAAGGATGGAGACTATCTTATGTTTCATAGAGAAGATGAAAGCTTTAGAGTGTTTAATCTGTTGTGGGATATACTGCATTTGATAGATAGAGAAGATCTGTTTCACCTGTATCAACTAGTGCAAGAATATTTTGAGCACATTCCATCAACTGGAGTTGGCTTAGTCTTGCTGGGAGATCTTATAACTATATGGGAGACAGAAGAAACAAGCACTGATGTGATCTGGAACAACCAAGAAGTTTGGGAGATTACTAGCTGGAGATTCTTTGAAGAATCAGGAGTGCATGTTTTGGAGTTAGAAGATGGGACCATGATTCACATGCTAGCGTAAAGAAGATATCCACTTACAAGAGATCTTATGATCGAATGCTAGATCATGGTATGGAAGTCAAGAGAGAATGAAACAAAATTTTATGGTTATTGAATTGTTTATCAAATAGACAACTATGGCTGATGATGATGCATAAATACTGGTATGGTTCTTAATTATATAAATTTTTAAAAAATCAGTACTTTATTCAAAGTACTGCTGGACAAACAATACTTTATCAAAAGTACCACTTGCAGCATTAAAACCAGTAAAAGTCTTTTAATGAAAATAAATAAGAAATTTTTGTTAAGTGCAAAATATTTTGAAACACAAGTTAACAGCAACAAATGGTTTTTGAGATGGTTTCACTTGGTAAAAGTGCTTTGCACTAAAAAGGTTATCAGCCCACCATGGCTAACAAAAGAACTGGCTAATCCATGAGCAAACGACTCTGGTAAAGATATCTCAAAACCGTTGATGGTTGACAACTTGCCAATAAGTTGTATGGTAATTAACTCACCATATCTGTAATAGTGAAGAGTTGGCTAGCCCACAAGAAAAATGGCTTGTGGTAAAGGCTGTGGAAAAACCATTTATATGGTAATTAGTTCACCATGATAGTAAGAACTAACTAGTCCAAAAGGGTACGGCTTTTGGTAAAGACTTAACAAATCCGTTGATAGCTGATGATTTGCTAAAAATCACATGGTTATCAATGTACCATGGTTTTACACATCTAAACATTGGCTACTCCAGAGTTAATGGCTTTGGTAAAGAGACATCAAAATCCATTAAATTTTCAATGATTCACCTCTCACAGGAGTTTACACACCTGGAAGTGATATCTGATGTACATTTTGCCATATGTTACTGAGAAGCTGAAAAGATGAAGGTTGCTGATAATGATTGCTGAAAAGGATTGCTTATAAAGACTACTTTGATAATGTTAATACAAGCACAGAGAGTACAAGACAAATCTGAAGATAAAGACACAATCTTTCCTTGAAGACAAAGATGTTAAAGTTAAAGATATAAAGGAACTTGAAATCAAGCAAGTAGAATTCAAGTTAGGGGAGGATTGTTGGGATATAAAGCCAAAGTGCTGAAGAAAGTCAAAGTACTGCTTAATGAAAGTCAAAGTACTGCTCGTGTCAAAGTACTGCAAAGGCTAAAGGACTGCTATGCAAAATTGTTTAAGGATTATTATGTAATTCTAGAATATTCTTAGTTTAGAATTAGTATTACTTGTTGTACAAGGATTGTAATTGTAAACCGACTAGGGTACTCCTTATGCCTATTAAAGGACCCCTAGATTGGCATTAGAGATACGCAATATTAGAGAATATTAGAGATACGACTTAAATGCAAGTACGATATTAGAGTTATTAGGGTTGTTAGTGAATCTGTGAAGCAGGTTCAAAGTTTTAATATAATTGTTGAAGTTTAAAGTTATTCTTCTTAGCTTTATTGAAGTAGTTTCCGCATACTTAATAGAGTTATATCAGTGTTTCATTGTTAGTAATTTAGGATTTATCCAAGGTTGCTAAACCCTTACAAGCTATATAGTTAGTTTGGTTAGAGTATATCGATCTAACACAAGTTGCTTCTCAGAAACAGACAAATCGCACAAAATGAGTGACAAATCGCTTCAATAAGCATTCACGAAAGGGACAAATCGCATGAATTTTGAGACAAATCGCTTAGAAGAAAAGTGGTACGAGACACAAATCGCTTCTAAGAAACCTTCCAAAACACCACTTTTCAATCCAAAAACTATCCAACCACGATGATTCAAGCCTTCCAATTCAAAACCTAAACACTTATAATGTTTCTAAACACAAGAGTACAATCAAAATCCAAACTTTAACACTAGAAATGATCCAAATAATGCAAACTACTCTAAACTCATTCAAACCCAAAAACCTTATGAAAACCACTAGAAATCCAAGAACATGAAAGATGATTGATCAAACCATGGCTCTTGATACCAATTGTATCATATTGGTTTTCAAAATCACATAAACATACACATATAGGGTCGAATAGTTTGTATTTTAGAGATAGAAAGTGAAAGATGGGATCCTTTCTAGAAAGAGAAAGTAAACAAAAGAAAGAAAGGTTAGATTAAGTGAAAGGTCCAACCCTCTACCTTGGGAGGTAGAGGGTATTTATAGTTACATACTAAACGTCCTCCTTCGGACTGTGAATCAGGCATACAGTGGGTAAAGACCCGTCCTTCCTCCACGGTGTTACTCTAAACTAATTAACTAACTAATAACTAGCTAATAACTACTAAATAACGTAAAGTCTATGAGCAAAGATATGCTAAACAATAATTGGGGTGACCGACACTTCCTTATGGAATTTCCAATTCCTAACACAGCAAAAAAAAGTAATGGTAATATATCGTTTTTATGAACATGATTGTTTAGATATGTGGGCATTAACCAAACTGGGGCTTGCTCCATTGATATCATTCCTCCTCTGCAAAATGCTCAGTTGACTGGTCATAGAGGGTCTTTAGAGAATGACTAGTGTTAAAACCTAACTCTTTGGCTAATTAGGTCGTTGGGACAAGAGCTCATTTCTTAGGCTCGGGTTCTTGAGGAAGGGTCCAGTTGGCATCAAAAGATGCATAGGATCATGGTGTTCCCATTGATTTACACCTTTTGGAGATACGCGAGCATTAAAATTTGATCCACTTTATACACGTGAATCTGACGTGGAAGGGTCTTATCCATGATACCAATCCGACTTCAAGTTTTACACAACTTTAACTCCTCATTCAATGTATTCCTCATCGTATGTGTTTCCCTATTGAGTTCCATGACACCGTGTATACCATCTCTTACAACTAATACTCCATGGCCCAACAAGTTAATTAATAAGAGTAATCTCCAAACAATATCAAGTATCTTCCCATACATTTCATCAAAACTATCTAAATTACAAAATACAACTTGAAAACTTGTATCCACGTCACTTTCATCGGTTAAAAAAAAGCTCAAAAACACAACAAATGAATCAAATCACTATCTTATTAACACCAATTTTGTCAAATACAATTTTGAAAACTCAAAAACTACACGTCATATTTGCGTACTTACACGCTTACTCATACATTTTCCGAAAATCATACTCGAAACGAGCCTTCTTAACATACTAACTTCCTTATATCCCGCTCCGACAGAATTGAGTACAGTGTCAAATATGCAAGTATGGTATACCACAAGGACCAAAAATGTAAAATCTGCAAAAAGCAATGATATGAAAGAGGCGCCGGAACTATCTAGGGTAACAACCAACCAACAAACACCCAAACACAGACACTAATAACAACAACACTTATACAGTAATTGAAAACACATCAGTCAGTCAATAATATCTTAAAAATCAAAACAACAGTTTATTATTGGTCAACGTATTATGCCCTCAATGGCCACTGAAGAAAATAACGCAAACTCAAACATTCAATTAGCTGAATCAATCAAACAACAAGCTAATGAAGCTTTCAAAGGTAAATCCATCTATGAATATAATATTATGTTTTGTTACATGTGCTAATATGATGTTTTATGTTTTTGTAGGTAATAAATTTAACCAGGCTATAGATTTGTATACAAAAGCTATCGAATTAAACGGCGAAAACGCTGTTTATTGGGCGAATCGCGCCTTTTCGCATACGAAGCTTGAGGAATATGGTAGTGCTATTCAGGATGCATCTAAAGCTGTTGAGATTGACCCCAAGTATTCTAAGGTTTACTTTTTGCTTTACTATTTGAGTGGTTAGGCGTGTTTGGGTGGGTCGGGTTTGGGATTGCGATTTGGAAGTGGTTGTCGGGTTATTGCGGCTTGAAGTTCGTGTTTCTAGTGGTTAGGTTTAATGAAACTTGTAATACCCTAGGCAAATCCCACATCGGCTGTGGCATTCGGAGAGATGCTGGTTCATAAGATAACATTCGCCTTACAATGACATAGCGCGATTTGTGGTCTACTGCTGGTGGAGTTCTAAGGAACTGAGCACATAAGCGTGCTCATGTGAAAGTAGTATCGGTTTGGGTGACCTGCCGGGAAGTCTTCACATGAGGGCCACAAAAGCGAAGCCATGAGCCTGCTGGCAAAGCGGACAATATTGTGGTATGAGTAGGCAGGATGTTACAAAATTGATTATTATGTGTAATGTTTTAAAGGGTGTTTGGGATTGGTTTTTGTTATGCACTTTATTAAGTAGTGTCTGGATTTGCTTATGCTGTAAAAAAAAGTTGAAAAATTTAGTTAGCTGATAAAGAAATAATGATGCAGCGCATTTGTGTATGATTAATGGTTTTAGGTTACATATGAGGTAAAGAGGTCATTCTAATTTTATATCAGATGCACACTTAAAAAGAATATAAGTCCGGCCCGATAAGAAGCTATACGTTTTATCTAAAAACATTAAGCTGCTTATCTGCTAAAAAATAAGAACAGTAAACATCCTCTTAGAGTTGTGTATTCAGAGTTTGTTGGTAACATTTTGTAAATTCAGGGTTATTATCGGCGTGGTGCTGCGTATCTGGCAATGGGGAAGTTCAAAGAAGCACTCAAGGATTTCCAACAGGTTTGTGTTACTTTCTCGTCAAATTTATGGCTTGTTTTGCGTGGTATAATTTTATAGATCAAACTTAATGTTTAAAGATGACAAATTCATATGTTGGTTTTCTTATTAATACTCATGCATGTTGGTAGTAGAAGGAATCTGCTACATATGTCTGTTAAATCTAGAATACGTGTTTCTGTGCTACAAATATATACAAGAAGTTTTGTATTAACTTTGTGCTCTACAAAATGTATTTTCAATCGACGACTAACATATGCTGCATTTACTGTACACCTTTATATAAAACCAGGTGAAGAGAATATGTCCGAATGATCCAGATGCTTCAAAGAAATTAAAGGAATGTGAAAAGGCTGTTATGAAGCTCAAGTTTGAAGAAGCAATATCTGTACCTGCTTCTGAAAAACAGTCAGTAGCTGAGTCTATTGACTACCGAACCATAGGTATCATTCTGATAGCCATTGTTTATTGGTTTGCAGTATTTCCTAATTTCACTCTCAATTTCTTGATACATTTTTGTCACTGTCTACAAATGGGATTAACGATCTGTTTTCTGTTATACCCTTGTAATGGAAATTAGTTTTTGCATCTACCATTAAAATGTAGTATATGTCCTATCTATCCCTCCTTGCTAGAATTTTTTTGGGGTTTTACATGGCTATGGTTGGATAAGTTATTGCTAGTTACACCTGAAGGGATATATTGTTGGACAAAATAAAATTAAATAGAGGTAGTAATCAGAAACATGATTAATATTTGAGATCTTTAAATTATGGAAGAACTGCGGATTGACATATCTGGGAACCAGCACCCGACCTTTCTATGTTGACATATAGTACTATCTTTTTTTGCAAATGGAGACAGACAAACCAGTAGACACATTTGTGTTCTGCTAAATACAATGATACCAAACTATTATCTTTTACTTTTAATCACAGTGCTACCAGATCACTAGAAAAAACATCTTTTTCTCATTCACCTAGCAAATAAGGTTTTGCGTTCTGCTAATTCATATTAGCCATGCTTTGTAAAATGGAATCACTAAGATGATTTATTTGTTAGCCATATATAAAATATATGGCAATAAGGTTTTGCAAGCTCTGAATACAAAAGATAAACAGTTTTAGTTCTAATAGCATCTGACCTAAAAGTCACTTATAGGATAAATTTCAACTCTTTGTTACATGTGTTTATATTTATATATTTTTCTGTTGTGAGAACAAGTTACGATTCTTGCATAATTGGGCCAGCTATAATATAGTTATGTTGGAAATTGGCATACGCTGTTTCAAGAAGTGATGGTGCAGAAAACCTTGCTGTATGGTTTAGTTTTGCGGTGGGGTTTTCTTCCTGCTCCAAGACATGCCCCCCTTAGATTTATGTCGTTAGTAAGAATGTAGAGTTAAATCAGTGTTATTGGCTTGAGAACTATCCATCTGGATGTTTTGCTTTGCGTTCACACACCCTCGATTTTGTTAAGATTAAAAGTATTCTGTTGGACTCAGATTCTTCTTCTGTCTCCTCTTTCCACCTGCTCTTTTTCATTCTGCTAAAGGGTCATGAATATTCTCGGTTATACTAAGGTTTGACGAACTTACTAGTGTTGTAATTTAAGCTGTGGCCTGTGTGGTTCGTAGATGGCTAAGTTATATCTAGGAGATGGCCCAGTAGGAAAGCTGGTCATGTTTGGTTTGTAACGTTCTTTGTAATTCATATTAGTTTCCTTGTGTCAGACATATGCTCATGCATTTTAATATGTGCTCTCCCTATTTTATCATTATAGGGACGGGCACAGACACGTCTAATCATTCACCTCAGCTTACTGCTGCCACAGTGGCAGTGGCAGTAGCAATAGTGGCTATATTGATGCTGGTGGTGGGGCCTATTGTGGCCACAATGGTGGCATCTGCAGCACTTGCAACTTTTTTGACGGTCAGGAAGACTGATTGGTGGGCTGGCTTTACTGGTGGTTTCTTAACCAAGAGTCAAATACTGAACATAGGTTTGAACTTAGTAACGATCATAACAAATATCCCATTCAATTAAATTATGAAGTAGAAGCTCTTAGGCCATGAAAGATTTGATGATTGTTATAAGTTAAGAACAAGGTGCATTTGAATTATTTTATTAACTTGAGGTATGATATGTGATATAGTTGATCTATGTTTGCGTTTAATATCTTGTATGTGCATTTTGGTGTGTTTCGCTGAATGTACTTCCAATGCTCACATCTTTTAAATGATATACTGGAAATTCTTCTTACGATGAGGCTTTTTAATCGTTTTACTTTTTCATAAATTCTAGATGTGGAGTCACAATATACCGGTGCAAAGATAGAGGGAGATGTAGTTACTTTAGATTTTGTGAAGAAAATGATGGATGACTTCAAGAATCAGAAATTCTTACATAAACGGTATGTGTAGAAAGCTGTGCTAATATTTCAGTTATGTATTATTATCATTACTAGTATGATTGTTAATATTCTTATTATTATTACTACTAACTTCTTGAAATTGTTGTTTGTGCTATAGGTATGCCTTCCAGATTGTTCTACAGACCAGGGAAATCCTAATGGCCTTACCATCGCTGGTCGACATAACTGTTCCAGATGGGAAGCACTTCACTGTGTGTGGTGATGTGCATGGTCAGGTAATCTATTTTGCCAGTTCTGAACACATGTGTTTGGTGTTGCACACTTTCTATTTGATCTTATGATTAAATATGGGATTGGAATGGAATGGTGGAAAGTAGAGGTGGGATAATGGGTGGGTCAGAGCATGTTGAAATTGGTGGTTTTATGGTGTCGGTCGGGTTGGTTAACCCCGAAACATCGTTTGTCTAGGCCTTTGATTTCTTTTAAACTGATTAGTGGTCAAATATGAGTACGAGACTTCTATATATCAATACTAACATCATTTATGCTGTTGTTTACTAGTTCTTTTGTATTGACATTGCGTCTCTAACCAAAGCTTAAAACTTTTGTGGATGCAGTTCTATGATCTTTTAAACATCTTTGAACTCAATGGTCTCCCCTCCGAAGAAAATCCTTATTTGTTCAATGGTGACTTTGTTGATCGGGGCTCCTTTTCTGTGGAGGTTATTCTTACATTGTTTGCCTTCAAGTGTATGTCTCCGTCAGGTAAGGCTACTTTCTTTCGTGTCGTTAACTTTTTTCTTTAAATGTTGCTTTGTTTTTATTTTCTTTATCTTTGCTCTTTAAAGTAATCACCTTTATATCTTGCTTGGTCAGCTATACATCTTGCTCGTGGAAATCACGAGAGCAAAAGCATGAACAAGATTTATGGGTTTGAGGGCGAGGTCAGATCAAAGTTAAGTGATAAATTTGTGGAGCTCTTTGCAGAAGTTTTCTGCCATTTACCTTTAGCTCATGTTATAAATGAGAAGATATTTGTGGTTCATGGTGGACTCTTTAGCACTGATGGGGTGAAGCTCTCTGACATCAGAGCAATAGATCGGTTTTGTGAACCCCCAGAGGAAGGTATGATGATGGTTATGTACTTTAGCATTCTAATAATCTATTGTTGTTCAAGTTGTTATAACAATTTTGACATCATATATATATTTCTTCAGGGTTAATGTGTGAGATATTATGGAGTGATCCACAACCTAATCCTGGTAGAGGACCAAGCAAGCGTGGTGTAGGTCTCTCTTTCGGTGGAGATGTAACAAAAAGATTTTTGAAGGACAATAATTTAGGTAATATTATATTTTGTCTATCTCATGACATTGCAACAGCAGAATTTAGAGATGGATAATGGGTTCCAGGTAGAGCCTAAAGGTGCATATAGGTCATGATATCTGGTGGAAATGCCGTATGGGGTCCTGGTCAAAGCCCTGTAATAATTGCTCTTCATATATATTTAATATACATATGCTTTCAATTTTCACATAATATTTTGTGCTCTACTATAAATATATAATTAAGGGTATAATGTATGTATAAACTAAAGAATATGCATATGATTATTTAAAACAATATAATGGTCTCGTCCAGGATCAGTTTGAACTGTCAGTTCTAAATCATGTTGTCTTTACAGTGAGGGGTCGGCTTGAGCAGGTTTGGTCTTTATACTGGACCAGGCTTAAGCAACTTGTTCTGGACAGGCCATCATGCCCCCTATTTGAATTCACACAATGTTTAGTGGATTTGTCTGACTGTTACTTATGTTACTCTTGACCCAATTCTATGCTGACAATGCTTTGTAAAGATAGTTACAAGATACATACTTTTAGTTCGAATGGAGGGACTGTTTTTTTTTTTTTTGTAATAATATGAATTCACATTCAGACTATTCGTTTTCAAGTTCTCAGCGGTTATTTGTCATTCATTTTTCAGATTTAGTTGTTCGATCTCATGAGGTCAAAGATGAAGGCTACGAAATTGATCATGATGGTAAACTCATCACTGTATTTTCTGCTCCAAACTACTGTGACCAGGTAAACTAAAATGATCAGGCTCTAAGTGTATATGTTTCTTTTAAGTTATCTATAACAGTGTCAATGGTGTGTGTATGCACACCCATATATCGACATGTTTACGTGATATGAAAATGAGAAGGCAATTTGTAAAACTCTATGGTTGTTGGCTTGTTGCAGATGGGAAACAAGGGTGCTTTCATTCGTTTTGAAGCCCCCACAATGGAGCCCAAGATCGTCACGTTTTCAGCTGTGGTTAGTTTTTTTTGCCTTAAATAAATTTCTTATTTAAGCATTTCCTCGTCGTGTTTGACCACGGGTTCATATTATTATACATGTTTTTTAATTTCATAATTGTTTAAAAACTTCAGCCGCATCCTGATGTGAAGCCAATGGCATACGCCAGCAATTTCCTTCGAATGTTCAATTAGTGTTTGCTTATGTTGCATTTTGGGCACTACGGTTGTTCAAGATGGTGAAATCGGGTGGTTTTTCTAATCTACAACTGCACATATCACTTGAAATTCCCGAGACATGTCCGATGTTACTTCATTGCTAAGTTAACTTATATTTTTCATAGCTTGTGTAACGGAACTCAAAAACAGGGTGGCGTAAATTAGGGTCCCCTGTATAATACATTGTTATTTTGTTTCAACTGTATCTATCATTTTCTTCTCCTTTAGAAAATTTACTCTGTACCTTTTCGTTTTGAACCTGAAGATTACGATTGAATTGTGACGAACAATAAATATTATGTGCTAGCTTATTGGAACACTTGTTCATTTTTAAGTCAAGTTTCAAAGAACAATATCAAGTGGACTTTTTTAGGGGGGTTTTGACAAATATATGGTCACCCAAATTGTCATGAATACCATTTGTTTTTTTTAGGAAGGCTGTTATTCGGTATACATATTAGTCAAAGTCTTTTTAAACAAGAACGATAAAAAATAACATATTTTCTTGTCATTCATGTAGATGACAACTTTAGGGTGTGTTATCTAGGGCTGAGCGTCGGTAAAAAACCGACCCGAACCAAACCGAACCAAGAAAACTGAGGACCGAAAACTGTAAAAAACGCGAACCGAATGTTGTCGGTTCGGTTCGGTTTTTCGTCGGTTCAGTTTGGTTTGTCGGTCTAGGTGTATTTTGGCATGTTTTTGTCGGTTTTAGGCCGAACCAGACCAAACCGAGCCGAAACCGAAACCGAAAGCATGTAAAACCTGAAGCCGAAACCGAACCGACGGGCTGTCGGTCCGGTTCGGTTTTTGTCGGTTCGGTCGGTTTCGTCGGTCCGGTTCGGTTTTGAACCTTCGGTGCTCAGCCCTAGTGTTATCTACAATAGGGTGTGTTTAGTTGGAAAAAAAAATTATTAATTTTTTATTTTTAGATTTGTAAAATTATGATGGATTTAATTTTTCACGAAACATAAAAAATGCGGTTTGTATGATATTGTTTTCAATCATCAAGAAAACTAAAGGGATTATAAACGAAACAAGGAAAAAAAATGTAAACTACAAAAAATGTCCTTGAATATAATAATCAAAATTGCAAATTTAGCCATCGAAAAATAAAACTGAAAAAAATGTCCTTACTGTAGATGTTTTCATGCAATTTGCTCTGCAATTTGTGTCCCTCGGCCTAACGAGCGTTAAAAAAACTTGTTAGTTACTGTTCCAAGTGGGGTATTTTAGTCATTTCACTCTTCCCGCAACTTTTTGATTATTTGATTATTTGTCCGCACTTGTCCCAAGAAACCCTATAGTATCAGAGACATAATTTGCAACATAAAGTTCATCATATAAGCTATCATCTGGTTTGATCTTACTCATTCAACCACAATTACAAATCAAAATTAGGTTAAGATATAACTCAACTATTCCCCAACTAGTTTCCTCAACTTGTTCCCTCACTGCTTCCATCCCTATCCACACCATCACCTACCTTTCTCTGTCACAAGCTACTATCATTGTTCATCATCTTCTTCATCTGAAAAATGGTTTTTTGTGCCTGTGGTCTTCAAGCTGTGGTACGAACATTATGGACCAACATGAATCCTGGGCGTCGATTCTATGTATGCCCGACATACGTTTTTTTTACTCTTGATCAAAACAAAATAACGTTACATTTTACAAGTAGCCACTGTTTGCTTCATTTTATTTACATTTCTTTCATTTTACAGAACTTAGGCTGTCCGTTCATCGGTTGGGTAGATCAGTCGATGTGCGGCAGATCTCTTGATATTATCCTTGGTTTGCTTAGGACCAGTGATGCTTTGGAGACGTGCTTGCATTAAAGCAAAAGCGGGCTGGCTATGAGGAGCACATAGCAAACGAGGAGGAGATACGAGCAAACCGGGAGGAGCTTCGGGCAAACATAGAGGAGCAGCGGACAAACAAGTTGAGGAAATACCTTATCATCAGTTGGGTGTTCTTCGTTTCTTATGTTTACCCGCAAAGTTGACCGGTCGGGTTTGGTCAATGTGGGTTGTTTTTTTGGGTTTCTGGTAGTTGATGGTGTTTATGTTAGGTGTTTATGAACAATATCTTTTGTTAATGGTTGGTGTTAATACAAATAAACCATAAAAACGTTTATTTATATTTTACGATCTTCTAATGTTTTGTCGATAACAAACGTAAAATCATTTAACGAAACAAATAAAATACGTAAAAGGTTTGAGCCAATAGTTTACTAACACACTTTTACTAAACATATTAAAACCATATCAAAACATGTTTAGTAAATAAGTTATATAAAACCAAAGACATTTTTATAAACACTAAACAAGTAATATTGTTTACATCTTATAGAAATGCATTTGTATAACAACTAGTGTTTACATAATATAGAAATGTACATATATACTTTGTATATATTGTAATGGGTAAAGTAATGGGTAAAAACCAAAGTCCATGACCCATGACCCATGATCCATTGACTAGGTACAATGAATGTTGTTGGGTAAAAACCAAAGTTCATAACCCATACCCATGGAGCATGATCCATAACCCATGACCCATTGCATGACATCATGCATGAAATCATGTTGGGTATTATCCATAATCCATGACCCAAAGTCCATGACCCATGACCCAAGATCTATAACCCAATGTCTAGGTACATTGCATCTTGTTGGGTATCCATAATCCATTACCCATAACCCATGGTTCATAACTGTTAGGAATTAGAAATTCCATGTATTAAAGAGTCGGTCACCTCAAGTATATGTAATCGTTAGAAAGCTCATAGTCGTAGTTATTTTAAGCTAAGTAGTATTTAGTTAAGTAACACCGTGGAGGATGGACGGGTCTTTACCCACCAGTATGCTCGATCCATGACCCGTTGTGTGGCGTTTATTGTAAGACTATAAATACTCTCTACCTTCCAAGGTAAAGAGTTAGAGCTCATAATAAGATATTTTCTTTCTCTCACTAAGTTCCCTAAACCTCTAACTTTCTCTCTCTAGAACTTACCTTTATATGCCCACTTTGTGTTATGGTTTGATGTGTATGAAATCCAATATCCTACAATTGGTATCAAGAGCCATGGTTAGATCATCTCTTACATATCTTTGGATTTCTAGTGGTTTTAGGTGGTTTTGAGGTTGAAAAGTTTAGTGGTTTTTGAATCATTGGTTGATTTCTTGTGTTAAAGCTTGAATTTTGTTAGTACTTTTGTGTTTAGAATCATCACAAGTGTTTAGGTTTTGATTTGGTAAGCTTGAATCATCATGGTTGGGTTGTTTTTGGATTGAAAAGTGATGTTTGTGAGTTTTTCATGCTAGCGACTTGAGCCACGGAAAAGTTTTCTTGGTAGCGACTTGCTTTACAATTTGGTAGCGAGTTGTAGTTGAAAGTCTTAGCGAGTTGGGTTAGCGACTTGTCTAGTGAGACAAGCCGACAAACAAGACACTTAGTGGATTCTCCACCACGGTAGCGACTCAGTGGACGTTAGCGACTTGTACTTTTGTTCGTTAGCGACTTGGTGTTAGCGATTTGGTGCATAGCGAGTTGCTATTTAGCGACTTGACATTTTAGCGACTTGGATCTTAGCTAATTGTCGCCAAAATTTTGCTAGCGACTTGAATCTTAGCGAGTTGTTATATAGCGACTTGACCGTGTGTTAGCGACTTGGGATTATAGCGACTTAGTAGTTGGAGACTTGGTTCAAGATTTCCTAGCGACTTGGGTAATATCCTTTGAATACGGTTTTCTTGATTTAGTAAAACCCGTGAAAGAATCTATTTCCGGTTTAATCATAGAGGTATAAAATCCCATTTAATTTGTCATCATGTCTACCAACGCTCCTACAATCATCTCCATGCTGCCGAGGATGTTCAAGCAATGGTTCGGATACTAAATCCACCCATGCTTGATGTAATCGACTACGACTCTTGGGCTCAACGAATCGATTGTCTTTGTCTTGGAAAGGAAAATGGAGTCAACATTCTCAAATCCATTGATGAAGGACCATATCGGGTTGAGACGACTAGAGACTTAATTGATACAAATGAAGATGGAACAATGATCTATGGAATTGATGCACCAAAGACATATGATGAGCTCGACGATAAGGAGAAAAGAGATTCGACGTCGATATCGTGGCTTCTAACATCGTACTTCAAGGTCTTCCAAAAGATATCTACAAGTCGATCAATCACAACATCAAGCAAAGGCGTGTATGGGATAATGTCAAGATGCTTCTCTCGTGTTCAATTAACTATGGAAGACAGAGAATCACAACTCTATGATGAATTTGAACACTTCAAGATGAAACCGATGAGAGTGTTTATGAGTACTATGTGAGATTCCACAAGCTTGTTAATGATATGAGGAACATCGGAATGACTATGCCTAACATTCAATGAACTCAAAATTTGTGAACAACATGAATCTGAATGGCACAAGTTTGTCACTACGTGAAGCTCACTAAAGGATTGAAGAATACAAACTATGAGCAACTCTATGCCTTCCTCCTTCGTAATGAGAGACATGTTATGTTTGAAAAAGGATTCTTAATCGTTCAAAACCAACGAGGAGAGACAAGCTTTTCAAATGACTCAACCGCCTTCTACTCAAACATCGGAATCACAACCAAAGCCTCACAAGTCATACCCATGGGTAATGGTAATCACAAACTCATTCCCGATCCTATGTTCAAACAAGTCGATGCCGATGCACACGTGGAAACTTCATTAATCAACTAGCTCTTCCGATTAGTCAAAACATGAACTCTCTTCCACACACCAACAACAATCTCGAGCGCCCAATCCACATAATCAAGCCACCGCCGAGATGGGAAGGTTATGGTGCGGCCGGTTCAAGCGACGAAGACGAACAAGCAAGAGGTGGAGTGGTAGAGGTTATGCCGCAAATCGAATAGAGGAAGGAATGGAAATCGTGGTCAAGCAAAGCCAATCAAATGTTACAATTGTGGAGGTGAGGACACATTGCAAGGAAGCGACATCACCAAAACGCCTCGAATGCCGAGTACTTGAGGATAAGATGTTGCTTGTGCAAGCTCGGGATAATGGTGCGACTTTGGATGAAGAGGAGTTGTTGTTCTTGGTCGAGGAAATGCTAAAACATATGATGCAGATGTGGATGAGCAACCAATTCGTGAGATAGGCCATAATCATCGAATGCCTTTCAAGTAGGCGATTGTGATGCATACGACTACGATGTTGATGAAGAACCCACCGCACAAACCATCTTCATGGCTAGCATTTCTTCAATGGTCTCTCCTAAAGTCTCTTCATCTCCACAAGTGGTCCATCCAAAGACAAACTCATTTCGAGGTATTAAAATTATACGATGAAGTTGATGAGCAAAAGATACATAACGGTACAATCAATCGTTATTATTGAGTCGATATTGAAAATATGGGTAATATCAATGTTGTCCCATATGATCAATATGTGAAACAAAGTGAAAGTGAGATTGTACCAAGTAATGCATCTTCTGCGATCAACAATGATTATGTTTTGATGAATTCACCGCATGTGCCCCGATGATTCTGTCATCTCGAGGCCGAATGCCTATAAAGAACGTGTTGCCATTTATGAAAAACGTACAAATTTGAGTTGACCACTCGTGAAAGGTGAAATGGATGACCAAGTGCGTACAATCATTAGAAAAGTAATTTTAGAGAAGAAGTATTAAACAAGAGTTAAATTCCTTGCAAGAAAAGCTTTCTAAAAGCGCTAAGCAAAACAAGAACTTCAAGAAAATGTGAAAATGCTTAAGCAAGAATTTAATGCTAAGGAATCAAAACTCTTGAAAGATTTTTCTAATCTGAAAAGTTTGAAAAACAAACTTGAAAACAAGTTGTACATACAAGGGAACACCATTCAGACTGCTCACATGATCACTAAGCATAGAGTCTTAAGCGACAAGCATAACATTGCCTTTGTTGAGGAACCTAATCCTGAGGTCATTAAAAAGGCTAGAATTGCACATAAGGTAATTTATGATGGTAATGAAATCCTTAAACCTAGATAGAAACCTAGTTGCGTTGAATGCTCAGAGGAAGATAAGAAATCAGATAAAGTCACTAGGGAAAAGATGAACAAGAAACTAGATGATCCAAAATGTAAAGAAAAGAAAGTAATTATCACACCCCATGATTACAAAAGGAGAATTGGATTGCCTTAAACAAGTTTAAGCCTCGGACTTTGTTAACTCCCGAACAAGTGTTACGGAAAATGGACTTAGATAAGCGAGAAGTGAAAATATTGTTGAAACCAACCTCCCTTAGGAAAATGCCTAGAGCGTGTGTATCCTCCTAATACACCAATGCATTTAGTTCCTATGACTATTGCCACTAAGAGCAAGACCTTAATCGGTCAATATGTGATTTTCAACTATTTGTCGATTTTGAGAAAACATGTAAGAAAAGGATCACACCCATCGGGATAATCAAGGGAAAGGGTTTTGAACAAACAAAAGAATGCTATTTAACTAAAGTCATGCCTTTCTTTAAACTTCTAAAAGATCATTTTGAGAGTCTTAAAAAGGGATGAAAGATATTAAAGGAATGGAAAAAGAATTTGATGCAATGATAGTTGAGGTTAATGACTATGAGCAAGCACTAAAATATAATGAAATTGAGAGGAAGAACTTGCATACCTTAAATGAGAATTTGATTTACGAGTGTATCTCTCAAGATGTGTTCTATACCGCCACTAATTGTTCTATTATCGCTTCTCAATTTCATGAATTGTCATTGCTTTGAAAGTCTCCCATGATCGTGTCATTGAACTTGAAATCAAAAAATCTGAACTAAGTGAGAAAATTGAGCAGGATGATCACGATAATTTGGTAAAACATCTTTCTAAACTAGAAGTTGAACATTTTGATTTACAACTTAAATATCAACATCTCAAAGAAAATGTTAAAACCTCAAATATCAAGATATCCTCGGATGTTCCGAGTTTGATGCGCTTTTGAAATAAACAAACGTGATGAATGATTCAAGCTCACCGTAACACGATCGTAAAGTTGAAAGCCCTAATTTCTCGTTAAAGGGTGAAAAGAACAATGCGACCGACTCCCAAATGCCTCCTCCTTTAGATTCTCGGAATTCTCAAAACTTTCATCTTCAAAACCCGGTTAATGCTTTACAAAAGGAAAATGAGAGTTTTCTAGAAGAAAATGAAAAGGTTAAACGTCATTTCAATGAGTTATTTGAGTCAATAAAAGTCACTCGTAATAAAAATAATGAAAAAATAACCTCGTTGCAAAAAGAAATTGAGAATATGAAGAGTCAGGTAAAAGGGAAGATGCCAATGACAAACGGGAGAATGATGTATCAAAGTGTCATTTCTAATAAATATGCTTTGTCTCAAAATATGTTCCTCCTCATCTTAGGAATAACAAACTTGCAATTCAAACGTATTTTCATCACTTAAGGAATGCCTAGAATGTCTTCGTGAGATTGTTGAAGAGGATAAGTTAGAGAAACCACTTGATAATGCAATTGGGCATGCATGCTTATATGCCAAACGATCTCAAGAAATTCTAGAGTGCTTAATTACAATATGCCCTAAGTCATTAGGTGAGAGAGTTAATCCTTTGATTCCATGTTCTATGCCTAGTGCCAAGTATGATATTCATTCGATCCCCAATGTGTTGAATGTGAACCTTAGTGTGCCTTCAAGTAGTTCAGATTCCAGATATGTGAATGCTAAGAAAGCAAACTATAGTGTGCCCTCTAGAAGTTCAAATCCTAGTAATTCTAGTGTTAAGAAAGTGAACCTTAGTATGCCTGCATGTAGTTCAGATTCCAGCACATCTAAACAGGAGAAGCAAAGAGTAGCAAAACCAACTAATGTTCCCATTCCCTCTACAGGAGTAATCAGTGACATTAAAGCGAGCAGGTCAAAGTCTAAAGACAATACAAGGAATGACGGGACCTCGCAAGCTAAGAATGCATTGGAAGAAAGTAGAAGACCAACCTAGGAACTTTAAGTTTGAGCCGAATAAAACGAATCGTGTTGATTCTAGTATTAGCCATAGGCGCATTGTAATTAATTCAATTCGATACTATTTGCAAACCTTGTAATGATTTTCGCTTGAATTGCTAATCATGAATGTGGTATGAATACTTTGTCTAATAATCAAATCTCGATGAATCTTGTCAATGAAAATATCATGCTAAGAAGGCAAAAGGCAAAGGCGAAAGAAAGTTAGAAAACAAGTGGAAACCCACAGGAAGAACATTTAGTAAGATAGGCTATCATTGGATACCATTGGTCATAAGACTAATCGACAATGCCCACTAGAAAATGGATGCCCACCGCGTAACTATTACCTTAAGAAGTGAGCACACTTTGAATAGGGCTAATCTGAGACACTAGTACTACATCTATTCATAATGATTCCATTGTCTTAATTTTCGATATGAATGCTTCTATTTCGACGTGGGTGTTCCAACCATTGTTACTAACCAAATGGAACCCATTCTTGCATGGGGATCCCAATTATCCGATTATCAATTCTTGTGCATGTTCAACTGCGGATCGCTCAAATCGCTCGTGGTACCGGACTCAGTTGTTCCAAGCATAGGATCTGGCGACCGGTCGCGCTCATGAACTTCGTGAGCAAATTCATCGGAGACGATTAGATTCGGAACGACCATTTTGGAGCTATTATGGGTTATGGAGATTATGTGGTTGGTAAAAGTGTAATTTCGGTATATTATATGGAAGGTCTTGGTCATAATTTGTTCTCGTTGGTCAATTCGTGATTCCGATCTAGAAGTAGCTTTCGGAAAACATACTTGTTTCGTTAGAGAACTTGATGGTGTAGAATTGTTAAGAGGTACCCGAGGTTCAAACCTATACACGATATCTATCGATGACATGATGAAGTCCTCTCCAATCGCTGTCGTCAAAGGCTTCTAAAATAAAGTCTTGGTTATGGCATCGCTGTCTCAATCACTTGAACTTTGGTACCATAAACAACCTTTCCGAAAGGATCTAGTCGAGGCTTACCCAGTTAAAATATGAAAAGATCATCTTTGCTCGACTTGTCAATTAGGAAAAAGCACGAAATATGCCCACAAACCAAAACCCACAAACTCAGTAATGGAAGTTCTTCATACCCTTCATATGGATCCGTGCGGTCCAATGAGAGTGCAAACTATTAATGGGAAGAGATATGTGTTAGTAGTGGTTGATGACTACTCCCGATTCACTTGGGTTAAGTTTTTGAGGACAAAGGACGGACTCAACAAAACAGTTTGAATCGTCCGAACCGACAATGGAACCGAGTTTGTTAATAAAGTACTCAATGAATTTTATGAAAATGTTGGAATCGGTCCTCAAAGAAGTGTTCCTCGAACTCCTCAGCGAGCGGTGTATAGTTGAAAGACGAAACCGAACTCTTGTAGAAGCCGCAAGGACAATCTTGATCTACTCAAAGGTTCCAATGTTTCTATGGTCAAGCTATTGCCACCGCTTGTTACACTCAAAATAGATCTCTAATTCACACATCTCATGGAAAGGCTCCATACGAACTTGTCCACAATCGAAAACCTGATCTATCATACTTTCGTGTGTTTGGTGCTTTATGTTATCCAACTAATGATGGTCAAGATTTAGGAAAACTGAGAGCCAAAGCAGACATTGGAGTATTTGTAGGCTATGCACCAAATGAGAAAAGGTTACCGAATCTACAATAAGAGAACCCGAGATATCATGGAAACAATTCACGTTACGTTTGATGAGTCGACCGGTCAAATGGCTCTGGACAATCAAGTTCGGGACCCGCACTTCAAAAAAATCCCATTGGTTCATCCCTTGTACCAAATTCTCTCCGCTATTCCATATGTACCTCCAATCAAGATGATTTGAAGAAATTGTTTGATCCGATGTTTGATGAACTCTATGAGCCAAGTGCTATTGAACCGACAATTCCCACAATGAGGTCGCTCATATCCACGAGAATGAAGTCAATCCTTGATCTCAATTTCATTAAGTCAAGAAGCACTGCCGATAACTCGATCTCATCAACAAATCATCAATCTTGAATGTACATCATGGAACTGCTTCGACATCAATGATGAAGTTAATCCTTTGCTACTCCTGAAGATGCTCCATTTGAAAACATATTTGCTCCTGAATCATCATCTGAACCATCTTCTTCAAGAGACATCGACTCTGCTACCTCAGTCCCTCAATAACTACCACATGAACACCTTAGAAAATGGACTCACGATCATCCATTAGACAACATCATTGGAAATCCCTCTCGTCCTGTATCAACACGGAAACAACTTGCAACTAGGGGTGTTATCGGGTCGGGTTATCGGGGTTATCGGGTTTGTCGGGTCGGGTTGAGTCGGGTTATGAATTTTTAAAAAGTCACCCGCAACCCGACCCGATAAGTAATCGGGTTATCGGGTTCGGGTTGTTATCGGGTCGGGTTATGTCGGGTCGGGTGATTCGGGTTAATCGGGTTCCTTAGTTTATTTTACCAAGAGCACACTACTAGCCCTTCTTATAAAGAATATATAAGAAACAGTAACAGCATGCAAAAATTAGTAGCATGCAAAAATTAGTAGACTATTAGCCTATTAATATGTAAACTATCAGCCAGCGTGTATGTGATTTAACTTGTTAAACATCATATAAAAAAGAAATTAGACAACTTAAAACTATAACATGTGTGAAACGTACTGACAAGCTCTTACTGATCCATCAAACACACTCAAATTGTTTTTAAAAAGTTACAAGTTCCAAACAAGTTCAAATGTAATAGTAAAGTCATCAAACTAACACATAATCTCCATAAAAACTAATATATAAAAAATATAAAATTGATTATCGGGTCTAATCGGGTTGACCCGATAACCCGATAGTATTATTTTTTTTAACCCTAACCCGACCCGATAACATTATCGGGTTATCGGGTTCGGGTCAAAACAACCCGACAAGATTTTCGACCCGATTTGACCCGACCTGATAAAGTCTTATCGGGTTCGGGTTTGGGTCGGGTCAACCCGACCCTACTGACACCCCTACTTGCAACCGATGCCTTATGGTGCTTCTTCAACTCCGTACTCTTAAAGATCGAACCAAAGGATGTTAAAACTGCCATGAATGAAGACAGCTGGTTCAATGCTATGCAAGATGAAATTCATGAGTTTGATCGACTTGATTTATGGGAGTTAGTACCTGCTCCAGATTGTGCTATGATTATTGCTCTAAAATGGATCTTCAAAGTGAAACTTGATGAGCATGGTGATGTGTTGAAGAACAAGGCTCGATTAGTTGCTAAAGGATACCGTCAAGAGGAGGTATTGACTTTGAAGAATCTTTTGCTCCAGCTTGTTCGAATCGAGGCAATCGTAATCTTTTGGCTAATGTCGCTAGTAAGAACATGGTAGTCTCATCGATGGATGTAAAGACGGCATTTACGAACGGAGATCTTAAAGAAGTCGCTCACGCCACCAACCGAAGGATTTGTGAATCAAGAGCATCCTACTCACGCTTATCGTTTGAAGAAGGCTCTTTACGGTTTAAAGCAAGCTCCAAGGGCATGGTATGATACGCTATCAAAGTTCCTTCTATCTACCGGATTTAGCAAAGGAGCGATTGATCCAACATTGTTCACCGTGAAGTCGTGCAAACATTTAATTCATGTTCAAATTTATGTTGATGATATCATCTTGCCTCGACCGACCCCAATGAGTGTGACCGTTTTTCAAATGAAATGGGTTCTAAATTTCAAATGTCAATGATGGGACAAATGTCATTTTTCTTAGGACTACAAATTTCACAAAGTCCCGGAGGCATTTTCATAAATCAATCTAAATATGCAAATGAGATTTTAAAGAAATTTGGATTTGATTCAAGTGACCCGTTGACACTCCCATGATTGAACGTACCAAACTAGATGAGGACCACTCAGGGATCATGGTAGACCAAACGAAATATCGTAGTATGATTGGATCACGATGTACCTCCGCCTAGTAGACCGACATCTTGTTCATTGCTTGCATGTGTGCTAGATACCGTGCTAAGCCTACTAAAAAGCACCTTGAAGCGGTTAAACGGGTCTTCGGTATCTCCAAGGAACCATCAATATGGGACTTTGTACCAAGGACACCGGTATGTCACTAACGACCTATGCAGATCGATCATGCGGGATGTCAAGATACTCGTCAAGCACGCCCTGAGGTGCAGTTTTTGGGTGATAAGCTTATTGGTCTTCAAAGAAGCAAATGAGTACTTTATCTCCTCTACAGAGGTGAATACATAGCCATGTCATCATGTTGTGCTCAAATCCTATGGATGAGATCTCAATTATCCGACTATGGCTTTGAATTTAACAAAATCCTCCATCATCGTGATAATAAAGTGCTATTGCTCTCTCATGCAACAACGTACAACACTCAAGAGCAAAGCACATCGACATTCGAAATCATTTCATCGTGGAACAAGTGGAAAACGGTGTGGTGGAACTTTACTTTGTGGGACCGAAAACCGGTAGCAGATATCTTCACCAAAGTTTTCCTAGAGAACGTTTGAGTTTATTCTTCCACGACTTGGCCTTAAAAGCCTTCAACCTGAAACACTCAAACGTCTTCAAGAGGAAGAAGAGGAGTAAAAGATTTCCTTCATCTATCTCTTGTAAATATCTATTCAAAAAATCAAATAGAAAAATATAAAACTTTCAAAATCCATAAAAATTTGAAAAATTCGAAAAAAATCTTCAAAAAAAAATATTGTCTATTTGTCATATTTTTTTCTCGATTCGATAATATCTACGGTTTTTGTGCTGTCATTCAAAGAATGACACGGGACTTAAGATATTGTTCGAATTTTATATTAAAAAAAAAAAAAATTATTTTGGGAGAAAGAGAAACTATGGTTTATTGACATTTCGTGCAAGAACCCTTGGTTTTCAAAGAAAGATCGAGCTATGCTTTTCATGTTCTCAAATTCCATGCTCGATTCTATAAACATTTTTCTTTGAAAACTAAACTGCTTTGAAAATAACTCGGACTCTATTTTTGATAATCATCCGGACTTATTTGTCAAAATATCTATCTCTCAATCAACAACCTATGTCATTGATTGAGGGGAGAATGATTTCAATTAACTAAAAAGTTATTTGTCATTCAATTGTTTTCAAAAGATATTCATGCATGTTTAATCAATGGAGTTTAAAGTCTTAATATCCGATTCTTGTCACTAAAACGTTTTCATAATCAAGTCACAATTCTCCTTAAAAGCTTTCAAAATCAATTTAATCTCAGAGATCACAAATCTCAAATGATTTGATATTTGTGATCGGGGAGAATTTGTGATTGAAATTGAATTTAAACCGACAATTCGTAAATGGTTTTATAAGAATGTACAAGCTCTCTTCCCACATGTGACAAACGATTTCAAATTTTCCATGCACATGTTGAGGGGAGCATCTATCTTAAACCACAAAGATCCAAACGTGATCAATTTATATCAATGTGCATGTTCCTCTAGTATGTGCAAAAAAAAAAAAAAAAAATCTTTTCAAATCTTAATGCACATATTGAGGGGAGCAAAATTGTGAAAACCTCATCCTTCCCAAAATGCTTTATCTACTTGTTTTGATCGGAAGTGATGTTGATATCTTTTAGAAAATGGTAATCAAAGAAGTTAAATTCTTTCTCTTGCCTCCGTGTGCAAAACGATTTCAAACATTTGATGCACATGTTGAGGGGAGCTCTTATTCTAAAAATATCAAAAACAATTCAGTACAAAATGCTTTGATAATATATCACAAGTATCCGGATTGATTTTCAAATGGTTTTCAATTGGTTCCAAATGGCGATGAACAATACCAAATAGACCCACCAACTTTACTTTATGTACGGTGATATAAGGATGATAAGGTTAGGTATTTGTTCCCATGATCCGCCGTAATCGGAGGATCTACCTGTGGACTATCCACTAGTTAGTGTAGAGTTCTTAGGTATGATGATAAAAGGAGAAAATGAGATATGGGAAGAGTGCGGATCGAGACAGCAAGTCATCGGAATAAACCCAACAAGGTACTTGCGGTGAAGTCTCGTAAGCATCGAAGGGTTGAAGAATGAAAAGAATTGAATGAGAAAAGGGTAAAACAAATAGCCTCCATATATTCAACCTTAGGGGCGTAAACCGGTTCAATTCATATGTTCTCGATGGTAACATCGGTATTGAAGACAAGACGTCATGGACCCAAAGGACGACCGCACTTCAACTTTCCAAACCACTCAAGTTCCTCTTAAAAGGACTTGTTTCATTCTCACGGGAACCTACATTATCTATCGACTTTGTCTTAGAGATTGTTGATATTGAAGAAGGAGACCCTCTCCCTAGTCTCCGATCTGGGATCCAAATATGCACTAATTGAGTCTAGAGCCACGAGATCATCTATAAATCGATTAGGACACTTTCAATGAAGACTCTCTTTTCACATAATGTGGAAGAGAGATTATATCTTGAGTCCTATGCATTATCCTTGTGGTATTGCTGAACATCCGAGTGATATGCAAACATATTCACAATGAAGATGGAAAGCCTTCGAGCCAACATCAAACAAGCTCTGGTGGGTGGCATGTGAGATCTATTCAATAGATCAACCATGTGACAACCGAATGTAAACAATGGAGCGATTCAATCTTTTGAATCAATCTCGTTCAAAGTTATGGATTGACGGATACCTTTGAAAAACCGGTCATTGTGCTTAAAAACTCTTTTCTTTAGCACATCGACCGGTACGAATATTTCAAATCAAAAGGTGTTTATGATTGATAATTGATTTTCATTAAAACCTTTGTTGTATTGCAAAACAATTTCTATTGTGCGATACACGATTGTTTTTCAAATCTCTTTTCATCAATCGTTGAATTTCTATTCACGTTCACTCACTCCGTGTTGTCTTCTTTGAGACGTTCGGTTTGAGAACGACTAGAGCAGATGCGAAACCACATCAAGGAAATTCTTGAATTTTACCCGATCACAGTAAGATGCTTGTAATCGATCAACGGGAACCGTGGGTCGTGTACCTCAATTCAACGAAGTGATCAAAGACACTTTCGCACTTTATTGCTAATCTGTTTTATGAAGGTACACCCGACGCTTGCGGATGATCGAATGAAGCGGTCAATCCATAGCCGCATGCTCACACTACACATTCATCTCAAAAGAAATCATGATAAGTGCATCAATGACTCGATATTTTCACTCCATGCTTCGCTACTGCCGCCAATATCATGAATCAACGAAAGCTTCCACTACTCGATGAGAAGATATCATGATCCGTAATGTGAGCATGTCGGTCCGAAAGTCACAACATCACATAATACCAACACCACAATGGATGTCTCGTAGATTTTTGTTGGTGATGATCTCAAAAGTCGGCTCAAAATTATTATCAAGTGGATCAAGAAAGACCTCCACTTGGATTAACCAAACATGCAATGAGAAGAATCATTGTCTACGAGCTTCGAGCAAAGTGCTACATCAAGAATGCAAGAACAATTGTTAATGTTATATCTGCTTGTATTCTATGTAATTTTAGTATATGTTTGAGGTGACCTCCTTGGGGAGATTGTTAGGAATTAGAAATTCCATGTATTAAAGAGTCGGTCACCTCAAGTATATGTAATCGTAGAAAGCTCGTAGTCGTAGTTATTTTAAGCTAAGTAGTATTTAGTTAAGTAACACCGTGGAGGACGAACGGGTCTTTACCCATCAGTATGCCCGATCCACACCCGTTGTGTGGCGTTTTATTGTAAGACTATAAATACTCTACCTTCCAAGGTAGAGAGTTGGAGCTCATAATAAGATCTTTTCTTTCTCTCACTAAGTTTCCTAAACCTCTAACTTTCTCTCTCTAGAACTTACCTTTATATGCCCACTTTGTGTTATGGTTTGATGTGTATGTGAAATCCAATATCCTACAATAACCCATAACCCATAACCCGGTTTGCAACCCGAAATCCGGACTAAACTGACCCAGTAGCCGGATCCCTAGGTTTGCACTAGCCGGATCCCTCTAGGGAGGGATCCGTGGGAACCGTGGGACACTAGACAAGTTTTTGTCTATAAATAGTGATCTATTTCTCTCTTGCTCACTACCACTTCACATATACTTTCTCCCAGTATTCTAGCATCTCTAACCTCTGATCCAAAGGATCATTTTATGTAGTTTTATGTTTGTGTGATTCTCTAGGTTCCTCTTAAAGGCGAGATCACCACCTCTTGAAGACGTGCAAGCTCAAGGTCATGAGTTGCTATGCTTCGTCGTCATCAAGACCACTCAAGTGTATCTTGTTGAGAATTCTTTCCTCCCTCCATAGAAGTGTTGTGTTGAAGCCATTAGTGAAAGGTGCCGAAGGGTCGTTTCGAAAGCATTAGTGAAAGGTGCCAAGGGCGTACATTCGATATGGTGCATCGATGTACAAGCTAGATAGTTTGGGTTAAAGGATATTGATATCCTTCTAGTGTTGTAACAAGAAGTGGGTCTCCTTTGGGATAGTTGTGGTGTAGTGTTGGGTAGTAGTTCCTCCTTTGTAATGGAATTCGGTATCTAGCCTTGTACCGGATAAAGTGTAGGCGACGTTGTGATAGGTTTGGTTCTACCTCGTGGAAGAACTCGGTGTCTAGCCTTGTACCGGATAAAGAGTAGGCGACATTGTGAAGGCTTCTCTGCCACATTAAGGAGCTTGTGTTGTGTAGTGCTTACGAACTCTCGAGTGGGGTACTCGAGGAGTGGAGTAGGGCAAGGAAGGTGTCCTTGTAGCCGAACCACTATAAATACTCGTGTCGTGGTTTTGTGTTTCTTTACTCTTTATCTTTGCATTACTTACTTATATGCTTATCTATCATTATCCAACACACATATCAAATAGATTGACATAAGTCGATCTAAATAGTTTAAAACGAAGTTTTAATCGGTAAAACTATTCAACCCCCATTCTAGTTTTCCACAATTGGTACCAGAGCTTCGTTACCAAGTTTCTTAGAGTATATTGTACTTTAAAATTTTGATACGATCCGTGTATGTTTGAAAACTACAAAGAAGGAAATTTTCTAAAAACAAATACTATATTTTAAGAATACTCTTGTTGGATGTCGATGAGACGACAACATTAATTTTCTTACATCTTATTTTGTCTTACAAAATGCACTAACATTTCTTGTCTTTTTTTAGTTAATGTCATAATAAGCAAGCCATCAGGATTTCTTGGTAATAAGATAACCTTTTCAAAAGTTTTCTAAACATATTACCAACTAAGATCTCGAAGAAACCAGATTTGTCCATTAATAAAACTTGTCAAAAGTAAGGGACACTCAAATTGCAATAGAGGTATGACTTTCATAAGACTTATCTCTAAATAACATTAGCAAAAATATGAGTATGCTTGCATGTCATTAAATAAAAATTTAAATGTTTATATTTCTTTTTCATTTATATAAATATCCAAAACATATTTATGTGATATACGTGGCTTCATTAGAAAATATTTTGTGCATACATGTTATCTTCGGTCTAAACCTAGGTATATAAATATGTGTTGTCTAAACCTAATTCCTAAAAATCAAATAACTATAAATACAAATAAAACAAAACACAAATCTCAGAAATTCCTCCTTCCCCATAAATCTCCTCCGATCGTCAACCCTCACCAACAAACCCTATTTTTCAAATCTTCCACTTTCAAAATACCTCACATTCAAACTTCATCTTCTTCATCATCTCACTTTGAGAAATTAAAACCAAGAAAGATCTTCATCGTCATGGTTTACATCGCGCTCGTGCTCATCATCATCTCGCTCATCACTCTCGTGTACCCCATGATCAAATTTTCTCATGGAGACATGTACTTTGTCTTATTAATCTACATTTGTATCATCTATCCGATCTTTTGTATTGCTTTAAGCATTGAAATGAAATATAATTAATGTCGTAGTTTATCTCGTTTATTTTTCGCATAATGTGTTCTTATATCTTTTCTTTCGCACATTTCAAACCTTGACATGTTTTGAAATTATTAATGCGTGCTTAAGAATTAACATTGGCTAAAACACATTTCACTTTATAACATAAAAGTTGCAAAAATCGATTCTACGTCAAAACCAGTTTTCTGTTAAAACTGCAGATCCCCGGATCCCTGAGTTTTAACTAGCCGGATCCCTTTTAAAAGGGAACTGACAGAACCGTGGATCAGGTGACAGACACTCATGCAACATAAAAACCATTTCATAAAACTTACCATAAAAGGAAAAACCTTACTATAATATTAAAACAAAGTAAGTTAAATTTCATTGTTAATAAAAATAGAATAGTCAATAAAAACATTAGGAGATCATATCATTTCAACAATAATTCAAAAGAAGGATTAAACTACTTAGAAGTATCATTAATAAAAAACGTTCTCACTCTTGAAGTTTTACTATGTTCTAACATACTCATGTAAAATATTCGTTCCATGTCTATAGGTTTCATCATGTCTCATGAGTATGACTTCGATCATCAACTCACTTATGTGTACATTTCAAATATATCTCTTGAGCCTAACACACCAGCAATCATGTTCGTGGGTTCAACAATCTCGAAACTCGTCACTTTCATGAAGGACGTATAGTTGACTCACCTCTAATCTTCCAAGAAGGTATCAACACTTCATTCCGCATCATAGGACTAGAAGGTCTTCTCGGAATCAACGAGAAAATTTGTCCGCTGTTTGTTTTGGAATTCTTCCGTTAAGTTGAACTCGTTCGTAACGAGGATCGTTCTCTCTCGCAATGGTTTTGGATCAAAAACCAAAAGTTTGTTTTGACTCTTGAGCAATTTGCTCACATTTTCCAAATTCTAAATTATGGAAAATGTGCCTTCACCGAAGATTGGTCACTTGATTCTCTCTTTAACTATCGTGAAGAAAACAGTCCACATTGTTCATACATACCCTCTCCTCAAATGATAACTCAACTTCTATGCACTCCTCAATCCAATTACTCAAATCCAAACATAATTTATACACGTGATCTCTGAGATGAGCTCAAACCTCTCGCAGTCATTATATGTGAAAATGTTTGGAGTCTTACAGGAAATCGTGAGATACTTCCCGCATGTTGTGCTCACTTGATTTACTGTCTCATAACTCAACAACCATACAATCTTGCCTACTTCTTCGCAAGGCGATTTGTAAACTTCCAAGGCAACAAGGACAAACTAATTCCATATGGGATGTTCCTAAGACGCCTTTATCATCATATCGTGTACTATCACCCTCAATTTCAAAGCCCTCAATATATACTTGTGAACAAAATGATGGAACCTTTGAACACATCTCTCATCACTTCATTCTTTGTTCCTGAATCATCAACTACTTACAACCCACTCGACGATCCATCAAACAAAAAAGAATGAGAAAAATAGTCCTTTCTTTAATATAATCAATCCTTAGGCTTTGTCTTTTATCTACCTTTGTAACTTGATCATACCTATGAAATAAATCGTTTGTTGATCATTTGATATTCTTACATGCCACTCTTACCATGTCTTGCTTGTATACATGTATAGTTACTGTGGAAATCATTAGTCTCAAAACTCGACACCTAGAACAGAATATTGCACGTTCATTGTTGAGTAATCTGTCCCAGATGCCGGATCCCTGGCTTATAACTAGCCGGTTCCCTCAAGTAAGGGATCGGTGGGATTCGGGCAAACAGTAAAGCTATTTCCAAACATCTTCACATCAATCCAATCTTCCAGACCTTATTAGACTAATTAAACATGATACTTTAGGATCACTTAAGTCTTCCTCAAGCTCAGTTGATCTCACATTCACTCATAGATAACTTAGGATCATATTCAAGGTACTTTTTGATTTGTATTCACTTTAAAAATCACCGTATTTCCACTCCAATGTTCACACATTGTTTCTCTCATCTTAAAACACCTAGTTTGATATTATTTTAGTCATCTTTGTATCAAATAGGCTAAAAACTAGTTTTTTATTTCTTATAATTTTTAAGGAATTTTCTAAATTTTCCTTAGATCATCATCTGATCTCTAGGATCAATTGACTTCACTTGACACCCTCAAAAGTCTTAGTGTCATCCTTGATCACCCATTGGTGTTCATAAAAACCCCATTTCTCCTAACAAGTAGGGTTGGATCAGTTGAAAAACCCCTTGCCTCTCAACCGAGAGGTCAGGGGTTCTATCCTCACTCCCTACAAAAGGCCGGAGGTCCTTTCTACCTTTAGTAGAACTGGAAGCAGCCTCTCTACCTTAGGTAGGGGTAAGGCTGTCTACATCTTAACCTCCCCCAAACACCGGAAACGGTATTGGGTACCAATAACCCGTGGAAGACGGCATTAGGAGTTACTTTTACTTTATCATTTAAGACACCCGAGGAGACTGAAACACTCAAGATATGTAGGTACTAGACCTTACAAAAACATCATTTTTTCTTTCTTTGGCTCCTGAGAGCCAGATCCCTAGGTTTAGCCTAGACGGATCCCTCATATAAGGGATCCGTTGGAACCGGCTGCATAGACTAAGCTAATCCTACTTAAAACAAACATTTCAAACCCTCTTTGTTAATGTGAACACTCTGAATTGTCTAAATTGACATTCTAGATCAGTGCAACTCTGTAGTCAACTCTTATGCATGCAAATCATTACAATTTGAAGGATTTTAGTGGCTTAAGCTTTAATTCACTTACCAAATCTTTCTCTTTATAAACCTTTTGTGTTAGAATTTCCAAGTCAACATTCACACAATCATTCTCAGTAGCTAAAGCTCTCTTTTCACACCTTTCCTTTCTACCATTTCAACATGAGGAAAGCTCCTAGTGTTAACTCATCTACTAAAGAACCTCCCAAGAAAATTGCTCGGGTGGTTCATGAAATCTCCTCAAGTACCGAATCATCACCCGTGAAAGCCTCAAACACTAGAACTCTCTCACAACCAACTCTACCAATCAAACCAATTCCAAAAAGGATTGTTTCCACAAGACAAACCTTACCAAAGACTACTATACCTCCTAAACCAAACACCCCTACTTCCACTAAACCATCACCTCTAGCACCTAGAGCTATCTCTTTCACCACTCCACTCTCATCCCCAAACCTTTAAAACTTAGAGGACTTACCTCCTAGGTCAGCTAATCCACCACCATTGCCAACATTTTCCTTAATTGAGAAAGTGGTGCAAGAACAACCTCCTCACCAATACTTTGGTGTTAAAACAACAAGAACACCCGTATCTTTTTCTCCATCACCCTCAAATGTTCCATTTTGGATTATGAGGAATCATCAAAATCAACAACCCAATCACATGGAAGTAGACACTTCTGTTAATACAAATAAGCCGTGAAAACGTTTATTTATATTTTACGATCTTCTAATGTTTTGTCAATAACAAATATAAAATCATTTTAACGAAACAAATAGAGTACGTAAATAGTTTGAGTTAATAGTTTTCTAACACACTTACGCTTTCACATAAAACACTAAAACAAGTATACGTGATTTTATGATTTAGATACATATGTACAACAACTAGTGTTTACATATTGGGTTAAACATATACTTAAACTAAGTATACTAAAATGGGTAAAAACTAAGTGTATGCTAAATTGGGTAAATACAAGTATATACTAAATGGGTAAATACTAGCAAATGATTTTGACCCATGGTTTTATATATACCACTTAACCAAGTTCATTGTATCCTTTAAGATACATTGTATCTAGAAAGAAAACCATGGATCAACCCATAACCCATGACCCATAACCAAAAATACCCATGGGCAAAGAGGAGCGGACCATGGATCCCTAGCTTTGTGCTAGCCGGATCCCTTGTGGTAGGGATCTGGGATCCGGGAAATGTAAGAGAATTTCCTCTATAAATAGAGAGCCATTTCTTCCTCTCTAGGTGTGCTTTTACACATACTTCCCAAAGTATTCTAACCTCTAACCTCGGATCTAAGTGATCTATGTAGTTTGTCTTTTGTTTTTGTGTGATCTACTAGGTTCCTCTTAAAGGAAAGATCACCACCTCTTGAAGACGCAAGCTCAAAGTCCATGAGTTGCCATGTTTCGTCATCATCAAGACTACTAAGGTTATCTTGTTGATAGTTCTTCCTTTCTCCATAGATGTTGGGTTGAAGGCATTAGTGAAGAATGCCGAAAGTGTCAAGATGAAAGCATTAGTGAAAGGTGCTCATCATCCGTGTCAAAGCATTAGTGAAGGATGCTAAAGGGGTCAAGACGAAGGCATTAGTGAAGGGTGCCAAGCGTTGTGTCAAAGGCATTAGTGAAGGATGCCAAAGAATCAAATCAAGTAGCATTTGGGAAGAATGCCTAGGTCGTATAATCGATGAGGTGCATCGTTATACATATATGTATTTGTTTATATACAAGGATGGTGATATCCTTGATGGTGTTGTAACAAGGAGTAGATCTCCTTGAGATTAGGTGTTGTGTCGTGAAGGTGTAGTTCACCCTAAGGTGTGAAAGAACTAGGTGCTTAGCCTAGTACCTAATAAAGGGTAGGCGACGTTGTGAAGGATTAGTTCTCCTAAGGTGTGAAAGAACTCGGTGGTTAGCCTAGCACCGTATAAAGGGTAGGCGACGTTGTGTTAGGTTTGGTTCGCCTTGGTGTGAAAGAACTCGGTATTTAACTTTGTACCGGAAAAAGGTTAAGCGATGTTGTGAAGGCTTCTCCGCCATAAGGAGTTGGTGTAGTGTTTACGAACTCTCGAGTAGGTGACTCGGGGAGTGGAGTAGGGCAAGGAAGGTGTCCTTGTAGCCGAACCACTATAAATACTTGTGTCGTGGTGATGTGCTTCTTACTCTTTATCTTTCATTACACGTTTATATATCTATCTATCAACGTCCAACATAAACAATCAAATAGATTGACATAAGTCGATCTAAATATTTAAAAGGAAGTTTTAAATTGGTAAAACTATTCAACCCCCCCTTCTAGTTTTCCACAATTGGCATCAGATCTTCGTTACCAAGTTTTCTTAAAGTATGCTGTACTTTAAAGACCCGATACGATCCGTGTATATTTGAAAACTACAAAGAATGATTATCTTCATCATATTTTAAAATCACTATATTGTTTATTGTTGGACAATGATAGAATGCTCTAACATTTTTTAAGCATTATCCATACTTGAGTTTGGAGCTACCAAGAAGAGCATAAAGAACTTATCTAAATATTTCCTTTCGCAAAAAGAATATTTAGCCAAGGTATGATTACTAATCACTTGCTTTTAATTTTATTATTGAAATCATAGTTGCATGATTTATTAGTAATTGTTGTAATAGTTTTTATATTAAAGTCATTATCAAAAATAGTATTCTTCGACTTATTTGTAGAAACTACACTATGATTTCGTAATAATGACATTTTGGTTATTTGAGAACCATTATCATTATTAATCACAAAGAATTTATTGACACTTCATCTATGTCTATAAATTTTCATGTGAAATTTCTTATGTTATAATAAAATGGGATTTTATTATAATGTTTGAAAAGGTTCCCAAGAATTATGACTAATTCTTAAAAAAGGAACCTCGTCTAATAGGAATAAGTACTGAATCTTCAAAAACCTCAAATCACAAGTTTTAAAACCTTAAACACCAAAACATTAGGTTGTTTAGAATTCCCAAACCTTAGTTATCAAGGAATGTTTGAGCTGATTTTTGCTGTTATGCCGGATCCCTCGATTTACACTAGCCGGATCCCAAATGAGAGGGATCCGCGGGATCCGTGCAACAAAAGATAGTATATGATCAAGAATGATCACTGTGGATGTTCAACAATAATACTCACCTCAAAGACTCACGAACAAAAACCCAGTTACTGTTCATAGGAGCAAATTGATCATTCTTCTCAAGTCTAACAATCACTTGTGTAAGTATAATCTTCACTACATTATTATTTTAATTCCTTGATTCTTAGGATTACAATTTCTTCATCTTTAAGAGTTGGGTTCAAATGGGTTTATTATAATTTGTCACCACATTGTTTTCTAAGATAATCTAAATCAAAGAATTAACATTGTTAATACAAATTAAACACATTTCTTGAACTCAACAAAGATGATGAGAGCAAATTGTGATCAAACCTCTAGGCTACTATTCATCATTAACACCACATTGGGTTGTATTGTTTAGGAATATCATGCCTAGCAACAAGCAACAAGATTACCAAGACACCGCCCACTACATACCCATGTATCATAGGAAAAATGGCTTAAGTCCGGACGATTGGAAAGTCTTTAAGTTGCTTGAAAGGAGACTCTTTCATGAAGGTAGAGTTGTTGATCCATCATTCCTTGCAAATACCGACATAAGGGAAGTATTTGAAATTATTGGGTTTGATTGTTTATTGGATATAAACGAGCAAATTTGCCCGGTCTTTATGCTTGAGTTCTACAAGACTATGGGTATAATTAGAAATGATGATGGATCCATCTCAATTGAATTCACCATAAATGGACATGAGTACACTCTTTCACTTGAGGAGTTTGGAAGAATAATAGGGGTTCCATCCGATGGTGTTTGTATGTATTCAAATGAATGGTCGTTGCAGGAGCTACACTCTATGGTTGATCATCACGACATTTATCACACAATAATCCCGGAAGCAACCACGGTAAGGGACACCGTGTTTATGCCAAGAGCATCCCCTTCAAGGGTGACTAGAAAGTCGAAAGTGATCTATAGGGATCCTTTTCAAATAGAGCTTTCGGATATGTTTGCATTATATAGAAAATGGGAAAATGTGATAAGGGAGAATGTGGTGTGTCTAGTAGGAAACAAGGATCACCCTAACGCATGTCTAAGCTTCATGATCTATATATTGTCTTGTGACCGAGACCCGCTTCAACATTGCCTACTACATGATCAAGAGAATGGCAAGTGTAAGAAGCATGGACAAGATGGTGATTCCATATGCAATGCTTCTAACCCGTCTTGCAAAATTCATCTTTGCATTAGACCCCTCTCAACAATCCTTGGATCATAGCTTCTGCAATAAGGTTATGGTACCATTAACCGAGGGTAGAACAACAAGGTTTATGGTGGAAGGCAAGAGGCCACACCCACCCACGGATTCCTCGGACGAAAGGGAAAGGCTAGGAGAAGGTGGAGGTGAAGGGAGTAGTAGCAACCCACTTGATAATATCGATCTTGACCCCTTGGACTACATTAACCAATTGCCAAACATCCCTAATGAATCACCCGAATGGCAACAAACCAAGGGAATCTTCAAATGCTTCGCCAATTTCTTGAGGAAGAAGAAGTGAAGATAGTTCGATAAAGAATGGAGGACGGGTGAAGAAGTGAAGGAGGAAAAGAAAGGTAAGACCTTAGGAATCTAGTGTATGATAAACAATCTCAAACAATGGTTTGTAAACACTTTAAACTATACTTGTAGTATGTAGGTATTGCCATTCATTGGCACTAAACATCCTAACTTGGTGTTTGGAAAATGAGATTTTACGACCTCTTGGGTGGTCGTTGTCACTCATTTTAGGAATTTTAGTTCTTCCTACTTTGATTATTAATTATATTAGCTGTGTTCTTGCATTTAGTTCCATAGAAACAACTAGAGAAGCATTTACTAAGAAGTGCAAAATTGCACATTTCTTTGAAAGCCTCTCGATCCGCAGAGGCGGATCACAACATTTGTACTAGACGGATCCCTCCCAGAAGGGAACCGTGGGATCCGTGGTATCTGATATACAATACAGATTTAGGTACTTCAAAATAGTCTACTAGATCACCTCAAACAAGTCAAACACAAGATACTAGAGCCAACTAAGTCTTTCTCTTATAGTTGAAAACTTCACTCTCATCCATGGCTTATCTAGGATACATCTTTGAAATATCCTTGATTTTTCAACTAGTCAAAACTCACCATATTTCCGCTCCAACACTCACACATTATCTATCACGATTGATAGCACTTAGTTAGACATATTTTTCAATTTTAGCAAATTGATCTCAATCATTTTTTAATCAAAATTAGGTCAAAATTAGCTTTTCATTTCTTCTTATTTTTAAGGATTTTAGTAAAACCTATTAGGACATCATCTGACTTCTAGGACTTGTTATCACCATTTCTCCTCATCGAATTAAATGGAAACATTATCAAACATATAGTTAGATTACCCAAAGTCAAATTTTCTTGGCCAAAACCATCATTAAGCACCATTACTTGTTATGGTTAAGGATTTGAGATATCCAACAACTAAAGACTTCAAAATTAAGTCAAACCCTCGAAATCCATTAATAACAAACCTTACAAAAGCATAATAATTTCACCTAGACCTTGTCGATAGCGGATCCACGGTCTTTAACCAGCGGATCCTCATCGGAGGATCCGCGGGATCCGTAGATCTGAAGAGCATAAACCAGCTTCTATATTCAAACTCATGTCACCTTTTGGTTCTCTAACCACTCTTAGCATACATTAATTATTCTCCTAGAGCTGATCAAAACCTCAAGAGCATGCTTAGTCTTTATAAACCAAACAATCTTAGGTTTATGACACCATCCTCAATTACCTTTCAAAAATCAGAAATTAGAAGCTCACATTAGCACCTTCATCACCATGACTAAAGCTCTTAGCAACAACTCCTCAAACATAGGATCATCCAAAAGAAAGGGCCAAATGATCCATGAAATTTCCTCAATCGAATCATCTCCGGTTAAGTCCACCTATGCTAGGATTTCTCCTACACCAAGGAAACCAATCAAACTAATTCCCAAGAAGAGTGTTCTCACTAAGATTTCATCACCAAATTCTACTATACCAAACATACCCTACACAACTCAACCTATTTCATTAATACCTAGAGCCACCTCCCAATCATCTCCACACTCTCACAATGTAGAAGATTTACCTTCTTGGCCATCTCATCTTTCACCATTACCAACTAATTCACTTGAAAAGATTGAGCAACAAAATCAAAGTGTTGAATCAACACTTGCTCCAAAAGCAAACTATATTATTCCTCCCAATAGTCCATTTTGGATTATGAGAAGACATCAAAGGCAACCACCCGATCAAATGGAAGTTGATGCTTCTTTACCTCTACCCTCAAACATTGTAGGGCCACCACTTAATGAACCTCCACCAAATCCTCCTTCATTTGAAGATCCTCAACCCACTTCACTTGAACTTTCACCTCAAGAAACCAAAAACCATGACAAGGATTGCTATCATTGTAAACATGTTGAAAAGTTGATACATGAACTACGTGAAGAGCAACGTTTCATGGTTTATCACCTCCTCGAACGTTTCGAAGAGGTTAACAAGCCTAAACTACAATGAGCATCATATTCAAAAGCTCAGACTTAGAACATTTAGGAAACCTTTCTCATCCTTGATCATCATTAAGCTTTTAGTCGAATCTTAAGTTTGGGTTAACTTATTAGCATTAGTAGCACCTATTTGGCTAGTTCATTCTCTTAGTTGTTAGAGATTTGGTTGTGTATCTCTTGTTTTATTGAATGAATACTTATATGATATGATTATTATGTGTGTTGTGCTTGTTATATTGTACATATATCTCATTCCCTCAAATAGCACTCCTTGACATTTCTTCACTTCAAGAAACCGTAAGATAGCGGATCCTTCCAGATAACTAGACGGATCCCTACTTGAAGGGAACCGTGGGATCCGTGGTATGTACACAAATTTCTACTAACTTGAGTCTCTTTTGTAGGAAATTATGCACTATACTCTTGTTTTTCTAACCTTTGTTTTGTAGTTATTCAAAATACACATGAAGATATTGACACCATAAAGCTAGGGGGAGCTTTGTGTCAAACGACATTGCAAAATCATTTGCAAACTTAATCCAATTTTGGGTTATACTTCATGACACCCCATTGCAACATTGCAATATTCAAGGGGGAGCACGTTCTCGTCACTTAGACGAACCATTTGCAAACTTAATTGCAAACACAATTAGTTTATTTTACGTTATGTCCTTGACGCCCTTACATAGGGATGGACTCGTCAAGGGGAGTTAAGACAGTACCATTCCGTCACTTGCTCTCTTTACATTTTACATTTTTTCTTATAAAAATTGTGTTAGTTCATTTAACACTTTTTGTTTCGACAAAAGGGAGAAAAAGTAAAAACTACAAATTCAAACTTTTACAATTTTAGATTTTTCCTTAAAATAATTTTATGTTTTGTCATCAACAAAAGGGAGATTGTTAATACAAATAAGCCGTGAAAACGTTTATTTATATTTTACGATCTTCAATGTTTTGTCAATAACAAATATAAAATCATTTTAACGAAACAAATAGAGTACGTAAATAGTTTGAGTTAATAGTTTTCTAACACACTTACGCTTTCACATAAAACACTAAAACAAGTATACGTGATTTTATGATTTAGATACATATGTACAACAACTAGTGTTTACATATTGGGTTAAACATATACTTAAACTAAGTATACTAAAATGGGTAAAACTAAGTGTATGCTAAATTGGGTAAATACAAGTATATACTAAATGGGTAAATACTAGCAAATGGTTTTGACCCATGGTTTTATATATACCACTTAACCAAGTTCATTGTATCCTTTAAGATACATTGTATCTAGAAAGAAAACCATGGATCAACCCATAACCCATGACCCATAACCAAAAATACCCATGGGCAAAGAGGAGCGGACCATGGATCCCTAGCTTTGTGCTAGCGGATCCCTTGTGGTAGGGATCCGTGGGATCCGGAAGCAGAATAGAATTTCCTCTATACATGAGAGCCATTTCTTCCTCTCTGGGTGTGCTTTTACACATACTTCCCAAAGTATTCTAACCTCTAACCTCGGATCTAAGTGATCTATGTAGTTTGTCTTTTGTTTTGTGTGATCTACTAGGTTCCTCTTAAAGGAAAGATCACCATCTCTTGAAGACGTGCAAGCTCAAAGTCCATGAGTTGCCATGCTTCGTCATCATCAAGACTACTAAGGTTATCTTGTTGATAGTTCTTCCTTTCTCCATAGATGTTGGGTTGAAGGCATTAGTGAAGAATGCCGAAAGTGTCAAGATGAAAGCATTAGTGAAAGGTGCTCATCATCCGTGTCAAAGCATTAGTGAAGGATGCTAAAGGGGTCAAGACGAAGGCATTAGTGAAGGGTGCCAAGCGTTGTGTCAAAGGCATTAGTGAAGGATGCCAAAGAATCAAATCAAGTAGCATTTGGGAAGAATGCCTAGGTCGTATAATCGATGAGATGCATCGTTATACATATATGTATTTGTTTATATACAAGGATGGTGATATCCTTGATGGTGTTGTAACAAGGAGTAGATCTCCTTAAGATTAGGTGTTGTGTCGTGAATGTGTATTTCACCTAAGGTGTGAAAGAACTAGGTGCTTAGCCTATTACCTAATAAAGGGTAGGCGACGTTGTGAAGGATTAGTTCTCCTAAGCTGTGAAAGAACTCGGTGGTTAGCCTAGCACCGTATAAAGGGTAGGCGACGTTGTGTTAGGTTTGGTTCGCCTTGGTGTGAAAGAACTCGATATTTAGCTTTGTACCGGAAAAAGGTTAAGCGATGTTGTGAAGGCTTCTCCGCCATAAGGAGTTGGTGTAGTGTTTACGAACTCTCGAGTAGGTGACTCGGGGAGTGGAGTAGGGCAAGGAAGGTGTCCTTGTAGCCGAACCACTATAAATACTTGTGTCGTGGTGATGTGCTTCTTACTCTTTATCTTTCATTACACGTTTATATATCTATCTATCAACGTCCAACATAAACAATCAAATAGATTGACATAAGTCGATCTAAATATTTAAAAGGAAGTTTTAAATTGGTAAAACTATTCAACCCCCCCTTCTAGTTTTCCACAACTTCTCTACCACCACCATCAACACATATTCCTCCACCTTCACCCTTAGTTGAACCACCTCCAACCTCAATCGTTTGTGGAACATCCACCTTCCTCATCAAATCTTCCACCTCAAACCGCTCTATTCCTACCACCACCATTTCCTATCCATGGCAGTGATTGCTTTCATTGTCAACATGTCGAAGGACTAGTCCATGAAGTACGCGACGAGTTACGTTTCATGTTCTATCACCTTCTCGAACGTTTTGATGAGGTCAACAAATCTACTCGTCCTTAGAACTTAGGAATAAAAGCACAAAGGTGCCCTCTTCTAGTCTTAGGCACAACTTAGAAGTGTTAGAAAATATACTACATGCTTATATCATTCTCTTAGTTTTAGAGATATGTATATCATTTCTCGTGTTTTATTGAATGAAACTACATGTTGTATGCTCAATGTTGCAAAAATCGTGAATCGGTAGTCGGGCGGTCGACCAGCCTGCAGCGAGTAATCGGTCAAGTCGGGATTAATCGGTGATTAATCGGATTGGCATTTCCTGCAATTTATTGGCATTTCTGGAGACCAAACTAAAAATCTTAACCGATTCCAAGCCTTCTATGTTTCCAAACCTCAATAAAAGGCTCCAATTCTGATTATTATGCCCATTGTGTGTTATAAGTCAAATATACGATCCCCAAATTAAATATAATGCCTAAATTATTATTATTTTTAAAATGACCGATTTGCCCGATTCGGCCGATTTTGACCGATTCAGCCGATTAATCGGCCGATTTTTTGACTGCTTTATGTTGATTTTTTTCCTAGGCCGATTTTTCGACCGATTTTCAAAAATCGACAAGGTACTCGGCCGATTAACGATTAATCGGCGATTAATCGGCCGAGTTGACCGATTTTTGCAACATTGTGTATGCTATATAGATATGAGAATATTCTTGGTGCCATAATACATAACTCATTTGGATGTTAAACATCACTTTTTACATTTACATTGCTGTCAAAAGAATGCAGGTACACGGTTCCCTTAATTTTGCCTAGACGGATCCCTCACAGGAAGGATCCGTAGGATCCGTGCAACAGAAACATTATTTATCACTAATATGAATCTCATTTGCAGGAAATTATGCACCATATACTTGTTTTCTAACCTTTGTTTAGTAGATTTTCAAAATACACATGAAGAATTTGACACCCTCAACAAGGGGGAGCTTTTCGTCAAAGCAAAGCATTGCAAAAACACTTGCAATACATTAGGTTTTTCTATACTACTTGACGTCCTCCTCAAAAGGGAGCACTCGTCAAGGGGGAGCATTTCGTCAAAAACGAAACCATTGCAAACATACTTGCAACACACTCGTTTAATCTTCCTAACTACTTGACGCCCTCAACAAAGGGAAGCAACCGTCAAGGGGGAGCTAAGACGAGAGCATTTCTCTCATCTTACTAATTACTTTCTCCTTTTGCTATTTTTCACACGTTTTTCTCAAAACAACGTGTTAGTTTCTTTTCAACGCTCTTTTTGTTTCAACAAAAAAGGGGAGAAGAGAGTAAAAACTCCAATTCAAATTTTTACGAATTTTATTTTTTTTTAAAAATAATCTTATGTTTTGTCATCAACAAAAAGGGGGAGATTGTTAATACAAATAAACCATAAAAACGTTTATTTATATTTTACGATCTTCTAATGTTTTGTCGATAACAAACGTAAAATCATTTTAACGAAATAAATAAAATACGTAAAAGGTTTGGGCCAATAGTTTACTAACACACTTTTACTAAACATATTAAAACCATATCAAAACATGTTTAGTAAATAAGTTATATAAAACCAAAGATATTTTTATAAACACTAAACAAGTAATATTGTTTACATATTATAGAAATGCATATATATAACAACTAGTGTTTACATAATATAAAAATGTACATATATACTTTGTATATATTATAATGGGTAAAGTAATGGGTAAAAACCAAAGTTCATGACCCATGACCCATGATCTATTGACTAGGTACAATGAATGTTGTTGGGTAAAAACCAAAGTCCATAACCCATACCCATGGAGCATGATCCATAACCCATGACCCATTGCATGACATCATGTATGAAGTCATGTTGGGTATTATCCATGACCCAAAGTCCATGACCCATGACCCAAGATCCATAACCCAATGTCTAGGTACATTGCATCTTGTTGGGTATCCATAATCCATTACCTATAACCCATGGTTCATAACCCATAACCTATAACCCGGTTTGAAACTCGAAATCCAAACTAAACTGACCCAGTAGCCGGATCCCTAGGTTTGCAATAGCCGGATTCCTCTAGGGAGGGATCCGTGGGAACCGTGGAACAGTAGACAAGTTTTTGTCTATAAATAGTGATCTATTTCTCTCTTGCTCACTACCACTTCACATATACTTTCTCCAAGTATTCTAACATCTCTAACCTCTGATCCAAAGGATCATTATATGTAGTTTTATGTTTGTGTGATTTTCTAGGTTCCTCTTAAAGGCGAGATCACCACCTCTTGAAGACTTGCAAGCTCAAGGTCATGAGTTGCTAAGCTTCGTCATCATCAAGACCACTCAAGTGTATCTTGTTGATAATTTTTTCCTCCCTCCATAGAAGTGTTGTGTTGAAGGCATTAGTGAAAGGTGCCGAAGGGTCGTGTCGAAGGCATTAGTGAAAGGTGCCAAGGGTGTACATTCGATATGGTGCATCGATGTATAAGCTAGATAGTTTGGGTTAATGGATATTTATATCCTTCTAATGTTGTAACATGAAGTGGGTCTCTTTTGGGATAGTTGTGGTGTAGTGTTGGGTAGTAGTTCCTCCTTTGTAATGGAACTCGGTATCTAGCCTTGTACCGGATAAAGTGTAGGCGACGTTGTGATAGGTTTGGTTCTACCTCGTGGAAGGACTCGATGTCTAGCCTTGTACCAGATAAAGAGTAGGCGACGTTGTGATGGCTTCTCCGCCACATTAAGGAGCTTGTGTTGTGTAGTGCTTCCGAACTCTCGAGTGGGGTAATCGGGGAGTGGAGTAGGGCAAGGAAGGTGTCCTTGTAGCTGAACCACTATAAATACTCGTGTCGTGGTTTTGTGTTTCTTTACTCTTTATCTTTGCATTACTTACTTATATGCTCTTCTATCATTATCCAACACACATATCAAATAGATTGACATAAGTCGATCCAAATAGTTTAAAACAAAGTTTTAATCGGTAAAACTATTCAACCCCCATTCTAGTTTTCCACAATTGGTTATGTAGTTTATTTACATTATGGTTTCATAATAATGGTTCAAGTATCGGCAATTATCTACTTTGTTTTATTTTATTTGTTTATTAAGTATGATTATGATTGTTTATGATCCACATTTAAGTGGATTGCTTGATGTTTATGATCCAAATATGTTTTAGAGTATGATTTAGGTTACAGTAAAAGGTTAACTAAATCACAAATATATTCAAGACATTCTACAAGTCGATAAATGTGCTTTTAAAGTGAAACAAAAACCTTTGGCTGGTGGTAGGTTGGATGGCTAACATGTGTATAAGTTGTGGTTTGTGTGTTCAGTAAGAATTGCTGGAGTAGAAGCAGTGTTTAGGGTATGTGTTGAAGATGAAGAATTGTCAGTGTGACAAGTATTTGGGAAGGGAGTAGGACTGGTGGTGGGTTGGATCGCTATCATGAGTAGAAGTTACGGTCTATTCTGTTCAGTAAGAATTTGTGGAGCAAAACCAGTAACATTTTAGGTGAATTGGTGAATGAATCTTTAACATATGATTTACTTTTTGTTTTGGAGTTTTGAATGAATCTAAACCGAGTTCACCTAACATGTGACAACTCGTAATTTCCTCGATGTGTCATAATCGGAGAAACATCGAATAGAGAGACCGTTTTAATTAATTTGAGATACGAGTCGTATTATATATCATTTTTATTGGAAATAATATTTGAAAAACAATGGCGTAACTCTCGAGTCATGAGTCCTTTATTTGCTAGTAAAAAACGAGCCCCAAACCATATATATATCGAAAGTTTTACAAAGTTTCATCTAGGGTCCCTTTAGAATGTTTCATTTTCGCCCTTGTGCTTTTGAGTGTACAAGTCTAGTCCCTACATGTACTATATATACTCCCACTCCCTCACAATCCCTCATTTTTACCTTCCACTTTCTCTCACTACAACACACACACACACACACAATATTTCTCTCCTTTTTCTCTCTATATTTTCCGGCCACCCAACTAGGGTTCCGGCGCCGTCACAATTTCCGGCCAACTTTCCGGCGACCACCAATAACTACACCACCTATCTCTAATGTTAGATTGGGGTCCTATAATTTCATTTATACATAACACGCGCCTCAAATCTCGAAAATGCGCCCTAGATCTTGATTTCTAGATCCGGACTTTTAAGGTTTTTGATGTTAACATTTGTTGAGGGCTCTAGCTTGGATGGTTACGAGTTGTACTCGTAAAAGATGCCATCACAACTTGTTTTCCTCTCCTTTTCTCACGGTAAAACGCACCCACCTCCAATGTATTTTTATTTTACATTTTATTCGAATACATATTATGGTGTTGAGTTTCGTGGAGATTATAAAACCTAAAAACGATTTTGAGTTAACCCTGTATGGCAAACGAACTGGAAACAATTTTTATAAGTTTTGTGTGGTAAGAACTTTAAAAAGATGTTGTGGTGTTGTGTGTGCATCGAGTCAGTTTATAACCCAAGAGGGTGTCATGGTTGTGCTTGTTGTAGTTAATGAGACACCTCAAGGGGTGTGCTCCATTTTGTGTGGCTTGAACCTTGGTGGGTATATGGTTCTCAGTCAGAAGGAAATAATTTGCTTAGGACATGTGTGCTTGTTCGATCATAAGAAATAACGGGACCCATCTGGGGTGATCGTTTATGTCTTAATTTTGGTTCGCAAATGTTAAAATGTAAAAGTATGGCTTGTATATGTGGGATATAAGTGTGTATTAAAATTTGATTAGTATAAATTGGTTAACTAGGTTGGATTTCAGATTTGTATAAATGTTAGGCGTCGTTTGATTTTGTACCCCGGTCAACAAGTCAAAGTGAGATGTGGAATAATTATATTGAAACTATGTCGGGTCGTGTTGGTCATTTCTAGGTTGGTCACTTGAAGCGTTTATTGACTTGGTAAATTGTGTCGGGTCTCGACGGGTGAAATTAGTTATATGGCATGAGAAAAATTAGTTACGGGTTAAACTCGATAAGACGTGGTAATAATTTATAAGTTATAAATGGTTGTTAAAATGAATTAACGATTACACAAGAAATGGTGATTAGTAAATAACAATGGATAAACTTGTAAAATATATACCTAAAGACTCGAGTGTGTGACGGATCAATTATGTGTATCGATATCGGAATAAAACTATTGTGATATACAATATACGACTTGATCGGATAGTGAGTGAGTTATCTATAAAAGGGGATGATAAACGTTAAGAAATAACTATTTGATTTATAATTAGTAACGGATATTACATATATGTTTAAGATTTAATGCGGTTTATAAACTTGGAACAACTATTGATAACAAGTTATATTGATCAGTATGTCATACCTTATTAAACGTTTTGGTTTAAATGAGTTTAATATAATTGTTTTGCGATAAAACTAAATATTCCATTTTCACATTTAAGCTGATATTGAAGTATATAACTATATATCATTAACGGATATGGTTTAATCTATTATAAACCCTTATTAAATATGATGGTAACTCGTGTTTTACAACACATGTTAGCTTTTAAAAACTTGTTTGGAAGTATCATTTTGATATAATAACTTATTAAAGTCGTAATGGTTTGGGAACGTTGGAATAAACGAACGTGTCATTTATAGAACACTACTTAATATACTTTATATGAAGTACTTTCTTATAAACTTGTATGATTGTGAATAATGATTGAGAAACCTTTACTGATTTAGCGATAAATGGAAACTTAACTTTCATGATAAACATGTACATCTAGGATTATGGGAAAATTATCAAAGGTTAACCTATTTATGTGTCATAAATAGGCGTTGTCATTTCCTAGTCTTTGACTATCTTGAGTATTGTCAGTATTTCTTGACCTTATCGATGTCTTTTCCTTTTTGGCGTGCGTTCTAGTAGTATGTCTCGACTATGTCGACGTCTTTTCGTCTTTCGCGTGAGTTGTACGTCGCGTCTATGTTTATCATTTGAGCGGTATTTTAAGAATAATCGTATACGCATTAGGTTGCGTCACTTCTATTCTATTGTACTTGTGGTACATTCTTCTAGATGCCATGAAGATTAGCTTTAGATGCCAGTCGTATCAATAGTGAATAGTGCATTGCTGTGGCTAAGGTGAGTTTCATAGCCCCTCTTTTCAAATGTTTTCATAACTATTTTGGGGGAGAATACATGCTGCTTTTAACAAACTATAACTGGATATGTGAAGATTGTTTGGAATGACTGTTGTTTGGTATATTTGATTTGGTGATTGAACGTTTTACGTGTTTATGTGAATGCAAACTATTTCTTGGACCTGCCACTACTTTTTCTGAACTACTAATGTGTTGACTAGGAAAGGCTAGACGTGCGACAGTTGTCGACTTAGACTAGGGTAGCATTCCTATGCTATAACGTGATGCCTAGCTAAGTGTAACCGACCTAGACCAGGGGGTAGCATTGCTCTAAGCTTTGCTATAACGTGGTGCCTGGCTAGAGTCGCTTGGGGCCCCTGTTGAGATCTCGATTGTGTTGTGGATTATGGATTGGATTGATTGTTGAATGGGATGTGTATTATATGTATGTCTTAGTCGCACATAGCAATTAAACTCTATCAGGTCCACTACTACTTTTGTAGCTAAACTCTATGAACTCACCAGCGTAAGCTGACCTTTTAGCATGTGTTCTCAGGTTTAAGGCGATAGCTCACTATTGAAAGACGCTTGGCAAGGGGCATGGTCATAGGCGACTCTGATGAATAAACGGGACCGCTTTAATTAAATTTTGGGCCTATTTCCGCACTAATTTCATTAATGTAAACTTATAGTTTTCAATTAATCTTATTCTAAATAAATGGGACAAAAACCATTTTTGTACCTTATGTTCTGATACCAAAAATGTAGCACCCAAAGGCTCGTATGCTTCCGCTAGACCGTATTTTTGGGGTGTTACATATTGGTATCAGAGCCAAGGTTATAGAGAACTGGGTATATTTTCAAAACCTAGACTATAACCACTTTTTTAAAAACTTAGCCCTATGACCGCCACGTGCCTGCCTGCCAAGCTGAAGCCTCGCGTATGACTTGTTTAAGGATATAGATTATTGAGAACAAATTAGACGAGTTGATTGATGAGATGTTTATGTCTTATTTGATGAATTGTTTGATGGGATACTTGTCGGATGTATATCCTGTTTGTAGACGATTTAAGTCTGCCTATCTTAGTAGCTCACTATAAGCATTCCACATGCTTATACACACATAGTAAGCATGTCCTCATGCTTACGTATACCCCATAAACATTTCCATATGCTTATGCACGCCCTATAAGCATGTCCTCATGCTTATACATGCACAGAAAGCATGTCCTCATGTTTTCGCACGCACTATACCTTTTACTGAGTGTGGAGTCCCAAACCTTATATCTATAACACTTAGCTTGTGTTAAGTAGTTACCTTGGATAGTTCCAAAACAACGAAGAGAAAACTTTGTAAGATACACACGAATACGTGGAATCTGTTGGAATATACTTAGAAGATGAAAGTAAACAAACGAACCCAAACTGTGATAAACAATACTTCAACATTACTAATAATACAGATACTCTCAAAGTATCAGGGTTACGCAATTTACTTGCGTAATCTCACCACTCGATTTAGAACTTGCACATTAGTAGTGGTCGTGGGAATGATTTGGGAATGTAGAGGAAATGGTGCTATTATAACTAAGTCAGGGAGTCACGAACGAGACTTTTTGTCTCGTGAATGTGAGTTCCATAGTTAAGTTTTGATGAACACGAGTCTAAAACACGTTAAAACTAATAAAACATGTAAACTGGTGTGATGGTATCGTGTGTTGTGTCATGTTCACGTGTTTTTGCATTTTATCATGTTTATGTGATCTTGGTCATAACTAGATGATGGGTTATAATGGTTTTGATGATGTTGAAGGGTGTATAGTCTCGTGTCATAAATTTTGGGTTGAGACTTTCGTAAACCGTTGTTTTGTTCTTAAGTATTGTCAAACAAGTGGTAATCGGTTTTGATTATTAATAATAAATTCATGTCTCCTAGTGTTATAATAATACGTGAAACCAGTAAGTATTTTCAGATAATAAATTGGACTAACGTGCGATTATTTCGTTAACGGTGAATCATTGGTATGAATCAGATTTTTGAAATCGGACGACATTTTAATTAACAGCCTTGATTGGATAACAAATTAATTGTGGTGTTTTGGGTAATTGGTAAGTAATCAACAAACATTAGATTTGATACTCGCTAACCGGTTATGTTTTGGAAATTGAAAGAGTCAATTGGAAGTGTTTAGTGGTGTTGGGTATGTTTGGTTGTCTGTTTAGATGGCGAAATTGGTATGAGATTGTTTGGAGGAGTGATTGGAGTTGTGAAATTGTTTATTTTGGATTTAATGATATATATGTCAACTTTGCGCTACGTCGGTGTTATCGTGACTTTCTAGTCTCGGCTGACCCCGACAACGCCATAACATGGTCTTTAGTATTTAATGGGCAACATGATGTGTAAAAGCCGAGAGTCATGACTCGAACTTGAGAACTCGAAACGAATAATGACTCGAAACTTATATTGAAGCTTGACGTAATATATATATATATAAAAACTAGTAAATAATACTAGAAGAACATAGATGATAAATGGTTTTGTACTAAACATTCGATAACAAGGCCCGCCTTGTTATTCGACATTTTAAAAAAGGAATCAACGTTTAAAAATAGAAATGTTTTGTAATAAATTAGCCATTAAATGTTTCGAGGGCACGTTTATCAAAAGGTGTCATTTATGAGTATTTAATATCATTTATGTGTTGTGCGTGGGTTACGGATGACCTAACATTAATAGCGTCGATCCGCGTGGATAACGAACTTATTGGGTTGACGAACCTAATAAGCGCCCGCTATGTACGTAGGATAACATTATTAATGGGTGAATTATCCTTATGACTCGTTAGGATGTGACTGGTTTTGGATAATAAGCGACATGAATAAATGGTTGAGTTTATCGAGTTGACGAATTCGATAAGATCTAACTATTTATTCCGAAACTTATTAAACTATAAAGTTTATCGTTTAGACGTCTCATTGTGTCGTTATGAGTTGCATTGTGGTTATTTGAGTGCATTCATGGTGTCTTGTCGAGTCGATACCACACACACACAATGATACCTAACGCTAGTAACAAAATGGTTCAACGAGATATTTTTGAGATAAGAAAATGAATACATGTTGGGCAGATAACATTAAAGTTGGGAATATATATCAAGAATTGGTTATAATAATTGGTTGTGCCTTGCTTTATGAAAATTCATGGAACCTCGAATGAATATAGACTGATCACCTATATTCAGCCAGAGACAGCAGGACATGGACTGATCACCTATGTCCGTCTCAGAGGTAAATTTTGCAAATACTGGGAGTAGTTATAACAGAATTATGTTCGGGTTTGAGATTGGTTTTAAGAACGATGAACTTTAGGTGGACTCGCACACTCACACTCACCTAACATCACGAAAGCCAGCACTCACACACGACACACTGGCATCGCAACACCTCACGAATCGTAACGCTTTTGGCATCGCTATACGTCTCCGTTTATGTGAAATTCTTGTTTGTAACAGTTGAGCGTAGTTCGCCATAAGTCGGGTGAGACCCGATTGGCACCGTTTACATCCGAGTTACTTATTGACATAAGCCTCGTCGATCTCTCTAGAGCGTTTGGAATTATTTTGGGCTATTTTCGGATTTGGTCTTGACTATTTTGGATTGGTTTTGATCTTGGTCTTTGGGTTTTTGAGTTTGTGATTTTGACCTCGTTCCGATTTTTAACTCATCATTTGACTTTGAATCATCATTTGGCCTCGAATTATTATTCGGCTCCGTTTCGTTGATAACCTTGTTAAAATCATCATTCGACCTCGAATCGGTATTCTATTTCGAAACGTCATTCGGTCGCATTGCGATAGTAACCGTATTGGAATCATTATTCCGCCGCACCTCGTTAGTAATCTTTTTGGAATTATCATTCCACATCGTTTCGCTAGTAATCCCGTGGGATTTGTCATCTAGCCTCGTTTCGTTGGTATTATACTACCGACACTTCTAACTCAAGCCTAGTCTTGAACCGATTGTTGTGAAAACTTCCAAAACCTTGCCATTAACTCGATGTTGATTTAAGCGGCATCATCTAGTCGACGTTGCTCATTTCCTAAAACCAATAATGTTGTGGTCGACGTTTCTTCGCCAACAGCTTCAGTTAAGGTAGTACCTTACGTGCTGTTGATGTCGTACCTTATCCTCTATCTAGGTACCCCTAACGATAACGATCTAACGACTTGTTTAGTGAAGTTGTTCACCGAGGTTATCCTTAGAGATTGTTCCGTCAATGTTGCTCTAGCAACATTGAACTCTCAACATTGTTTTATCAACAATAGTCTGATATATCATACCGCCGATTGCAGTACTACCTACCCTGTCCTATCAATGTCATACTTTACACTCCATCGTTGCGAAATTCTTTGGTAAACCACCTTAGAGCCGTCAACCTTCACTCGTATTTAGAAGTTGAATTGATATTGATCGATAGTCGAACCTCTTTTGGAGATTATGATTTTGGAGTTGAACGTTGAAACCTTCTGCGTTAAGTGTTAAGTGCACCAATGAGTCAATCGACTGATTGCGGTTAGTGATAAATGCTCCCTTTAGGAGTCTTACTTTCCACCTCTAACCTAAGTATCGTGCTAGGTCAGCCGACTGATTGCTAGTGGCAATCAACCATTTCCATCAGAGACATACTCTGAACTTCCTAGACTTTCCATCCAGTAGAGATTACATGCTCAACAGAAAACTTGAAATCCTAAGGAGTAACCTGAACAGCGTTCCTTGGGAAAACCACCTAATGTTTCTCTCATCCTTCGAGAACCACCTGCTATCCTTTCGGTCCTCTTAACCAAACGATATGCTACACCGTAGACGAAACCTTGGAAGTGGAATTCCGCACCCTTACTTGAGTAGTTATCGGTAGTCCTACCTAACCTGTTCACCTCCCGCTATTCAACAAATAGGAAGTATGGACGACCTTGCTCGTCTCCCCTCATATAGTTTTTGCAGTTCTATAGAATCCCTCAATCTTATTTTAAGGAGGTGAAAGTGTACTCCTCTCCTTCCGGTAAAGTGACTTGCTCCGATGTGCCAGTCCTCACTTTTGATAACTCCTTACCTTCTTTCCACTATGGAACTCCGATTGAAAAGGGAATCCCCTGGTCTGTTTTCTCTATCCGAGATTCATTTGATTCTTTCTTAACCATCAACTCCCTCCGATACTCTTTAAGGAAGAAGTGCGATCGGAAAACCTGAGTTACACAAATAGACATCTCCACACTTAAAGGAAACCGTGTGCTTTAGGAAATGCTGATTTCTATCCTTTCCGGACTGTGGCAATAACTACACACCCATTTTCATCTATCACTTCCTAGAGCCAAGAGAACAGATCTGGATATGCTTACAGTGTATCATCTCCAGACTAATGGCTGAAGTAAAGAAACCATTCGAACCTTTGTAGAACACATCGCGTGTCTATCAAGTTTGGCAGCGGTTGGGATAGATACCTCTCGTTGGCCAAACTATCTTATAGGCATCTTTCGAGTCTGACAATGGTTGGGACAGACACCTTCCATTGGCTAACTTCTTCTATAACCATACACATCGCTTTAGTACCTCAAAGGCACTGTAAGAGATCCTCTATGATCGTAAGTGCCGATCTCGATTGTTGGGTACAAATGGAGATACCCAACCGACCAACCCTGAACCTATTTAAGAAAAACTACCAAGGAAAACGTTTTGAGCTGAGATGGATATGAAAGATGCTCGCAAACCATTAGGAAACATAGAAAATGTAAATCTCTTGAACCCTCCGAGATAACCTAGAATTAAGCGTACGGATCCACAATTGTGCGAAGCGAATAGTAAACGTGAAAAAATAATCCCCGCTATATCAATCCTTCTGAAAATCCCTGCTAGATTGAGACCTGTAGCTCATAGCCTTGAGCTACCATTAAGACTCAGTAGAGTTCTCAACATTTCGTACGTAATAGGAAGAAAAGACTCGCCGGTAAGGTAATTGTTATCCCTCGGGGAAATCCTAATCTTTGAACGTTTAAAGCCTTGTTGACCTATCGAAATCGTAGACTATGAAGTCGAGCGACTTTAGTAAAGTCGCATCTCTGTCTTCGGAGCTCCTAGAAACTCGCAGTAAGATTCGGATTCATGTGGGGAAACGTGAAGATGAGTCCTCGAGCATATGCACTCGCCTCTTTTGAACCTCAACGAGTAACTTGAATTGAATCGCGAGGACGCGATTCCTTTTAAGGAGGTGAGGCTGTGACAACTCGTAATTTCCTCGATGCGTCATAATCGGAGAAACATTGATTAGAGCGATCGTTTTAATTAATTTGAGATACGAGTCATATTATATATCATTTGTATTGGAAATAATATTTTAAAAACAATGGCGTAACTCTCGAGTCACGAGTCCTTCGTTTGCTAGTCAAAACAAGCCCCAAACCATATATATATCAAAAGTTTTACAAAGTTTCATCTAGGGTCCCTTTAGAATGTTTCATTTTTGCCCTTGTGCTTTTGAGTGTACAAGTATAGTCCCTACAGGTACTATATATACTCCCAATCCCTCACAATCCCTCATTTTTACCTTCCACTTTCTCTCACTACAACACACACACACACACACACACAATATTTCTCTCCTTTCTCTCTTTATATTTTCCGGCCACCCAATTAGGGTTCTGGCGCCGTCACAATTTCCGGCCAACTTTCCGGCGACCACCAATAACTACACCACCTATCTCTAATGTTAGATCGGGGTCCTATAATTTCATTTATACATAACACGCGCCTCAAATCTCGAAAACGCGCCCTAGATCTTGATTTCTAGATCCGGACTTTTAAGGTTTTTGATGTTAACATTTGTTGAGGGCTCTAGCTTGGATGGTTACGAGTTGTACTCGTAAAAGACGCCATCACAACTCATTTTCCTCTCCTTTTCTCACGGTAAAACGAACCCACCTCCAATGTATTTTTATTTTATCTTTTAATTCGAATACATATTATGGTGTTGAGTTTCGTGGAGATTATAAAACCTAAAAACATTTTTGAGTTAACCTTGTATGGCAAACGAATTGGAAATAATTTTTATAAGTTTTGTGTGGTAAGAACTTTAAAAAGATGTTGTGGTGTTGTGTGTGCATCGAGTCAGTTTATAACCCAAGAGGGTGTCATGGTTGTGCTTGTTGCAGTTAACGAGACACCTCAAGGGGTGTGCTCCATTTTGTGTGGCTTGAACCTTGGTGGGTATATGGTTCTCAGTCACAAGGAAATAATTTACTTAGGACATGTGTGCTTGTTCAATCATGGGAAGTAACGGGACCCATCTGGGGTGCTCGTTTATGTCTTAATTTTGGTTCGCAAATGTTAAAACGTAAAAGTATGGCTTGTATATGTGGGATATAAGTGTGTATTAAAATTTGATTAGTATAAATTGGTTAACTAGGTTGGATTTCAGATTTGTATAAATGTTAGGCGTCGTTTGATTTTGTACCCCGGTCAACAAGTCAAAGTGAGATGTGGAATAATTATATTGAAACTATGTCGGGTCTTGTTGGTCATTTCTAGGTTGGTCACTTGAAGCGCTTATTGACTTGGTAAATTGTGTCGGGTCTCGACGGGTGAAATTAGTTATATGGCATGAGAAAAATTAGTTACGGGTTAAACTCGGTAAGACGTGGTAATAATTTATAAGTTATAAATGGTTGTTAAAATGAATTAACAATTACACAAGAAATGGTGATTAGTAAATAACAATGGATAAACTTGTAAAATATATACCTAACGACTCGAGTGTGTGACGGATCAATTATGTGTATCGATACCGGAATAAAACTATTGTGATATACAATATATGACTTGATCGGATAGTGAGTGAGTTATCTATAAAACGGGATGATAAACGTTAAGAAATAACTACTTGATTTATAATTAGTAACGGATATTACATATATGTTTAAGATTTAATACGGTTTATAAACTTGGAACAACTATTGATAACAAGTTATATTGATTAGTATGTCATACCTTATTAAACGTTTTGGTTTAAATGAGTTTAATATAATTGTTTTGCGATAAAACTAAATATTCCTTTTTCACATTTAAGCTGATATTGAATTATATAACTATATATCATTAATGGATATGGTTTAATCTATTATAAACCCTTATTAAATATGATGATAACTCGTGTTTTACAACACATGATAGCTTTTATAAACTTGTTTGGAAGTATCATTTTGATATAATAACTTATTAAAGCCGTAATGGTTTGGGAACGTTGGAATAAACGAACGTGTCATTTATAGAACACTACTTAATATACTTTATATGAAGTACTTTCTTATAAACTTGTATGATTGTGAATAATGATTGAGAAACCTTTACTGATTTAGCGATAAATGGAAACTTAACTTTCATGATAAACATGTACATCTAGGATTATGGGAAAATTATCAAAGGTTAACCTATTTATGTGTCATAAATAGTCGTTGTCATTTCCTAGTCTTTGACTATCTTGAGTATTGTCAGTATTTCTTGACCTTATCGATGTCTTTTCCTTTTTGGCGTGCGTTCTAGTAGTATGTCTCGAATATGTCGACGTCTTTTCGTCTTTCATGTGAGTTGTACGTCGCGTCTATGTTTCTTACCACCACACGAAACGTTAAAACTAAACTTTTGGAGATACTAATTATAAACATTTGAGAACGATAACGGACTTTTGAAAGTAATAACATGAATAATCCACGAAAACTTTGACACATTACTTTTATTGACTTCTTTATCATTTGAGCGGTATTTTAAGAATAATCGTATACGCATTAGGTTGTGTCACTTCTATTCTATTGTACTTGTCGTCCATTCTTCTGGATGCCATGGAGATTAGATTTAGATGCCAGTCGTGTCAATAGTGAATAGTGCATTGCTGTGGCTAAGGTGAGTTTCATAGCCCCTCTATTCAAATGTTTTCATAACTATTTTGGGGGAGAATACATGCTGCTTTTAACAAACTATAACTGGATATGTGAAGATTGTTTGGAATGACTGTTGTTTGGTATATTTGATTTGGTGATTGAACGTTTTACGTGTTTATGTGAATGTAAACTATTTCTTGGACCTGCCACTACTTTTTTTGAACTGCTAATGTGTTGACTAGGAAAGGCTAGACGTACGACAGTTGTCGACTTAGACTAGGGTAGCATTCCTATGCTATAACGTGATGCCTAGCTAAGTGTAACCAACCTAGACCAGGGTAGCATTGCTCTAAGCTTTGCTATAACGTGGTGCCTGCCTAGAGTCGCTTGGGGCCCCTGTTGAGATCTCGATTGTGTTGTGGATTATGGATTGGATTGATTGTTGAATGGGATGTGTATTTTATGTCTGCCTTAGTCGCACATAGCAATTAAACGCTATCAGGTCCACTGCTTCTTTTGTAGCTAAACTCTATGAACTCACCAGCGTAAGCTGACCTTTTAGCATGTGTTCTCAGGTTTAAGGCGATAGCTCACTATTGAAAGACGCTTGGCAAGGAGCATGGTCATAGACGACTCTGATGAATAAACGGGACCGCTTTAATTAACTTTTGGGCCTATTTCCGCACTACTTTCATTTATGTAAACTTATAGTTTTCAATTAATGAATCTTATTCTAAATAAATGGGACAAAAACCATTATTTGTACCTTATGTTGTGATGCCAAAAATGCAGCACCCAAAGGCTCGTATGCTTCCGCTATACCGTATTTTCGGGGTGTTACATAACATTCTATTCAACTCATGAAGGGCAAACGTAATTAATTAGATCTACGTAATCCACCTAAGCAAACTTGTATACTCTGTCTGGGGGATTAGAAAACTCAGATGAGTGGTGGATTTTCAAAGTGAAGAGGGTTTTATAGTTATCTGGGAATAAAAAACAAATAATCAAAATAAGGAAATTCAGAAAGTAAGACTAATAAGTCCAAAATCAACGACAATAAATTTATAAACATAAACAACATGCAACGCACAACCAAATTGAAGAAAAAATATCATAAAAATCAAAGGGTTACAAATCCTACTGTAAAGAAACCCAATATCATCAATGAGGTTATTGTAAGCTCGTATTTGCCAAGAAGGAAGCAGAATCATGTAGGATTTAATCGCTTCAAGAAATTTGATTAGAAACTATAAGGATGTAAAATGCAATTGTACGGGTGTTCTTGTGGTTCAAATAAAAGGGTTTTTGGGGATTGTAATTGGGGCGAGTCGAAGTGGGTGGGATATAAAGGCGGGAAAAGTGAATTGACTAAAATACATTGACATGGTCCTCAAACTAACGGAAGAAAATAACGCTAGTTAGGCCGATGGACACATATTGCATGGAAACATCCACAATAAGGACATTTTTTGCAGTTTTATCTTTTCGGTGGCTAAATTTGCAATTTTGACTATGTTCAGGGACATTTTTTGCAGTTTACCCAAAAAAATGTTATGCATTTTTCTTTCTTAAAATAGGAAATGCAAATTTTCTATTTTGTACAGAATTTAATGGGAAACATTTGATTTAAACGTAATCTTTATTTTTCTTGTTTTGTACAAAACATTTTGTGGAAAACAAAGATGTTTTCTTTTAACCAAATGCACTCTTAGTATTTCATCAATTTGGCATCATAATAAAAGTGTTGTTAGAGACGAACCGGATAGGGTTTATATTAGCCACTACATTAGCTATGTGTTGAGCTTCTAAGTGACATTGTTAATAGGTTTTGCAATTAGCTAGATTGGGTGAATCATGTTAACTATTTATAGATCTTACAAGCCTTTTTCTTTAATAGTTTTTACAGTTAGTTCTTTTAAGCCAGTTTTTATGAGGATGATCCATCACCTATATCACCCTGTCATGCATGAGCCCTATAAGGCCTCACCTCTATCTCTTTATATCTTTTTTGCACATAATGGTGACCGCCGTCACCTTTTTTTATTTTTTTTATTTTTATTTTTAGTTTTTGAGTGTGTGTGAGGTATTTTGTGAGGTGTGTGTGTCTAAAGTGGGTATTTTTAATAGTGGTGACCATCAAAGGTAAAAAATGATGATCATGATGATGTGCTGAATTTTGATGCGACATTGACGTGGAGATGATGATAGTGATGATCATAAAACTTAGTCTGACATTAGTTGAAAATTAAGAAACAAATAACTTAAATTATCAAATACAACACCAAACAACTTTAGAGGTAAAAAAACGATTATGGTGTCAAATTTGAATCATGGGTAAAATAAACTATTAAGTGCAAAGGAAATTGATTTGCACATTTTGAGGATTGATTGAGACACTTTATATGTGTAAATACTTGTATAATATTAAACATTATGCTTCAATTGCTGATATCCTAACTTAAAACACGAGACACCACATTTAATAGTACATATCTGAGAAGGTATGCATATGTCACCTATAGTTACGGATACCTAACGTCTTTGTCTTCAGATAATGCAGCGTGGTGCGTGAAAATGTTACAGTATGTGGTAAGTTTGATTGTGTACATGTATAGTGAATGCTTACAACAAACTTTTATACAGGGGAGTAATATACGTTTACTTTAGATTTAGAACTTTATAACTCAATGCACGTGCACGAGACATAATTGTTTTCAAGTATATTTTGGATGTATATCATGATATTTTACCTAATTATGTAATACATCATCAATTCCTTTCGGCTTTCATTTTGCCATCTTACCCTTTCGGGTAAATACAGCACTGTTTTATTTTTCATCGATCAGTCTTTGTCTCTTTGATACACGTTCATCTTTTGTGGTCCATATGAGTACCTCCTTGCGTTTTAAAAACACCAAATGTGACCTCCTTGCGGTTTTGTAAATTCAACTTTCATCGATCAGTCTTTGTCTCTTTGATACTTGCGTTTTAACAAAAAACTACATGTAAATCATCGTATAATATAAGTATATTGCACAAATTGTTCTTGTAGTTTGACCAATTTGCGTGTGTAGTTCTTACAATTTCGAAAGTGCGGTCGAAGTCTATATGTGTTACTTTAGCCTGCAATTATCGTCTATGACATATAAGAGCATATGCAACTGTAAAAGTGCGTTCGGTTCCTCTATGGACGATAATTGCACGCCAAATTTCTCACATGGACTATAAATGCAGACGCAGTCTTAGTGGGTTACTTTGGTTTACTTTCAAAGTTCTAGAGACCACATTTGCAACTTGACACATACACGTTTTATGCAATTTTTACTCATATACTGTAGTATTTACATCACCTGCTCACAATGTTGTACACATTTTAACATGATATAGCTAGCTTATATATGCATTATTAAGAAAAAGAATCCAATATACAAGAAACCACTCACGGGGTCTAAGGAGACACACTCACACATATACACTGTTTGATGGGATATTCCACAAAACAAGCAAACTTCAAGTTCATGTGATTGATCAATTTTTTTCACTACTATACCAAAACCCCATAAAAACACACACACAAAGACACAAACACTCACTCTCTTCCCATAATGCTCATTCTCCTGTTCCTCCTCCTAACATGCACCTTTCATCATGTCACCACCACCAACCACAACCAAGCCCAAGCTCATTTACAACCAAAAAACACCATGGATCCATTTGAGTTACAAACCCTCTACACCATCATGGAAACACTTTCTTCTGACCAAAAATGGAGGACCACTTATCCAAGCCCATGTACACCTTCCACTTCTTGGGTTGGTATTGAATGCAAACAAGGTGTAAAAGACTCGCACTTTCATGTCACAAGACTTGATTTTGGCACCCCACCAAACCCAATTTGCAAAAAAACAGCCACTTTCCCTTCGCAAATTTTCCAACTTCCATACCTTCAATCCATCTTCTTTTTTCAATGTTTCACCAAAACTAAAACAACAATTTCCATTCCAAAAAACCCTAACCAACCTTCTTCTTTGCAACAACTAAGCCTTAGATCAAACCCTAATCTTGTTGGCACTATACCTTCACAACTATTCATACATTTATCATCACTTCAAATCTTTACATTATCTCAAAGCAAAATCTCAGGCAAGATCCCAACAGAGATCTTTAAGATGACAACACTTGTTCATCTTGATTTAAGCTACAACCATCTTAGTGGAACCATACCTAATGAAATATCCAACCTAAAGAACCTAGTGGGACTTGATCTAAGCTATAACACACTCATGGGGTCCATTCCAAACACAATTGGCCAACTTGGTATGCTTCAAAAACTAGACTTGAGCTCAAACTCACTCACAGGAAGCGTCCCAAGCAGCATTGTGAAACTTGGTTCTTTAGTGTTCTTAGCACTAAGTAACAATAACCTCCATGGGAAACTGCCACGTGGGTTTGAAAATTTAAAGGGTCTAGAGTCTTTAATCATGGAAAGCAACCCGATGTCGATTGATCTTCCAATCGAGTTCGGGTTGCTTCCAAAGTTACAAGAACTTCGTCTTGGTAACTCCGAATACTCAGGAGAAATTCCATCCACTTTTTCAAAGTTGCTAAATTTAACCACATTGTCTTTACAAAACAATAGGTTAACAGGAAGTATACCTATGGGCTTTGTGAATCTTTCACATATATATCATTTGAATTTGAGTAGAAACTTTTTGAGTGGTGAGATACCTTTTGATACAAGTTTCTTGAAAAGATTGGGTAAGAATATGGATTTAAGTGAGAATAAAGAGCTGTGTTTGGATCCAATGGAATCATATGAAAGTGAAAAGCTTGGTGTTGATGTGTGTAATGGAAGGAGTACACGTGTGGGTAATAATTCTAGTTCTAGGGTGACGCCATTGAAGAATAAAAGTGCTCAAGTTCGAGTAGATGTGGTGAGTAGGTTTTGTCTATTCTTTCTAATTTTAATTTGTTTGTATGTATTATAATTTATTTGAGCATTATTGATTTATGTTAATTAATTTGTTAAGCCATTTTTATGCATCATTTGTTACAAGTTTTGTTGTGATTAAGTTTTATGTTCAGTTGTCACGTCAAGTCAACAATATTGTGCTAAAATTGATTTTTCTATGTGTTTATTTTACTTTACTTAAATCAACCTTTACAAGTAAAATGGTAGTATTCTTTTGTTTTGATAATGACAAAAATGTTTTTTTTGTTAGAAATATACTATAATCATAACAAGTATATTGTTAATATGTAATCACATAAAGCATGCAACAGAAAACTTAAACAAATATTAATAATTAATTAATTTAAAATTAAATCGTAAACGTATCTTTTAGCAATCCAAGCAAAACAAATCACCAAAATCACAAACCCTAATTAGGGTTTATTAATAGTCGATTAGGGCAAAATTAAATCCAAAGTGGGATTTAAATCTATAAGCTTGTACACACGTATTGATAGCGATTTGATTAAAATGTTAATTTCTTGAATCACAATAACAAACCAAACACTTTGATTGAGCAAGACAAAATCATATCACTAGGGTTTAGGGTTATACGACCGGCCAAGCACAAGAGGGAGGAGAAGAGAGAAGTTAGGCTTGCTAATGAAAATCAAGAGTAACCTATAATGAACACATGCCATTGTATTTATACTAGATAAATTCTAGAACCTTCTCATAGCTTATTTTCATCTCTAGTCCTTCCATCTTTTATTTAACGACCGTTAGTCACTTCCGTTAAGTACTTAACGTTCGTTAGTCGTTTATTGTGAATTAATAATTAAAACATAACTATCAGGTTCATATTTATTGTAAATTAATAGTGATATCGTCGAGGTTCATTGGCGAATGTAATTGCGGCAGAATTGTCACAATACATATTTATAGGTAAATCAATTGAAGGAGTAACTCCGAGCCCTCAAAATGAATTTCCTAATCCAAATAGCTTTCATCGCAGCTTCTGAAGCAGCTACGTACTCAGCTTTTTTTTGCAGACATAGCAATTGTACTATGCTTCTTGCTCTTCCAGCCTACTGCTCCTCCATTGACTACAAACACATATCCTGTCTGAGACTTCGTATCATATTTATCAGTTTGCCAAGACGCATCACAGAAACCTGTAACATCAAGCTCTGCCTCTGGATTTTCACCATACAAACGAAACATATCTCGAGTAGCCCTTAAGTACTTGAGAATGTTTTTAACAACATGCAAGTGAAGATCACCTGGGTTCTGTTGATATCGACTGGTTGATATTATGTGCAAACGCCACATCTGGCCTTGTGCATCTCACTGCATACATGATAGATCCTGCAGCCGAAGCATAAGGAACTCTGATCATGCGTGTTACTTCAATAGGTGTTGAAGCACATAGTTTACTACTTAAGCCATGATCTACTTACATTGGAAGATATCTCTTTTTGGAATTCTATATCCTGAATCTCTTTAAGATTTTTTCAATGTAAGCACTTTAACTTAATACAATCAACCGCCTAGAACTGTCTCTGTAGATCTTGATTCCAAGGATGTACGCTGCTTCTCCTAAATTCTTCATAGAAAAACATCTTTCAAGATAGGACTTAACCTCTTTTAAACTTGGAATATGGTTTCCCCTGATCAACATGTCAACGACATACAGGATAAGAAAAGTAACATTACTCCTACTATCCTTATGGTATACACATGGCTCATCGAGATTCTGAGTGAAACCAAACTTCTTTATTTCCTCGTCAATTCTCTTATTCTATTGCCTTGATGCTTGATTTAATCCATAAATTGATCTTTGAAGCTTGCATACTCGCTTTGGAAATTATGGATTCACAAACCCCTCAGGCTGCGCCATATAGATATCCTCATATAGGCGACCATTTAAGAAGGTGGTTTTGACGTTCATATGCCAAATCTCATAGTCATAGCATGCTGCTATAGCTATGAGAATTCTAATAGCTCTAATGTCTGCTACTGTAGAGAAAATGTCTCCTCATAGTCAATCTCATGGGTTTGAGTAAAGCCTTTAGCTTGGAGACGAGCCATATAGGTGTGTACCTTACCATCCATGTCAATTTTATTCTTGAAGAACCACTTGCTTCTAATGACTCTAGCGTTAGGAGGAAGGTCTACTTCAATCCAGACTTCATTATCTTTCATGGATTGCATCTTTTCATTCATTGCAGCTTTCCATTTATCCTTTTCAAGATCAGCCATGGCAGCTTTATAGTTAGCATGTTCTCCAAGATCCCCTAAACTATATTCCTCAACCTCTACATTAAGACATAGACGTTCAGGAGCACGTATTGTCCTTTCAGACCTACGAATGGGAGTCACTTCAGGTGGAGGTGCAAGACTCTCAGGATCCACTTGAAGTTAGCTAGTGTTTTCAGAAGGTGATGTATCTTCTTGATCATCTTCCATTTCATAAACTCTCCAACTGAATTCTTGAGATATGATATTCCTTTCAAGAAAATCTCCATACCTATCCACAATTACTTTGTTTTCAAGTGTGAAGTCAAAATAGTAACCCATCATTTCCTTTAGGTATTCTATGAAGATACACTTAACAGATCTTTGTTTGAGTTTATCAGTTGAGTCACGTTCAACAAATGCCTCACAACCCCAGACTTTTAAGTAAGACAAGTTGGGAGCTTTTCCATACCATAACTCATATGGATTCTTATCAACCTTCTTAGTTGGAACCATATTTAAAATGCGAACACCAGTTTCCAAAGCATAATCCCAAAAGGACAAGGAAAGAGTTGTACGATTAAACATTGATCGTACCATATCTAGAAATGTACAATTTCTTCTCTCAGATACACCATTTTGTTGTGGTATATATGGAGATGTGGGCTGCTGGACAATATCACACTCTTTAAGGTAATCTTTAGACTCTTGGCTAATGTATCCACCACCTTTATCGGATCGAAGAGCTTTAATCTTATGTCCTAGTTGCATGTCTACTTCATTCTTGAAAACCTTAAATGTTTCAAACACTTCATATTTATGTTTAAGTAAATAAACATAACCATAACGACTGAAATCATCTATGAAGGTTAAGAAGTAGCTAGCACCTTTCTTTCACACATATCTAAGTGGTCCACATACGTTTGTATATATCAATCCAAGTAGATCTGAAGACCTTTCCGTTTGATGCGAAAAAGGTTTCCTTGTCATCTTTTCACATATACAAGATTCGCACTTATCAAATGATTCCTCATTGATCTACTGCAAAAGCCCATAGTGTTGCAGCTTTTTCATGCGTTTCTTGCTTATGTGAGCAAGTTGACAATGCCAAGGATAGGTAGAATCCATGTCAGACTTGATTATCTTATTATTGATACTAAAAACATAATTACTAGTATCATTCACAATACCGAGCATATCATTCTCAAACACATTATTTACAAGAGTTGCATTAAAGTAAAAAAAAATATTTAAAGAAACTGAAATACTAGTAAACGTATGAACAAAACTAATATCTTTTAGCAAGGAAACTGAAACAACACCTCTAATTATAGAAGGTGCGTAATGACAATTGTTTAAAACTAGTACTAAGCCCAAAGGGAAAAACTAAATCAAACGTTCTTATGGCTTCAACAGCTACTCGTACTCCATTTCCTACGAATAGGTATTGCTCCCCATGGACCAACTTCCTTGGTCCTATAAGTCCCTGTAGTGTATTGCAAATATGAATACCACATCAAGTGTCATACACCCAGGAAATTATTTTATGAAGAAAAGTAAATAATTCTATTACGAAGATACCTGAAGTGATGGCAACATGTCCAACATTCTTGCTCTTCTTTTCTCACAACTCTGAAAGGTAGAGTGGACATTTCCTCTTCCAGTGTCCTACCTCGGTGCAGTGGTGGCTAGCCATCTCCTTTCCATGATGATCTTTCTTCTTGGGAGGATTCGTTTTAGGATTGGGTTGATAAGCCATGACATGGTGCTTACCTTTACCCTTACCTTTTCCCTTCCCCTTGTTCGCTTGCGGTTTTGGATTTTGAATCCTACCACCTTGTATTGCTAGTACCTGAGGCGTAGGTGCCTTTTTCGGTAATCCCTTCTTATATTCAATTAACATTGCATGCAACTCACTAACTGTCTCCCCGTGCAATGCATGTTAAAATTATGCACAAAACCACCAAACTCCTTGTTAAGGGATCTGTTGATCAGACCAACACATACATCCTGTGGGTAATGATAGTTGAGACGCTCAACTTGGTCCAAGTAACTTTTCGTTTCAAGGACATGAGCACTCACGGATTTATCGTCCCTCTGTTTGCAACTGTGTAGAGAATCAATAAGATCATACAGTTCTACAGCTATCGCCTTCTCAAACATACGTTTGAGTTCATTGAGCATATCCATGGGAGAATAATTTTCAAATTTATTTTGTAATGAATGGATCATACTTTTAAGCATAATACATACAACTTGATTCTGTCTATCATACTCAATAGTCCATGTTTCTAGCACTTCAGCAGGGGGAGCAGGAGGAATAGGCTGATTCATATAATCTAGTCTTTTAGCCACTCGCAGGATAATCCTGAGCTGCCTATACCAATCATTGAAATTATCGCCAGTCAATCTTTCTCGATCAAACATAGACTTGAAAGCAGAACTTAGTGTGTGGTTATCAGGTTGAGCCATTCTACAGAAAAAAAGTTCAAAAGTTAGTATTTTCGATAATTCAACCTTTCAAGAAAATTAAATACCCTTGGTAAATATTCATATAAACCATATAATTTTCTTAAAGCTGGGATCCAAATTAACATAATACCATTACATCAGTTGATCTGCTAGTTATGATAGTATTTAACAAGATAATAGTCATACAATAATTGCCAAACCTGTTGTAATTCCTAGATCATTATGGAATTTAATTATTGCCACACTATGTGCAAAGTAAACATGTTTCATCCCATCTTATGCCTAGTGTTACTAGATCTCACTATATAACTCAATTAAGTTGTCTAATTTAAAAAACTGTAAATTTCTTACAGCTACATCTCAAATAACGTGGAGATTTACCTTAGGATTGCAATCTAGCTAATTCTAACATAACGTATACAACTGCAAGTGTTTCTTTAATTAGATGGCATAAGTTAAACTTAAATGGTACTAATTCTGATGTGTGTAAACAAAATATGTACGAAGAAGCATGCCACACATTTTCGTACCATAGGTTTTAACAAAACTTTAATCATTAGTTTTTTTCACCAAGATTAAATCAACAAAGTTTTAATCGAGGTATTGGGTAAACCAATCAAAGAATTATCTTTAATTATCGCCCACTATATCATACTACTGCATGAGTCAAAAGACTCACGTTATTCGGATAACTACTACAAAGTGGCGCGTGGAATTAAGGTCAATTCACCCTTAAGATGTTTAGTCGTAGGTAACTCCATATTGACGCACAAAGAAGCGGAGAAGCGGGTCAGCGCAAAGCTTATTAAAAACCTTCTTTTTTAGGTGCAAATACATGTCAACCTCCTTATACCTCTCTTATAGTTTGTCAATAATGGATGAGCATTTCTAACTATTTGGTATAATAAACATCAATCGAATAAAAGTTTAAGATTTAATTCTTTAAAACATATTATAAACCTTGAATTTGCTAATCTTGTCGTCAGGATGCATTTGACGCATTACGGCATGTAAGCTCAACCCCTTAATGACACATAAGATTTCACAAATTAAAGTTTATAACAATTCAATTTCGTTTAGTCCGGTTTATTTTCTAGTCAAAAATTACCATTTGCTTACAACTTGTCAAACAATAAATAAACAAATAAGCAAATAATAAAAATAACCAACTAAAACAATGATCATGCTAAATTAAATCAACTAACATGTATATTTTGAACTAAGACTCCAACTTTTTTGTGTTTCAAGCTAGGTACAAGTGAACCACATACATCGATAAATCGATTGCATAAGTCTCACGTTAAAGATATACAATAACACACATAGTTGATAAAATAAAACAATACATATGGGTCTTCTCCAATTTTAGAATTAATTAATCGATTAGTCAATTAACATGTCATACAATATAATTACTAATAACCCTAATTAATTTACATATATCGTACAATTAGCATGCAAATATAAACACTTAACAATTAACGCATACATATCCAATTATCCATGATAAAACATGCATGTTTTCATCAATGATCCCATTATAAACACTTACTATCATATAATCAAGTCCAAGATCGCTCACTATTAATGACATATCACAATTATTCATTAATTAACACATAACAATTGCATGCAACCTAGGGTTTCTACACTTTTACAAAACCTAATTTTTTTTAATAATATATTATAGAGCAATCGGCCCTAATTAAAAAAAATTTAGGGTTTTCGAAAAACAAACCCTAGAAACTAGTATGCAATAATCAATCAAAAATTCGATTTTTATGTGTTTAGACTTTAGATAATTAATTACACAATATTAACGACTCTCAGATACCACTGTTAGTATTATATAACAAGTATATTATTAATATAAGTATATTATTAATATGTAATCACATAGAGTATGCAACGGAACACTTAAACAAATATTCATAATTAATTAACCTAAAATTAAATCGTAAGCGTACCTTTTAGCAATTCAAGCAAAACAAATCACCAAAATCACAAACCCTAATTAAGGTTTATAAATGGTCGATTATGGCAGAATTAAATCCAAGTGGGATTTAAATCTATGAGCTTGTACACACGTATTGGTAGCGATTCGATGCGAATGCTAGTTTCTTGAATCACAACAAACCAAACACTTTGATTGAGCAAGACAAAATCGTATCCCCTAGGGTTTAGGGTTATACGACCGGCCAAGCAGAAGAGGGAGGAGAAGAGAGAAGTTAGGCTTGCTAATGAGAACCAAGAGTAACCTAGAATGAACACATGCCATTGTATTTATACTAGGTAAGTTTAGAGTCCGAGTTAGGGTGGGATTGGGTCTCCCAAGCCCTCAACCGATCGGTCATCTAATCCCAAAGGGATTCTAGAACCTTCTCATAGCTTATTTTCATCTCTAGTCTTTCCATCTTTTATTTAACGACCGTTAGTCACTTCCGTTAAGTACTAAACGTCCCTTATTGTGAATTAATAATTAAGACATAACTATTATATTAATTATTAAACATCGACTCTCATACGCATAGTGTGCAATCCAATAGTCTCGTGTTCGAATCCGGTCATACACATATAAAATGTGTCCGTAAACTAACATTTTTATTCGACAAAGAAAAAGTACGCGTACGTAACACATGTATGTTAAACAAAGGTGCCGTATAGTATACTACGTACTATCAATGCAAGTTTCTATATATCATTCGTGCAGCAAATATTGAAAAAGAATTAAAACACAAATGATTAAATATGTGAATAAGTTTCAAAAGGTTCAAATTTAGTTTTCTTTTTGGGCTTTGTTTAAATTTCCCAAAGTAGATTATGATAGCAACACAAATGTGTAAACAACAACGTACGTTATCAGTTTATCACATGCATTTCTTCATTATTACTATTACATTATATTCCATTCAAACATGACTATAGTTGTGATTGTTTCATAGTTTTACCTTTGCTATCATGTTCTTCTAAAAAGAGAAAGAGAAAATTGATAGATATGAAGAAAATGATAGACATATTTACTATGAAAAAACTATTTGCGCAATTTTACCAAAGATAGATTTTGGAATAACTCCTTTTAAATAGCAGACAAACTCAAACATACAAAAGTTTAAGGGTTGAATAGGCATATTATTTTAAGCCAATTACAAAAACAAACCGTTTACATAGTGATTATACGAGAATGAACTCTTTTCGTACACTTTACCAAAGTGACCAAAATACGTCACTATCACCTTTTCCATTCTCTCACCTCCTGCTTCCCATTTTCTCTCATCTTCACGGAAACAAACACACAACACACACCTCCCAACCATAACCACGGTCTTAAAAACATCCGTGAACATGATGATCAAGATTTCTTAAAAACATCCGTGAACATGATGATCAAGATTTCTTAAAAACATCCGTGAACATGATGATCAAGAACAAGAACAACACCCAGCAAGCCCACCATTGCAGCACCTCCATTTGCATGCAGCACCTCCATTTGCAGCACCATTTGCAGCACCAGTGCAACCTCCCACGCCCCTACCACGCCCAGGGCTTGCCCACGCCCAGGGCCACGCCCATGGCTTGATCACGCCCAGGGCCACGCCCAGGGGGCTGCCCACGCCCAGGCCACGCCCAGTGGAAAGTTCATTTTTGAGTTATAGTTCATTTTCGTAAAAAGCTCTATTATTTTTACTGATCAACAAGCTGCAAACACATGTATAATGTTATATGAAGATATGATTGTGAGTTTGTGACAAGAGATGCATGCTTGTTTCTTTGTTGATCATGTCTTACGAGTATACGATCAATAATTGAATGACTAGATCTATGGGGTTTGAGTTCATCATTAGCCTCGCTAGAAGAACACAACGCCATCTTGTAACAGAGATTGTAGTTGCGCCCTTACCATTTCCGAAACAAGGGGAAACAATTGTTCAAACTTATTTTAGGCCCTTGGAACATTGAACGAATATCAAATGCAATACCAAAAGCTCGTCTATTTTTTTTAGGTTGTTTGAGTTCATTAAAACTCTGCAACATTGCTCTTATTGGATGATAATTCATTAATCCATGTTTAGGGGTCGTAGTGTAATTAGTTTATGTATTTAGAGTCGAGTTTGTAAAGTGTATAAGTTTAGGATTCAACTATGTCAAGATTAAAGTTAATAACCGAATAGCAGTTAAAGTTAGTTATAAGTTAGTTATTGGCGGTTATAGGTAGTTATTTTATGGAAAGTTGTGACTCTTGGGAAAAGTTACAATGCTTCGTTTCATGTAGTATATAAACAAGTGTCGATGTATTGTAAAAGTTAACAGAATTCATTATATACAAAAGCGTGAGTTTGTGTGTCATGTGTTTTGTTCATAGACTTGTTTGATTCGAATACATATATGATCCGGATGGGACTAACATTGGTATCAGAGCGTCAGATGTACGAATCAAACCCGGTGTTTCAGTTTGCGTTTCATGCAAGAAACTAAACAGCAAGACACCAATCAAAGAGAAGAACAACTTGGTTCAGGGAATCAAGTTCAATAGCGATTCAGGGAATCGCTTTTAGAGAAGAAATACTGATAGTACTAATGTAAAAGATCCAAAGAAAGAAGTGGTTGATAGTGCTATTGTAAAAGATCCAGAGAGACCGATTGATTCAGGGAATCAATCAAGAGAAAAAGAGACCGTGCGCATACCGGTCAATCAAGAAGAGAGAATAGAGACCGATTGATTCAGGGAATCAATCAAGAGAATAGAGAAAATGTAAACCGATCGGAGGATTAGTTAATTGAGAAAAAAGAAATTTGATCGGGGATCAAGTTTGGAGATTAGACAAAGAGAGAGAGTTGAAATCGATTAGAAAAATCGATTAACGAGAAAAAGAAGACATCGGTTAGAGAACCGATTCAGAGAAAGAGAAGTAGCATTTGAGAAACAAATGCAGAGACAGTTAGAAAGTTAGAATTGAAGAACAGAGAAAATGAGAGAAACCTATTCGTTAGGCTTTGGAGTCGCGAACAGGAGAGATGACAAAGAAGAAAAGAAAACTTACCAGTTGTGTTACAATTGTGTTACAACATTAGAGAAGAAAGGTACACAGGAGCAATCACCAGAGAAAAAGGAACTACCATGCGCACTTGCAGCAAAAGAACCAGAAGCAGAAACCCATAGTTGTTGGGTGGTTGTGAATTAGAGATTAAAGGAGATTGTTGTTGATAAACAAGACGCTGGAAAGAATGAAGATGGTATGAAGTCATCAAAGATTGTATTTGAAGACAAAGACGAGAAGACCTGCTACAACATGTTCAAAGATAGAGATGATCGAGTTGAAGACATGAAGATGTTGAAGACACGGATTAATAAATTAGGGAGGAATATTGGATGATAATTCATTAATCCATGTTTAGGGGTCGCAGTGTAATTAGTTTATGTATTTAGAGTCGAGTTTGTAAAGTGTATAAGTTTAGGGTCCAACTATGTCAAGATTAAAGTTAATAACCAAATAGCGGTTAAAGTTAGTTATAAGTTAGTTATTGGCGGTTATAGGTAGTTATTTTATGGAAAGTTGTGACTCTTGGGAAAAGTTACAATGCTTCGTTTCATGTAGTATATAAACAAGTGTCGATGTATTGTAAAAGTTAACAGAATTCATTATATACAAAAGCGTGAGTTTGTGTGTCATGTGTTTTGTTCATAGACTTGTTTGATTCGAATACATATATGATCCGGATGGGACTAACAGCTCTAGAAAGAAACCTCGCAGTCTCTCTACGGCTAGCAAGTTCTTTTTTGATTAGCTAGTAATGTTAATTCATACTAAACTAGTAAAAATAATCAGGTTCCTTTGTGCTAGATATTTAAGTTGGTAAACCTCATAAAATGTCGACAGAGAAAGACCCATTGGCACATTGTAAATGAACATTTTATAGGAAAATGTAAATAAAGTAAAAAGAAAGGACTGTGTAAATTTGAAAAACAGCTGGTAAGCTAATAAAAGGGTCAAATGATATGATGTGACAAAAGCAGGTTGTTTGTGAGTAAGCATACAACAATGAATACGAGATTCATACACTGGACTTCAATTCGTACGTGATTTCAATCTGTATTATTTGATTGGACATGACTGCCTTTATTACATGGCAACATACTATTTTGTGACCTTCGCTATCATGTCTATTTTTGTTTGATTCCATTGTAATCAAGTTAGCGAAAACGAAAATGAAAAAGCCATTTCAATGGAGACCACGTTTTATGACTTATGCTGCAATTCTTTTGCAAGTATGCATCTTTAGAATTATGTAATATCATTATAAAGATCTGTCGTCTTACGTAATAAGTTGTGAACAATAAACTCGTATGAGTGACTTCTCGCCTGTTATTGATGAACTATATATGTTACATGCATGTTTTAAAAAAAAGTATTGATATATACTATGTTTTTAGCAGCTTTGTGATTTTTATTTAAATTTGCAAGGTTAGAAGAAAATTTTACAAGGTTTAAGATAATCTTTGCAAAGTACTATATAGCCAATTGTTTTATTATTTCTTTTGGCTACTGTCATTAAAGTGTTACCAACTACTTTCTGAATTGTCACCAGAAGTAAAAAAACTACCACTAAATTGTCTCATACTGTTAATAGGTTGGAGAAATGATAGGATGCCAAAAACACATCTAAATATATGTCTAAAACTGTGTGTCAACAGCTTATTGATTGTAGCAGTCGGACCTACTTCTTCACAAACCAATAAACTGTTGTCACATTGTTTTAGCCATATAATTAGTTATTTTTTTTAGACATTCTTATCATTTCTTTAATTAAGGTTGTCGCTAATCACAATACAATCGCATAATATTAAGAAATAAAGAAAAAAAAGAAAAAAGCTAGCAAAATGGTATAAAACACGTAAATATGCAGAAAAAAAACAAGCATTTTAAAACAGACTTTTTTTAAGATTTTTTTTTGGTAAAGGGTTTTTTTGGTAATGTATTACTTAAAAAAAAACGTTTAAGTACAATGATATGGGTGACTCTCACATCTCAGCCCGTTATATAGGCGAAACTTAACAACTTAACATAACAAAAGCAAACTATTTCTATAATGAAGATACGAACAAAGCTTAGAGATACTAGCGAGATCTGCATGGCGGCAATGCAAGACTCAAATAAAATTTTACAGTGAATCGTGTATTTTAGTTTATTATGTTCTTTACAATAAATTTACGGATATCAAAAATTTTGTTTAGCGTCCGTTTGGGCTCGAGCCCATTTTACCACGCCCGTTTGACCGTCTGCCGTTAGAACTCGGGCTCATTTTCACCGTTGCCTGTTCGGGCTTGAATATTGTATAATGTGTTTTATTATTTGTATTAGTGACATTTAATCATGAATTGTGTTTAAGTTGGTTGTACAATATCTTGATAATTTGTATTTTTTGTGTAAGGGTGTTTTAATAAGCTGTATTTATCGACAGTTAATTAAACGACTATGTTAAATATCTTGACCACATTAATATTCTTTGTATTTTGTACATTAAACTTTAAGACTGTAAGTCTTAAAATTAAGATTGATGAGAAAGATCATTAATAGTCGTTGTGTATTGTCTGATAGAACTTTGTATTTTGTAAGTCTTAATTTTAAGGCCACTTAGGAGAGATTCATTCTCTATTATAAATAAGTAGTATAGATAATTAGATGTCATTTATGCGTACAAACTACAAACGAGCTGCTAGCTGTTTAATGATTTAAAAGGAAATCACATTATGCATGTAACATATTCAAAGGTTTTGAAAATTTAAAAGAAAGAATCTGAGTTATTATGAAGTGGGGTTTGATGAAGAGACAAGTCCTCCAGAATGATATATGGTACTGGGATGTGGTTGGGTCCACCAACTTCTTCTTTACATTCAGATTTGAAATTGCTTGTCACTTTACTCCACAGTATTAACATTAACAGTTAACTTCATTGCATACTCAATAATCGTACCTCATCCACTGCCATCACCCGTGAGGTTTGGTAGGGTTCAAATCCTCTCAAGTTATTTTACTAACTTGAGTCAAGTTGGTTGTTCTTCAACCATTGGATTAAATCCAATGGTCAAGATTAAAAGCTCTCTTTTAATCTTGATCATTGAATTTAATCTAATGGTTGAAGAACTCTCAACTTGACTCAAGAATTTATATGATCCTAACCCGGTTTGGTATCCTTATTTTTTTCACACGGTTTAGTTAAATACTGAAACCTATGAGTTTAGTTCAAACCATTTATAGCACTCAATACAAGCCAATCGTACAAGATGTCATGGATTCATGGTTATAAAAGATGCATCTCCGAGTACGTGCCTAAACAGTTTACTGTATTAAAAATTTTATCCGCGTTGTTTTGCACACAATGTCATTTTTCATCCTTAAACTACTGTAATTACACTGGCCAAACAACCATTAAAAGAACAACAATTTTTGGGTTTTTAACGTATGCGCCGGTAGTATTATAGACACAATCTGGTAGGGGCCGCGAAAAAGACGTCCGGACCCAAAAAATACGTTTTCAAATAAAATATGTGGGCCCGGACATCATTTTTCGCGGCCTCACCGTCCTCATATGTAATACGCGTATCTTTGGGAGCTGCATGTTAAAAATCCTTTTATAAAATGTCTCCAAATATATTCATCTAAAATTTAACCAATAACAACCTTAGAATAATCTAAAATGTCATACTCGCTATTAGGAAGTGTTCTAGATATCTCAACTAGATTTAAATTACGCGTCTTCTTTTATTTCCATAAAATTATTGGGGTGATCTTTTATGTGGGCTAAATAATGAACTTTATAAATTTTATTTATTCTAGATTTGTACAAGGTTCGTTTAAATATGTGGAGATTTGGCGATGTTTTAAAGTTTCTCAAGTTGTAAGTGATCAATACTTGAAGATGGTTTAAAGTAGTTGAAGCTCTGTTAAAGTAATTGTATTTTTGAACAAATGGTTGGGCAGGACATATATAGACTTGGTGTAGTCTTTACTCACGAAAACTTACTCGGTTATTGTCGCTCGTGCACAACATCGCCCACATTTGCTATTACTCACACATCAAACAAATCTCGAAACTCTTACTATAACACCCTAAATTTTATAGATTAGTTACAAGCATATTATATTGCTTTTAGTATGTTAGAAAAGTCCCTTCGTTAGTTTCTAATAGAAATAAGGACTTGTCTGGTAAAAAGTTAACGAAAAAAGACTAACATGCAAAAGATTTAATGGAAAGGACTAACAGTGCAAACATTTAGTTAAAATCAGAAATGACAGAAACACCCATGTGTTTAGATAATTTTTCATTAAGTCGAAAAATCTTACTCATACCACACGTGTCCTATGTGTGCCTTTTGAGAGGGAAAGTTAACAAGAAACCTTAATATGAAGAAATCTCGTAATGATGCTTTAGGATAATTCTTGGAGGTGATATTTTTATCCAAAAGATGTAATAAGTTTCCTTAACTAATCCCCCATCAAGGTATGTGATTAATTTCAGTTTAAATTTCATGATTATGTAAGAAATTTGAGGGTTTTGATATATAACCATGTTAGTGATGATTTTAGTCAAGATTGTGTAGTTTTGCTCAAGTTTGATGAATATTGATGATGTTAGCATGATTTTGAAATATTTATGATGTTTATGGCTAGAAACCTATAGCTAAATCATGTTAAAGATGATGATGATGATTAGTTATAATTATAGCCTTATGGGGTGTTTGGCATAACTCTTAGATAATGTCATAAGGCTAAATAATTTTCTTGCCATGTTAGAAAAATCATATTAAATCGATAGTAGCTTGAATTAGAACATGGCTTAAGTTTTTGAAAAGTTACTACAGTTTATATGAAGAATGTATTTGCTAATTCAGATGTTAAATGGGTAAAAAATGTGTTTTAGTTCAGCAAGTCAGATTTTAAAATAGTGCAACAATCAGTTTTAAAATTTTTATATAAAATGAACCGTAGCTCCATTTGAGGCGTGCGGTAAGTTTTCGAAAAGGCAAACGAGTCTATTTTCTTGTGAACTTCGCCTCATGAGTTGATTCATGGTATAAGTCAGCCATACAATATGATAAGTAAACTGGTGCAAAATGGTGTGTTTGGCACATAGCCATATTAGGAAATTTAGATATGATTCATGTTTTATAGATGTTAAATTCTTGTTAAGAATGATCATATACATGTTTAACAAGTTAATTCTTAATTATACAAGTCAGCGTATGGAAATAAGTCGAGTTTTTTATGCCAAGTAACGTTTATTGTATAAGTCATTGGTTTATGGGTCGAAACAGGAGTGTTTAGGTTAACACTCGCACTCTTAGTATTTATACTTCTGATTTTGAAACATATGTACATTATTTATGTATTATGTTAATGAAATGTATTCTAGAGATTTTATGTTTTCGATGGGTTTAGTTCAGAATTTAGTTTATGCAGTTTTGTGTAATCCGTATTTAAAAAAAAATATAAATTTATGGGCATTTCAAGTTTGTATAAGAGTATTGGTTTGAGGGATTTAAGTATATGGCGTTAGTAGGGGTACTTGGACTTGAACTATAGCTCTATATTGACCTTAGAGTCTAATGCGTTATGCACAAAAATGAATTATGATTATGTCTAGTATGTTAGAATTTCTTAAGAGTAGAAATGCATGATTAGATATGCCTTAGTAGCATGATGTTATATGTACTTGTGTAGATCAGAAATTAGAAATATTTATAGTATATGCATAGTATGCATAACCAGTAGTAATATAGTCGCACATTGCCTAAACAGAGTTGGAATGTACGAGATTAAGTGCATTATTAGACCAATTTTAGTATCTTAGTACATAATAAGGATAAGAATTTATAAGGAGAAATACATAGACAATTAAATGATGGAAACAGATCAACATGACCCATAATTAGTACCAGAATTTCAGACACATATATTGCCATGTTAGTAGTGCAAAATCTCAGAATTAGACATAGCATGTATAGTATGTTATGATTACCAACCATGTTATCGCGCAAGGATGCGATTAGTAGTAGAATGCATGAATAAAAGTGCATAAATAAAAACATATTAGTATGATAATAGCATATGACTATAGATAGATTGTTCTAGTTATGGTCTAGTAGAATATGATGGCAGTAAAGACATGTTTATGTGATGCAAGTATTATGACGCCTGACCAATGTGATAATAGTTATATCATATAACGTGAAATTATTGATTGAGATCATAGGATATCTCGAGGAATTTTTAGAGCAGTAAGGGTAGATGAGACTTAATCTTAGCAAGATGGAATTATGTTTTAGTTGGAAATAGAATCAGAAAGCGTGCAACCATAAAAAGTTTGCACGAATAGAAAAATTATAGTTCTTATCAGTCTCAATGTCGAGATTCAATTATTAGGTTTTAGTATCAGGAATACAACCTAAGTGGGGAAACTTAGTTAGACAGATAGAACACTAGTTAGTATCGTCACCTCGCATTAGTTCATGAGGACACAAACATTTCAAATGAGGGATAGTTGTAATATACCAAATTTTATAAATTAGTTGGAAGGATATTATATTGTTTTAAGTAGGTTAGAAAAGTCCCTTCGTTAGTTTCTAATAGAATTAAGGACTTGTCAAGCAAAAAGTTAATGAAAAGAGACTAACGATGCAAGAGATTTAATGGAAAGCACTAACAGTGCAAAGATTTAGTTAAGATCAGAAATGATAGAAATATCCTCTACTTTTTAATTTCAGAAATCTTATTCATACCACACGTGTCTTATATGTGTGTTTTGAGAGGGAAAGTTAACAAGAAACCTTTATATGAAGAAATCTTATAATGATGCTTATGTTATCCACAAGATGTAATAAGCTTCCTTAACTAATCCCCCATCAAGGTATGTGATTAATTTTAATTTAAGTTTCTTGATTATGTAAGAAATTTGAGGGTTTTGATATATAAGCATGTTAGTGATGATTTTAGTTGGATTATGTAGTTTTGCTCATGTTTGATGAATATTGATGATGTTAGCATGATTTTGAAATAGTTTTAATCATGCTACTGTGATGTTGATGTTTATGGTTGGAAACCTATGGCTAAATCATGTTTAAAGATGATAATGATGATGATTAGTTATAGCCTTATGGGGTGTTTGACATAGCTATTAGATAATGTCATAAGGCTAAATAACTTTATGAAATATAGGCCATGTTAGAAATATCATCTTAAATCGATAGTAGCTTGGATTAGGACATGGCTTAAGTTTCTGGAAAGCTAATGTGTTTACTACAGTTTATATGAAGAATGTATATGCTAATTTATATGTTAAATGCGTCAAAAATGCGTTTTAGTTCAGCAAGTCAGATTCTGAAATAGTATATCAATTAGTTTTAGAAAATTTATATAAAATCAACTGTAGCTCCATTTGAGCGTGCCATAAGTTTTCGGAAAGGCAAAAGAGTTTATTTTCTTGTGAACTTCGCCTCATGAGTTGATTCATAGTATAAGTTAGTCATAAAATATGATAAGTAAATTGGTGCAGAATGGTGTGTTTGGCATAGGGCTATATTAGCAAATTTAAATATGATTCATGTGTTATAGATGTTAGATTTTTGTTAAGCATGATCATATACATGTTTAACAAGTTGATGCTTAATTATACAATTCGTAGGTATGGAACTAAGTTGAGTTTTTGATGTCAAGTAACATTTTTAGTATATGTAATTGATTTGTGGGTCGAAATAGGGGTGTTTAGGTTAACACCCGCACTCTTAGTATTTATGCTTTCACTTTTGAAACTCATGTACAATATTTATGTATTATGTTAATGAAATGTATTACAGAGATTTAATGCTTTCAGAAATGAGTTCAGTTCATAATTTAGTTTATGTAGTTTTGCGTATTCAATATTTAAAAATAAATAAAATTTGGGCGTTTCACTCACTCACCACTTACTTATACCAAATATATACTTAAAAAAACATATATATACCAACTTTCTTTTTGATCCAACCACAATGGTGAGCGAACCGACACCACGTCACGTGTGTTGTGTTGTGTGTAGGGGTGAATGGAGGGGTAATGCATGTTATGCGGGGAGGGGGTGAGAAATTGTTTGTTGAATATGCATCAAAATAATTGTCTTTAAGACTAGAAGTAGTGGTCATACCCCTTCACTTTCAACCTCATCGCCACATCACCATTCACCAACCCCCATTTCCTCTCACCTTTCACCCTTAGTGGTCACCACTCCCCTCATCTTTCATTAAAATACTCACTTTATACAAATATGCCCCACAAAATACCTCACTCACAATCATAAATCAAATAAATAACAATATAAACACGCATGAGGGCCCTCACATACAAAAAAACCGAGTGGTGAGGAGAGTCACAACTTCCCTCCTCTTTTCCCATGGGTCACGTGCCACATTCAACCCAATTAGTGGGCTCACTCGTGAGAATTGCATGAAATGTGAGGGGGTGACCTCCACTACGAGCAACCTAACTATAGATAAAAGCGTCGTTAGAAGTATAAATGGTCACAAAAGTCCAAAATATTAACATTGAAAGTAAGAAACAGTAGCCTTTAGAAAGTAATGTCTTTTTGGTACATTGGCATAGAGACTTCACAAACCTTTACATTGAATGCACGATTGCAAGTGACCTTTGGAACATGATATCTTTCTACATGAGCTTGATAAACACCATGAGGACTTTATCATATTAGTTGCTTTAGCAGTTTCCATAAACCTTGATAATATGGCTAAACTTGGTTTTAATGCAGTCATTGACATTATTACGTGGACTATATTAAAATATAAGAATACGTCCGCTTTGGTTCCGCACTACTTTAGAAGAGACACATGGAAGAAATCAAAATCTTATCCCATTAATTCAGAATGGTTAGATTGAATCGCATATACACAACCGACTTGTATTCCTGTTGAAATTTCTCTTTCCAACTATTTTTTGCTTGTTTTTCTGAACGATTTTTATTTTTTATTTTTCTTTTTATTTTTGATAAAATATTCATCTAAGAATAAGTTTAAAATTAAGAAGTGTTACTAAATGTTATCTTGTTTCTTGTACTCATTACAACATCATTTTTTTGAGACACAAGTTTTGAAAAGATGACCTTACTAAGAGCACATCTTACAGGTGGCCGGAGAGGGTCGCGTCAACCGGGAACGCCAACCTATAGCGCGAGGACGACACCGGACTTGGCACCATCCATTCTGGCACCGTACCAGCCAGCCCACATGATCTGTCATATTTGTTTTTAATTTTAACGTTTAATAACGGCTAAAAAAGGAACATTGGTTGGTCAAAGTAGCCGTATTTTGTAATAAATACCCATTTTTTCCCAATTTTTTATATTTTAAAAATCATATAAATACACCATTAATCTTTTAATTTTACACACACTTTAACATTCATTTCTATGTCTAAACTCAACAATGGATCAATTTTATGCTCACCAACCCGCAAACCAAATACCGAATTCCTCATCTTCCTCTAATCCAAACACACCAACACCCGCAAATTCCATCACCTCAAACGCCAATCAACTTCCACCATTCGACTCATCATACCAAATCCCAAACCAATTTCTCAACTTTAACCCATTTGCCAACCAATTTACACCCGAGCAACTTCAACTATGACAACAAGTTCAACTTCAACAACAATTCCAACAAACCTAAATTTCCCAACAACAATCCCAACAATAATTCCATCTAACCCAACCACTATACCAACCCCAATTTCCCCAAAAACAATACTCACAATCCTAATAATCCGAAGGCGCGGGGCTGTCGTCACCCAAAAAACATTGCAAGACCAAAGCCAAGAAACCTCGGAAAAAGAAAAACCAATATATGGAAAATGCTTAGATTCAAAACAAAGAGTTAATTTTGGCGGAAAATTACATACTTGTATTCGAGGACCCGAGTGTCGGTCCGACCAAAACAATGCTACATTTTGATTCAAAGTTCCCGACCAATACAATGAGCAAGCCAAGAATAATGGTTACAAAGTGCGTTCGAAGAACATGTTGACCGGAAAGTTAACTCCAGTAAACCGAGTAGTTGGGAAGTTTAACTCGCTTGTCGAACAAACCACGAGGATTAGCCGCAATAATGAAGATATGATGATGTGGGTTGAAATTTTGCTCATAAAAAGTCTTGGGCTTTTTTGAAAGACAAACACAAATGAAAAAATCCTGATTTGTCACAAAGAATAAGATACTAAGGACGGCCAACCGAAGAAGAACCCGGGCTTTTTGGAGATGATGTTTTGCCGTGTCCACCAAACAAAGAACGAAAGTATAAAAGTCAACGATCTTTAAACTCATCCGCCACTTCTAGTTCACAAGAATTGTTTCATGAAATGATGTAATAAAAATTCGCTTTAAACCTTGAGGCGAAGATGAAACAAATGAACCGCGAGACTATGGCGAGAGTTGAGTTTCTCAAATCTCAAACACGAAACAAGAACTTGAGGACGCATGCAATGAACATCGACGGGATGGATCCGGTGGACGCGGCTATCATCAAAATGGCCAAAAAAGAAATATGGGATGTCTACTTTTAATTTTTTGCTTTGTTTTTAATTTTTTTTAATTTTTAACTTTTTATGTCTCTTTTTATTAATGAAATTTTATTTTAGTTTAATGTGTTATTTTATTTGAATAAATTAAATAAAAAAATAAATAATGTGGAGTTCATTAGTGTCCTATAACATCAATTTTGTCAAAAATGATGTTTTTATGCTGAGTTATAAGTTCTGAGCTACAGAGAAAAATTACTGATATGACATCACTTTTTTCCTATAACATCAGTCTTATAACATGTGTAGGGGCGGAGCTAGGATTTAAAGTTAAGGGGGCCGAAATTAACGTATAAATTATAGCAATAAAATTATTCCTTTTTTTTTTTTTTTGAACTATCTTGAAAAATGAATATGTGGTTCTTTTAACTCATGATTCAACTTAACACCACAATATTTAAAAGCTAAGCTAAATTAGAAAGTAATAATTTGACAAGTAAATTTATTTTGATGTTGTATACTTGTATTTGATTTGTTAAGTTATTCGAAATTTCAACATTAATAAAGGGGGCTTGTTGCAAATATTATCAACAAACTAGTTTATGAACTGTATAACTAATAAATAAAATGGATTAATTGAGAGTGACCCAACACTCGCTAGTCACTCTACTAGCTCCGCTTATAAACATGAGAGCACCCGGTGCTGGAACCCTCTCTCCTAAAATTTATAATATGATGATAAAAAAAGATATACTTGAAAGGTTTTGTAATTAAAAGGCCATTTAAAAAAATAAAAAACACACTTCTTGTGTAAGAAGAAAAGTTAGAACACTTTAACCATTTAGTCATTTAGACTTATAGACACTCTTAAACAAAATCAACATAAACTGAAGTCACTAAAAAGTCAAACCACTTTGGAACCACTTTAAAGCACATTTAGAAGCCCAACCAAGATATGGGCCGAACACAATAACTAAACAAAAAATTTCATGTATCGGGTTGGCGCCCTAGTTACGGTTCGACCCAATTCATGCCCAATAACCCATTACCCACCCACTTGTTTCTGCACATCGTCATTCATCCTCTTTTATCGCTATCCAATTAATTTTCACAACCCTAATTTTTTTATTAACCTTTTAAGCGTTTCCATTTTCATTCTGTAATTTACACAATTTTTGCTATCTGGGTACGTTTTCTGTTTTCTGAATTTTGTTTCATTTATTTAATTGCTGTTGTTATCTGGATATATTTCTTTTAGATATAAGGGTTTTATTTATTTTAAAACCCGATTAGTCGGGTTGTGTTTGGATATCTGGATCCGGGTCGGGTCGGGTTAGTATTGGGTTTTGTCAACTGGGTCAGGTTAAGATTGGGTTTTGTCATCTGGGTCGGGGTTTTCTTGGAAAATCTGTTGGTATATATTTGCAAACCGGGGTTTTATATGTTAAAAATTAGTAATTTATTAGTTATTAGTTGTTTCAAAAGCTATGCTGATTATTTTTAAGCAGTTTTGATATCCAAACACTTTTTTATAAGCATGCTGCTTATTTAATAAATGAATATCCATTAAATTTGTATTTCTTTGAGTACTATAGTATCTTTTGCAAAATAAGCAAATCCAAACACTGTGTCAGAAAGTGCTAATTTTTAAGCAGCATAAAAGTACTTATTTTTAAGCAATCTCATATACCTCCTTAGTTATTCACCCTAGTAAAATAGTTCATTTTTTTAATTAATCTTGATGTCATTAAAATGTACTTAATGAAAATGTGGGACGTGTATACTTTGTTCAGGGTTAAGATGTAATTATACGTGTGTTCCTAAATCGGCAGCTACTGTTACACAATTCATGATCATTTGAAGTTGTTAATTTGATACTGTATATCAGCTTAAGTTACAATAATAGATTAAAAGATAATGTCAGTTGATGGTGATAGCAGTCTTAAAGAGTGGGGACTAGTTAGCAGGGGACATGCTGTGCTGTGCTATGCTATGCTATCAGTGCAATTATCAGCTTCGTGGTCTAAACACCTGGTGACTACTTAATACAACGAGAACAAATTTGTTGCAACTACTTACAACCTTTTTTGTTAACTAATATCATCTGATTGTTTGATATTGTTGTCGAGTATGACTTGTGATTGAAATGCTTATGGTTAGAGGGACAGCTTCTTTCTTCCATGCATGTCGTTTTTGTCAATAATCTCATGATCTCTGTTTACTAATTGAACTTTAAAATATTTTATATTTGCTAGTGGTGTTTTTTTTTTGTCATCACATACATAAAGTTTAGTAATGTAGGTGTCTAGAAACATTAAGTTTCAAATGTTCTTGTTTGTAATTATATAAGAATGTTTTAGACATATGACTTATGGTCACGGTATTCTAAATTCACATACCTGCGTGTATTTGGATGAATGTGCAGACTCAATGGAGCTTTCTGAAGAGATGGTATTCGTTGATTGTAGCAGACTAAAGTCAGCAGTGTGGAAAGATTTTGACCGGGTTAAACGAGGGGACGCGTGTGTTGCCATTTGCAAACATTGTAAGAAAAAACTCAGCGGTTCAAGTACTAGTGGAACTTCACATTTAAGAAACCACTTAATCAGATGTCGAAGAAGAACAAATCACGATGTATCTCAAATGATAACAACATCAAAAGGAAAGAAAAAGGAAGCATCTTTAACACCAGTCACCTTTTCTTACGATCATGATCATACAAAAATCGATATCCCCAAATACGAACAGACCACAATAAAAGAAAATCTTGTTTCTTTAACTAATGGTAACTTTGATCACAAAAGGAGTCGATTAGATCTTGCTCGTATGATTATTTTACATGGGTATCCTCTTGCTATGGTGGAACATGTTGGGTTCAAAATATTTGTTAGAAAACTTCAACCTTTGTTTGAACTTGTGACACTCGATGGTGTAGTGGCCGACTGTAAGGAATTATACCTCAAAGAAAAACAAAAAGTACGTGAAATGTTGAAATATCTGTCGGGAAAAATAAGTCTCAGTGTTGATACTTATGCTGCAAAAGGAGATGCTAAGTACTTATCTTTGACCGCACACGCTGTTGATGATTCTTGGGCTCTAAAAAAGAAAGTTTTAAGCTTTGTATACGTTGACCCTTTTCAAACGGAAGACATGGTTACTGAAGCTATTATGTCGAAATTAATGGAGTGGGATATTGACAGGAAATTGTTTTCCATGACGTGCGACAGCTGCCTTATTCATGACAGTATTGTTGGTAAAATTCGCGAACAATTATCGCAAAATCGGTTTCTTTTATGTAATGGTCAGCTGTTCGAAGTAAGATGTGCTGTGAATTTAATCAAAGTTATGGTGGAAGATTGTTTAGATGCGTTAAGTTTGACCATTTGCAAAATCCGTGAGACTGTACGATACATCAGAAGTTCACAAACAGTTAGTGAGAAGTTCAACGAAATGGTTCAAGAAGTTGAAGCTAATAACGAGAAGCCGTTGTACCTTGGCAATGAGAAGTCATTATACCTTGACAATCCCCACCAATGGAATTCGACTTATATCATGCTTGATGTTGCTTTGAAGTACCAGGAAGTGTTTTCTCGTCTTCAAAAACACGATTTTGGTTACACAATGTGCCCATCTGAATATGAATGGAGCCAAGCGAGTACCATAACCGGTTACTTAAAACTGTTTGTTGATGTTGCGACTGCATTTGCAGAAAGCAAGCATCCGACCGCAAATATATATTTTCCAGAAGTTTGTGCTATTCATTTACAATTGATTGACTGGTGTCAGAGTGGTGATGAGGATATAAGTGCGTTAGCCTTAAAAATGAAAAGTAAATTCGATGAATACTGGAAGAAATGCAGTTTGGCGTTGGCGGTTGCAGCTATTTTAGATCCTCGATTTAAGATGAAACTAGTGGAGTATTATTACCCGCAAATTTACGCGGGTGATGCTCCTGATTGTGTAGATATTGTTTCAAATTGTACGAGGGCACTTTATAATGGACATGATGTGTATTCGACATTAGCTGGAGGAAGTGATGGCGGGAATGATAGTCGAGACCGGCTGACTGGTTTTGACCGATTTGTACATGAAACGTCACAAATTCAAAATGTAAAGTCTGACCTTGATAAGTATCTTGAGGAGCCGTTGTTTCCTCGTAATGGTGATTTCAATATTTTAAATTATTGGAAGCTTCACACTCCGAGGTATCCTGTGTTGTCTATGATGGCGAGAAACATACTTGGAATTCCCATGTCTAAGGTTTCACTGGACTCCGTTTTCGACACTGGAGATAGAGTTCTTGATCAGTATCGAAGCTCGTTAAGTGCAGATACTCTGCAAGCCCTTGTATGCACACAAGATTGGATGCGAAGTGGTCTAGGAGGTTTGTGTTGTTTCTTCTATTTTTCTCTTTTTTCTATGTATGCATTTTGGGTATCATGTCAATAGCGGCAATTTTTAGGTGTGGGTCAAAACTGGCCAAGAAAGGTAAATTTGACATGTTTTTCTTATATGATTTCAAAGGTTGATTATTACTAATGATAATATATTTTTTTAATGACATGATTTTAGTGGTTTTGTGCATTAAAAAAAGGCTTTCAGCCCTTTTGGCCTGTTATGTATAAAACATACCCTGTAAAGACCCTTTTTTTAGGGCAGAACTGAACAGACCCATTTACAAGTAAATGGGTTCAATTGGCACTTTAAATAAGTTTGGTTATTTTTTACTCGATGTTTGACTAGCGTTTTTGTTTGTGCATCAGATTCTAAATCAAGTTCAAGCTCGTCAAGTTTATCCATCTGCTATGATGCAAATTAGAATGAAGTTGGTAATCACTTCTAATTTTGCTAGCTTTTGTTAGAATCATTTATCTGCTTTTAGCTATTGATTTGATGAATAGAGACGCTTTATGGAGGATATATCAGCATGATTGATGCAAGTAATTCTAGTTTTAATCTACTAATCGCTAATGTGTGTCTCACACAGTTAGTATATTAGTCTTTAAGAGAACGAGAAACCATAGTACAGTTTTGCTCATCTTGGGTTTCTTGATTCTCTTTAAACATGTTTTGATGCCATTTATAATTTGAATCTGGTGAATTGATGATATCTGATGTCGTATGGTTATATATATGCAACTGAAGTATGCCACAAACCCTTACAGATGTATACACAGGCACCATCATCGGCGATAAGGATCTCACCACCACTTACGATCTACGATATCTTGATCGTTGGAGGTGAGACCATAAGCATATGCATGGCAGGGATTATTCTTACAGTTTTCTGTAGGATGCTGAGTTAATGGGATGAAAATGGTGATGTAAACTATTTCTTTAGAGAAAGAGGATTAAACCACTGAAAATTCAAACTCCAATGGAGTTTAGTAACTATCTAAAACCGTCAAAACCGGCCCTTCAGCTTATTTCAAACTACAAATTTTCTATCTCTAGGAATGATGAAATAATCTTTGGGCTATCTTTTATTCAGTGGTCATACATTTTTGTTTGGAGAGGACCGATGCACTTGCTGCTTGTCAGTATGATAACGATCAGTATAATCCACGAAAGTTTGAGAAAACAAGTGATGAAGACCAACACAAAACTGATGATTTTTTTGTTTTTTATTTTTTATTTTTTTTATTTTTTATAATAATAATAATTATTATTATCTATACTACTTTATAATGCATTTAGGCCTTCTAAAATTAGAAGCGCTTAAAAATTCGACTTTTTACTGCTTATTATGGAAAGAGTTTTCTAACCAAAAATTAAGATAAGGAGCCCAATCATGAGATATTATATGCATACTTTTAACAAACTCCAGTTCTAACTTCTAATAAACTCCAAACATAACTCCTAACCATTAGATAAAGAGTCTAATTATAAAACGGCGTATATTTTTCAACTAAAATCTTTATTTTTAAATTAAAATATCTTTTATCTACTTATTTTTTTATAATCTTATTTCACCATATTTTCTAAAATTTTACTTTCTTTAATTCAACATCTATTTTGATATATTTTATGAGTTTTAGTTTTATATTTTTAATGGGTTTATTTTATTTTAATTCAAATTTTACAACTTTAACCTTTATTTCATTTATTTCAATCAATATAATCTTAATTCGTCAAAATCATATACTTTTGGGGTAGTGTTTAACGCGTAAGAGATTGCATGGTATTTCTATACGGGAATAATGATGTCATGGGAAAGCTACGGGTGAACCCAAACAAACACTTACAACAAACACATATACATTCGAAGTGTTGTGAAACGAATTCACTAAACGGGTAAGCAAACACATATAACTATACTTATCGCCGCCGCTGTGCGCGGGTATCCGACTAGTTATTTTGAAATGGTCAAAGAATTATTACATAAAGTATTTTATACGGTATAACGAAACGTGTAGATAATTGTGTGACCAAAACTATTCGGTTCCAGGTGATTTGACCTAAAGCACCCTATTCGACCCAATTTGACCGTCTTAAATATCTTGTGAATAGAAGGCCTAAGAAATTGTGTATTAGTTTTTTTTTTTGAAATTTAACTTTTATTCACAAACACTCACATCAAACCGATGGAGCAACTATACAACAAAACCGTTACAAAATATTGAAATGATACCATTCCTTCCAATCAATGACACGGTATTTAAACCGATTCCTAAACCACAAAAAACTAAGGGATTTAACATTTTGAAATTTTTTCCGAGCATCAGGCCTTAAGCTACCGAAACGTTTGTCATTCCTCGACTTCCATATGCACCAACACGTAACAAACGCAACCCCTTTCACAATCTCCTTTTTCTTCCTATCCATACCCGACCATTTATGGATATTAAAAATATCAAACCTGTCAAAAAGGAAAAGCGGGGGTAACTTGCACCATCTACCCACCATGTGCCAAACTTCCATAGCAATTGCACAAGAACTAAAGAGATGCTCAACATTCTCGATGTCACCCCCACAATGATCACACAACATAGAGTCGAAAAAACAGTGACGCGCTTGTAAAGCTTCCATAGTAGGGAGCCTATCCAAACCTATTCGCCACATCAAAATATTACATTTCTTAGGCAACCATTTAACCCACTTAAACTTGAAACCATTGTTGAGCTCCCTGTCGCTGTTAAGGAATTTCTTGACAGCCCGGACACTAAACCCTTTATCGCCATTTCCCATCCACTTCCACCTATCTTTACGCCCATTTAAGATGACCCCTGCCATCTTAGAACCCAACTGAACCTTCTCCCTTTCAATCTCAGACGACACATCCCCATCGTTAATCCTCCATCCCCCATCAAAAACCTTCGCTGCATTACTAAATTTATCCGAGACCAAACACTTTTTATTTCTTTCCAGTTTGAAAAGAAGAGGGAATTCTTCTTTCAACGCCTTGTCACTTGCCCACGGGTCGATCCAAAATCTAATATCTTGACCATCTCCCACTTCTCCTTTAAATAATTGCATCAGGTGCCTTCCGTTCACTTTAGACTTAGAAACCGCTCTAACAATAGAAGTCCAAACACCCGAGATCGTAGATTTAACCGGGAGGGATAGCCAACTTCTTGAAGTACCATGAATTGCATCAATAACTTTCTTCCAAAGACTCCCATTTTCCGATCTATATCTCCAAACCCACTTCGTTAAAAGAGCTATATTCGAATCCATTAGCCTACTAAGACCAAGGCCCCCCAAGCGTATAGGAGCCACTGCCCGATCCCAACCAACCCAATGAATCTTCTTAACATCACTCGTGCCTCCCCAAAGGAAACTTTTAATGAGCCTTTCAATATTATCAATGACCTTGGCCGGGGCTTTAAACAAAGAAAAGTAATAAGTAGGGAGATTTTCAAGGACCGATTTAATCAACGTGACCCTTCCTCCTATAGAAAGACAAGAAGCCTTCCAGCCGGAAAGTCTAGCCTTGAATATGTCTTCCAAAAAATCCCAATTTGCAACCCTATTCATATTGCCCCCAATACGAATACCAAGGTAATCGAACGGAATTGACCCCGATCTACACGAAACTCCCCCAGCCACCCTACTAACTTCGACTTCCTCCACCCCCACCCCAAAAATCTGGGATTTCCCCATATTAATGTTAAGACCAGAACATATATAAAAACACCTAAGAATACGAGCAACCTTGTTAATATTTTGAGAAGACCAGTCTCCCAAGAACGAGCAGTCGTCGACATAAAGGAGATGAGAAACCAATGGACCATGATTAGGAAGTTGGATACCCTCATATAAACCATTTAAACTAGCCTTCTTCATCATACATGATAGCGCCTCCATAACTATCAAGAATAAAAAAGGAGATGGGGGATCACCCTGTCTCATACCTTTTTGACACTGGAACTCGAACGTTGGCGATCCATTTACCAAAACAGCCGATCTAGCCGAGGACAAGATACTATAAATCCACCTGCACCAAAGATCAGGAAACCCCATCTGCTCCATAACGGCTAGAAGAAAACTCCAGCTCACATTATCGTAAGCTTTATTGAAGTCCACCTTGAAAATAAAGATACCTTTTTTCTGTTTCTTAGCCCAGGAGATAATTTCATTTAAGATGAGAGGCCCGTCCAATATCGATCTATCCCCCAGGAAAGCGGATTGATTAACCGAAATCAGATCCTTCAACACAATTTTAATCCTATTAGCCATGACCTTTGATACCACTTTACATAGAACCCCAACAAGAGTAATGGGTCTATAATCATTAAGGTCACTCGGATCACTGACTTTTGGGATAAGAGTAATAAAAGCCGGATTATTTCCATTATCGAAACCCCTACCTGCTGATAAAGCCTCGAAAATATGTTTGAAATCATCTTCGAAAAAAGCCCAGAAACGTTTAATATAACTGAAAGGAAAACCATCTGGGCCAGGAGCCCGGTCTTCCCCACAATCAAAAACCGCTTTTTTAATCTCCTCCTTAGAGAATCGGCTAACCAACGAATCACCAGCCTCCCTAGAAAGCCTCGACTCTATGCCACAATCTAGAACAGGCCTCTCCTTCCAATTCTCTTTAAACTTACTTCTGAAGAATTCGAAGGTGTGTTTCTTTATAAGCTTCGGTTTAGTAATCCATTCATCCCCAATCGACAACCCATGAATCGCATTACTCATTCTCCTATTATTAATCAGCTCATGAAAAAAGCAGTTATTACCGTCACCCTCCGCAGCCCATTTATTCCTAGATTTTTGTTTCAAGTCCATATCTTTACGACTTTCAATGTCATCCATCTTATTTTTACATTCATTCCTGATCCATAACTCTTCCTCCGTTAAATCATTATCCTCCATCGCTTTCTCCAACTCTTCGAACTCTTGCTTACACAGGTCAAATTCTTCATTTTCTTTTAGAACAAATTCGGCCCGCCACTCTTTTAATCGGCTACGCAACCATCTGAATTTAAACATAAGTTTACGAAACGGGTCCCCAGTATATTTGAATTCCTCCAAGGCCTTAGTAATCACGCTAATACAATCAGGTTGTTCTAACCATGAGTTAAAAGCCCTAAAAGGCTTAGACCCGAAATTGGAATCATTTAATGATAGAACAATCGGGTTATGATCTGAGAAGCCTCTAGGCATAGCCCTGAAACACGCCTTAGGCCACCTATCGAAGAATTCTCTACCCACTAAACAACGATCAATTTTGCTCATCTTAACTCCCCTGTCATCTTCCTTAAGATACGTATACTTACACCCTTTCATCATATATTCGTGAAGATCAGCGGATGCAATGAAATCATTGAAATCCCTAGCACAACTGTTTTTGAAATTCGAGCCTTTTCTTTCCTCTTTATAGCGCACTGCATTGAAATCACCAATTAAAATCCACCAACCATTATTATTATCCTTAAGACTTTTAATCTCTTCCCAAACCAAACCTTTAGCCCTTCTCGATTGAGGGGCATAAATATTAGCCACGAAAACCATACTATCTATACCTTTGATCCTACCATTGATCACCAAAAAGTTATCCCTTTTAAAACTTCCCAGCTTTTTGAACACCCCTGGATCCCATATACTAATAAGGCCTCCCGACCTCCCATTAGGCTCTACCACCTCGAACTCCATCCCTGACCTACCCCAAAACTTGCGAACATCCAACTCCTGAACACCACCACTTTGGGTTTCTTGAATCGCCATAAAAGAAACCTTTTCTTTGTTTTTCAAACTACAAATCCATTTAGACTTCCTATCTCCCCCGATCCCCCTAATGTTAATAGAAAGAAAAATCATTGGAAAACGGGATTAATACCTTCCTTCACAATGATACCTCTAACCTCCTCTCGGACCTTCGTTAAGTCTAGCCCCACCAATTTACCAGTATCAATCGTCTCCTCAATCTCCGAATTTATCTCCATCTCTTGATCTTCATTAGAACTTGGCATCGCTCCACCAGAACTGTTATCTTCATTACTTCTTATACCCTCAGTAGATACTGAAGGGATATTGTTAAGGTCCAAAGGCTTATCTTGGATTTCAGGCCCGTATACATCTTGTGTTTCCTTTATACTACTTTCTACCTCCTTATCTTTATTAAAAGCCCCTTCGTTAAGGCCCAATAAATCATCCAAAGAAAATGGGTCAGATTCTCTTTGTCTCTTCCTAGGCCTACTATTAAGCCCAATATTTAAACAATTCCAATCAAAAGTCTTAGGAGGAATGTTGCCTATATCCTCCTCACGTGTATCAGAATTAAACTGCATATGCCCCGCTGGCCCCACCTCTTCACATGTAGCCGAATTAAACTACGCATGCCCGGTAGGTCCCACATCCATAAATGGAAAACTACTTCCGCCACCCTTTCCACCCCCTTCCTCCCCCCCATGCAGATCCTCATTGATACTCCCACCTTTCCCATGCAACACCTCTTCGTCTTCTACCCTGAACTCCCCGTCTTCCCGGTCATTGTAACCGGAGGCTGAATTCATGGATGTGTCCGGATACAAAACAGGGGAGGAAGATCCCCCAGTGGATGAAATCTTACAACAAGGAGACCAATCAATCATCTTTTCCGCGAACCATACCCTGTACTTCTTATCCCTCCATTTTAACGAAACTTGACCTTTAATTTCCCCTCCTTCACTTACCAATACTCCAATGCCTTGGACTGATTTATTCGGACTTCCTTCATTGACAGAAGAACTAGAGGCTATCTTCCCTATATTACTGCCAATCTTGTTGTACGTTGAAACATTAGCGAGATGAAGAGGGACCCCGTAAATTCCTACCCATGCTATTCTCTTGTAAGGAACTGACTGACCCCTCCATTCCTCTACCTTACTGAACCACACCTCCCACTTGTCTTTTTTGAGCATGAATTCCTTCGCCAACAAACTGTTATTAAAAATAACAAGCATGCTTAAGCCTCCCATGTATTGGAGTCTCAGTTGCGTTAAACCTTGGTTGCCCATAAGCAACCCAAGGTTAGAAAACGTGGTGAAATCAATACACCTTCCAACCAAGGCCAAATCGTGCATATTCGATAGCTCATTAACCTTAGAATCAATGAGGATTTCATTAACTTCGATGTTCTTCTCAGTTGACCCTTTCACGACGTTAGAAAAATACCTTCCCACCTGAAAACCACCATTATTACCCACCGGCCTGAACGGGTTGGTAACATGGGTTGTCTTCTTCACCTTCGTTGTCCCATTGATGCCGACTTTCTCATTCTCCATAGCATATCTTGCTAGGTTCACCTCTAGTTTATTATTGCCAAGTTTTATAGATTGTATCCTTCTTTCCAGTTCCTTCCAGTCTTGAATACCTTTAAAGCTAACAAATCCAAAACGAGTTCCTCTAGCATTCCTTCTTCTTGCAATAAACACCCCCGCGATTGTCCCAAAAGCCTCGAAGGAGGATGCAAGATCCCAAGGTCGACATCCATTCGGGATGTTGGCCACGAAGAACTTGACAATCCCGTTCCTGTCTTTCCCATCTTGATTCGAAGTCTTCTCGTCTTTTCGTCTTCTCCTCCTTGTAACTTCTACCCACTCTTGGTTTTTCTCTCTCTCACACATTTTTTGTGTGTTTTTTATGGGACGGTTTGTGTATTAGTACCAAACCAAACTTAAGCATAAGACGTGAATTTCATCGCAATGTCTTTGAGGGTATGCAACTCTTGTTTTGAAGGGTGAGCTAACATTTGATTATTCCCTTTCTGCTTTTACCACACCACGAATGAAAAGTATAGTCCTAAGTGGGGTGACAACCATGCCAATCTCAAATTTTCATGCCTAATCACACACCAATAATATCCTTCCATCTCATCTCATACCTATCTCATATCTAACAATATATTTTTAGTGGCAATCATGTCTAACCCATACCTCATTTTTTTTTAAATTATATTAAACAATTTTTATAAAAACATAATATTTTATTAATACTTAAAAGAAAATTACGTAATACTTATTAAAAAAAAACACTAGTCATCAAGGTATGGTAAGTCTTGAGCGTCTACATACTCCGTAAGATCATAACGGAGACGGTGATGGATATTTTCGTCTTGTAACTCCGGTAGTACATTCGGGTCATAAACTGGCGTGACCGGCGGATCCATTATATGAACCGGTGATATTGCCATCCCGTCGTCTTTTAAAATCATATTGTGTAATATAACACACGTATGAACGATTTTTCGAATCTTTTCGACAGACATAGCCCGGTGGAAAACAATAGCTCGGAAGAGTCGGATAAAAAATCTATCTCGTCCTCGAATGAAGAAGGTGAAGATGAAGATGAAGATGAATCCATTTTGTTTGTGAAATATAAATGTTTTTGTTTGAGTAAAAATAGAGATGTTTTTGTGTGTGAAATAATGTTAAATGGGTAGTGTTTAAATAGGTAAAAAAAAATTTTTTTTTAATGCATCTAACGGCTAGTTTGACTAGCCTAACGGCTAGTTTTGAGTCATGTAGAATCGGTAAACTATACCGATTAAGCTCCATTTCATGCCACACCGATTCATGCCTAGGACTTGGCAATGATCATGCCGATCGGCATGTTGGATACCGACTCCATGCCGACTACGATTGCCACCCCCTAAACAAGAAATCCTTTGAATTAATGGTTAACATCCCCCTGACTCCTGAATTACAGAATTGTAATTGCTATTGATCTAGTTGTGGACCTTGAGATTCTTTGTCAATTGCTTAAATATTTATCTAACCGAAATATTCTATTCATGTAGCATTAAAGCTTCAATTGCATATACATTGTCCTTGTGCTTAATACAGGATCAGTTTTTATTTTTTTATTTTTATTTTTTTTATTTTAGTAAGATATTTATAGTAACGTGTAAAAAGAAATATAATCTATTTGAAAGAAAGCTGTTTAGGACAGGTAGCTAGTGTGCCCTTTACAAGTATTTAGACAATAAAATCCAAAATCTAAGTTTATAATATGGAGTTCAGAATATAATTCTAACTTTTTGTTGTTTTGGTTAGAAAAAGCACATGTTCGATCTCTAGTACATTCCTTGAGTTGATATATAATAAGTGGCCATTGGAATAACCCATGTCAGCTTTACTCGATCTGTGAAATATGATAAATATATACTGAAGATCTGTGAAATGTGATAAATATATACTGAAGATCTGACACAGATCGCTTGCTCGGTAGGAAGGATTAGAACCAAAAAATGACAAGCGTCTCCAGGTGTTTCGATTGTTTGAAGATATGATACCATGCGCCTCAAGGAATGTTGTTGATCATTGGTATAAAAATAATGCATTAGAAGACAAAAATATGCGGTATGTTTCAAGTTTATTCTATGTTTTAACCGCGGTGACAATAGTTGAAGTTCACAATGCAGTACAAGAGTTGGTTATCAGATTACTTTGCGAGTGATCTTTATAGGCATCCCTTTAGATGGAAACGGGAGTGGGTCCATCACTATTGGCTCATCAGGGTACACTAATGACCAGTCGTATCGTGTCACTACGTAATGCATAAATACAAGAATATTTAGCTTAGCCAATTGGTACCCTGCACATAGCCTCGGCCCACCACCAAATGGTATGAAAGCATAAGCTTGAACCGGATCTGCAAATCTACTTGGTTTAAAACTCAATGGATCCTGAAAATATTCTTCATCATAATGTGTTCCATATGTAGTCCAAAGCACCTTCCATCCTTTAGGAATAGTAATCCTTCATATTCAATGTCAGCAGTCGCTTTTCTAAATGAACCGAAGATAGGTGGACACAATCGCATTGTCTCACGAGCTACTTGCCATGTATACTCCATTTTCTTCACATCTTCAAGATTTAAAGTTTCACCTGCTTTTTTGGTACTGGCAATTTCTTCATGTTCTGTAATTAAAATAGAAATTAGAATTGCAATTGTAGTAATTTTACAAATTCGTCTAAATTAAGAACTGGTACCTTTAAGTAGAACAGAATAGCAATCGGGGTGGTTAGCAAGCATCTTAAAAGTCATTGCAATGGCATAAGAAGTTGTATCATGAGCTGCAAATACTAACAAAACGATATTATCAAGAACCTCATTTTCAGTAACGTCGCCTTTGATCAGTGCAGCCACCAGATTAGAAAGTAACATCCCGTCTTCTTCATCTTTCCCACGTTCTATAGCCTCCCTCTTTCTTCTAACTTCATCAAGCAATACCTTTTGTATCTCTGCCCTTGCTTTCTTAGCTCTATAAAATTTTGTTCCTGGAAGATTAACGGGAGCAGCTAAAACACCCTCCAGAACATTTTCAAAGACTCCAAATATTGTCTCTAGTTCTATCTTTATCCCAAATAAGCATTCAAGAACAATAGCAAAAGTAAGTAGTTTTGTAGACTTATGTAGACTGATCTCTTCATGGTTCTGCCAGTTTCTCTGTAAGTGTTTCAGAATAGAGCTGCACATTCTGGGGACGATTTCTTGGAGTCCAGAAGGGCCAAGAGTTGAAGCAATAATGCCACGAAGGCAACGATGCGAGTCCCCTTGTTTCTCCATGATCGAGTTCTTTCCCATCAATTCAACAGAGGAAGTTGGCCATGAGCTTATTACTAATTTAAACTCGTTAGACATGAAGAACTTATTTGCCGCAGCCCCATTTACCACAACCGTTGGTGATCCCATTAGCCTTGTTTTAAATATTTTCCCATGCTTTTTAATTCTCGGCTGAAAAAAGGTGTCGAAAAGTTGGTTCTTGCGTTGTGCTCTGTAGAAACTTATTGTTTCACCGATCCAAGGAAGACCCATTTGACCCAAGGGTAATCTGGACCATTTGGTGTTGGCTTTTTGTGGATTGCGGGTTTTGTAAATGAGAAAGATGATACACAAGAATGGGAGTGCTAGAGACAAGATGAAGGAATCCATTGTTTGTGTATGATGTTGATGGTGAGAGTTGAGCTTATATATAGGAGACATGCAAATATGCAATGCAAATTGCAAAGGGAGAATAAGGGTATTTTGGTCATTTGGTGGGACGGATATTTAGTCCAGTTGTATGAGTGAGAGTCAACTAATAGTTTAAGTGCAAGTAATACTAGTTATAGTTGTCTTTTTGGGGGGTGGCGCATGAAATCTTCAAGTCGGGCCGACGAAAAGATTTTTCATCTTATAACACTTGCATGTGCTTGGAGATCCCCTCTTGTATACCTATTTGCTGGCTTTGTTTTCACTTCCACTCTTGTAAAGATTACAAGTTCCATATCTACCACATAGGCCCATATCACATTTGACAATTATGCGTAACTCAAACACCACTATGCCAAAAGCCATCAAACATATTTTTGCTTAAGCGTAACATCTCTTCACGATATCCAGAAAATTTAAATATGTGTAGTACAATTTTTTTTTTTACCTCAAGTTCCTCAAACCCAACCTGTGGTGGATCCCGGGTGACAAAGTAAAAGCCTTTGATCCTTTGCCCCATACTTTGAGATGCTCCTCCCCGTCGATCAAGCGGCGGCACTGTGTTGGAAAATTGAGTTTTGCAAAGTGGTTTTTGCAAACTTTTGGACACTATTTAATATATGTATATGTTATATATATTTATATTTCTTGGTAGCTTTGCGTTCTCCTTGACGAGAGCTTCGCAACGAGCTAAAGAGTGTCAAAAATGGAGTTGAAATGAATGAGATATCGTGTCTCAAAGTGAAGAGACTGAAACATAAAACTTGGAAAAATAGGAGAATCCCACATCGCCCAAAACAAGAAGTGGATGCTTGTTTATAAGGAAATTATAGTTTTGGCTATTAAATTCCTTTAGGTTGGTTATGCTCCCACTCCCACGCGCAGGGGGGTGCGAAAATGGGATTTCGGGTCAAAATGAGTTCAAGCACGAACTCATGCGAGCCACATGACTGCGGACACGAATGCAGCTCCGAAGCCTCGCATACGTGCGTATCTTTTTCAAAGTTATAGAGAATCTGTTATTGCTGCAGATTCGAGTTACATTTTTCCTTAATTTTCTGTAAATCTATTAACGGAATAGATTTGAAACTTTTTGACAAAGTTATACAGAATCTGTTATGTTATTAGAAGATATGTAAATCTGTTTTAGTTATAACAAATTTATGTAATTAAGGCTTTTATTTAGTCTTGGAGAACAAGACAACTTCCTGTATAAATAAAACCTTACCTCTCGTTCAGAAAAAGACACCGAAAAACGCAACTCCAATACAGAAACATTCCAGCAACCTCTTCGATCGTAAACACGCAAGCTTCGGTGATCTTTCGTGCAAGTAAGTTTAGTCCGGTACAGTAACACACAGCAGACGTTGTACCAGGAAGCAGACGGCGAACTGCTTTAAGGGAATCGTGTTAAACACGAGCCTCGTGCTTCATCTTTACCGCTTTCGGTTTATCTTATTGATTAGAGTCGTCTTCCGCTTTACTCCTTTCTCGTCATTGATTATTTCCGTCTTTACATCTCATTAATTTATTTATTGTAATTATAATCTGATTTTCATTAATAAAAGTGTGCACCGTTTCCCACAGTCTTAAAACAGATTCGGTTTAACCGAATTTATAACACTTTGTTAAAATCGGATTTATTATTAACAGGATTTTATAAACTGTTTTCGTCGAAACCTTGTTGAGTTTCTTTGAAATCGCTTTTTACAGCTTTATACATACGTTTGGTTTGAACAGACTAACGTTTTTTAAGCTAGTTTATTATCGCTTTCACGAAACCAAGATAGAGTTTCTATTAAATCGATTTACTCGATTCATCAAAACCAAGCTAAAGTTTTGTTGAATCGATCCGCACAAGTAGATACCATTTAAAACAGTTTGTTTAACTGTTTGTGTTTGATTTTCGTGATGACAAACACGACAACCCTCCAAGTGAATACTCACGTGAACGCACTGTGCGCCATTACCAACACGGTTGCTAATCATGCCGAGAAACCGAGAAATTCAATGGGCGTAATTTCAAGAGGTGGCAATGAAGATGTTTTTCTATCTCGACTACTTTGAACCTTGCGCGGTTCTTAAAAGAAAACCCACCTAACGTGGAACCTCCTGCGAAGGTCAATCCTCTAATCAACAGTCGCTCAAGCCTTGAAGCATGGAAACATTCGATTTTTGTGTCACAATTATGTTCGAATGGTTTGGTTGATTCTTTGTACAACGTGTATCGCAAGACCAAGACCGCCAAAGAATTATGGGAGTCATTGGAACGCAAGTACAAACCGAGGATGCTTGGTACAAAGAAGTTCTTGGTAGCTCGTTTTTGGATTACAAGATGGTTGATTCAAAGAATGTGATAAGTCGTTCAAGATCCGCAGGTTTCGCTACACGACATTCATGTTGAGGAATGACTTTGAGTGAAACTTTTCAAGTTCTCGCTATTATTGAAAAGTTACCCAAGCCGGGTAGAATTCAAGAACCACCAAGCATAAGCGAAAGGAGATGAGTGTCAAGACTTGGTTGTTCGTCTTCGTATTGAAGAGGACAACAAGTCGGCTCGAAAAACACGATATCACTGATTCTCGCAAAGGCAAATATGGTTGAGCATGTTTCGTCATCTTCAAAGTCCAATGTCAAAGCTAAAGGCAAAGGAAAAGGAAAGAATGACAAGAAGGACAAAGGAAGTCCGAGTACCTTGCTCCTAAAGTCGCAATTGTGAAACAAGTTCCAAGGGTGTGTTTCAACTGTGACCACCAGTCACCGTCTTGCTAATTGTAAGATGTCAAGCGGGTGACTCCACGCCAGCTAATATGGTGAATAAAGATGTGGACATGATTGCTATGGTGTCGATGTCATTGCCATGATCTATGAAGTTAACCCGTAGGTTCCAACAACAGGAATGGTGGGTGGATACTGGGGCTACCCGTCATGTGTGTGTGCCGATAAGAGTATGTTTCACTCTTTCGGAGCGGTTGATAGTGGGAGAAGTCGTACATGGGCAACTCGCGCAATCTTTGAAATCAAGGGCGAGAAAGAGCTCAAGTTGACTAATGTAATCTTGAAGATGACATCCGAGAAAGAGCTCAAGTTGACTAATGTCTTGTATGTTCCGTAGATTCGCAAGAATCTTGTGTCAGTTAGCAATTGAACAAGTTTGGTTTTCGTCTTGTTTTGAGTCCGATAAGTTTGTTCTTTCTAAGAATCAAGTTTATGTTGGTAGGGATATGCCCCGAATGGTATGTTTAAGCTCAATGTAATGGTTGTTAAGAATGATATCAATAAAATGAATTCTTACGCTTACTTGATCGAGTCTTCTAATATGTGGCATGGCCGTCTTGGACATGTAAATTTTAATTCGATGCGTCGTTTGATTAAATTTAATAGCATACCTAATTTCCATATTGACTCAAAATATAAATGTGAAACTTGTGTTGAAGCCAAACTTACAAGAGCATCTTTCAAATCGGTTGAACGAAAAACCCAACCACTTGATATGATACACACCGACATATGTGATTTGAAATCACTACCCACAAAAGGTGGCAATAAGTACTTTATCACGCTTATTGATGATTGTACAAAGTATTGCTACGCTTACTTTCGAAAAGTAAAGATGAAGCTATAGACAAGTTTGTTCTATATAAAAACGAAGTTGAGAATCAACTTGGTAAGAAAATCAAGGTGGTACAAGTGATAGAGGAGGTGAATATGTGTCTCCATTTGTCGATCTATGTGCGAAACATGGAATTAGACACGAATTCACCGCTCCCTATTCACCTCAAGCAGAACAGTATTGCCGAAAGGAAGAACCGTACCTTGAAAGAAATGGTTAATGCCATGTTGATAAGTTCGTCTAAGCCTGTGACATGCTGGGGAAGCCATTTTAACGGCAACTTATCTTTTAAATAAGATACCTCGTAAGGAAAAGAAGAGACCCCTTATGAATTATGGATGGAAGAAAGCCATCATATCAAGATTTACGAAAAGGGGTGTCTAGCAAAGGTCGCTATATCGACTCCCAAGGCCCAAAAGATTGGACCTAAATGTAGATTGTATATTCATCGGATATGCTAAGAATAGCAGTGCTTATCGCTTCATCGTACATGAATCGAAAAATCCGGATATACAAAAGGGTACTTTAATGGAATCAAGGAATGCTTCATTCTTTGAAACTATTTTTCCTTGTTTAACGAAGGAAACTGGAAGTTCATCTAGAATAGATGACGAAGTTGTCCAAGATAAGAGACAACGAGATGATAATGATCTCCAAGATGAGAGACAAGATCAAACTGAGGAAGAAGAGGTTGAACCTAGAAGAAGCAAAAGGGCAAGAACCGAGAAATCGTTTGGACCCGATTTTGTTTCTTTTATGGTTGAAAATGAACCTACTTCATACCGAGAAGCGGTTACTTCCTCAGAAGGGCCTCAATGGAAAAAAGCCATTAAAGTGAAATAGATTCTATTTTACAAAATCATACTTGGGAGCTCGTGGATTTACCTCCGGTTGTAAACCACTAGGCTATAAATGGATCTTCAAGAAGAAGATGAAAGGCGATGGCACCATTGACAAGTACAAAGCAAGATTAGTAATCAAAGGATTTAGACAACGAGAAGGTCTTGATTACTTTGATACATATTCACCGTTACGCGAATAACATCGATTAGGATGATACTTGCTATTGCCGCTTTAAGAAATTTGGAAGTTCACCAAATGGATGTGAAACGGCATTTCTAAACGGAGATTTAGAAGAAGAAATCTACATGAATCAACCCGAGGGTTTCATGGCTCTGGACAAGAGAACAAAGTTTGTAGGCTTGTTAAGTCATTATATGGTTTAAAGCAAGCTCCCAAACAATGGCATCAAAATTTGACCACGCCATGCTAGAGAGTGGTTTCAAAATTAATGAATGCGACAAATGTGTTTATGTCAAAGACACAAATAGTGGATATGTAATCTTGTGTTTATATGTTGATGATATGCTTATCGTTGGCGTGAATGACAAGATGATCAAATCTACTAAAGACATGTTGAAATCAAAGTTTGACATGAAGGATATGGGGTTAATGATGTGATCCTTGGAATAAAGATCATACGAACTCGTAATGGACTTGTGTTAAGTCAAGCACATTATGTGGACAAAATTCTTAATACTCATAATGCGGGGATTCCGGCCTAGCTAGAACTCCAATTGACACCAAGAAGCATCTATCTAAAATAGAGGCTTAGGTGTTGTCCAATTAGAGTATTCAAGAATTATTGGCATGTTAATGTACTTGATGACAGTGTATTCGACCGACTTAGCATATGTCGTTAGAAAGCTAAGTAGGTATACTAGTAACCCAAGCTATGCACATTGGGCGCCTATGACTCGGTACTTCACTATTTGAGATACAACGCGATTATGGATCGCATTATGATCGATATCCATTTGTTATCGAAGGATACAATGATGCAAATTGGATATCCGACATAAAAGATTCTAGATCAACTAGTGGATATGTGTTTACACTAGGCGGAGCGGCTATATCTTGGAAGTCTTCCAAGCAAACCGTTATAGCTAAGTCCACGATGGAATCGTAATTTATCGCGTTAGATAAATGCGGACAAGAGGCGGAATGGCTACGCCAATTGTAGAGGACATACCAAGATGGCCTAAACCGTAACGCCATTAGTATACATTGTGATAGTCAATCGGCAATTGGCGAGCTCATAGCATAATGTATAATGGAAAGTCCGACATATCCGTCGTCGACATAATTCGACACGACAACTACTCTCAACAGAGTTATCTCAATTGACTATGTGAAGTCAAAGGATAACATCGCGGATCCGCTACGAAAGGCTTAAGCAGAGTTAGTAAGTAAGTCGTCAGAGGAATGGGACTAAAGCCCTGAAGGAATAAGTTTCTATGAAGGAAAACTAACCCGCTTGATTGGAGATCCCAAGATCCGGGTTCAATAGGACAACCTACTCATAGAAATGTGGGGAAGTCACGTTAATGCAGAGAGTTACTAAATATTGTAACTTTCCTAGTCCATTCCTATAACAAATGTGACTTGTTGAGAGGTTAAACATATGGCTATAATGATTCGTGATGAAATCATAAAGCATAATGATTCAAGATGAAATCACAAAACATATGTTTTAATGATTCAAGATGAAATCACCTATGTGAGAGAGAAGTGGGTCGCTCAAGGAAATGTGGGGCGCAATTCCTAAGAGCTCTTGCAGAACTGTGCTAGTGTTCATGACCATAACGAACACGACTATGAGGACTAGACAAAGGTCGTGGAGAGTCTTGTGTGAAGTGTAATGTCGCTCACATAAATGGATGATGAGTTCAAGGACATCGCGTCTACTCGGATCTAGGAGACTAAGTGCATCTCACAAAGGAAGGTTCAAAGGGTTACACCTACCTATCCTATGCAAGACTTAATCGCAGAAATTTCACGAAACTTTCGTGTGTTTTCGACCGATCTCCATTCATGTGGGGATTGTTGGAAAATTGAGTTTTGCAAAGTGGTTTTGCAAACTTTGGACACTATTTAATATATGTATATGTTATATATATTTATATTTCTTGGTAGCTTTATGCTCTCCTTGACGAGAGCTTCGAACGAGCTAAAGAGTGTCAAAATGGAGTTGAAATGAATGAGATATCGTGTCTCAAAGTGAGGCACTTGAAACATAAAACTTGGAAAATAGGAGAATCCCACATCGCCCAAAACAAGAAGTGGATGCTTGTTTATAAGGAAATTATAGTTTTGGCTATTAAATTCCTTTAGGTTGGTTATGCTCCCACTCCTACGCTATGCTGCCAGGGGGGTGCGTAAAATGGGATTTCCGGGTCAAATGAGTTCAAGCTTCAACTCATGCGAGCCCATGCGACCATGGACACGAATGCAGCTCAAGCCTCGTGACACGTGCACAGATCTTTTTTGCCGCAGATTCGAGTTACATTTTTCCTTAATTTTCAGAATCTATTAATGGAATAGATTTGAAACTTTTGACAAAGTTATACGTAATCTGTTATGTTATTAGAAGATATGTAACTGCTTTTAGTTATAACAGATTTATGTAATTAAGGCTTTTATTTAGTCTTGGAGAACAAGACAACTTCCTCAGATAAATAAAACCTTACCTTTCGCTCGAAAAGACACCGAAAAACGCAACTCCAATACGTAAACATTCCAAAGAACCTCTTCGATCGTAAACACGCAAGCTTCAAAGTGATCTTTCGTGCAAGTAAGTTTAGTCCGTCAGACAACAACCGCAGACGTTGTACTCGGGAAATGATCGCTTAACTGCTTTTAAGGAATCGTGTTAAACACGAGCCTCGTGCTTCTGTCTTTACTGCTTTCGGTTTATCTTATTGATTAGAGTCTGTCTTCTGCTTCTACTCCTTTCTGTCTGTTGATTATTTACTGTCTTTACATCTGTTAATTTATTTATTGTAATTATAATCTGATTTTCATTAATAAAAGTGTGCACCGTTTTCCACACACTGTTCTTAGCTTTAAGCCGCTATCGTTCAATTCGGATAACTCAAGTCCCTTTGGTCAGTTCGCTCAGGTGGGCTAGGAAGTCTCATTGAGTTCCCAGCTAGGCCTACGCTACGATCGTTATAACTCCCTTCAAAAAGTCGAAAGTCAGTCGTCTGCTAAAGCCTTATAAGCTGAGGTTAGAAAAGGTTTCTCCCGCTGTTGCTAGTTCTTCCGTTGTTGGTAGTTCCTCAGGTCGGGTTGTTTATTTTTCAGAGCTTTTTCAATTCTTTTAGAACCTTTCGTATGCGCCTATTGGAAGATTTGGGAACTGATACAGAATAAAAAGTACGATATCTACACAACTTATATAGAGGTTAACAAAGTTACATCGATAGCCCAAATCAATATACCCTTTCAATCTTTCATGGACCGGAAGCGCTTCATCACATCTTCATTTTTCACATTGATGAATATTTCTTTCTCTATGCTACAAACTAGAGGATGGTTCAAAGATCTATTACCCATTCGATTACAGAGATCCAACTTTACCAGCTTCAATGTAGAAACACATCTTCCAACTGTTGCAGTAGCCACGGCAAAACCAAAGCGAGCTTCAATAACTTATATATCAAAGGAAAAGAGTTATATTTATCTAATATCACCATTTCTTTAGCAAGCTTTGTAATAGTATTCAGCTTTGAGGAATCTTCATTTTGAACCACATTCACAAGATATAAGTCAAGTTCCCGTATAAGATGAAACCTATCAGAATCTAGTAAAATCATCTGGATATAAAGTAGTCAAAGTAATGAGTTTTGAGGCGTCAAACATAGAAAATGAAGCACATGGACTCAAAGCTGACATGTTACCAAGTAAGTATGTCCTTGTCTCACTAAAGCGATCACCAAACTCTTAGATTTGGATATACAAGACTGTGTTAAATATGTCAATCTCAAAATAGTCTTTTAGCCGCACATGCTTCGTCCATCTTCAACACTTCAATATCATACTTTATACAAAAGATGTTCACTTTCTTCAAAATTGTATCAAACTCTTTTGCTCTAAGTGTCATCGATGTCTCTTTTGTTTCATTAATTACTCAAACCACTTCCAGTATATTTTGGTCTTTCTTTGAAGAGCCTTCGATAATAAATTTGTGGCCCCTAAAATGTGCTCCATTAAGTGCAAGTAAAACACAAACTCATACTTTTTACAATATGATAAAATGCCTTGTATCCGGACTCGGTTTCAAGCATCATGAGCTTCTTTTTCAACAAAATTTAGTACTTTAATAACTTCACCCACATGGTTTCTAGGCCATACTTTTTACTCCAACTATCAAAACCATCTCCCACAAATGCATCACTTCCGGTAGCAAAGACTACACATACACAATATCAGCTAAAACACAAAATTTTGTAAAATATATACACTTCACATGCCCTACCCATGTGTGGCACGTGGCACAGGTAGCCATGCCTTAGCTCCACGAAACTGTGGAATTGTGGATCAAGTATGAAGCATTGTGTGTTTCATGAATGCTGCTCCATTCGTTTCAAAATTATTGTCCATCTAGTTTCTATTTTAAGATATCCAAAATAATTTTCCATTTATTATTTCGACCAGTCAAAAAAGACTTTAGTGGGTTGAGATTATATTTGATCAATATGAAAGAGTGTTATAGTACCACTTTTCTTAAATACGTGTTTTTTTTAAGGATAATAAATTTGAAACGGAGGGAGAATACACATTTTTATACCTAGAAGTTTTTTCATAGTTTTTGTAGAAGTTATAAAGTCTACCATATATTATGATGTTTTCTTGGTTCTTAAAAAGATGCATGTATGCAAAAATCGTCTTTCTTGCATTTGTTACATAGTGTATCATGGCTATTGGCTAGAGCCTGTGAAATGGGCGGTCAACCAGAAGAATAAAAAGTCAAAACAGCTTGTGTAAATAGTTAAAAGAAAAAATTGCACGCTTGGTCCTTGTGGTTTACCCCAAATAACAAGTTTAGTCCCTAAGTTGTTTTAATTACACCACACATACCTATTTTTGAAACATGTTGCCCATTTAGTCCCTATTATGGGAAATAGGGACTATCCGTAATAAAAAAAACGTAAATAATTACAGGATGATCCCTATCTTTTAAAATAGGGACTAAATGGGCAACAAGTTTTAAAAATAGGTATGTGTGGTGTAATTAAAACGACTTAGGGACTAAACCTGTTATTTGGGGTAAATCACAGGGACCAAATGTGTAATTTTTTCTAGTTAAAATAAAACTATATATGCATTTTAATGTATTTCATTATGGATCTTGCCTTAATCTTTAAGCTAAAATCAAGCACGTTTATCCATTGTCGTGATCGACTTCAAACAGTCATGATTCTACCATTTCGTTACCTAGGGTTCTAGTTCAATAAAGACCTTACACTTTTGCTTAGTGCACTACTCGCTTATGCTTAATCACGAATAAGTTATATTGAAATTTTCCCTAAGAATCTTATTCTAATGCCAAAAATGGGCGACAAAATGCCTCATTAGTCTTGTACTTCACCTTTTGATTTTGAATAATATTAGTGGTGGTTTAAAGACTTATTGGGGATACAAGAGAGCATCTCAAGATTTGATATGGAATTATGGATTGTTAATTTGTCTTATTAGTTTTAAAGCAATGCTACACATTCCTACAATATCCTCCTAATTATCTTCTTACTTCGCATAAAGTTTGACATGTGTAGTTTACTATTTATCTCCTTTATTAATTTTTACACTTGCGATAATAATAGAGGTATGAGGATTTGATTTATCATTTTCCTTAGTTTTATTAATGGTTTTAGTCTTTTACTATCAACCATTAAGTATCTTCATAAAATCAGTTCTTTTCGTACAACATATTGCCTGAACCAGTGAAATATTATGTTCAATATGTAACTTGTTCACCAATCTAAATTGTTGGACATGAAAAACAATAAAATTTCTAGTATGGATGTTTTAAATTATACAACAAACTACAAAGAATTGTACTAAAAAGAATAGTTGAGGTTTACAATGGGGGTAGAGCTAGTTATGAGACTTAGGAGAAATCTTTATAGGCATCCCTTTGGAGGGAAATGGCAGCGGATCCATGAAAATTGGCTCATCGAGGTGTACTAGCGACCAGTTATATCTCGTCACAACATAATGCACTAGTACAAGAATGTTGAGCTTTGCCAGTTGGTATCCTGCACAAAGTCTTGGCCCTCCACCAAATGGTATAAAAGAGTAAGCTTGAACTGGATCTTCAAATCTGCTTGGGTTAAAGCTCATTGGCTCCGGAAAATACTTTTCATCATAATGTGTTCCGTATGTTGTCCAAAGCACCTTCCAGTCTTTAGGAATAGTAATTCCTTCAAACTGAATGTCAGTTGTCGCCTTTCTGAAGGATCCAAATATGGGAGGGCAGAGTCGCATAGTCTCACGAGCTACTTGCCATGTATACTCCATTTTCTTCACATCATCAAACGTCAACGCTTCACCTGATCAACCTTTTATTGGCAGCAATCTCTTCATGTTCTTTTAGTAAACGAGAGTAACAATCAGGGTGGTTTGTGAGCATCTTAAACGTCATTGTGATAGCGTAAGAAGTTGTATCATGAGCTGCAAACACCAGCAAAACGACATTATCAACAACTTCCTCTTCGGTAATCTCTCCTCGGATCAAAGCAGCCACCAACTTAAAAAACAGCATGCCGTCTTGTTCAACTTTCCCACTTTCCATGGCCTCCCTCTTCCTTTTGACTTCACCAATCAATACCTTTTCTATTTCTGCTCTCGCTTTCTTAGCCCTCGAGAATTTAGTCCCTGGGAAATTAATCGGAGGAGAAAAAACACCTTCCAAGACACGCTCGAAAACACCAAACATCTTCTCTGGCTCAATCCCAATCCCAAACAAGCATTCAAGCACTATAGTGAATGTAAGCATCTTTGTTGACCGATATAGACTGATCTCTTCACGATTTTGCCAGTTCTCCTCCAAGTGTTTCTGAATTGAGTAGCACATTCTTGGGACCATAGCCTCGAGGCCAGAAATGTTGACAGTCGATGTAATGATGCCGCGAAGGCAACGGTGAGAATCTCCTTGTTTCTCCATGATGGAATTCTTTCCCATCAATTCGACAGATGAAGTTGGCCATGAGCTTACCACCAACTTAAACTCATTTGACATAAAGAACTTATTTGCTGTAGTCCCATTTACGACCACAGTTGGTGATCCCATGAGCTTCGTTTTAAACACATTGCCATACTTTTTGAATCTTGGTTGAAAAAATTCCTCGTATAATTGATTCATACGTTGAGCTTTGTAAAACTCGAATGTTTCTCCGATCCAAGGGAGACCCATATCGCCATATGGCAATCTAACCTTGTTAGTTGTTTTTCTGAAGTTTTTATAGATGAAAAGGATGATAAAGAATATGGCAAAGAAGGTGATGTAGGCAGCCATTGTTATGTGAAGTTTGTGTTCGTGTGTTGGTTGTAGCATTTGGTTTAAGATTTGATGATGAAGAGAGTGGAGTGTTATAATGTATTTATAGGTATGCAAAGAGGGAAAGATTGATCGAATTTAGTCAGTTGCCAAATGAAGTCAACCAGTTAGTTAATGTTCATAAAATAATACAAAGCCAGTTGTTTTTTTTGGGGTGGCTGATGAAATCTGAAGTCGGGCCGACGAAAAGATTCAATATTTATTCGACTCATGTGACTAATATTTTTTCAGTTAAACTCGCTGACTTTGTAATACCGTTGTAAAGATTCCTTCGCCCCCAAAACATTTAACTAACTTTCTTGTTCCCAACTCATGCCTGCGCACATTTTGGGATTAAGTCGTAAAATAATAATGTACTTTTCAAAGTATTCAATTTTGATACGTATACTTTTTTTGTTCCATTTAATGTAATGTACTTTCGGTTTTTGTGATACTTTGGTACGTGTACTTTTTCTTTTAATTTTGTTTAAGTTGTAGAATTATCAATGTACATTCCATAAGTGTTTTAATTTGGTACGTCATCGCACGTACCAAATCGGAACACGTATAGAAAATACATTACTATTCTACAACTTAAATAAAGTTAAAAACAATACACGTATCAAAGTAGCACAAAAAACGAAAGTACGTTATATTAAGTGAAACAAAAAAAAAGATACACGTACCAAAACGGTACAAAGTTGAAAGTATGTTGCTACTGTACGACTTAATCTCCACATTTTCGTTGCATGTTAACGCCAAATATGTTAATGATTGAAGTTTGAGATATTCCAGTAACATTTTTTGTTTCAACTGTTGTTCTTCTAGGTCTAGGTTATGTTAGAAATGGATAAAACACAATATATTTGTCATGAGTACGTCATATGCATGGCCAAACGTTGAATGTAAATGAGTTTTTCGATCTTTTACGTCATTTTTATTAAAACAAACTTGCAAAAAGATAGAGAAAGAAAAGAATTTACATATTTCATCTAACCAAAACTGAATCGGTTTTTAAAATTTATAGAGAATCCGTGAATGAGATTAGACTTTGATTTGCTCTAAATACTCCAAATACGTTGTTATTTGAATAACCGCATCAAAACATGTCTTAGATGTAGAAATTAAGTTTGTTGTTTCACTCCAAGTTAAAAGAGAAAGTAGATTGGTTGGGTGAATGGAGACGAAACCCCCACCAAGCCAAGATGGTTTTTCAAATAGACAAAGCAACGGAGCACTCAACGAAAAGTTGTTGTGAAGTGACCAAGGCATCATCACATACCGGCCAACGAATGGAATCCAAATCAATACCGCTATTAATAACTGTTAACTCTATTTTCTGCAAGTAAGTTTCAACAATCTTCTTTCAATTACCTTATACTAGTATTCCATAAAGGAAAAAAAAAAAGGTATCTGTTATTGAAAATGCTAAAGTTTTTTAATACTAAATAGATTTTCTAAAATCATTATCTAGTAGTAAGAAAACTTTCATGACATTGATAGATTATGTAATTCTGAACATGCTATACACCTTTTTTTTTGGTTAAAAGGATTTTCCCGGTGAATGTATTACTGCAAAAAAGCGTTTAAGAACATAGGAAAAAAGCGTTTAAGTACATAGGATTTAGGTGAAATCTCACATCTTAACCCGTTACATAGGCGAAAACAAACGCACCATTCGTGTTTCAAACTAAACCTATAATAAGAATGAAAAACCAATCTTATTAACTACTATAAGGAAAACAACCACTAACTAGCTTATATTTAACTTACATCGATACCAAATATAACCTAGTGTCTAATCTACCATCGGAGAATGATATTGAACGCATCACATAATGCAATTTGTTCTTCTGTTAAGTACGATACCACATCTTCATATCCGTCATACAAGTCATACTCATCAAGTTCACGTAGACTCGAATCATTAGTTCCGTTAACATGTCGCTTATATGAAAAGACCATAACTGAGCAGTCTCATTATCATACTCTTCAACCTCACTTTTCAATCACCATCTTGCACATTCATTAAAGTACTAGGCATAGAACCTGATTCCACAGTCACCCATTTATCCTTGTTAACATCCTCTACAGAATTAGGCGTTGGCCCATGTTCTTTCAAATTATTCACCTCATTTTCACTGATGGAACTGAATAGGCCACACCTGTAGCATCATCCATGTCACCCATACTGCTCAAAGCATCAAACGAATTTGAATAAGAAGTATCATTAACAACCTGTGTAGCACACAGAACCTTCGGCTTTGGCTGTCTAGAATTTGTCTTCTTGTTGTTCTTTGGTTGAACCAGTTAGTACATAAGGTGCGACTTCGAACCAATATGAACTCCACGAACTGTTTGCCTAGTTGCCTTTGTATTCTTCAAAACATTGGAGACAAATTTCATCCAATACATGGCCAAACACCTTGCAATTGAAACATCTTGGTGGTTTCCACTCGTACTCAAATCGAATAGTGCTCAAAATATACCCAACACCCTCTTTTTTTGAGATTGTCGCCACAAGAGTAACTTTCAACTCCAAATCACCCGTAACTCAATCATAGCTCTTGCATTGCCGACCTACCCCATGACTCCATACACATTGATGTCGTATAGGCATCTAACATCAATGGTGTATCAAGTTTAGTTGCAATAGAACTCAACCCATCTACCGTAAACGCAATAAGAGGAACATCATGGAATTCAACCCAAACGGGAACGTTAAAGGTGCAAAACTAATAGTGGTCGAAGTTGCTACAATTGATTTAGCGGGAGATGTTATCGATATTGGAAACATCCTTAGTTCCTCGATTCATTCTGTGGCTCGTAATCTATCATTGGCTAAACAATCATTTGGTTATGCCATTTTGGGATTTGCTCTAACCGAAGCTATTGCATCATTTGCCCTAATGATGGCCTTTCTAATCTCATTCGTATTCCTATCAAATAATCAAAGAAAGAAGGTTTCAGTTTCATAAAGCAAGCACCTCTTTCCAGCCTTAGTCAAATAGCCACCGGAGGCAAGGGGGCGTAGTTCTTAAACAGAAGAATGGCAATAAAGAGGAAATGTTTGAATTCAAGAAAAAAGAGTCGAATTGTAAGTCAAGTAAGAAGGAAGGAGGCTAACCCCCAAATGCTCCACGCCTAGGTTTGTTTGTCGTTGGGGCTTACACCTTGTGACTCACTCATTCGGTCGAGCGTTCCTCAGGCGTCGATCAATCCTGAATCACAAGGAAACCCGAGAAGACTAATTAGAGATTTGCTAAGCGAACGGGCCTGAAAGCACTTCTCCTAGCTTGATCTTAAGTCTTATACATTAATTAAGCAATCTGACATATATGCTCCCCTCCCCTTGCTTTATTACACCGGTAACTGCAGATGAAGCGAAGGACATCGATTATCTATTTAGACGAACGAAGAATAAGATAAAGGCATCTAATTCACCCGCATCTGTTGGCTGAAGGAACGGACAAATATATACATACTTTTTCTCTTTTCTCCCATAAAGCTTCCTTTCCTGAATCTTAGCTCTTATCTTTCTTATTTATTCTGACTACTATCACTTTATAGACAACTCCCCCTTTAATAAATTCGCATTCAAATACCACTTTTTTCAGAATTAATGGCACATTACGAATTAACCATGTACCTTTTTCAAGCATTGCATCCATCCCGTCCTTAAAACTAAACTTGAAAAAAACAAGCCTTTAGAGTTCATCATTGTTCTAACAAGGCCATATTTACTCCAAGTGTTCTTAACATAATCTTTCACAACCAGATATGCCACTCTTTTACCCAAGAAATACCCATAAACCGTATAAGTCGTTCATTAACTTTAAGAACCGACTTTAATGAAATAGCAACATCAACCCCATTACCAGTTGGAGATACTAAGATACACAAATTAACAGTTTTATTACTTTGTTCTCTATTAAGAAGATTTTCATATGGTGATTTAGCATTCTTAAGCACATTAACCAAACCACCCCCTTTCTTCGATGAAGTATCAAACTTGGTAGATGTATTAGGGGTACCCAACGAGTCTGAAAAGCATAGAAACGCTTCCATTGTATTGGCTTGACCATTGACTTTTAAAGGTTTTAACAGTTCTCCATCATCTCCCATCAACACAATCTTACCTTCAAACATTTAACGTTCAATATCCTGAATCTTAGCAGGTAAAGAACCCGTGTCTTCCCCATTCACATTAATAGGTTCTTCGTAACTCGTAGATGAGTAATCCATAACCTTCAAACGAGTCATCACCTTATTCCTATCATTTTTACTTCCACCCCTCTCCCTCCCGAATCAAGGAAGCCACTTTTCATGATTACACTTACAATAATACAATAGCAACCAACAATACCTCAACAGTACCTCCAGTCACTTCAGCAGCAAAACAAGAAGCACAATCAGGCCCAAGCTTCAGGTTAGACCAGTCGAACCCTAAAAAATTAAGGTTTTAGATTCCAGATAGCGCAACGCAACAACAAATAATGAAAATTAAAAACCCGTAGCCAACAAACACTCTTGAATCAGTAATGTAAACAATTCAAAGTAATCATATCAATAACAGTACGCACTTAAACAAAATCGGCTTGTATGTAAATCAGTCCTCAACCAAGAAAACCCTAATATCATTTTGAGTCAACCAGTAGTAATTAACCAAAGATGTTACTAGAATCAGTATACGTGTAGTGAATTGAAGGAGGAAGATTTGTCGAAGTTTAGGGTTAAGTCGTTGATTTCACCAATGGAGGAGAGAAAACGTGGGGAAACAGGAAAACTGGTTGGGTTGGGAATCGAACCTCGGTTGCCGTGTTCAAAGATTGAGGCTTTCACCAACTCAACCACCTATCCAACTTGCTATACAACTTTAAGATTTATTTATTTTACGGTTTGTCTAACCAATGCCCTCAATAGACCAGTTTACATGATTAAATAATGAAATTTTAAGTTTATTAATTGCAAAATTGAAACAAATTAATGTTAATTATAAGATCAATTAATATGTATTAAATGCATTTATAGTTTATAAGAAAAGCCATTGATGAATTAATGCACTGTAAATAATGTCTTAAAAACACTTGTTAGAAAATTTTTTTATTTAATTATAAACATTAGAGTTAATATATAGTAGAATTATGATTGTACCATTCTTCTTACACGATATATACATTAGAAGTCAAATGCGACACTATACCACTATATATAGCCTTCAGTTAATTAGCAAATTACCCTAAATAGGTTTGGCGAGATTGAAGGATTTTTTTAGTCTTTTTAAAGTGAAATCAAAAGTTTACGCAGGAGGCCACATGCAATTCCAAAAGACGGGAGACCTTTTTGTTATCTGGATTATTGTATATTATATTCATAACAAAATATATCTGTAAACTAAAACAGACTGTGAGTATCAAAATGAGACATATCAAACAGCTCAAATAGTATTAACTTGACAACTGTTGAAAAAAGTCAGCAGCAAAGTGGAGATGTTTCTTTAAAGCCAAGACACATGCTTCGATCCTACGTACTAATTAAATGAATCTTTTAGCCGGGCCGACTTTCGATTTCATCCGCCATCCCAACAACAAGTGTTTATATATTTTATTATTTGACTTTACTATCTGACTATGTTCGTTCAATCTTTTCCTCTTGCATACCTATAAATACATTTTACACTCCACTCTCCAAATCATCCATCTCAAACCAACAATCCACAAATATAACAAAACACTCAAACTTTCATATAACAATGCCTGCCTTCATCACCTTCTTTGCCATATTCTTTATCATCCTTTTCATCTATAAAAACTTCAGAAAAAGAACTAACAAGGTTAGACTGCCATATGGCGATATGGGTCTCCCTTGGATCGGTGAAACAGTCGAGTTTTACAAAGCTCAACGTATGAATCAACTGTACGAGGACTTTTTTCAACCGAGATTCAAGAAGTATGGAAATGTCTTTAAAACGAAGCTCATGGGATCACCAACTGTGGTCGTAAATGGGACTGCAGCAAATAAGTTTTTTATGTCAAATGAATTTAAATTGGTCGTAAGTTCATGGCCAACTTCGTCTGTTGAATTGATGGGAAAGAATTCAATCATGGAGAAACAAGGAGATTCTCACCGTTGCCTTCGTGGCATCATCACTTCAACTGTCAACATTTCTGGGCTCGAGGCTATGGTTCCCAGAATGTGCAATTCAATTCAGAACCACATGGAGAAGAACTGGCAAAATCATGAAGAGATCAGTTTATATCGGTCAACCAAGATGCTTACATTTACTATCGTGCTTGAATGCTTGTTTGGGATTGGGATTGAGCCAGAGAAGATGTTTGGTGTTTTCGAGCGTGTCTTGGAAGGTGTTTTGTCTCCTCCAATTAATTTCCCAGGGACTAAATTCTCGAGAGCTAAGAAAGCGAGAGCAGAAATTGAGAAGGTGTTGATTGCTGAAGTTAGAAGGAAGAGGGAAGCCATGGAAGGTGGGAAAGATGAAGAAGACGGCATGCTATTTTCTAAGCTGGTGGCTGCTTTGATCAGAGGAGATATTACAGTAGAAGAAGTAGTTGATAACATCGTTTTGCTGGTGTTTGCAGCTCATGATACAACTTCTTACGCTATCACAATGACATTTAAGATGCTCGCAAACCACCCTGATTGTTACTCTCGTTTACTAAAAGAACATGAAGAGATTGCTGCCAATAAAAGGTCAGGTGAAGCTTTGACGTTTGATGATGTGAAGAAAATGGAGTATACATGGCAAGTAGCTCGTGAGACTATGCGACTCTGCCCTCCCATATTCGGATCCTTCAGAAAAGCGACAACTGACATCCAGTTTGAAGGAATTACTATTCCTAAAGACTGGAAGGTGCTTTGGACAACATACGGAACACATTATGATGAAAATTATTTTCCGGATCCAATGAGTTTCAACCCGAGTAGGTTTGCAGATCCAGTTCAAGCTTACTCTTTTATTCCATTTGGTGGAGGGCCAAGACTTTGTGCAGGATACCAACTGGCCAAGCTCAACATTCTTGTACTTGTGCATTATGTCGTGACGCGTTATAATTGGTCGTTAGTACACCCCGATGAGCCAATTTTCATGGATCCGCTACCATTTCCTTCTAAGGGGATGCCTATAAAGGTTTCTCCAAAGTCTCGTAACTAGCTCTTTAATTTACCACATTATAAACAAAGCTGTAATTTTGAAGTCTTTCTATTTTGTTATTCTATTCTCTTTTTTTTCTTTCTTTCTATATGATTCAATACAACATGAATTCACTAATTCATATGCTAATAGAACTTACAATCATAGGGTAGATCTTAATGTTAGGCAAAACCTCATTTGTTTGATCCTTTAAACCCACTTCAAGCTATAGTTTTGATGACTAATCAATTATAACGTAAAAAATTTCAATGCTTACATTTGTTAGCCTCAAGAAGGATTAGTCCAATGGGCAATGGTTGTGGCCTTGTTGTTTTTTAATTTTCCAGTAAAGACACAATATTAATTCATGCATGCTGCAATTTTGAGGTCAAGCATCAGACATGTAACGTTGTTGGTTATGAAGGGTAAGAAATTACACATGTAGCCACATATACTGGTATGAGAAAACAGTGCTCTTTGAGCGTGCCATTGAATCTTCTACATATATTGTCCTTGTAGCATAGCTGCGTATAGTATAACTACCACCTTGCCTTGCTAGTTATATATTAACGTCTTGTGAATACTTTGTTTTCTTTTGGTAACTTCTTTTAGTGGAAAAAACATATGTGCACACAAATATACTAGAATCTAATTCTGTTGTGTAGACTTTGAATAAAACTTCGACGTAAGTCGAGCAGATCTTCTGTATTTTGACAGTGCATTAAGAGATATATCTTGGTGTTACGTTCACGAACTAAAACATACTTGCGTAAAGGTCTAGTTAGTATTTTGTGATTTGTGAGTTTTTCCAATAACTAGTTTTTAAAAGTTGTAACATCATCTTCAGTGTCCTAAATTAATGCGAGTTATCTGCAATTAAAAAGAGAATAAATTTAATAGAGATTGCAAGCTTTAAACTTAATGACTTATAATTATGGCAATAAAATAAGATTGTCGCAAGACTAAAAGTCAAACGTGTGACTAAATATAAATCTAATCATACATGACGTCGTAGATAAATTATATGCGCGAATGAGCTGCTGGTGTGATACATACAACAAAAACATAAAAGAAAAACAGTTCGAAACCAATAAGTTAGTTAAATGTTTTGGGGGCGAAGGAATCTTTACAACGTTATAGCAAAGTCAGCGAGTTTAACTGAAAAAAATATAAGTCACATGAGTCGAATAAATGTTGAATCTTTAAGTCGGCTCGACTTCATATTTCATCAGCCACCCCAAAAAACAAACAACTGGCTTTGTATTATTTTATGACAGTAACTAACTAGTTGACTTCATTTGGCAACTAACTAAATTCGATCAATCTTTCCCTCTTTGCATACCTGTAAATACATTATAACACTCCACTCTCTTCATAATCAATTCTTAAACAACATACAACCAACACACAAACACAAACTTTCTTGTAACAATATTGGCGGCCTATATCACCATCTTTGCCATATTCTTTATCATCCTCTTCATCTTAAGAAACCGAAGAAAACAAACCAATAATATGAAATTACCCTATGGCGATACAGGTCTCCCTTGGATCGGAGAAACGGCCGAGTTTTACAAAGCTCAACGTATGAATCAATTGTACGAGGAATTCTTTCAACCAAGATTCAAGAAGTATGGCAATGTCTTTAAAACGAAGCTCATGGGATCACCAACTGTGGTCGTAAATGGGACTACAGCAAAGAAGTTCTTTATGTTAAATGAGTTTAAGTTTGTGGTAAGTGTTGGATCGTAAACTTGATTTAGTTAATAAAGATTGGACTATCAATGAAAGCTCGAGTTCATGATAAAGAAGCTTCTAGAAACTCGTAGAATCCACATAGAAAATATCTTTGTGAAATGTCTAGAATAAGACTAGAAATATCTAGTTAGAGTTATCTAGAATTAGGCATCTAGATAATGCTGATGATATAATAATAATTATCTAAATTATGTAAGAAGATCCATGAAAGTATCTCGGTTTTAGAATCTTTCGTGTACTAGTATTAATAGGTGGTGGTGTAAGCATTGTAAGCAATGAAGCAAAGCTTAAGCAATCAATAATATTGTAAACTTTCTTATAAGTGTTCCTCTCTTCATAAGCCTAAAAGGCTCTCGTGTATTCCAACAAATTGGTATCAGAGCTAGAAGATCACAAGTCAAACACAATAAACTCGTTTTAATTTCCTCGTCTTACCAAAGACAACTATGATAGTTGGTGCATTCGGATGAAGGTGTTACTCGGTTCACATAATGTGTGGGAGATAGTCGAAAAAGCTGTTAAGAAAGTTGATAATGAAAGTTCGTTGAATTCCGCCCAAAGGGTGGAGCTGAAAAAGGCAAGAAAGAAGGATTAAAGTGTTCTTACACGCATCTATCAATGTCTTGATGATGCGATGTTGGAGAAAGTTGCAAATGCAACTATTTTTAAGGAAGCACGAGAGATCCTTCAAAATGCTTTCAAAGGAATTGATAAGGTGAAAAATGTACGTCTTCAACCTCTTAGAGGAGAGTTCGAAAAACTCCAAATGGAGGAATCCGAAACCATTTCGGATTATTTCACTCGTGTCTTGACCATTTCAAATGAAATGAAGAGAAATGGTAAAAGCTTGAGTGACACAAGGGTGATAGAAAAGATTTTTCGATTTTTGCTAACAAGCTTTGATTACATTGTCGTTGCTATAGAGGAGTCAAAAGACATAGACTCTATGATCATTGATCAACTCATGGGATCTTTTTTTGGGTAAAAGGTCAAAGACCCGGTATCTCAGCCCGTTACATAGGCGGAAAAATGTTTAAGTACAAAGGATATGGGTGAATCCCATATCTCAGCCCGTTACATAGGCGAAAAAACTTACATAACAAGATACTTCATATTCTTTAAACAAGAAAATAAACCACTACTCAAAAGATAACAATAGACTCCTATGAAAATAAAATTACTTCCTACCAAGTCCTTGGAGCTTGATACCATACGTGTCATAAAAAGCATCCAAATTCCCTGGAAGATCGTAGACCTGATCCGCATAGTCATCATAATCATAGACATCATAATCATCTTCACGATCATGACCACCACCAAATATGTTAATTGACTCATCAAAAGTGTTCACAACCTCTTCTTCATCACTGTCAGAATCAACAATCTCTCACATCTTAGAGAATGGGTTAACCCTCTTAGTAGAAGAAGTAGACGAAAAATCCTTTTTATTACCCGGATAATCAACCTTTTTAATAACATTATCATCATCATCCACAAGAGTAGCTTTTCCATCAATAAGAAGCTTTTCAAACTCCCCAATTTTCTTAACAATAGGGGTAGGACCAACCTTGTTAGCTTCCATTGAATCAGTGGCACCCGCGTCCATCACTTTAGGAGCCACCACAGGCTCCTTCACTTTGTCATCAATCACAATTGGATTTTGTGATACACCACCAGTCTGTTGAGACCCCTCCTTATTAGCAGCCATTGTAGTACTAGATTCAGTCAGAATCCCTTCCTTGGTAACATAAGTAGTCATGGTACAATTATCAATATCAATCGTGTTAAGAGCTTCAAATGCATTAGATGTAACAACCTTAGTTCCACTAGTGCTAGCCACATCCGCCGCCTTTTTCTTTGTACCATCCACCTTTTTTTTCAAAGAAGGTGCTTTAGGTTGATAACGAACCTTAATACCCACATTAGGTTTAGTAAATCCCCCTTTACCCGGAACACTTTGACCACCATTCTTACCCTTATTCTTGCTAATGACCGTTTGAAAACCATCATTAACACTCTGTGTAGGCTGAGTATGAGATGGGACATATTTAGGACAATCCCCCAAAGTATGACCAAAAAGCTTGCACGTTTCACACCTTGGCGGTTTCCATTCGTATTCAACCCAAATCTTTTTAATAATAGAACATGACCCATCAAGTAAGGGTATTTCAACAGTGAGACTCTCCCGAAGTACCTTATCTTCCAGAACTTCAATCAAGCACCTAGCTAAACTACTGCGGCCCCAAGATTCCAAGCACATTTGACTAGTGTAAGAATCTAACATTTTCGGATTACCAATCAATGTAGCAAAGAGACTGAGACCATCGTCAGGGAACATAGCAAGGGGAACATCATTAAATTTAACCCACATCGGGATGTTAGTCAAATCCTCTTTAAGCAGATTAGTATTTAACGTCCAAGTTTTAAGAATAATTAGTACATTCCTAATCATCCATGGTCCGTTTTCCAGAACATTTTCGAAACCTTTACGAGTAGAAAACTTAAAGAAAAAGAACCCCTTAGCATTCATCATAACCTTTTGAATACCGTACTTGGCCCACGTATTACGAACGTAATAATCAACAACCGGAAAAGCAATACATTTACCAAGAAAATAACCATAAAGGGTATTCTCAAATTTAGAGTTTACCTCCTTAACCACTTTCATAGGAACGGAGAGATCCACCTCATTAGACTTGTTACTACATTCCAACCTATGAAAATTAGACTTGCGCTTCGTAGGATCAATTGACATAGCACCCGCATATGAAACCGGCTTCACACTCGGGACACCTGTTGGTTGGGGCTGATTGTGAACTTTGGGTGACGAATTAGAAGCAACATAAGTACCATTGTCCACATTCTCCGCATTCTTAACTTCAACACCGCGCATGGCCTCTTCAAAAGTCTTACACGCCTCCAAAACAACCGGATCAATACCATAATTAGGCTCAGCCTCATTCCCACTCGTATCTACCTGATCATCAGTTCCAACACTCCTAGGTGTCACATGAACAGGTACATTAGAAGCTTGTGGCTGCTCCACACCACTAGAAACATGAGGCTGTTCCACACCACTACACGAGTTCAAACCACTTGGTGTTATGGCTTGCGGCTATACCACTTCATTGGTCGCGTTAAAATCAGATTGGACATTGTCACCACATGTTGTATACGCAACAGTGGTGGGCACAACACGAGGTTCAGAACCAGCAGCCCAAAAATTACTCGAAGCAACATCATGGTGTAAACTAAATGCATGAGAATCTGACTTCACATGCTCCTCATTATTAGTAGGAGGCTGTTGAGAAACACTATAATTGTTTGAAGGAATAACACCCTCCATCTCCTTATCAGGATTACGCAAAACCCTCAAAGGCAATCTTGGCTGAGAAACATCGGAGGTCCCAGCAGATTGTGCCTTTAAACGCATCATACACTCACTAAGTTTAGCAAGATTAACACTACCAACGTTATCCATACCCACCGAATGTGGTACACTGGTATTCGACTCTCTCAAATCCGACATCAATAACCCAAAGTAAGACAATTCAAAACGGAAAGAACAAGAAGAATGTGTCGTCTGGTCTTCAAAGCCAAAAGGAGTCAAACCCTAGTTTAAAACTAGGGTTTATAAGCGAACTCATGTAAACTAGGGCTTATAAGCGAACTTAGGGGATCTTTTGAAGCTCATAAAGAGAAGTTGAAGAAAATAAGGAGGAAAAAACCCTTGGAGCAAGCTTATACTCAAAGGCCTCTTTCAAAGAAAGAGAAAAGATCTTTCTACATAGAAACAAGCAAGAATGAGGACGTGGTACTTTTCGACTTCGTGGTGGTTTCTAAGGCCGAGGAAGAGGAAGAGAAGATTTCAAAAAAGAAGATGAAAACCAATGGTCTCCATATCGAAGAGGTCGTGGGAGAGGCTCTCAATCTTAAAGAGAAGGTAAGCCCCAAATACAATGTTACAACTGTCGCAAATATAGTCATTATGCCAATGAGTATACTACCTCAAGAGAAGTGGAATAAAAAGCTAATATTGTGAAGGTAGAATATAAAGATGAGCTTACTTTACTAATGGCAAGACATGGCAAGAAAGAAGAAAGGGTAAAGCCATGGCATTTAGATTCCGCTGCGAGTAGCCATATGACAGGTGAAGAAGACTTGTGCGTGGAGATGTATAAAAGTAAAGGTAATGTCACCTTTGGAGATGAATCAAAGGCACCCGTGAAAGGAAAAGGTAAGATACTTATCCGAGCTAAAGATGGAAGTCACCAATATATTTCGGACGTGTACAATGTGCCCAACCTTAAAAGTAACATTTTAGTGGGAAAACATTTATAGAAAAATTACGATATTCATTTCAAGGATCATAGTGCTACAATAAGAAATATCAAAGGAAATCTCATAGCAAAAGTGCCCATGCTAAAAACTGAATGTTCATTCTAAACATTCACGATGATGAAGCTAAGTGCTTAAAGAGGTGTTTGAAGGATCATTCGTGGCTTTGGCACATGAGGTACGTGCACTTAAACTTTGGTGACTTAAGGTTATTATCTTCAAAGGGAATGGTGAAAATCAAGTGTGTGAAGGATGCCTTCTTGAAAAGCATGCTAGGAGTTTGTTCCCGAAAGAAGTGACATCAAGAGTTAAAGAGCCTCTAAAACTAATTCATACGGATTTGTGTGGTCCCATTACTTCACCCTCTCATGGTAACAATATTTACTTCATGCTCTTTATTAATGACTTTCCAAGAAAGACGTGGGTTTATTTTCTAAAAGAAAAATCCAAAGATTTTGAAGCTTTTAAGATATTTAAAGCTATGGTTGAAAAGGAGAAAGGTTTAAAAATTAAATCCATGAGATTCGAAATTTATTTTTCGATACATTTTTTGTAATACTTGATAAAGACTAGTATTTTGGATTTACAAATTTTCACGGGGGATACTAAGTTCACGGCTAGAATTGTTATGTTTAACAACATGACTACGGGGATTTTGTATGGTATTACTCATTTGATTTTGAAGTGACGTTGCAAGGGTGTACTTATGTATCTTTGAGACATTGGTGGGTTGGTTGCATGTCTCAAGATAACTTGTCTGGGCAATTTTCATAAGTGATTAAGACTTGACTATCTAGCAGTACCTGATGTAAGGAGTTACGTTATAGTGCTCACATTGGATAGCTATCACTTTAAGGAGTTATGTTATAGTACTCAGTGTCACACGGTGTTATGGATTGTTCAAGAGGTGAATACTTCATGCACTACCTATATTGGTTTGTGTATATAGCACTAACACATGATTTGTGCTCAGTATAGGTTCTTAATCAAGGATAGTACAAGCACTAAGTCACAAAGTTGGGATGTTTACTTCTTTTTCAAGATTAGTTATATCGGGTTGTCTCCATCAGTGGTCATTACTATTAGCCAGTTGAATTAAACGCAGGTTCGATTACAGGTTGGTTTGAGAAAATTGTATTGAGAGTATATTTTTTCGACATATTCTCACGGAATTATGCTTAAAAAAGCTATGGCTTCAAATTGCATCAAGAAAAAGGTAATTCTACAACATGTACACAACATTATGATGATTCCGATAACTCGTAACCATTAGGAAGGAGAAGTACATGAAGGAAAAACTAGTGTTTCATCTTTCTTTGATTGGATTGATTAAGGGGATTGTGCTTAATATCTTGGAGGGAGAAGTAGTGTGTGTACGTCGGGGATTTTTACCAACTTGGATGCAATACTAAGTGAGTTGTGTTGTTACGATGCTCCTTGAACGACAACCATGGTGCTACACTCTACAGTCTAATTTCTCCGTTGCGTGTTTGAATACTAAAGAAATTTTATGAAAGAGAGTTTTCGACTCAGGAGGTAGCAGACTAAAGAAAAAGGCTCACTAGTTAGGAGGGAGTAATAACCTAACTAAACCATTACAGTTGAAGTTCAAAGCTTGAAGATGACACAACAACTCCATTAACCACGTATACATCGACTCCACCATCTCCAATTCTTGAAATCGTCAGAAGAGAGAACTTCAAGTCATCCTCAGTATCTAGACTACAGAGACTCTGTGCTTCAACAACGTCAACACTGTTTCTTATTATTGTAATTTACTTTTTTTTATGTATTTATAGGTCTCATTGTAACCATTCACGTGTGACGATATCTTGGAGGGAGATTGTTGGCCTCGCTTATTTGTAAAGATAACGTCTTACACATGAATTGGATGATATATCGTAAGTTGTACCCGCAGGGACTAATATTGTAAACGGGGCAAACTTGTAGTGTGTTGAGCCTATAAATACCCCTCATGACTCTCTATGAGGGGTGTGGGAAAATTATTTTGTAACATTTCATCTTTTAATCTAATAAACTTTGTGTTTTCTTCACCCTCTTCTTACTTTATCTCTCTAAAACTATCATTATGTTTATCTTATTTAATCACCAACCTCGACCTCTCGAACCACATAAATCATCTAACTTTTCGATCCTACAGATAAAGGTAGAGAATTTACCAAAATAATTTAACAGGTTTTGTGAGGATAATGGGATTCGGAGATTTCTAACGGCTCTTTACTCCCCACAACAAAATGGAAAGAATAGAACCTTTCTCAATATGGTCCGAAGCATGTTGAAAAGTAAGAAAATGCCAAAGGAGTTTTGGGCCGAAACGGTTAATTGTGCGGTATATCTATTGAACTGGTGTCCGTCAAAGAGTATAGATAAAAAGACTCAATAAGAAGCATGAAATGGGATGAAGCCTACCGTCTCTCACCTAAGGGTATTCAGAAGCATAGCGTATGTCCACATTCCGAGCCAAAGGCGATCCAAGGTTGATGATAGAAGTGAACCATGTGTTTGTTGGCTACGACAAGAAGTCGAAAGGTTATAAGCTCTATAATCCAAACACAAGGAAGGTGGTAGTGAGTAGAGTGGAGTTCGATGAAGAAGAAGCATGGGATTGGAGCATTAAAGAAAATGAAAGATATAACTTTCTTCCTATGGCTAACGAAGAAGAGACAGGTGAATCATGTGAAGAAGTCCAACAACCTCAAAGTCCAACTCCAACCCAAGACTCACCTTCAAGTTCAAGTGAAGGAGAACCAAAGACAAGAAGTTTGCAAGAGCTCTATGAGGTAACTGACGAGATTCCCCTTTTTTATTTATACGCTGACTGGATGGCAAAAAAACCCGAACCTGACAGGAAAATCCGAAACCCAAACTAATTGGAGCAGGGCGAAGCATGCTAATTGGGTTACGAGGCGGGTTTGGGGCTTAAGCGGGGATTTTAATCAGGTTTGAGGCGGGGAGCGGGGAATCCTCGCCCCGCCCCGCCCTAATAATATATACACATATACAAATATATTTATACCTATATAGTATTTTGTTAGTATTTACGTAATAAAAACGTATTGCTCTATTATTGTTAATTTTTTTCTTTGTAATATTGCAGAATTATGATTATAAAAACTCGTTTTGTGTCTATTTTTAAGATTTAATTTCTAGTGATGTAATTTATCATTCTTTATATAATACTATCGTTGAAAACTTAATAAGGCTTATTTGTAATTGGTTATTAATGGGTTCTTAATTCTTAAAGTTATTGCTAATAGTCTAAAAATATTAATAAATGTGAAACGGTGCAACTTTGGACAAGAATTGCACCCAAAGAGACACCCCGATAAGATCCCCGATTAATATGGGGCGGGTTTGGGGGAGCATCACACCCCAAAGGGGCGCCCTGATTAGATCCCTGATGGGGATCAGGGCGGGTTTTGGGAGAACTTTGGTAATCGGGTTTGGGGATGGGGATAGCCGCCCCGCCCCAAACCCGACCCGTTGCCATCCCTAATGACTATGAATCTTTATTTTTTAAAGAGGCTATGAAAAGCAAGAAATGGAGACAAGCCATGGACGAGGAGATAAAGTTAATAGAAAAGAATGATACATAGGAGTTGACGACCCTTCTTTCCCAAGTGGGTATACATGGCCAAGAAAAACGCCAAAGGCGAATTGGAGAAGTACAAGGCAAGACTTGTTGCAAAAGATTACAAGCAGAAGCATGGTATCGACTATGAAGGGGTATTTAATCCTGTTGCTCGCTTAAAACTATTAGAATTATTTTTGCTATTGCTGCTCAATTTAGGTGAAAAATCTACCAAATGGATGTGAAGTCTGCATTTCTAAATGGAATTCTCAAAGAAGAAGTTTATGTGGAGAAACCAAAGGGATATGTTGCCAAAGGGCATGAAGGTATAGTGATAAGATGGAAAAAGGCCTTATATGGTCTAAAGCAGGCACCACGCGCTTGGAATAATAGAATTGACAAGTAGTTCCAAGAACATGGTTTTACTAAATGCCTAAGTGAATATGCACTTTACATAAAATTTGGAAATGGAAGTATATTGCTTGTCTGCTTGTACGTGGATGATTTGATCTTTACAGGAAACTCTCAAATTATGATTGATGAGCTCAAGAAGTTAATGACGGAAGAGTTCGAGATGACAGACATAAGACTTATGTCTTATTATCTTGGGATTGAGGTGAAGCAGACGAATGAAGGAAATTTCATAAGTCAAGAAGGATATGCCAAGGAGATATTAAAGAGGTTCGGCATGGATAAGTGTAATCCCATTGGCCCCATAGAACATAAGATAAATCCTTCTAAGCATGACGGAGGAGAAGCGGTAGACTCAAATCTATTCAAGAGTCTTGTTGGAAGTTTGCCTTATTTGACATGTACAAGACCCGACATACTCTTTGCGGTTGGATTAATTAGCTGTTTCATGGAAGATCCTACGACAAAACATTTGGAGATTGCGAAGAAGATCCTTCGTTATATCAAAGGTACTATAGACTATGGTAATTTTTATGCAACAAGTGAATACTTCAAGCTGGTTGGATATAGTGATAGTGACTGGGCTGGAAACAAAGATGACGGAAGAAGTACAACAAGAAACCTATTCTTCCTGGGTAATAATGCTTTTACATGGTCTTTATAGAAGCAACCTATCGTTACCTTGTCCAGTTGTGAAGCGGTGTACGTAGCTGCAACATCGTGTGTCTGTCACGCAATTTGGCTCAAAATCATGTTAAAGGAGCTACACATAGAGCAAGAAAATATGACTGAGATCTACGTGGATAACAAGTAGGCAATAGACTAGCGAAGAATCTGGTCTACCAAGATCGAAGTAAGCATATCAACACCCGTTATCACTTATTAGAGAGTGCATTGCAAGAAAGGATGTTCGAGTGATACATATGAGGTCCAAAGACCAAGTTGCAGATATATTTACCAAGCCGCTCCACGAGAAAGATTTTTCAAGAAAACCATTATGCTTGGAGTCGGTAAATCAACTTTAAAGGGGGTGTTAGATCGTAAACTTGATTTAGTCCAATAAAGATTGGACTATCAATGAAAGCCTGAGCCCTTGATGAAGAAGCTTCTAGAAACTCGTAGAATCCTAATAGAAAATATCTTTGTGAAATTTCTAGAATAAGACTAGAAATATCTAGTTAGAGTTATCTAGAATTAGGCATCTAGATAATGATGATGATGTAATAATAATTATCTAGATTATGTAAGAAGATCCATGGAAGTATCTCGGTTCTAGAATCTTCATGTACTAGTATAAATAGGTGGTGGTGTAAGCATTGTAAGCAATGAAGAAAAGCTTAAGCAATCAATGACATTGTAAACTTTCTTATAAGTGTTCCTCTCTTCATAAGCCTAAAAGGCTTTCGTGTTTTCCAACAATAAGCTCATGGCTAACTTCATCTGTCGATTTAATGGGAACAAATTACATCATGGAGAAAAAAGGAGATTCTCACTGTTTCCTTCGGGTCTCAATGATATTTTTTTTAAATTTGGGTCTCAATTAACCGAAAGCTAGATTTAGTAGAAGATGCAGGGCTGATTTTAGAAGCATTAGACGAAAAGTCTTCCACATTAGTTTTGGTTACTGGTATGTTGTCTACCTTGTCATCAGAAGGCATAGAAGTACAAGCAACACCACTTATTGCCTCTTCAAAACTCTTACACGCAGCCATAGTAATAGTACGCATAGCCTCATCACTCATAGCACTCTTATTAACAATAGTAGGTTTCAGTGGTTTTCTATCTTCGCCCAATAAAATTGCTTCACCATCAAGCAATTTCTTTTCTAGGTTACGAATCTTAGAAGCAAGATCAACACCAGAATCCAAACTAAAACCACATGCATTCGTTTTTCCTTGTTCATCAGTATTGACGGTATTCACGTTTGTCTCAGAACTAGCAACAGTTCATCTCCAATTGGTTTATGAGATCTCTTATCCTCCATAACATCCTCATCATCATCAACCATGATTTTCCCCCTTTTCTACATACCTCTTCACCACCTTTTTCTTCTTCCCTAATTCAACCTCACCCTCACCCACATCATTTCTTTTCAAAGGTGTGCCTCTCTAGGGATGTCCATGGTACTGGAACCGTCCTAAACCGGAACCGAATCGAAAGAACCGAGAACCAAAAATAAGGAAAAAGTGGAACCAAGAACCGTCCCAAGTTTTTCGGTTCGGTTCCGGTACGGTACTCAGTTCCGGTACGGGAATTTCGGTAATTCCCATGAATACCAAAGTGTTAAAAAAATATGTTTGGATGGATGTGAATTTACGGTACTCGGTTCGTAAAACTTTGAAAGAAGTTGACAGCTTTAATAGTATTCCACAACTTGACTTACAAATAAACAAAAAAACATATATCCGGTAATAGCACTCTCAATATCCACGAAAATAATTGCAAACTCGTTGAGAATATTATATGGTTACAATATATCATGCAGTGACGCCATAATCGTTAATTGTTTCTCGACTTTTATCATTAAGTTTAATGAACAACAAATACCAATAGTTATTACAACTTCTTGTTAGTTGTTACTGAGCAGCACAAAATTGTTCGATATGCGTCTATGCGCATACTCGATATTCTAGTTTAGAAAAAACTTACTTTCATATTGATGAAGGATGTTTAAATCTTTGAATGGAATCAATGGATTAAGGGTTAAGGTTTAAGGGTTTTTAGGTTTAGGTAGGATTTTTTCTATTTTCTTAAAACACACATACTTGCATGTACACAATATCCCAAACAAACCTTATAAAATTACATATTTTTATAAAAGTCGGTTCTTTCGGGAAAGTATCAGAACCGGGCGGTTCCGACCCGAACCGTCTCGAGAACCGAAATTTTGGAATTTTAGGAACCAAGAACCGTACCATGGTTCTAATATACGGTCCCGTTCCCGGTACGGTTCCTCGGTTCTTTCGGTTCCTCGATTTTTTTGGACACCCCTATGCCTCTCTTCCTTTTATGTCTAGACATAAAAGGATTTGAACTAATAGAGCAACGCAAGCTAGCATCTTCTTCTACCAATCCCACAACCTCCCCACCTATACCCTTTAAATCAATGTTTTTTAAATAATACTCAACTAGCATCTATTTCTTGTGAGCAACAAAGAAATCTATGAAACCATTCCTTGAAGCCAGTTCCAACAATGTATGCACATCATTGTCTGTATGAATAAACTTCAAACCTTGTTCTAATGATTTTACAGGCAAACAAAAGAACAATGCCCATTTTTCTTTCTTAATGTGTGCCAACATATGATCCAGGCCAGTACTAAAGACACGTCTATCACGATTAAAGACATAAATTTTAGAAATAGACCCTTGTACATACCTCAATGGACTAAATTCAAATAACCCATTATTGTACATGTTGAAAACAACTTCATCCTGATAAGCCATTACACCTGCCACAATTTACATTCAAACATCAAGACCCTAAAACTGTAACACAAACTCCAAAAATAATATTTACATCATAAGAGCTTGAATACTTTTTACCCTTTCCCTGCCCTTTCCTTTATTTCCCGTTTAAACAACTCTTTAAGATTTGTTATCCCGCCATCTAGATCATCACAAATATCATGAGATTTTCACCTATGATCTTCTTATATCCCTTATATTTTTGTGCACTCTCATTTACAGCCACCTTTCTCTTTCCCTTGTCATCTATTAAGATAGAAAAAATGAAATCAATGGAAGGATACACTAGTATATGCATAATAGTGGTGCATGGACAAACAATCTTCCATATCACGACACTCAAATGAGAACTGATTACATGATGAACTATTTATACAAGAACTAGTCAAACTAAGAAAGTCAACTAAGCTAGCTAATCATCTATAAAAACTTATACAACTAATACTTGGCAATTCTATAAACACTCTACATACTTGGCATTTCAGTTGACAATGTAGAAGAAGTGTTTGGTTTAGCATTTGTATCCACTTTACATAGTAAGGGAAATGCAGTCATAATATAAGATATCCTTAGTTGTTGTGATGATATAGGTGATTTAGTATTCTTAGTTGAAATGCTATGTTTAGGTGATAGACTGGTATGAAATAAGATGTATTTTCTATTTTTATGATGTGATTTGGTGGTGTTTGGGATTGTCATACGGCATCACTTTTCAGCTTGGATCATGTACATATTGTGGTGCCCAACTTCAAACACCATAATGACATTATTCACTAGTGACAACTACATTTCCCCGACCATAATGACAATTTAAACCATTCCAGTTAAGAACAGATTTTAGCACCATTATGTACAAGCCTCATTGACACTAAAACTCTATTGAATTGACTACATTTCCTATTATAAAGACCTACTTAGAACCGTAATACTATGTTTATCCTAAACCTACCAATCATGACACTCAATCATGCCACTCAGTATCAGCATATAATACCCAATGAGGCTTTCCCCACTTCCTTTTTGGTGTCACCGTACTCGGATTATGTATTGGTGACAAAAGCTTACCTTTTTTTCTAGGCCTTCCCCTCCCTCTTTTTGTCTTTACAACAACGTCATTGGCGGTTCCACTTTCGGGGTTAAGAAAGACATTGCACCACTACCACCCATAGGCACTTCCTTGTAAAAAAAAAAAAATCACAACCATTTAAGAATAACTTCTATAATCTCATTCCTTATGTTCATACAAACCATATTTGACAATAACTTTATCACCAAATGTAGCAAGAACTTCCTCAAAGACTTCTTTATTTAATACAACTTTTGACCGCGTCTTTTTCGACGAATTCTCTGCCCCAGTGAACAAAGTCTTTCCCTTATCATAATTTGTCATAGTTGGTTTTGATGTGTGTAGCGAATGCAGATTAGGGGTGTGTTGGTTTTGTTTAATTTTGTGTTTTAGATGCTTTGCATTGTGAATTATTGCTTTGAAATAATAAATGTTCACCAGTTTTACCATTTTTTGGGGCGTAGGGGGGTAACCGGGTTGGTTTAGGATTTATTATTGTTTAAAAAGTTTATTCAATGAGTTTTTGTGAAGTTAAGTTATAGATTGCAAATTTAGTCCTTGAAAAAAAGTTTAGCATTGGGAATCGAAGTTTGCCAGGTGAGTCAATTGACGAAAAACGTGTAATAACGATAATACTCTCAGGTCCTTCACCCGCTTAACGGGGGGTACTAACTACTAACGACCCTTTAGATCTAGGTGGTTAAATTGAGTGCCACATCAGCTTCAGGGACAAATTTAAAAATATATATATATATATTCGATGATTTTTTTGCAATTTTCAAAAATATTAAAGACAAAATTTTCAATTTACCCTATTTTATTATTCCACAATAAAAGCAGAATTGACGAACACTCGACCGGGTGGCTTTTGGCACCATCCATTGTCCACACCATGAGGAATAGCCCGTCAACTCTCCTGCCTACAGTGGGGCACTAACCTGAGTGGAGACGGAGGCAAGACTCTGACCCGAAGCTCTTATTCCACAAAAATTTTCCAGTGTGACCATAGGTTTTGCGGAGATAGGTACCCTATTTTATTATTAACATTAGACTCGATACTAAAATTATGATTGTACCATTCTTCTTACACGATATTTATACTAGAAGTCTGCCATGTTTATACCACTATAGCCTTCATTTAATTAGCAAATTACCCTAAATAGGTTTGGCGAGATTGAAGGAATTTTTTAGTCTTTTTAAAGTGAAATCAAAAGTTTACGCAGGAGGCCACATGCAATTTCAAAAGACGGTAGCAAAATATATTTGTTAACTAAACAGACTGTGTGAGTATCAAAATGAGACATACCAAACAACTCAAATAGTGTACTTGACAACTGTTGAAAAAAGTCAGCAGCAAAGTGGAGATGTTTCTCTAAAGCCAAGAGCACATGCTTCGATCCTACGTACTAATTAAATGAATCTTTTAGTCGGGCCGACTTTCGATTTCATCCGCCATCCCAACAACAAGTGTTTATATATTTTATTATTTGACTTTACTATCTGACTATGTTCGTTCAATCTTTTCCTCTTGCATACCTATAAATACATTTTACACTCCACTCTCCAAATCATCCATCTCAAACCAACAATCCACAAATATAACAAAACACTCAAACTTTCATATAACAATGCCTGCCTTCATCACCTTCTTTGCCATATTCTTTATCATCCTTTTCATCTATAAAAACTTTAGAAAAAGAACTAACAAGGTTAGATTGCCATATGGCGATATGGGTCTCCCTTGGATCGGTGAAACAGTCGAGTTTTACAAAGCTCAACGTATGAATCAACTGTACGAGGACTTTTTTCAACCGAGATTCAAGAAGTATGGAAATGTCTTTAAAACGAAGCTCATGGGATCACCAACTGTGGTCGTTTATGGGACTGCAGCAAATAAGTTTTTTATGTCCAATGAATTTAAATTGGTCGTAAGTTCATGGCCAACTTCGTCTGTTGAATTGATGGGAAAGAATTCAATCATGGAGAAGCAAGGAGATTCTTACCGTTGCCTTCGTGGCATCATCACTTCAACTGTCAACATTTCGGGGCTCGAGGCTATGGTTCCCAGAATGTGCAATTCAATTCAGAACCACATGGAGAAGAACTGGCAAAATCATGAAGAGATCAGTTTATATCGGTCAACCAAGATGCTTACATTTACTATCGTGCTTGAATGCTTGTTTGGGATTGGGATTGAGCTAGAGAAGATGTTTGGTGTTTTCGAGCGTGTCTTGGAAGGTGTTTTGTCTCCTCCAATTAATTTCCCAGGGACTAAATTCTCGAGAGCTAAGAAAGCGAGAGCAGAAATTGAGAAGGTGTTGATTGCTGAAGTTAGAAGGAAGAGGGATGCCATGGAAGGTGGGAACGATGAAGAAGACGGCATGCTATTTTCTAAGCTGGTGGCTGTTTTGATCAGAGGAGATATTACAGTAGAAGAAGTAGTTGATAACATCGTTTTGCTGGTATTTGCAGCTCATGATACAACTTCTTACGCTATCACAATGACATTTAAGATGCTCGGAAACCACCCTGATTGTTACTCTCATTTACTAAAAGAACATGAAGAGATTGCTGCCAATAAAAGGTCAGGTGAAGCTTTGACGTTTGATGATGTGAAGAAAATGGAGTATACATGGCAAGTAGCTCGTGAGACTATGCAACTTTGCCCTCCCATATTCGGATCCTTCAGAAAAGCGACAACTGACATTCAGTTTGAAGGAATACTATTCCTAAAGACTGGAATGTGCTTTGGACAACATACGGAACACATTATGATGAAAAGCATTTTCCGGATCCAATGAGTTTCAACCCAAGTAGATTTGCAGATCCAGTTCAAGCTTACTCTTTTATTCCATTTGGTGGAGGGCCAAGACTTTGTGCAGGATACCAACTGGCAAAGCTCAACATTCTTGTACTTGTGCATTATGTCGTGACACGATATAACTGGTCGTTAGTACACCCCGATGAGCCAATTTTCATGGATCCGCTACCATTTCCTTCTAAGGGGATGCCGATAAAGATTTCTCCAAAGTCTCGTTACTAGTTCTTTTACCACATTATAAACAAAGCTGTAATTTTGTAGTCTTTCTATTTTGTAATTTTATTCTTTTATTTTTTCTACTCAATACAACAAGAATTCACTATTGGAGTAAAAGATTATCCTATTCCGAGCATACATTCTTGACTTTGTTCCAGTTGTCAAGTTAGTTAAACACACATTTCAAAAAAAAAAAAAAATCGTTGAACGACACATAGAAATTGTGCCAAAAGTGTCACTGTAAGTGAAAATAATGCTACTAAGTGTCCACGATTTCACTAAATAGTCCGATATATATTATATAGTTAAACTATTTTTTTTTAATACTATGAAGTGTCAATAAATCCCCATTAAGAACCTTTTATCCCCACTTTCTATGGAAAGTTTCGTTAGAAACTTGGGTTGAAATCATCATAAATATCACTACTAGAAAAATTAGAACCGGTGATCAAAGATTTCCCGAGGACACGTAGTAGTCGGCGAAAGTCGTTAAAAAAAAAAAAGTCATTAACTGAAACTTGAATGGGTTAAAAATTTACTAAATCTTTTCTCGAGAACATGTTTTCGGGAAAAATATGGTCAACTTTGACTTTTTTTTCCCGGCTCTCCATTTTATCGAATATTTTCGCAGTGAGGTTTCCGCCAAAGCTTTCTGGAAGACATGTCCTCGGGAAAAGTTTGACCAAAACTTTGACCGTGACTAGCAATAATTACACGGTCAAAGTCGAGCTTTCGAAGTTGCTATTAAGTTTTGTTACGCTGTCAAAATCGAACTTAATTCGTCTATTATTGTTACACTACGTTGCGCGGTGTTAAACCAACAAAAAAGTAAGGGCAAATAACCTATTTAAGCATCATACTTGTCACAAAAAGCAGTTCGACGTAGCGAATAAAAAAAATATCCCTTTTGGCTACTAAACTCGACTAGTTTGACCTTTATTGGGCATTTTACCTCTTACTCCCAGTCACCGTATCTGATTTCCCAGTCACCACCTCTAATCTCCCCTTTTCCTTGACCATTTTACCTCTTGACCACACACACACGTACCACACACACACTCATTATGATTTTAATATAATCAAAAGATAAGAAAACAAAACAGTGGATCTCACCACCACCTCTAATCTCCCCTTTCCCCGACCATCGTTATCTAATCTCCCTTCCCAAAAGATAAGCACACACGCACCACACATACACATACCACAAATCATTATGATTTTAATATAATCAAATACATTAAACAGCTTTAACAAAATCCCCTTAAATTTCTGTCAATTTAATGCCTTAAATTTTTGGGTCTATTTCATTCATGTAAAGAAATGGAAAATTCAATAGCTGGTCCTTAATTACTTGATGTGTGGTCCACGAAATGGTGAAAAGAGATACGAAGACAAACCTGAAGAATACCAACAAGTGGAGAAGATGGCACATCACCAAATATCCGGATATATGCCATAGGACCCTGCAGAGTATGTGACGGATTTCTATCAGAATCAAACCTATATCTAAAGGTGGCATATATCCGTTCACTCAAAAGATCCTTCATATCCAACAAAAATCTGGACAGCTGATTGGAGGGTTTTGAGGGATACGGCGGCGGAGATGAGGTGGGCGGCGGTGACCTTGGAATATCACCGACGCTGATTCAAAACAACGACTACCATCTTCTTCTTTCCATCGTTGTGTTATTGTTGGGTTTTGTTTTATTGTTGGTCAAGTTGGCTGAGAATGATGGAAAAGGGCTATTCTTTTTTATTCGGTTAGTAATAACTATGGTCAAGTTGGCTGAGATCCTCTGTTTTGTTTTCTTGTATACTTTAAACCGGATACCTGTTAAATAGGTGGTAAAATGCCCAATAAAAGACAAACTAGTCGAGTTTAGTAGCCAAAAAGGTTATTTTTTTTATTCGCTACGTCGAACTGCTTTTTGTGACAAGTATGATACTTAAATAGGTTATTTGCCCAAAAAGTAAAATACATACGGATTACGTTACAAATCGATAAACGTTCAAACATTAAAGCGTACAAACTACATTACAAATCGATAAAAGTTCAACATTAAAGCCTACTATTTATATTATAAATCGTTAAAAGTTTAAACATTAAAGCATACGAATTACTCCAAACCAAATTTTTTCATGTCATTATAATGTTCGTGAAGTAGTGCAGTTGAATCAAGTATGTGGTTTTCGGGATGCATATATATTTCTAGTGGTGCATCGAGTACCCTTATCTTTCCAGTCAAGAACTTAAAGTTTGAGCACTCTGCATTTTCAAGACTCGGTGCATATATTGGAGGTATTGACGGTCCTGGAGAATAACTTGGTGGTGTTGAAGATCCTCGAGAATAACTTTGAGGCGTTGAAGCTCCAGGAGAACCGACCAGTAGACAGTGTCGTTCTTCCTTCCATAAAAAAAATTTACATCCATAATCATTTTCTCGAGGATGTTAAAGAGTAAAGAAAATTATTTTTAACAACTAACCAAATTATTTACATATTACACAAATACAAATCATGTAATTGTTCACTTTTGATAAAGAACATGCATAGTATATTTTACCACGTGTGTTAGGTTGATGTGATTATCTCAGAACTACATTTCTCGCTCACAAGGACACGCAAAAAGAGATGATAAGAGTGTGTAATGTGTTGGTGGTTGTGAGGATAAAAGAGTAATGTGTTTGTGAGGATAAGAGTTAGATCTTATTTTACGGTAAAAAAGAGAGCTTTTGGCGGGAAATTTTGGCGCCAATTTTGTGAGGATAAGAGTTAACCATGTTCTGCTGTCCATAAAGTGGCGGAAGCTTTTGGCGTCAAATTTATTGTATAACGATATCATCTCGACTCATCCGTTTAACATGTCTTGTATAACGATATCCAATCGACTCGTCCATTTTTCATCTCATGTATAACAATATTATCTCGACTCAACCGTTTAACATCTCGTATATATCTATATCATCTTGACTCATTCGTTTAACATATTATGTATATCCATAGCATCTCGACTCATTTATTTAACATCTTATGTATATTCATATCATCTCGACTCATCTGTTTAACTTCTCATGTATATCTATATTATCTCGACTCATTCGTTTAACATCTTATGTATATCCATAGCATCTCGACTCATTCGTTTAACATCTTATTTATATTCATAGCATCTCGACTCATTCATTTACATCTTATGTATATTCATATCATCATATCATCTCGACTTATTTGTTTAACATATTATGTAGTCTTCCTAGCTATTCACTCATTTTTATCTATTTACGTACTCTTGAGTAATTCATATGCTAATAGAACTTACAATCATATGGTAGATCTTAATGTTAGGCAAAACATCATTTGTTTGATCCTTTAAACCCACTTCAAGCTATAGTCATGATGACTAATAATCAATCATAAAGTAATAAATTCCATTACATTTGTTAACCTCAAGAAGCTAGGATTGTCCAATGGGCAATGGTTGTGGCCTTGTTGTTTTTCTAATTTTCCAGTAAAGACACAAGATTAATTCATGCATGCTGCAATATTGAGGTCAACCATCAGACCTCTAACGTTGTTTGTTATGAAGGGTAAGAAATTACACATGTAGCCACATATACTAGTATGAGAAAAGAGTATTCTTTGAGCGTGCCATTGAGTCTTCTACATATTGTCCTTGCAGCCGAGCTGCGTATAGTATAAACCGACCACCTTGCCTTGCTAGTTATATACATTAACGTCTTGTGAATACTTTGTTTTCTTTTGCTAACTTCTTTTAGTGGCAAAAACATATGTGCACACACCATAGTAGAGTCCAATTCTGTTGTTAGACTTTGAGTCTTTGACTAAAACTTTGACCTAGCTAAGTCGAGCAGATTTTTCTGTTTTTTGATAGTGCGTTAAGAGATATCCAGGTGTTACGTTCACAAACTAAAACATGCTTGCGTAAAGGTTGTAACATCATCTTCAGTGTCCTCAATTAATGCAAGCTATCTGTAATTAAAAAGAGAATAAAATTAATAGAGATTAAGCTTTAAATTTAATAACTTTTAATGGCAATAAAATAAGATTGGCGCAAAACTAAACAGTCAAACGTATGACTAAAGATATATCTAATCATACATGACGCCGAGTAAATAGTTATATGCGCGAATGAGCTGGTATGATACATACAACAAAAACATGAAAGAAACTCAGTTAGAAACCAATAAGTTGTTTAATGTTTTGGAGGTGCGGGAATCTTTGTTACACCAGGTTTGTGCATTTCCAGGATCGAAATTATATACGCAAGATTTACAAGAATTGATTCTAATATTATATCACATAATATCGGTTACATTGTAACAAAGACACACTTACAATTTGTACATTCGACTCCTATTTATAACAAACTAAATGACAGTTTGAACCATTACAATGGTTCAATTAGTGTGGTGGTTATACCCTTTCTAACAGACACATATGAAGGGTTGTGTTGCTTCAACACAAACCGCTTCTATGAACCATTGTACCCTTTCACTAGTAACTTCCTATAACTAACTGCCATGTTTCTGTCTTGTGGGTTTGTTGGCCCATGGCCCAAACCAGAAACTATAAGGCTTTGTTTGACCCATCTAATCTTCCTAATATTTACATGACCCATTACTTCATCTCTTTGGCATATAAGACATTAATACGTCCAACAATTCCCCCTAATGTCGATATGCCAAAGTCTTCCATCTGTTTGTTTCTTGTCTGCATCATCTTCATAGTCTTCTTGCTCGGTCACTTGGTCTTTAGTTTTTCCAGCAATGCTTCCTGTTTTGTCACGAATACAGCCCTCTTTGTCGTCTTCCTTTCTGTTTTCTGTCAGGCTTTCTGTTTCACTATCACAGGAAACATTCTTTCTCGTTTTCTGGTTTCTCGTTACAGCAACCCTGCTTTCTCACCGCTGCCATGTTTGCTGATTTTTCACAGCCTTTTGATTTCTGATAAACCGTTTTGATCATATCACATCATCATTCTTCACTTCTTTTGATCGTTCAACGTTCAATCTATCACATATTGTTTCTTTGGATAATTGCTTCACACAATTTGTCACATATGCATCACACATCTTTTTCAACTTAACTTGTTCTTCACAAACTTTGCTCCTTACGAACTTTGCTTTACACAATTTAACTTCACACCGTCTTCACTTTGATGAGTCACTTATCTGTTCTTCACGAACCATCCTTCACGGCTAACTTGGTTATTTCACACAACCTCTCTTTTGCACCAATTCACATCACACGAATCATGCATAATCTTCCTCCACTTTAATTCTCTCACAGAATTATTTTGATCCTTCATGGATTGAAATCGTATCACACGTGTTTCCTTTTAATTCATTCACTAAATTAACTACGCCTTTCATAGGCTATTTTCCGCATCACACGGCTTTGCTTTGATCCCTTGATCAAACTTCTTTTTCTCTAAATTTATCGGTCCTCTGATCATTCTGTCTCTTCTCTGCGTTGTCAAAAACTCAAGAACATTCCTAGTTCTACTCTTGTTCCTAACATGCAATCTGACACTTCTGTATTCAAATTTTCGACATCGAATTTGGGTTTCTCTAACCCGTTCTGGATCGATCTAATCCTGATCGGTTCTTTTTTCCTTCTTGAAAAAATAATCTACTCTCAATCAATTTTCCCTTATTGATCTAATCCCGATCATTTCTTCTTTTCACTTGAAAAAATGATCTAATCCCGATCAAACTTCTTCTGATTTGGTTTTTCTTCTAAAACCAATATAAATCTATATATTTAATTTCCCATGTTATGTTGGGTCCTTTTAATCCCTTTAAGAAAAACAACGACCCTTTGTAGTCTCAGGCCCATAATATCAAAACCCAATACAACTCCTCCTTCTTCCTCTATAAGCAATATGCTATCTCTTGTTTCTTTCTTCTTGAGACGTCGCGTCACGCTTCTCTCTGTGGTTAACCGCCGGTTTATTGGTGGTGTAACCGTTTCTCTCTTTTCTCCAGTCGGTGGTGGTGGTGGTTCCTCTTGAACCGTTGGAATCTCTCTGCCTTTCCTCTTGTGCAAAAATAAGGGTTTTCACTGATTTGGGGATTTTTGTAAGGTTTGATTTATGGACTTCTATGGGGTTTCTGTGATTCTCTCAATCGAACTCCCGTTTTGCTCAAGGTACGTTCTTTCCTTTCTTCTTCGAATCACTCAATTTCTGGTTGTTGTTAATCACAAACACACAACCCTCTTGGTGTCTTTTCCCTTCTATGTCTTTTGATCTTCTTGATCAAAAACTTGAATCAAAACTTGTAATCTTGCAACCTTCTCTAATACCAATGTTACATAGGTTTGTGCATTTCCAGGATCGAAATTATATACACAAGATTTACAAGAATTGATTCTAATATTATATCACATAATATCAGTTACATTGTAACAAAGACACACTTACAATTTGTACATTCGACTCCTATTTATAACAAACTAAATGACATTTTGAACCATTACAATGGTTCAGTTAGTGTGGTGGTTATACCCTTTCTAACAGACACATATGAAGGGTTGTGTTGCTTCAACACAGACCGTTTCTATGAACCATTGTACCCTTTCACTAATAACTTCCTATAACTAACTGCCATGTTTCTGTCTTGTGGGTTTGTTGACCAATGGCCCAAACCAGAAACTATAAGGTTTTGTTTGACCCATCTAATCTTCCTAATATTTACATGACCCATTACTTCATCTCTTTGGCATATAAGACATTAATACGTCCAAAAATCTTTACAACCGTATTACAAAGTCAGCGAAAAATATATTAGTCGGGCCGACTTCAGGTTTCATCAGCCACCCCAAAAAATAACTGGCTGTGTATTTTTTTTAGGAAGAGGTCTAGTGAGAAGAAAATTTGAAATGAGAAGAATGAGTAGAAATTTGAGCCACACATTTTAAATAAGGTGGAGAAATTTAATGGGAGATGCATCTATATTTGTAGGTGCATCTGAAATGTGCGGTTGTGGTTTCTTCTCACCCTTCTCATTTTAATTTTATTTCTCATTTGATCCTTACTCTTTTTATTTAAACATAAACTAGTTGACTTCATTTGATAATTGACTAAATTCAATTAATCTTTCCCTCTTTGCATACCTATAAATACATCATAACACTCTACTCTTTTCATCATCAAATCTTAAACCAAATACCACAACCAACACACAAACACAAACTTCACATAACAATAGCTGCCTACATCACATTTTTTGCCATATTCTTTATCATCCTCTTCATCTTAAGAAACTGAAGAAAACGAACCAATAATGTCAAACTAGCCTCTGGCGATACGGGTCTCCCTTGGATCGGAGAAACGGTATAGTTTTACAAAGCTCAACGTATGAATCAATTGTATGAGGAATTTTTTCAGCCAAGATTCAAGAAGTATGGCAATGTCTTTAAAACAAAGCTCATGGGATCACCAACAGTGGTCGTAAATGGGACTGCAACAAATAAGTTCCTTATGTCAAATGAGTTTAAGTTGGTGGTTAGCTCATGGCCAACTTCATCTGTTGAATTGATGAGGAAGAATTCCATCATGGAGAAACAAGGAGATTCTCACCGTTGCCTTCGTGCCGTCATTACATCGACTGTCAACATTTCTGGGCTCGAGGCTATGGTCCAAGAATGTGCAACTTAGTTCAAAAACACTTGGAGAAGAACTGGCAAAATCGTGAAGAGTTTAGTCTATATCGGTCAACAAAGATGGTTACATTCACTATAGTGCTCGAATGCTTGTTTGGGATTGAGATGGAACCAAAGAAGATGCTTGGTGTTTTTGAGCGTGTCTTGGAAGGTATTTTTTCTCCTCCGATTAAATTACCACGGACTAAATTCTCGAGCGCTAAGAAGCAAGAGCTGAGATTGAGAAGGTTTTGATTGTTGGAAAATTTAGTTCACTTGTGGGATTAGTTCACACCTGGTAATGGGTCAGGAGCTACGGAGTGTACACCCATAAGGTCCTTGAACACCCTGACTCTATAGTGGTAAGGTTCAGCATATTAGTATTGTTAGTAGAGTTAATACTGTTAGGCAGAGTTAATACTCCTAGTATTAATGTTAGTACTGTTTGGCAGAGTTAATACTGCTAGTATTAATGTTGGTACTGTTAGGCAGAGTTACTACTGCTAGTGCTGCTAGAAGTAACTTGTATCAGGCTTTGAGCTATTCAAGTGGCAGTTATAACTGCTTAATGACCACATTTAATTGGTCATGTAACCACTATTAGCTTTAATGGGGTTAATTATGAGGCGATTAATGGGTCGATTAATCCTCATAATTCTATTTGACTAGCTATGAGTATTTTCGTATAAATAGGAAATTATGTTATGCATGAAGGACACACAGAAAACATGAACACTTGGATGCAAAAAAAGTTATTGATTTGTGCCTAAATCATTAACTTACATTTGGTCTTATCCCATGTAAATATTCGAGATACCCAGACATTAGGGTCGAATAGTTTACTTTGGAAAGTGATTACACGATTACAAGTGATATCCGGTAACCTGTATTGGTATTTGGTTTGCTATTGATTATCTTCACCCTATTCTGGGCTATTAACCCCCAACAATCAAAGTAAAATATTTTGTGATAATCAATGACTGATGTTATGAAGCATATGGCTGTTAACTTCTCCAAACTGGATAAGTTTGAAGAGATGCGGATTTCAGAAGATGGCAAAAGAAGATGCATTTTTTATTGTCAAGCATTAGTATGGTGTATGTTCTGAGCACACCAATTCAAGATGATGGGGATGATGCTACTATGAAAAGATCAGGAAGAGGAGCAAATGGGAGAATGATGATTACATTTGCAGAGGTTTAATCCTCAATGGTATGTCTGATTCTTTCTTTAATATTTATCAGAATGTTGAATCTTTCAAAGATATATGGGATTCCTTGGATGCGAAATATATGGCGGAGGATGCATCAAGTAAGAAGTTCCTTGTAACTAATTTCATATATTACAAAATGGCTTATTCAAGACCAGTTATGGAATAATACAATGAACTTCTTGGTATACTTGGAAGGTTTACACAACACAAAATACACATGGATGAGGCTATTTCAATCTCTTGTGTCATTGATAAACTTCCTCCTTCTTGAAAAGATTTCATGCATACCTTGAAACATAAGAAGGGAGAGTTAACTCTTGTTGAGTTGGGCAGTCATCTGCGCATTGAAGAATTACTCAGGGCGCAGGATAATGACAAGCCAAAGAGCAACAATGTTGCTGGTGCATCTGTTGTCAATATGGTGGAGTATAACAACTCCACCAGGTACAATGACAACAAGGGTAAACGTAAACATCAGGATAACACAAGGGCAGACCCTAACATGAAGGAACCGCCTACTTGTTGGACATGTGTCAAATCTGGTTACATTAAAAGGGATTTCAAAGGTGTTAAGATTGGTGATAAAACCAATGGATCAGGCACTAGTGGATCAGGGAATGGTTCAGTTCCTCTGAAAGGTTAGAACATGTTTAATAAATCTCTTCAGGTTTATTATGTTACATATGTATCTGAATCTAACTATGTGCAGGATGATGTTGTTGCATGGTGGGTTGACTCTGGAGCAACTGTTCATGTGTGTAAAGATAGAAGTTGGTTCAAGACTTATGATTCACTGAATGATGGTTCTATTCTTCACATAGGAAATGAGTCAAGAGCCCTGGTACATGGATGTGATTGTGTAGATCTTAGGTTTAGTTCTAGAAATATTGTAACTTTGTTTAATGTTATTCATGTTCCTGATATAAGGAAAAACTTGGTTTCAAGTAGTGTTTTGAATAATCATGGTTTTAAACAATTTATTGAATCTGATAAATTTGTTTTTTCTAAAAGTGATGTATTTATTGGTTTTGGATATTTGGGTAATCAAATGTTCAGGTTGAAAATTGTTAAAGATTGTGATAATTCAGCCTTTATGACCACCTCTCACCTGACTGACTCTACCCTATGACATGCTAGACTTGGCCATGTACACTATAAGAGGATGCAAGATATCTCAAAGGATGGGTTAATCCCAGCATTTGACACGGACACTGAAAAGTGTAAAACTTGCATGTTGCCAAAATAACTAAGAAACCTTTTTAGGGTGTTAATCGTGAAACTAATCTCTTGGAGCTGATACACAGTGATCTATGTGATTTGCATGCCACTCCCTCTTTGGGGAATAAGAAGTACTTTCTGAAATTTATTGATGATGCTTTTAAGTTCTGTTATGTCTATCTGTTACATACCAAGGATGAAGCATTAGATAAATTCAAAGTGTTTAAAACTGAAGTTGAATTGCAACTTGGGTCCTTGATCAAAAGATTAAGGACTGATAGGGGAGGTGAGTACATGGATACTTTGTATTTTCAGTCTGTTGGTATTATACATGAAACGACTGCTCCCTATACTCCTCAACAAAATGGTATTTCTGAAAGGAAAAATAGGTTACTGAAAAAGATGGTTAATACCATGTTGTCCTATTCAGGACTGAGTCTAGGGTTCTGGGGTGAAGCTATGTTAATAGCTTGCTATTTATTAAATAGGGTTCCCAATAAAAGTAACAAGATTACCCCTTATGAACTCTGGACTAAAAGGAAACCCAAACTGAACTTTCTAAGGGTTTGGGGTTGTAGGGCTGTTGTAAGAATCCCTGATCCAAAAGTAAAAACTTTGGGTGAAAGAGGCATTGAATGCATATTTGTTGGATATGCTGAGCATTCCTAAGATTTTAGATTCTATGTTATAGAACCTAATGAAAGTGTTTCAATTAACTCTATAATTGAATCAAGGGATGCAATCTTTGATGAGAATAGATTCTCATCAGTCCTTAGACCAAGTCGGAGGATTCCTAATGGAACTCATGACATTGGTGTATCAGAAGTCCCTGATGAAGTGCCATCAGAGGTCTCTGATGAGGTTGTGATTCAACAACCTGAACCTGAGCTTAGAAAGAGCAAAAGGGTCAGGACTCCAAAGTCATTTGGACCCGAGTTTCAATTATATTTAATTGAAGGAACAAGGGATGAGGTCTCTGACCAATACTCATATTGCTTCATTGTTGAGGATGATTCTAAAACATTTGAAGAAGCAATGAAGTCCTAGGATATTGCTTTCTGGAAAGAAGCAATCAATGATGAGATGGATTCCGTCATGGGAAACAACACTTGGGTGTTGGTTGATCTACTACTTGGTTGCAAACCTCTGGGTTGCAAATGAATTTTTAAAAGGAAAATGAGGGTAGATGGAACTATTGAAAACTTCAAGGCTAGACTAGTCATTTAGGGCATTATATACAAGTCAGGAATATACTATTTTGATACTTATGGCCCTGTGGCTCGTATCAGTACCATAAGACTGCTGATTGCTTTGGCATCAATTCAAAATCTGATTATTCATCAGATGGATGTGAAAATAGCTTTCTTGAATGGCGAATTAGATAAGGAGGTTTATATGAACCAACCTCAGGGCTTCATCATGCCTGGCAATGAAAACAAGGTGTGTAAACTGATTAAGTCTCTGTATGGATTAAAGAAGGCACCTAAACAATGGCATCAAAAATTTGATGAAGTGGTTTTATCAAATGGTTATCTTCTTAACCAAACTGACAAATGTGTGTATAGAAAATTTGATGAATCTGGTAAAGGAATCATCATTTGTCTATATGTTGATGAAATGCTGATATTTGGCACTAACCCAAATCAGGTTAACCTAATAAAGGAATTTTTGCCATCAAGGTTCTCCATGAAGGACATGGGGGAGGCTGATGTTATCCTTGGTATAAGGATTAAACATGAAAGTAAAAAAAAATCTATTTCTCAGTCACATTATATTGAGAAGGTGTTGAGAAAATTCAATTACTTTGATTATACTCGAGTGAGTACACCTATGGATACTTGTGAGAAGCTTATGCCTAATAATGGCAAGGTTGTATCTCAACTTGAGTATTCTTGAGTAATTGGCTGCCTGATGTATGACATGACTTGTACAAGACCTGATATTGCATTTGTAGTGGGTAAATTGAGCAGGTATACTAGTAATCCTAGTGCTCATCACTGGCAAGCAGTTCAGAGGGTACCAAAGTATCTGAAGAGAACTATGGATTATAGTCTCTCATATATTGGTTTTGATGCAAGTTTGATCAGTAAAACTGAAGACAATTCGTCTACCAGTGGCTGGGTATTCCTACTTGGTGGAGGTGCAATTTCTTGAGCATCCAAGAAGCAAACTTGCATCACCAGTTCAACAATGGAATCTGAATTTGTTGCCTTAGCAGCTGCTGGTAAAGAAGCTGAATGGTTGAAATACTTGCTTCTTGAGATTCCATTGTGACCTAAACCTATAGCACCTACTTCTATCCGTTGTGATAGTGAAGCTACATTGGCAAAGTCTTATATCCAGATGTATAATAGGAAGTCTAGACACTTAGGTGTCAGACATAGCATAATTCGTGAGCTTATCATGAACGGGGTGGTATCTATAGAGTTTGTTAGATCTCAACAAAATTTAGCTGATCACTTGACGAAGGGTTTGGCTAGATACTTGGTTATAAATTCTGCTAAAGGGATGGGTTTAAGTCCAACTTAGTCACTGAATGCTAAGATACCCAACTCCCTTTTGAGGAAACTTGGGAGCTGAGTTCAATATGAAAAGTTGAACATTCAGTTGACTGGAGCACATATTTTATTTGACATCCCAAGGTTGTGCTCAGAACCTGCTGAACAGGAGGATGAAGTCTACTTCTTAATGGTTAATTTCTTTGAAAAAGTGCTTGGCAGGAGCATGAATAAAGAGGAACCACCTATGTAAATGTTGAAGTTTTGCCGCTTCAGGGGGCTTTGGACTTTTGGCTTTTACAACATTTATGAATTGGATATGGACACATGGCTTGTATAGTGTCAGGAGCGTTTAAGTGTTTGAAAACTTGTGTATATTTTATCTTCAGGTATTCAAATGGGTTGAAGGGTTCAATTCTTAGAAAACCCTGATTCTCGAATATTTGAACGTGTAAAGTACTAAGATGAAAATTCAATCCTCAGGATATTTTCATTTATGCACATGTTTTATTTAATGTTTAACTTTCATGCAAAGGAAGTGAACTAAATTTGGGAAGAATTGTTGGAACATTTAGTGCACTTGTGGGATTAGTTCACACTGGGTAATGGGTTAGGAGGTACGGAGTGTACACCCATAAGGTCCCTGAACACCCTGACTCTATAGTGGTAAGGTTCAACATATTAGTATTGTTAGTAGAGTTAATACTGCTAGTACTAATGTTAGTACTGTTATACAGAGTTAATACTGCTAGTTTTAATGTTAGTACTGTTAGACAGAGTTAATATTGCTAGTATTAATGTTGGTAATGTTAGGCAGAGTTACTACTGCTGGAAGTAACTTGTATCAGGCTTTGATCTATTCAAGTGGTAGTTATAACTGCTTAATGACCACGTTTAATTTGTCATGTAACCACTATTAGCTTTAATGGGGGATAATTATGAGGCGATTAATGGGCCGATTAATCCTCATAATTCCATTTGACTAGCTATGAATATTTTCCTATAAATAGGAAATCATATTATACATGAAGGACACACAGAAAACATAAACACTTGGATGCAAAAGGGCTATTGATTTGTGCCTAAATCATTAACATACATTTGGTCTTATCCCAAGTAGATATTTGTGATACCCAGGCATTAGGGTCAAATAGTTTACTTTGGAAAGTGATTACACGATTCCAAGTGATATCCGGTAACCTGTATTGGTATTTGGTTTGCTATTGATTATATTCACCCTGTTCAAGGCTATTAACCCCCAACATTGATTGTATGGAAAACTAGAAGGGGAGGGTTGAATAGTTTTACCGACTAAAAGTTCGTTTTAAACTATTTAGATCGACTTATGTCAATCTATCTGATATGTGTGTTGGATAATGATAGATAAACATATAAGTAAGTAATGCAAAGATAAAGAGTAAAGAAACACAAAACCACGACACGACTATTTATAGTGGTTCGGCTACAAGGACACCTTCCTTGCCCTACTGCACTCCCCGAGTACCCCACTCGAGAGTTCGTAAGCACTACACAACACAAGCTCCTTAATGTGGTGGAGAAGCCTTCACAACGTCGCCTACTCTTTTTCCGGTACAAGGCTAGACACCGAGTTCTTCCACGAGGTAGAACCAAAACTATCACAACGTCGCTTACACTTTATCCGGTACAAGGCTAGATACTGAGTTCCCTTACAAAGGAGGAACTACTACCCAACACTACACCACAACATAACTACCCCAAAGAAGACACACTCCTTGTTACAACACTAGAAGGATATCTATATCCTTTAACCCAAACTATATATCTTGTACATCGATGCACCATACCGAATGTACACCCTTGGCACCTTTCACTAATACCTTCGACACGACCCTTCGGCACCTTTCACTAATGCCTTCAACACAACTGATGCGCGTACAAGGCGCGTTCGGGGTCAAAGGAAACTTCCTTTCCTAATCGTTGTAGTGTAGTATTGGGTAAGCCTCGGGTATTAATATCGTTCTTTAGGGGAATAGGAATGCTAGTGAGAAATTACTACGCTAAGGTTGAGGTTGAGGAAGATTATTTTGTATCTTTTTATATTTTTTATAAAGCTAAGGGTAAAATCTCGGGGTTTGGATTTGGGGGTTTGGTATTTCTACCGATTACACTTCTTATCTAATTTATCTAAACTAAGGGGTAGTCTATGTCTTTTTGAAGTGTGCTCGTATGATGATTAAAGATGTGTTTACCTAGATACTATTACACCCTAGTTATCTTTTATTAGTGGTTGAATTGTCACGTCCTTATTCTTAACGCGTTGTGTTTTCTAAGGTCGTAGGGTGTGCTTTTATCCCTAACTCTTTGAGACTACTTTAAGGTTAATGACTACGAAATCTATAGGATTCATAAACTTAACAGTAAGGTTATCTTCGGATGTTTAGCCTACAATTCCACTAGTAATTATAGACTAATGTTCACAAAGATTAATCAAGTATTAAAAACACAACGATGGCTTCATGTACTCCTAAGCCAATTACAATTAAGATAAGAGACAACCAATCAATAATTAATAACTAGGTTTCATAAATCTAAGCAAACACACAAGTAAATTAGCCAGACATGTTAAACATGCAAGCATACACACATTTAATCGAAGACATAATGAAATCAAGGGAATACATAACTTACCTCGATGTAAAATAAGGTATGAGAACCCTAAAATACTGTCCAAACCAGAATACAATCGTTTTAGGTTTTTACTCCATAAGTCTACCTCTTTAAAGTCTGAAAATTCGATTTCTATATATAATTTTACATGTGCGACGGTGTCACCTTATAGTTGGGACGCATTCAGATTGCCGCCATTAGGGTTTCGTCTTGGCCAAGTCAACACTGGGACGGCGTCATGTTGTGGTTGTGACACCGTCGATCTTGTTGTGACGTCGTCGAATATGGATCTAGGCCGTCGAGAAGAAAAATCTTCGTGATGCCCTTACTCTTCAAAGCTCGACGCCGTCGGTGTAAAATAGCAAATTCGCTCCCGAGTCGTCACAAAATAGGGACGGTAAGCCCTCTGTTTGGGACGCGTCGGTGTAATTCTAGCGACTGAGTGTCTTGATCTTGACTTAGCCATTTTCTTCGCATATTTCCTCCTTTTCGTCCAAAAATGCATCATTCCAGCATTTTGCTTCCAAGAGACCTAAAAATTGAAAAGGAACGAAATTAAGCAGTAACGGATGTAAAAGTGGGTGATTAAGGGCTTAAATGATCCCTTAAAAGTGTACGTTTTAAATCCTTATCAAATTTCCCTACACTTGGTATTTGCTTGTCCTCAAGTAAATGTGCTTTTGGCCAATTAATTTATAAGTTAGGAGGCATAAAGCAATGGTTTAACATAATTCATGACAAGTAAAAGCCCAGCAATAGTCATAACAAGCACAGAAATTATATACTAGCACCTCACAAGTGGTGTTTGGATACTCTCATCTCTCGGGTGTATATGAAATATATCAAATGGAAATGGAAGATAAACACTCATTAACCGGTCATAGTACATAGATTACCATAGGCTTGAGACTAGATCAAACCTCCACCGCTTTGGCGCAAGCACCTAGGAACAACTATCTAAGAGGTCTTTTAAAGGGTTGTAACGTTAGGCTTACGGTTAGGGAAACAAAGGGTTTGGTTGGATAGGCGATTTAGTGGTGGTAAGTCAAAAATCTTTATGTTACAAACATGAGAAGAATGGCGTTGCTAAGCCAAGACTCGACTCTCTAAACTCTAAATAACTTAAACACACAATCATAAATATAAAGATAGATGTAGGATGGTAGCCCGTATGTTTTTTTTTTCATTTTTTTTTATCAACACTCTTTTTTTTTTCTTTTTCTCTTTTTCTATTTTTTTTTCATACACTTTTACTCTGCCATTCTCTATGATAGCATCAAAATATAAGGGATTTATAGGCATATCCCTACACTTGAGTTTTTATTATTCTAACACTAATTTGACTCGAATTGAAAAGATCAAAACACTTGGAGTACATTATTACGTAAATAAAGGGAATTTGAATTTAACGTTCTTTCCCGTCACTCCATAAAATTTAACTTTACCCATGAGTCCCAATCGTCCCAAAACTGTGTACAAAAGATATGACTCGACTTAGCAACCATGCAAGTAACTAGATAATTGAACTAAGGGTTTAGTATGATAACAATAATGCACTAAAAGTGAGTGCATACAAGGTAGGCTAAGGCGATTTGAGTGTACATTTGGGGGTGGATTCTAAACAAGGCTCTTCATTGATATTCCGAAAAACCGAAACATCACGAGAACCGCAAAAAGGATAGGCTCTAAGGGGTTAACTAGGGGTATCATGTACTAAATATGAGTACAACGCAAGGGTGTGGGGGAATTACTCAACCGATGTAGAAGAAGTAATTATAATACTGGTAACAAATAAGGGTTATCCTAATGCCTCTTATCATTTAGTTATTCCTAACTACACAAGTGTAGTCTCACTAGCGATCTCGGAATGCATCACAAAACAAGTTCTAGGATCTATTATACTACCGGTACACTCTCGAAGCATTAAAGGTGAATGTTTTAATTCCTATAGATCCAGGGGCGAACCTCACATTTTTGGGGTGGAATTTGAGTGGTAAAGGGTTTTTGTGCTAGTCATATAACTCCTATCCATGAGACGCTTTGTTAAGACTAAAGACCCACTCGTACAAGTCACGAAAATTTTTAAATTTGGTGCTAAAATTACCCTAACCGATATTTCTCATAGCTTATTACACAAATGAAATAGGACAAGACAAATAGTCAAGGATAAGCATTGTTTCAAAGTTCCCATTTTATTCTCCCTCGCTCACTTAAACTGAACATTGTCCCCAATGTTCCCCGAAAGTATCAAAGTTATGATAACGGAAGGTAATTCAAAGAGAAAGAAACTAGTACTCCCCTGATTAGCTCGGTAGGATCTGTGTGAAGTAGTGGTTAAATTCTTTTCAAGAAGAATGTATGCGTGAAAAGCTCCATCCGATCTTATGTTCTTTCTTCTTGATAAATAAAAACTGCACACTTTAAGAAAACAGCCGAAACCTTCCCGTAAAATTGGCGGTAAAATTATATATGACTCTACTAAACTAGGATATAATGCTTGTGGAATGGATGTTTGCAGATTTTCGGGAAAATTAAGACTTGAGAAATTCCAAAAATTTATAAGTAGCACAGAAAACGAGAGAAAGTAATAAGTCGTTTACGCTCCTCCGACGTCGTCGGCTTATGATCCCGACGTCAAAGTTATCCCGACAGAAACCGTCTCTGCGTTTTCGGAAAAATTACACCTTTAAAATGGAAAATTTCTGCAAAACATCATTATCACTCGATACAAGCATTTGACTCTAACAAACACACATATATATCTTTTCAATAATCGTAGTTCTCATGTTCACGTTCTTTTGAAAACGTGTGTAATCCGATGAGTGTGTAAATACTCATCATTTTGTACAATATAAACCGCAAAATCATCCGAAACGCTCGTAAACACATCAAAATGATCAAAATATCACAAATCGTTGTTTTATGTGTTTTAAATGCAAAATATCAAAATCGATGAAAACATATCAAATTTGCAAAATTGCGCTTTAGTCCCCAAGTTTATAAAATTGTCAAAAATAGTCCCCGAGCCAAAATTTCAAAAGAAAAATCACCAAAGGTCCTTTTAAAATCAAAAGTTGTCAAATTTAGTCCTTTGGTAAAAATGTAAAAGTTTGAGAAATTTACAAAATGGTCCTCCAAGTTTGAAATTTGTCAAAACTGGTCCTCGAAAATGTGGAAATGGCAACTTTGGTCCTTGTACTATTAACACTTGTCAAATTAAGCCCTCAAACATCTTTGCATAATTGCATATTTGGTCCCTTGAATTTCTTAAATTACAAATGAGGTCCTTGTCATTATTTAACCCTAAACCTATTTTGACCTGCCTTCCCAATTGGACCCTTTTACCCGCTTTTAACCATTTGGACCCCCCCTTTGTTATTAAATATCCCAAGTCAAACAACCTTTGACCACCCTCTTCCTCTCCTCACGTGATACCACCTCCATCATCACTTACCCGCAAAACGCTGCTCCGATACCCCTCCTCCACCATCATATACCTAAACCTACCCTCCACCTCACACTAAAGCCAAGGTGCATTTAATGCACCTTGTACCTAACACTCAAGCCTTAACGGTTAAAACCAAGTTTGGCGCCAAAACTCTTTAAACGGCTAGGATCATTTCACACATCCAAGGGTCGAGATTGTTGGTGGGATCTGTCGAGAAAGATGAGAGAGGAAGTTTGAAGCTTATAAAAAGCCAAGAGAAGCAAGAAGAAGTTAGTTAGTTTTTACTTTTCAAAAATGTATGTCGTTTTTCTTCTTAGTATGTATTAAATAAATTGTAGTTGTTATCTCGGTCTCATTTGTCTAAAACAATAGTATTCAAGTACTTTTTAATATGTTTAAGTGATAATTTCAAGAATGATCTGGCCATAAAATGTATGTCCACCGTTGAGATTCTTAATTTCAAACTCACTTGTTTAAGCTTGTAGCAATTCAATTTCAACTTCAAATAAGTTCATATAAGCTCATAAAGCTTTCCATAAGCTCACAACTCGCTTTCATTTACTTTTGAACTTAAGTCAACAAAAGTCAACCGATTTGGTGATTATGGTTCGAGAGATGGTTATGGTTTGAATAGATGATGGATTGGGTTTGATAGGTTCATTTAAGCTTTTCATAGCTTATTGTGAACTTGTTATTTGTTTTAATCTCATAATCACTAAAATCTCAAAGTTAGATCGATGCTACAAGATCGATGTGGTTACGCTTGTTTTGGATCCGGATTGGTATGGTTATGATGCTGGAATTGGGTTGAGATCTGAGCTGGTTGGATTAGGAATAGTGGTTGATTAGGTTAGTGGTTCTTTTGTCTTCAAAATGCAAGCCATAGTGGCTATGGAATTTTGTAAGTACTAATTTCTGTTTTGATCAGTGAAGTTGTGTTTGAATCTGTTCTATAGTGATGTTTGATTGTGTTTAATCTGTGGTTGATGGTTATTTAGAGTAATATAGTTATAATCTGTTGATTGCAGTTATTATTAGTAGCTTAAAGTAGTGTTTGGCATAGCTGGTTTATCTGTGCTAGAGAGTAGCTAAACAGTAAGTAGTGGTTGATACTAGCTTAAGTAAGTATTTGGAAGTAATTTGAGGTCTTGGTTTGAGCAGTTTACTCATAAAAGTCAAATCAAGCTTGAATCGATCTAGCTCGCTTTCATCAAAATCAGTAGTAGTCATAAGCTGCAATTTGGTTCAAAAGTGTTAGATCTAGCTTTTGGTTATCATTAGTAGTATTAAAACATCATAATCAATCTAAAATTCTGGATCAAACTTGAGTTTGGTCAAACTTTCTTGTGTTCTTCAAAAGTCAAAAGTCCTGTCAATTGCAGTTTTCAACACAACTTTGTGAGTAGATTTCTGATTCATAACTGAGTTTCAGAGTTTGAGATTTTGGATATTAAAAGTTCAACTGGTCTTTAATTGATAATTGCTTTTGCTTAACTGGTTTGGTCAATTTGAGGTTCTAATAAGCTCTTCAAATCAGCTTTAACTGCCCTGTTCACACTTGAGTGTGAACAGGCTATTTTGAATCTGTTGCACTATCTTCAAATCAAAGAGTTAGGGTCTGGTTTTTGGTGAAAGTGTAGCTGGCCAGGTGTTTAGTAGGACTGCACTAGTGGTTTTCTGTTTTGCTTATTGAATAAGCTGTTGGATAAGCTTGAACAGTGGACCTGAACCACTGATTTGTTCATAAGCAGTTAGCATTAGATTAAGGATCTGAGCTTTTAGCTTGTTAAGAGTAGGTAATTTCAGTAGTAATTAGCTTAATCTAGTGTACTTTAGCTTTGTTCCTTTGCTTAGTTGCATAAGTAGCTTATTTGCTTATTCTTCCCAAACTTATTACACTAGTCGTTACACTATAACTTTTAATTTCTACACATAGCCTGCTAGTTTTTCATTTTCATAGCTTCATAATTTTATTTTAGAATTTTCCTGAAATTCTCATAATTTTGGTCTTTATTTACTATTTTCCTAATTTAAATTAGTTTTAATCATTTTAATTAGCTTTTAATAGCAAAAATTGAGAAAAGCTCAAAAATAATTTTTCAATTTTAATAGTTTAAGAAAAATATAAAAGCATAAAATAGATTTTTCCTTATTTTTCCTCTTTTATTTGGTATTTTCACAATTTTAATTAGATTAAATTAGTTTAAAATTGGTAGAAAATAGAAAATTAATCTGAAAAATACAAAAATAGTTTTGAAAATTCTAGTTTGTTATTTTAGGCTTTTCCATTTCATAATTTCATTTTTCTAGCTTTGTTTCCTCATTTCTTGTATTTTAGTTAATTATTAAATAGTTAAAAATAGTTTTTAATTAATAATAATTAGATAATTAGTTGTAAAAATAGTTTTCTTTTTCTAAAAAGTTTCTTTTATCATTAGGATTATAAAAATATAATCTTCATATTTTTAGGGTTAATATTGCTCTAGTTTCACTTTTTAATTGGTACGTCGCGTAGATTTTAATTTCAGATTTATAGAAACATAAAAACAAAAACATCATTTTACTTTTAGTGATAGCGTTTATTTAATAGATTTTATCTTTTTAATTTCCTCTCATTTGCATTTTAGCCTTTGTATTTGTTTGATATTTCTGTAGTTATAATAATCAAATCAAATTCCCTTTATCGTTCAAATTTCTCGATCACTAGACGTTGATTGATCCATTGCATAGCTCATTGGGACATAACGACCGGGAGACTCTATACTCCTCGGATCCTCATTGATTTCGTGCTTAAAGCTGTTTTAAGTTTTCTTACGCTTGCGTGAGAGAACTTGACGATTTTCTTACAAGATCAAATTTTTGGCGCCGCCGGGAGTCAGTCTTGATCTATTTTCTTACTTCTAGCGATTAGTTGTTTGAATCCTCACTCTTTGTTTATATCATCCATTTCGTATATATATATATATCCATATTTTCTTCTAAAAATCCAAAACCCAAAAACACCAAAAACTTATAAAACACAAAAATATTTTTCTTTTGTTTCTATATATGTATCAAAAATAAAAATACAAAAGAATCGCTGTTTTCTCTAATAATTAACAACTTAAAAGATTACCACCGAAAACCAAGGCAAAGGCACTACCTAACTGGGGTGCGACCATAACAAGTTCCCGAACTAAAGATATAAAACTTGCCTTTGTGTCCATTGTGATTGGTGTACCTTTTTCAAAGAAGCCATTCATCTTGGATTATTGGTTAAGTTCATCGTTGTTTTGCCTCGATTTTGTGTTAATTGATTTTGTTGTGATATCGACGCTTCGTAACCGAAAACCCATAAAGATTCTTCTCACCCGATTTTTATAAACGCCTTCATAATTCTCATTCTCATCCGAAAGATTTTCATAATTCCATTTCTCTCCTTAACTCGAGGTCTCTTAGAGTTAACTCTAGTGTATGCTTTTCGCTCTTCTAGATCTGTAAGCCCATTTCGTGAGCTTGTCAAGATTCCAAGAAGGCGTGTTCGCAGACTTTCGCTCCATCATCGGATCCGAGATCCGGACTGCTGACACTACTTCCGCTATCATGGCGGATGAAATTCTATGTGTGAGCTTCTCCGTGCACCCATCGACGGGTATGGAGATGTTATCACAGCCGACCATCGTGGTCGAAAACTTTGAACTCAAGACCGGTTATGAATCTTGTAACCTCTAATCAATTCTTCGGTTTTGAGCGGACGATCCTCATGCTCATATAAGATGGTTTAACAAGATTGCATCTACCATCAAGTATAAGAATGTCCCAACCGATGTTGTTAAGCTTCTTCATTCCCATTTTCTCTCGAGGGCAAGCCCGGATTTGGCTTGAAAACAACCTCCTCGGTCAATAGAGACATGGGAAGATCCGGTGAAGAAATTTGTGAATGAATTCTATCCACCTTCCAAGACCACGAGTCTTAAAATGAAATCATCAAGTTCACTCGAAGTTTGATGAATCCTTGATGAATCGTGGGATCGTTTCAAGGAATTGCTTCGCAAATGTCCTCACCACGGTTTCTCCGAGTTGATGCAACTCGATACTTTCTACAATGGAGTGAGTCAATCGACCAAGATTCTCTCAATTCCTCCGCGGAGGAAATTTCCTAAGCAAAACCGTCAAAGAAGCTTTAGCGATTATCGAAAACAAGTCTAAAGTCCGTGACCGCACGAAGCAAGCGGTTGTTTCACAAGTCGGTGTTGGTCCTTCTTCTTCATCGCCCGTGAGTCGGCCTAGCACCGATGCTAAGATTGATAAACTCACGGAAGCTATTCAAGCTTTGGTTCTTTCCAACCGAAGAAAGTCTCTTTTCCACAAACTTCACCTCTGCTGAAGTTAAGAAAGTGGAAGTCGTGTTACTGTGGTGGCCCCATGCTTACTATAACCGTATGGCCACCGACAAGAACCCTTTGAAGCCAATGTTGTGGGCGGGATGTCTAATCAAGGAGGCAATCAATATCGTGCTCCTATAGACCGAACCACCGCCCTAACCACTACGGACCTCCGGTTTCAATCAAAACCAAAACCGTAATCGAATCAAAATAGACCAAACCAAGGTTTTCAAAACCAAGGTAATTTCGGTCAAAACAACGGTTATCAAAATCGTAATCAAAATTTCCAACAACAAGGAAATTACAATAGAAACCTGTGTCGTGGAAATTTCAACCAAGGGTATTTTCATGGAAATAATCAAGGAATTTTCAGAATCAAGGCCCTAATCCTAACAATAGAGGCCGAATTTCCTGTGCAAACTCAAGCCATTGTTCCAACTGGCCCATCATCGATGAGTTGTTGAAACAATTCATGAAATCCCAAGAAGAAATGAATCGGTTGTTGGTCACCAGATTACGAGATCAAGAAGTCTTTAAATGATCGACCCTGCGGGCTCGGTACTTTACCTAGCAACACGATCGCTAATCCGAGGGGCGATGCTAAGGCGATCACAACCAAGTGGTGCTTCATATTCGGACCCACTGTTCCTACTACCCTTCTTCTTCTCTCCCAAAGGTAGTGGAAAGCGAGCCCGAGGCGACAAAGGACAAGGAACTTCCTACTAACAACGGAAGTACCAACAATGTCCATCCTCGTGTTGTCCCCAAACCAAACACGAGTTGTTTTGAACCTCCGCTTGTTGATCCTAAATCCAAAACTTCTATTCCTTATCCTCACGGTTACATGAGCAAAGCTCATGAGAAAGCTAGTCATCGGATGGAAAAATTCTTTCAAATTTTCCAAGAGCTTCACTTTGACATAAGCTTCGCGGATGCCATCATGTTAATGCCCAAGTTTGCATCTACTCGAAACATATCTTCGAGCAACAAAGAAAAGCTATTTGAAATGGCTAAGACTCCTTTGAATGAGAATTGCTCGGCAAGATTGTTAAAAAGCTTCCCGAGAAGCTTGGAGATCCCGGAAAATTTCTTCTTCCTTGTGTTTTTCCCGGATGATTGAATGCTTTGCCCTTGCCGATCTTGGTGCAAGCATCAACTGATGCCTTATTCGATGTGGAAGAAACTATCTCTTCCGAACTTATTCCTACCGCATGACTCTTGAGCTTGCGATCGATCTATCTCGCGTCCTCTTGGCATCGCCGAGGATGTTTTGTGAAAGTAGGAAAGTTCCATTTCGGTGACTTTGTGGTCGTTGATTTCGATCTCGATCCTCGAGTTCCCCTCATTGTTGGGCGGGATTTTTGAGGACGGGCCGTGCTCTTATTGATGTATTCGAGCAAGAAATCACTCTGCGTGTGGGTAATGAAGTCGTTACCTTTAACCTCGATCGACTTCGAGGTACTCCTCAAATTATGATATGAATCAATTAATCGAGTTGATTTAATTGACATTGCTTGAGGAGTACTCTCAAGAGTTTCTTGGTTATCTTCATAATTCGTGAGTGGAAATTCCAATTCCACCACATCTTCTCAACCTATCATTGCCGACTCTTCCCTCTCTCACCCGTTTGAGGGAGGTGACTTCCTTCCGGAAGAGATCGATGAATTCTTTCTATCGATGAATCAATTCCGCTGGAATTGATGGTGTGTATGATTCGGAGGGGATATTCTCTATCTTGAGCAATTGCTTAATGAAGATCCATCACCTTCACTCCTCCGAAAGAAATCTCAAATGAGGAAATCAAATCGGTGCAAACATCCACTCAAGAATTTCCGAGGTTGAACTAAAGGACCTACCTCCTCATCTCGAGTATGCATTTTTGGAGGGTGATGATAAATTACCGTCATAATTGCTAAAGACTTGACCGAGGAGGAGAAAGCGCTCTCATAAAGGTCTTGAAGTCACACAAGCAAGCAATTGCTTGAAACTCTCCGATATTAATGGTATCAACCCCGAATTTTGTACTCACAAAATCTTAATGGAGGATGACTTCAAGCCGCGATCAAAGTCGAGAAGGGTGAATCCTAAGATTCATGAGGTTATCAAACAAGAGGTTCTCAAACTTCTTGATGCGGTTTGATTTACCCGATCTCGATAGTCCTTGGGTTAGCCCAATTCATTGCGCTCCAAAAAGGGTGGCATTATCGTTGTCACGAATGAAGAAAACGAGTTGATTCCAACTCGATTGGTTACGGATGGCGCGTGTGTATTGACTATCGAAAGTTAAACGAAGCCACCCGTAAAGACCACTTTCCTCTACCCTTCATGGACCGGATGCTTGAGAGATTAGCGAGGAACGAGTACTATTGTTTCCTTGATGGTTTCTCGTGTTACTTTCAGATCCCCATTGATCCATTGGATCAAGAGAAAACCACATTCACCGCCCATACGGACGTTTGCCTATGACGTATGCCTTTTGGCTTATGCAATGCTCCCGCACGCTCCAACGATGTATGATGGCCATTTTCCACGACATGATCGGGAAACTATGGAGGTGTTTATGGATGACTTCTCGGTCATTGGGGACTCATTTCAGACTTGTCTCTCCCACTTAGACAAAATGCTTAAAAGGTGTGAAGACACCAATCTATGTCTAAACCGGGAGAAGAGCCACTTTATGGTCAAAGAAGGCATAGTCCTTGGCCATAAGATTTCTAAGAATGGGATTGAGGTAGATAGAGCAAAGTTGATGTCATTGCTAAACTACCTCATCCTACCACTTATCAAAGGTGTTAGGAGTTTTCTAGGTCATGCGGGTTTTATCGTAGATTTATTCAAGATTTTCTAAAATCGCTCGACCTATGACCCATCTTCTCGAAAAGATGCTCCTTTCATCTTCTCCCGAGTGCATCAAGCTTTTGAAACACTTAAGAAAAAGCTACGGAAGCACCCATTCTAGTTGCCCCATTGGGACTTACCCTTCGAGCTCATGTGCGATGCAAGTGATTTTGCAATCGGTGCGGTCTTGGGCAACGCAAAACCAAACATTTCCAGCCAATCCACTACGCGAGCAAAACTATGATCAAGCTCGGACTCATTACACCACTACGGAAAAAGAATTATTAGCGGTGGTGTATGCGTTTGAGAAATTTCGCCATATCTTATCTTGACCAAATGCGTGGTGTATACGGATCACTCGGACTCAAATATCTCTTTGCAAAACAAGATGCAAAGCCGAGATTGCTCGTTGGGTTCTCCTCCTACAAGAATTTGATATCATCATTCGTGATAAAAAGGAGCCGAGAACACGTCACGATCATCTTTCCCGATTAGAGAACCCTCATCAAAATGTGTTCGAGAAAAGGAAATTAATGAAACATTTCCTCTCGAAACACTCAATGTGGTTTCTTTTCGTGGAGATTCTTCTACCCCATGGTTTGCCGACTTTGCAAACTACCATGCGGGTAACTTTGTTGTGAAAGGGATGTCGTCCCAACGGAAAAATAAATTCTTTAAGGATGTGAAACATTATTTCGGGACGACCCTACTTGTTTAAAATTTGTGCGGATCAAGTCATCCGGCGATGTGTGTATGGTCGAAGCCATTGATATTCTCAAGGCTTGCCATTCGGACCTCTTGGGGACATCATAGCCCCAACTACACCGCCAAGAAGGTGTTTGATTCGGGATTCTATTGGCCCACGATCTATAAGGATGCCCATGAATTCGTCAAAACCTGTGACGCTTGTCAACGTCACGGGAATATCTCACAAAGGAATGAAATGCCGCAAAACGCCATTCAAGTGTGTGAGATTTTTGACATATGGGGCATTGACTTTATGGGGCCATTTCCTTCTTCTCATGGTAATAAGTACATACTCGTGGCCGTTGACTACTTGTCAAAATGGGTTGAAGCTAAGGCTTTACCCACCAACGATGCCCGAGTTGTTGTGAAATTCTTGAAATCCTTATTTGCTAGGTTTGGAACTCCACGAGCCATAATCAGTGATCGTGGTACGCATTTCTGCAATGACCAATTTGCAAGAGTCATGCAAAAGTATGGTGTAACTCACCGCATTTCATCGCGCACCACCCACAAACAAGTGGGCAAGTGGAAGTTTCCAACCGGGATTAAAGAATCTTGGAGAGGACGGTTGGTGAAAACCGTGCCTCTTGGTCTCGATAAGTTAGATGACGACTGGGCCTTCCGTGCGACTTACAAAACACCCATCGGGTGCACTCCATACAAGCCGGTGTACGGAAGGCGTGTCATCTACCAGTTGAGCTCGAGCACAAGGCATACTGGGCCTTGAAGCATGCTAACTTTGATATTCGAGACGGTGGTGATCATCGGAAAGTTCAAATGAATGAATTAAATGAACTCCGTGATCAAGCTTACGAGAACTCTTTGATCTATAAACAAAGGACAAAGAAGATCCATGACTCAAAAATCAAAAACCGCGTTTTCAACGTTGGTGATCGAGTCCTTCTTTTCAACTCAAGATTGAAGATTTTCTCGGGAAAGCTCAAGTCTCGTTGGTCTGGACCATTTACCATCGCTAAGGTTTATCCTTATGGTACCATTGAGTTATCTCAACCCGATGGTCCTAATTTTAAAGTAAATGGGCATCGAGTGAAGCATTACTTTGGAGAGGACATTCCATCCATGGTTGTCCCGGATCTTCAAACTTTCCCCATGAACAAATGAATGCGGGGATCGAGTCAAGCTAGCGACTCGGTAATCAAAAACAGTAGCATGCCATATGGGTTCTCACCCATATTTCTGTCTTCTTACCTCTTTCTACCACCCTAGTGTGGGGGTTGCCCACATGTTTCAAAATAAAAAAAAAAAAAAAAAAAAAAAAATCCTTCTTTCAAATAATGGCCGTAGTATTTCCCTTTACGTTCTTTGTTTCGCATAACCGCGGTACTTTGAATATTGAGGGCAATATTCATTTCTAAGTGTGGGGAATTCTCACGAATTTTATCATATAATTATACCAATTCCCGTTTTGGCCAAAATTTTTTTTTTTTTTTGGAGTAAGTGTTTTACACTTTCTCATTTGGTTATCATCCGCCATGTCTCGTAAGACAAAAGGATTGGCTAATCCAGAGCAAACGGCTCTTGGTAAAGATTTCTCAAATCCGTTTATATGGCTTGCAATTTGCCCAAAATTGTATGGTATTCATTTCACCATATCCTAAAAAGTGAAGAGTTGACTAGCCCGCAAGATTATGGCTTGTGGTAAAGGCGATGGAAAAACCATAATTGGTAATCACTCACCAAAGATAATATTGATAATTTATCTATGAGTTGGCTAGTCCGTATGGTACGGCTTCGGTAAAGACAAAATCAAATCCGTTGAAGTCGGTGATTTGCTCAAAATCACATGGTTATCGGTGTACCATGGTTCTTACTTGAACTGAAACATTTGGCTACTCCGAAGTGATGGCTTTTGGTAAAGAGATTAAAATCCATTATGTTTTCTCAAATCATTGCTAGGGACTAGCAATATCTCGATGTGGGGATTGATGAGTGTGTAAATACTCATCATTTTTGTACAATATAAAGCGCAAAATCATCGAAACGCTCGAAACACATCAAAATGATCAAAATATCACAAATCGGTGTTTTATGTGTTTTAAATGCAAAATATCAAAATCGGATGAAAAACATATCAAATTTGCAAAATTGCGCTTTAGTCCCCAAGTTTATAAAATTGTCAAAAATAGTCCCCGAGCCAAAATTTCAAAGAAAAATCACCAAAGGTCCTTTTAAAATCAAAAGTTGTCAAATTTAGTCCTTTGGTGAAAAATGTAAAAGTTTGAGAAATTTACAAAATGGTCCTCAAGTTCCAAAATTGGTCAAAACTGGTCCTCGGAAAATGTGGAAATGGCAACTTTGGTCCTTGTACTATTAACACTTGTCAAATTAAGCCCCTGAAACATCTTTGCAGAATTGGCAGTTCAGGCCCCTTGAATTTCAAAAATTACAAATGAGGTCCTTGTCATTATTTAACTCTTAAACCTATTTTGACCCTGCCTTCCCAAATTGGACCCTGTCACTAACCATTTGGACCCCCCTGTTATTAAATATCCCAAGTCAAACAACCTTTGACCTGTCCTCTTCCTCTCTCCTCACGTGATACCACCTCCATCATCACCATTGCACGCAAAACCTCGCCGCCCCTCCTCCTCCATCATCACCTAAACCTACCTCCACCAACACTCAAAGCCAAGGTGCATTTAATGCACCTTGTACCTAACACTCAAGCCTCACAAACGGTTAAAACCAAGTTTGGCGCCAAAATCCTTTAAACGGCTAGGATCACTTTCACACATCCAAGGGTTGAGATTGTTGGTGGGATCTATTCAGAAAGATGAGAGAGGAAGTTTGAAGCTTATAAGAAGCCAAGAGAAGCAAGAAGAAGTTAGTTAGTTTTTTACTTTTCAAAAAATGTATGTCGTTTTTCTTCTTAGTATGTATTAAATAAATTGTAGTTGTTATCTCAGTCTCATTTGTCTAAAACAATAGTATTCAAGTACTTTTTTAATATGTTTAAGTGATAATTTCAGTAATGATCAGTTTTCATAAAATGTATGTCCACTGTTGAGATTCTTAATTTCAAACTCACTTGTTTAAGCTTGTAGCAATTCAATTTCAACTTCAAATAAGTTCATATAAGCTCATAAAAGCTTTCCATAAGCTCACAACTCAGTTTCATTTACTTTTGAACTTAAGTCAACAAAAGTCAACTGATTTGGTGATTATGGTTCAGAGATGGTTATGGTTTGAATAGATGATGGATTGGGTTTGATAGGTTCATTTAAGCTTTTCATAGCTTATTGTGAACTTGTTATTTGTTTTAATCTCATAATCACTAAAATCTCAAAGTTAGATCAGATGCTACAAGATCTTGATGTGGTTACGCTTGTTTTGGATCCGGATTGGTATGGTTATGATCTTTGGAATTGGGTTGAGATCCGAAATTTGGTTGGATTAGGAATAGTGGTTGATTAGGTTAGTGGTTCTTTTGTCTTCAAAATGCAAGCCATAGTGGCTATGGAATTTTGTAAGTACTAATTCTGCTTTGATCGGTGAAGTTGTGTTTGAATCGTTCTATAGTGATGTTTGATTGTGTTTAATCGTGGTTGATGGTTATTTAGAGTAATATAGTTATAATCTGTTGATTGCAGTTATTATTAGTAGCTTAAAGTAGTGTTTGGCATAGCTGGTTTATCTGTGCTAGAGAGTAGCTAAACAGTAAGTAGTGGTTGATACTAGCTTAAGTAAGTATTTGGAAGTAATTTGAGGTCTTGGTTTGAGCAGTTTACTCATAAAAGTCAAATCAAGCTTGAATCTGATCTAGCTTCTGTTTCTGTCAAAATCAGTAGTAGTCATAAGCTGCAATTTGGTTCAAAAGTGTTAGATCTAGCTTTTGGTTATCATTAGTAGTATTAAAACATCATAATCAGTCTAAAATTCTGGATCAAACTTGAGTTTGGTCAAACTTTCTTGTGTTCTTCAAAAGTCAAAAGTCCTGTCAATTGCAGTTTTCAACACAACTTTGTGAGTAGATTTCTGATTCATAACTGAGTTTCAGAGTTTGAGATTTTGGATATTAAAAGTTCAACTGGTCTTTAATTGATAATTGCTTTTTGCTTAATCTGGTTTGGTCAATTTGAGGCTCTGATAAGCTCTTCAAATCAGCTTTAACTGCCCTGTTCACACTTGAGTGTGAACAGGCTATTTTGAATCTGTTGCACTATCTTCAAATCAAAGAGTTAGGGTCTGGTTTTTGGTGAAAGTGTAGCTGGCCAGGTGTTTAGTAGGACTGCACTAGTGGTTTTCTGTTTTGCTTATTGAATAAGCTGTTGGATAAGCTTGAACAGTGGACCTGAACCACTGATTTGTTCATAAGCAGTTAGCATTAGATTAAGGATCTGAGCTTTTAGCTTGTTAAGAGTAGGTAATTTCAGTAGTAATTAGCTTAATCTAGTGTACTTTAGCTTTGTTCACTGTTTAGTTGCATAAGTAGCTTATTTGCTTATTCTTCCTAGCTTATTACACTAGCTGTTACACTATAACTTTTAATTTCTACACATAGCCTGCTAGTTTTTCATTTTTCATAGCTTCATAATTTTATTTTAGAATTTTCCTGAAATTCTCATAATTTTTGGTCTTTATTTACTATTTTTCCTAATTTAAATTAGTTTTTAATCATTTTTAATTAGCTTTTAATATAAAAAATTGAGAAAAAGCTCAAAAAAATAATTTTTCAATTTTAATAGTTTAAGAAAAATATAAAAAGCATAAAATAGATTTTTCCTTATTTTTCCTCTTTTATTTGGTATTTTTCACAATTTTAATTAGATTAAATTAGTTTAAAATTGGTAGAAAATAGAAAATTAATCTGAAAAATACAAAAATAGTTTTGAAAATTCTAGTTTGTTATTTTAGGCTTTTCCATTTCATAATTTCATTTTTCTAGCTTTGTTTTCTCATTTCTTGTATTTTAGTTAATTATTAAATAGTTAAAAATAGTTTTTAATTAATAATAATTAGATAATTAGTTGTAAAAATAGTTTTCTTTTTCTAAAAAGTTTCTTTTATCATTAGGATTGTAAAAATATAATCTTCATATTTTTAGGGTTAATATTGCTCTAGTTTCACTTTTTAATTTAGACGTCGTAGATTTTAATTTCGCTTTTATAGAAACATAAAACAAAACATCATTTTACTTTTAGTGATAGCGTTTATTTAATAGATTTTATCTTTTAATTTCCTCTCATTTGCATTTTAGCCTTTGTATTTGTTTGATATTTCCGTAGTTATAATAATCAAATCAAATTCCCTTTATCGCTCAAATTTCTCGATCACTAGACGTTGATTGATCCATTGCATAGCTCATTGGGACATAACGACCGGGAGACTCTATACTCCTCGGATCCTCATTGATTTCGTGCTTAAGTCTGTTTTAAGTTTTCTTACGCTTGCGTGAGAGAACCAGTTTCTTACAAGCATCACTTCTAACTTATCCTTTTTGTAAAATACCTTTATATGTAATTAAGACGCGGTTAAAGACAAAATAAAGTATTTTCACAAATTCAAACATGAGAACAAACAATCAATGAAAAGATATATGACATACAAACAAGCAAACAATTAAGCATGAGTTGCCTCCCACGAAGCGCTTTTCTTTATTTATGAGTCTTGTAGCTAGACTCGAAGTCGTGCCCCTACTTTCCCCTTATCTTAGAGGCCCATTCGATTTCCTTAACTCTTCTTTCATCACGAATATATTTACGGCCTAACTTTAGACAAGCGGTGTAGTAAACCTTGTTCTCCCAATCTACTTCAAAAGCCGGAATGTTGTCTACATCTAGATCATCAATACCCTCAAACTTCTTATTTTTGTAGGGCATTATATATTTAACACATTCGGTCCCGTTTGAGAACTTGGCTATTCCTTCCTCTTGATCATAAACCTTCTTAGCTTCCTCAATAAATGGTCTCCCAAGTATCACATCTTCTAAAAATCAATCAATGATGCCCTTAACATTTTCCAATATCATGAAGTGACACCTATATGTGAAGTTACCTATGAATACATGCAATCCTCTAACCCTCCCAACATAGTTACTCACTTTCCTAGGGTAAAAGGGGTCCCTCATAGGTCCTAATTTCTCGCTCATGATCCAATTGTAATAGAGCCTAGACATTATGTTCATGGGTGCCTTATAGTCTATGTAAGTGTGATCCCTATATGAGTACCCAATCATGCACGGTATCTTAATGTTTTTAGGGTCACAACTTTTTATGCATGGATCGAAAGGTGGTTGCGGGAAGTTAACTACGTTATAGTGATAGGCGTTTCCTTCCCGTTAGGGTATGAATCAAAATACTCCCTAAGTTTCTCCTCCTCCTTACTACCTTCCATAACTTCTAATACCTTATAATCTCCTTCTTCTAATTCATCCTCCGAATTGCTTGAGGTTGAATCACTATCTAAAGTACCAGTGGATTCCTTAAGGGCTTCCTCAAGTGCACTTTCATTTATCCTATTCAATTTCTTAAGCTCTCCAATTTCACTAACAATACGAGCTCGAAGTTGGTTGGCATAGGTTGGATCGAGTGGTGGGTATTTGTATGATGATGGGTTGTTGTTTGGTGGGTTATCACCTTCCATGATGAAAAGTGATGGGGTTACGAACAAATTCACGAAGAAGAGGGATAGACTACGAGGAAGCTAAGAATGAGAAAAAAGCTTACTTGATAGGAATCAAGCAAGGGAACCTAAACGAGATGGAAATCTATCTAGCTATTCTATTCCCCGGCAGCGGCGCCAAAAACTTGATGCGCGTACAAGGCGTCTTCGGGGTCAAAGGAAACTTCCTTTTCGTCGAGCAAGTTTTTCAACACCCTAGGCAGTGAACCTAATCATTGTAGTATAGTATTGGGTAAGCCTCGGGTATTGATATCGTTCTCTAGGGGAATAGGAATGCTAGTGAGAAATTACTACGCTAAGGTTGAGGTTGAGGAAGATTATTTTTTATCTTTTTATATTTTTTATAAAGCTAAGGGTAAAATCTCTAGGTTCGGATTTGGGGGTTTGGTATTTCTACCGATTGCTCTATTTATCTAATTTATCTAAACTTAGGGGTAGTCTATGTCTTTTTGAAGTGTGCTCGTATGATGATTAAAGATGTGTTTACCTAGATACTATTACTCCCTAGTTATCTTTTATTAATGGTTGAATTGTCACGTCCTTAGTCTTAACGCGTTGTGTTTTCTAAAGTCGTAGGGTGTGCTTTTATCCCTAACTCTTTGAGACTACCTTAAGGTTAATGACTATGAAATCTCTAGGATTCATAAACTTAAAACTAAGGTTATCTTCGGATGTTTAGCCTACAATTCCACTAGTAATTATAAACTAATGTTCACAAAGATTAATCAAGCATTAAAAACACAACGATGGCTTCATGCACTCCTAAGGCAATTACAATTAAGATAATAGACAACCAATCAATATCTAATAACTAGGTTTCATAGATCTAAGCAAACACACAAGTAAATTAGCCGGACATGTTAAACACGCAAGCATACACACATTCAATCGAAGACATAATGAAATCAAGGGAATAAATAACATATCTCGATGTAATATAGGGTATGAGAACCGTTAAATACTGTCCAAAACGGACTACAATTGTTTTAGGTTTTTACTCCACAAGTCTACCTCTTTAAAGTCTGAAAATTCGATTTCTATATATAATTTTACATGTGCGACGGCGTCCCCTTATAGTTGGGACGCCGTCAGATCGCCGCCATTTAGGTTTCGTCTTGGCCAAGTCAACAATGAGACGGCGTCATGTTGTGGTTGTGACGCCGTCAGTCTTCAGCTGTGACGTCGTCTGAATCTGGATCTAGGCCGTCTGAGAAGAAAAGTCTTTGTAACGCCCTTACTCTTCAAAGCCTGACGCCGTCAGGTGTAAAATAGCAAATTTGCTCCTGAGTCGTCACAAAATAGGGATGGCGTCACCCTCTTTTTGGGACACCGTCAGGTGTAATTCCATCAACTTGAGTGTCTTGATCTTGACTTAGCCATTTTCTTCGCATATTCCCTCCTTTACATCCAAAAATGCATCATTCCAACATTTTGCTTCCAAGAGACCTAAAAAGTGAAAAGGAACGAAATTAAGCAGTAACGGATATAAAAGTGGGCGATTAAGGGCTTAAATGATCCCTTAAAAGTGTACGTTTTAAATCCTTATCAACAACACTTCTAAGGAGGAAGGAAAGAACTATCAACAAGATACACTTCAGTGGTCTTGATGATGATGAAGCTTAGCTACTCATGACCTTGAGCTTGCACGTCTTCAAGATGTGGTGATATCGCCTTTAAGAGGAACCTAGAGAATCACACAAACATAAAACTACATAGAATGATCCTTTGGATCAGAGGTTAGAGATGTTACAATACTAAGAGAAAGTATGTGTAAAAGTGGTAGTGAGCAAGAGAGAAATGGCTCACTATTTATAGACAAACTTGTCTACTGTCCTACGGTTCCCACAGATCCCTCCCTAGAGGGATCCGGATAGTGCAAACCTGGGGATCCGACTACTGGGTTAGTTTAGTCCGGATTTTGGGTTGCAAACCGGGTTATGGGTTATGAACCATGGGTTATGGGTAATGGATTATGGATACCCAACAAGATGCAATGTACCTAGACGTTGGGTTATGGATTTTGGGTGATGGGTCATGGATAATGGATCATGGATAATACCCAACATGACATCATGCATGATGTCATGCAATGGGTCATGGGTTATGGATCATGCTCCATGGGTATGGGTTATGGACTTTGGTTTTTACCCAACAACATTCGTTGTACCTAGTCAATGGATCATGGGTCATGGGTCATGGACTTTGGTTTTTACCCATTACTTTACCCATTACAATATACACAAAGTATATATGTACATTTCTATATTATGTAAACACTAGTTGTTATACATATGCATTTCTATAAGGTGTAAACAATATTACTTGTTTAGTGTTTATATGAAAATGTCTTTGGTTTTATATAACTTATTTACTAAACATGTTTTGATATAGTTTTAATATGTTTATTAAAAGTATGTTAGTAAACTATTGGCTCAAACCTTTTACGTATTTTATTTGTTTCGTTAAAATGATTTTACGTTTGTTATCGACAAAACATTAGAAGATCATGAAATATAAATAAACGTTTTTATGGTTTATTTGTATTAAAAATCTCCCCCTTTTTGTTGATGACAAAACATAAGATTATTTTAAGAAGAAAATAAAATTTGTAAAAATTTTGAATTGGAGTTTTTACTCTCTTCTCCCCCTTTTTGTCGAAACAAAAGAGCGTCGAAAAGAAACTAACACATTGTTTTGAGAAAAACATGTGAAAAGTAACAATATGAAAAAAAATAGAGTAAAAGGAGAGAAGGATTCTCGTCTTAGCTCCCCCATGATGGATGCTCCCCTTTGTTGAGGGCGTCAAGTAATTAGGAAGTCTAAGCGAGTGTGTTGCAATTATGTTTGCAAATGGTTTCGTCTTTGACAAAATGTTCCCCCTTGACGAGTGCTCCCTTTTGAGGAGGACGTCAAGTAGTATAGAGAAACTAAGTGAAAGCATTGCAAGCATTTTTTTCAAGTGATTTGCTTTGACGAAAAGCTCCCCCTTTTTGAGGGTGTCAAAGTCTTTATGTGTATCGATGCGCGCGGAAAGCGCATTCGGGGTCAATGAAACTTCCTTTTCTTCGAGCAAGTTTTTCAACCTCCTAGGCAGTGAACCTAATCGTTGTAGTGTAGTATAGGGTAAGCCTTGGGGATTGATATCGTTCTCTAGGGGAATAGGAATGCTAGTAAAAAATATATGACGAGAAGGTGGGGTTGAAGATGATTCTTTTTTATCTTTTTTATGGTTTTTTTTAGAAACCTAATGTAAAATCTCGGGGCAATTGGTTTGGGGGTGGTACTTCTACCGATTACTCTACTTTAACTAATTATCTAATTATCTAATTACTACGGGTAGCTATGTCTAATTGAGGTGTGCTCGTATGATGATTAAAGATGTATTCACTTAGATACTATTACTCCCTAGTTATCTTTTATTGGTTGGTTGAGTTGTCACGTCTTTTATCTTAATGCGTTGTATTCCTAAAGGTCGTAGGGTATGCGTGGTCCCTAGTTCTTTGAGGTTATCTCTCATATATGACTCACGGAGTCGTCAAGCCTAAGCTATTTCATCCATGAACCATATCATCATAAAGCATACTCAAGCATTAAGTACAACGAAGATGCCTAGTTGCACTCCTAAGCCAATTTTCAATTAAGAAAAAAAACAACCTAACAATAATTAATAACTAGGTTTCATAGGTCTAAGAAAACACACAAGTAATTTAGCTAGACATGATAGACAAGCAAGCATACACTCAATCAATCGAATATGAGATAGACATTATGATAAATTGGATTAACAAACTTATCTTGATGTGTAAAATAGAGTATGGGACCCTAAAATACTGTCTAAGTCGGACTACAACTGAGTTAGGGTTTGCTCTCCAAAATTCTACCTCTTAAAATACAGAAAAATCGAATGTTATATATAGATTTACAATCGCGACGGCGTCACCTTTTGCATGGGACGCCGTCAGGTCGCTGTCATTAGGGTTTTGTTTTGGCCAAGTCATCGATAGGACGGCGTCACCTTAGAGTTGTGACGCCGTCGGTCTTTAGTTGAGACGTCGTCTTGATTCTAGATCTGGGCCGTCTGGAGTGAAAACTGTGAGTGACGCCTCCATAATTAAAGCGTGGCGCCGTCAGGTTATAAGACCAGAAATTTCACTGAGTCGTCGCGTGCATGTTTTGATCAAGTCTTCATAGAGGGACGGCGTCACCCTTTGGGTGGGACGCCGTCAGATTCTGCTGATCAGTCTTGAGTGGCTTCGATTTTGACTTTGCCATTTTCTTCATGTTTTTGCTCCTTTTCGTCCAAATGTTCTTCATTCCAGCATTTTGCTTCCAAAAGACCTAAAAAGTAAAAAGAAACAAAATTAAGGAGTAACATATATAAAATGTGTCAAAATAGGGCTTAAATGACACCCTAAAAGCGTACATTTTAAATCCTTATCATGTATTTTGAGAATCTACAAAACAAAGGTTAGAAAACAAGTATATGGCGCATAATTTCCTGCAAATGATATTCATATTAGTAAAGAAATATGTTTCTGTTGCACGGATCCCACGGATCCTTCCTGTGAGGGATTCATCTAGGCAAAATTGTGGGAACCGTGTACCTGCATTCTTTTGACAGCAATGTAGATGTAAAAAGTGATGTTAACATCAAAAAACGTTATGTATTATAGCACCAAACATATTCTCATAAATATATAGCATACAACATGTCATTTCATTCAATAAAACATGAGAAATGATACGCATATTTCTAAAACTAAGAGAATGATACAAACATGTAGTACATTTTCTAACAATTCTAAGACATGGACTAGCAAAGAGCACCATTGTGATTTCATTCCGAAGTTCTAAGGACGATTAGATTTGTTGACCTCATCAAAATGCTCGGGAAGGTGATAGAACATGAAACGTAATTCGTCACGTACTTCATGGACTAGTCCTTCGACTTGTTAACAATGAAAGCAATCATTTCCATGGCTAGGGAATGGTGGTGGTAGGAATAGAGTGGTTTGAGGTGGAAGATTTGATGAGGAAGGTGGATATTCCACACAAGATTGAGGGATTTGTGAAGGCACATTTGATGAGGTTGGAGGTGGTTTAACTAAGGGTGTATATGGTGGAATAGGTGTTGATGGTGGTGGTAGAGAAGTGTCTACTTCCATGTGATCGGGTTGTTGATTTTATTGATTCCTCATAATCCAAAATGGACCATTTAAGGGTGATGGAAAAAAAGATACGGGTGCTAGTGTTGTTTCAACACCAAAGTTTGGTGAGGAGGTTGTTGTTGCACCATTTTCTCAATTGAGAAAAATGTTGGCAATGGTGGTGGATGAGATGGCCTAGGTGTCAAGTCCTCTAAGTTGTAAAGGTGTGGGATGAGAGTGGAGTGGTGAAAGAAATAGCTCTAGGTACTAGAGGTGATGGTTTAGTGGAAGTAGGGGTGTTTGGTTTAGGAGGTATAGTAGTGTTTGGCAAGGGTTGTCTTGTGGGAACAATCTTTTTGGGAATTGGTTTGATTGGTAGATTTGGTTGTGAGGGAGTTCTAGTGTTTGAGGGTTTCACGGGTGATGATTCGGTTGAAAAGATTTTATGAATCACCCGAGCAATTTTATTGGGAGGTCCTTTAGTAGATGAGTTAACACCAGGAGCTTTCCTCATGTTGAAATGGTAGAAAGGGAAGGTGTGAAAGGAGAGCTTTAGCTACTGAGAATGATTGTGTGAATGTTGACTTGGAAGTTCTTAACACAAAAGGTTTATAAAGAGAAAGATTTGGTAAGTGAATTAAAGCTTAAGCCAATAAAATCCTTCAAATTGCAATGATTAACATGTATAAGAGTTGACTACAGAGTTGTACTGATCTAGGAGGTCAATTAAGACAATGTGGAGTGTTCACATTAACAAAGAGGGTTTGAAATGATTGTTTTAAGTAGGATTAGCTTAGTCTGTGCAGCCGGTTCCAACGGATCCCTTACATGAGGGATCCGTCTAGGCTAAACCTAGGGATCCGGTTCTCAGGAGCCAAAGAAAGAAAAGATGTTAGGAATTAGAAATTCCATAGTGAAGTATCGGTCACCCAAATATTATCTAGCATAAGTTAGCTCGTAGACATATCGTTAGTTACATTATTTGTTAGTTTATTAGTCAGTTATTAGCGTAGTTTAGTCTAGTGCAACACCGTGGAGGAAGGACGGGTCTTCACCCACTGTATGCCTGATCCACAGTCCGAAGGAGGGCATTTATTATGTAACTATAAATACCCTCTACCTCCCAAGGTAGAGGGTTGGACCTTTCAATCTAACCTTCTTTCTTTTGTTACTTTCTCTCTCTAGAAAGGCTCCCACTCTACTTTCTCTCTCTAAACTTTCTTGCATAATTCGTTCCATATATTGAATGTATTATGTGTTTATGAAAACCAATATATTACAATTGGTATCAAGAGCCATGGTTTGATCACTCATCTTTCATGTTCTTGGATTTCTAGTGGTTTTCATAAGGTTTTTGGGTTTGAATGAGTTTAGAGTATTTTGCATCATTTGGATCATCTCTAGTGTTAAAGTTTTGATTTTGATTGTACTTTTGTGTTTAGAATCATCATAAGTGTTTAGGTTTTGATTTGGAAGGCTTGAATCATCGTAGTTAGGTTGTTTTTGGATTGAAAGTTGGTGGTTTTTTGAATATTGGTACAAAGCGAGTTGAGTCTCGTAGTGATTTTCTTGGAAGCGAGTTGCTTTGGAAGAGTTGATGACTTAAGCGAGTTGGCGATTAAGAGAGTTGGCGATTAAGCGAGTTGGCGATTAAGAGAGTTGCCCACATAAGCGAGTTGTGCGCTTGCTTATTGAAGCGAGTTGGCAATTAAGAGAGTTGCCCACATAAGCGAGTTGTCTGCTTGCTTATTGAAGCGAGTTGTCTTATGCGAGTTGCCCACATAAGCGAGTTGTTTGCTTGGTTATTGAAGCGAGTTGCCCACATAAGCGAGTTGTCTGCTTGCTTATTGAAGCGAGTTGTCCTATGCGAGTTGCCCACATAAGCGAGTTGTCTGCTTGCTTATTGAAGCGAGTTGTCCTATGCGAGTTGCCCACATAAGCGAGTTGTCTGCTTGCTTATTGAAGCGAGCTGTCTTATGCGAGTTATCTATTAAGCGACTTGTCAAGGACTGTGATTTGTCAATTCCTGCAATGTGTCTCTAAACCTAACATACAAAACCCTTGTTTTCAAACCCTAATTTTCTGAAAAATCCTTATGCGAGTTATCTGTTCGATCCGCGGAACAGGTGGTATATATAAAGAATTAGGGAATATCACAAACTCAACCAAAGTACCAACATATTTTCACCTCCTTATCATCTTCTAAGTTCCTTTACTACATTCTATTTCTCGGTTTAAATCACAGACTTGTAAAATCCCGTGTACACATCAACATCATGTCTTACACTCCTGATTCTGTAATTTCAGAAGTACTCAAACTGTATGATGAAGTTGACAACCATGAAAACATTAGCTACACTGAACGGTTACAGATGATGGAATAAATCAAAGAAGATGTGAGATCTCCATGTTCAGAATCTAATGAGAGTGAATTGCACCAGTCTAGGCTACAGAATACCATGCATAAAGAAAGTAACATTGAACCTTATCAACAACTTCAATCACACCTCATGTTACTCACATCCACATCAATGGATCGAACATGTAGTGCTCTTTTCCGTCAGGACTTACCTACATTGAAGAGAACATTGTTGCTAGAATTAGAATAATTGAAGATCTAGCTCATCAAAGAGAAGATAATGAAGGATGATTCCATTGCTGCACTCCAGATGATTCACAACCAATTCCAACCATTTATCAATGAGGAATATTCCGCGGATTTTGATCAACACTTGACGGGTATTTCCTTCAAAAGCATACTGGAATGGAAATTCAGGAATTCATCAATACATTTATCCAACTCATGGATAACGTGGAGAAGTACATTGAGGAAGGTACACTGAATGATGAAAAAGTAGATGAGTGTTAGGAGAAATTGAGAGATAGTTGTGATGAGTCGGGTATTGTATCAGTTGAAAAGTCGGGTGTTGTTGAATACAAAATATCAGAGACAACAACGGATGATGTAACCAGCTGCTCAGTAACTACGGTCATACAAGAAGTGGATGCTATGATCAGTAAGGTGAATGAATGTCAAGGGCTGACAAGAGATTGTAGTGTTGAGATGGATAAAGCACAAGATGATGGATTAGTTGGTACTAAATACAGGGGCTCAGAGGAAGATAAGCTTGAAACGACCCGATGGTTCGGTGACTCTTGTTTCACATGATGTGGATCTTGATATCGCATCGATAAATGAACAAATTTCATGTGATGAGGTACCCTTGTTTGTTCAACATAGTGCATCTACTAATGTACCTAAACAAATTGATCTCAATCTTGAACATGATTCGATAAATGTTCCTTGGTTGAGGTGAGACTAATAAATTCAAATCAAATGATATGGTTGATAAAAGGCTTTTGATGAACTTTCAAACAAATTCTCAAAACTTGAAAAACATTGCATTTCTCTTGAAATTGCAATACAAAGAAAGGAGGAAAGTTTTCAAACTAAGAAACCATGTAAAAATCGGAATTTCACGAATTTCGTGAATTTTTGAAATAAACGATTTAAAAGCTCGACTTAAAGCCAAAAACTTGACTATCAACAATTTGAAGAAACATATTTCTGATATGCATGTGAAAAGTAATTTGGTTACAAGTAATTCTGATGTTAATGCTATTGATGATATTCAAATGAGAAATGATGAATTAGCGGTTTGTGTGGCCAAATTATTAAAGGAAAATGAGTCTTTGAGAAAGCATCACATAGAACTAAGTGACTTTGTCAAAGAAGCTAGAACTAAGTCAATGGAACAAACAAACTCTTTGATAGCAAAAATTAATGAACTCAAAGCTCAACTTCAGGAAAAGAGTTTCGCTATTGTTGCCTTAAAAATGAGCTTAGTAAAGCGTAGGAAAAGTGTGAACACTAAGTTTACAAAACCGTCAACCTTGGGAAACCGGTTTCTCATCCCATTAGAAACCGATGCATTTGTTAGGCGACCTCTGCGTTTATATCCGAAATACCAAAAGTTTGAAAAACACGGTTTGCCTCCCAAGTTGATGAGAAACAAGTTTTGTCAAAACCAGTCATTTCACCTGAGTTACCTAAGAATAAGTCTTCTAGCTCCATTAACCATCAACAAGTAGCCACTTCTATCCCAGCACCTCTAGGATTAGTTCGAAAACAGTGTCAAAACCAAGCATTAAAACCCATAATTCATATGATATGAATGACTTGTGGAAGAACTATTATCTAGAAGAAACTAGGGAAAAGGCACAGATTCAAAAAGACAGAATTTTAGGTGCAAGACCTAGGGTGAGGAATTCTACGAGATTTCAAGGCACTGCTAGTAGTTGTAAACCTCTACCTAGGAACACTCAAAAGACTAGGGATTGGCTTGCATCTAAGAGTAGTTATATGAAGAAGAATGCTAAGCATGTAGAAAATGAAACTAGAAATTCTGAGTCTTTTCCGAATAAGAAATATTTTCCTAATTCTCATGCTAAGGTACAATCCACTAAGACTACCTTCATGGCTAAGGTTCAACATGTTATGAAGCAAAACAAGTCCAAAACTTCGCCTAGATGGATCCCAACTACTAAATATTTGGAGTCTAGGAATAACGATAAATCTTCCACTGTGCATAAGAATGTCACCAATCCTAGACCTTGCCATAAGTGGATTTCGTCTGGTAAAATGTTTAAGGATATTGGACTTAGGTGGATGCCTATCGGAAAGTTGTTTACCGATGACAAAATCAAGGTTGATTATGAAACCCCAAAGGGTTTGGATACTAATGTCACTAACCAAAATATATGCAATCAAGTTTGTGATATTAGTGCAGGTAGTCCTTACTCAGTTGCAGATACTTCGATCCTTCACTACATGGACTTGCTAAAAGTATGGATTACAAATGGATTGATATCTAATAACTCACGAGTTCAAGTAACTCAATCTTGATATTCATTTGGCTATGACGTTTGAACACAACAGTTCAAGCCTCGTTCTCTAAAGAAAAGAAAAGTGTACGTTTGAGTGCGCTTTATCTTCTGAAGAAGAGAAATCTTCTAATGACGTATGAACACAACAGTTCATGCCTCATTCTCTAAAGAAAAGAAATGTGTATGCTTCAGTGCGCATTATCTTCGGAAGAAGAGAAATCTTCTTATTTATGACCATTCTCATCAACATGCTTCATGTTTTTTCCATGCGCTTCAGTCATCAAGTGAACCGGACTACTGATAATTACTCTCATTCCACTTATTCCACCTGCTCAATATAATGAAGATGGCAACATCATGTGCTAATTTTGCGGGGGATAAGTGTAAATAGAATACATTTGGATGATAATCACTTGTTTAATCAAGAATGGCATCTCCGTATGCAATTCTTGAGGGGGAGAAGAAGTGTGAATATTTTTGCATAGTTGATTGATATTTGAGAATATATGGTCAAACGGATCCTAACTCATGTAAGAACCGAGACTCTTCTTATCGGATCATCTTCACATGTAGTTTCTTCTAAGAGTCGCTGGTTGACATCTTCACACGGGCTGATATGATTAATGACAAAGTGCTTCCGGTTAATGCTTCACGTACACATCAACATGATGATTCCGAACAATCTCTCTGTTCTTGTTTGATGTGATTGGTAGTTTGGTGTTATCATTTAGTGTGTTCGTTGTGGGCTGATTGCTGATTTCCTTGATAAATATCGTTCCGTTCTTGTTTGATTGGGAGGGATTTTAGTTAAAGGGACTTGCAATAGGTAAGTTAATTGGGATGCTTTTTGGTGTGATGAAGATGTTAACTATCTATTCCCATTTGGACAATCTTGAAGAAGGTCGAGTCTGATCATTCTACATTTTCGATGCATGTTAGAAGACTAAAGACAAGTTGCATTTGATTATCTAAAGACTTCTTCTTAATCTGGGCATTTATCAAACAGATTGTCGGTTTATGGGAGAGCACTAATTGGGGGATAGTGATAAGTCAGATTCAATCCCCAATTAGACTTGCTCATATTCTTTAGTAGTGATTCCTCGAGAAACCCAATCTCCAGTTATTTCTCGAGGCGTTGATATTGACTATTGTAATATTGTAGTTGCACTATTGAATAATAATCCGCTCTTTGGTATTCCTTTGCCAAATCTTCATGGATTATTGTTCATGAAAAATGATCCGCTCTTTGGTATTCCTTTACCAAATCTTCACGGATTATTGTGGACTCTGTAAATCAACCACATGAACATTAAGGAAAATAACTACCTCATCCGCTTGAAGACATTATTGGTGAATCTTCCAGATCAGTCTCTACATGAATAGCTTTAGGAAGAAGGCATTGATGTTGAGGAATCATTTGTTCCGATTCATTCGATGGATCAATGAACATCCGATTGTATGTTTATTCACGTGTTGGGCATTTGACACAAGTTGATTACTTCGGAGTTAATCATTTATCACTTATTTGAGAATGAAGTTGACTTTCACAAAGGCGTGTTCTAATTTGATAACTTGCTAGGGCTTAAGAATTTGAGTTGAAGTCTTGGTTTATCTAGTTGCCAGCAGTCGGGGTGAATGGTTGAAGACCTGGTTAACTATCACTATTAGAAGTTACGTTGTTTTACTCAGTGACACACGCACATGACGTTGTGGATAATCGCAAGAGGTGTTAATGTCTCATACTTTGATTGAGTAGTGAGTACTTAAGAGATTTGCTTAGAGCATAAATTCTGGCACCGTTCTTCCAACATTAGTGCAAGATTAAGATACAAATGTGGGAATTTGACTTCAGTTTCAAGTTTGGTATATCGGGTGTTCTTCATTAGTGGTCACTTCAAATTTCCTACATATGGGTTGATAAAGATAGTCAGAGAGAGTTTCTCTAGCAGTCGATTCTCACAGGATTCATTTGAGCTAATTGTTGTTCTTCTCTATTTCAAGAATATTTGGTATGTATAATGTGTTGCTGCTTCTGAGGTATCAAAACCTACAAGGGGAAAGGAGACATACATCTAAACACACAATGAGTACACGTGATGAAACTAATACTTCTTCTCTATTGAAGTAATCCCAGGAAAGACAAATGTCATAACCGTAGAGAAACTCAGTGTTTACTCATAGCCTTTGGTGTGTTATTCCAACCATTTAGGAGGAAGTGGTCTCTGAATACTTTCGGTATGTGTTAACTCAACCTTCAGTAGAAAGAAATTTGAGAAGAATATTTGGAACGTGAGATGATATTGCTTATAGACATCTTCTACATGACTTATGATAAAGTGCTTCGGGTTAGTGTTTCATTTACACAGTGTAATGATGATTCCGATGATAAAGTTACTGTGATGTCGTTGTTTCTACTCTGGTTGGGTACTTGTGTACATAATGGGCTGATTGGTTATATGGAAGATAACCGGAATGCACTTGGTAAAATGAAGATGTTGATATATGGTTCCCCTGAATAGACAACTGCTCAATCTCGAAGAGTAATGTGTACATCGGGGATGCACAACAAGTTCATGTGATCTCGAACTTAATCATTTATTCCGAGTTTGATAACCGCAACGATGATTCATGTTTCAACTTGTTTCTTCGGTGTTTTCGTTTTCTTCGGGATGTTGAGCTTCATTCAATGAGACCGCTTTGTCTTTAACTCTACTTCTTAGAGAAATGGTCTTTATTCGATGTTTGTCGGTTTGAGGAGAAGTTACCAAAGATTCAAATTGAGAAGGCTCATGTTCAGACGATTTTCTTAGAAGCCTCGAATGCTTTGGTGGTGAAAGTTTAAGAGATGTTGATTTCTTTCTTCTACAAAGTGCTGAACGATTTCCCTATCTCGGTACTTGTATCACCATCTTCTTAAACTATTACTCTATCTGTACATAACCCTAAAAAACCCATAAAAATCAGAAAATTTGAAAAATACCAAAAAAATTGTTCTTCAAAGACATGTCTTCTGGTATCGATAACATCTACGGTCTTAGAAATGTCATTCAACAATGGCACGGGACCATAGATGAAGTTCGGGCAGGAGGTGTAAATATTTCTTTCTAAACATGTCTCAAAATATGGCTTACAGTTATTTCAGGGCAAAAATGCATATATATCCCTCCCAAAGTGAATAATTGCATATATATCCTTTGTACAAGTTTTTTATGCACATAGTACAATGGTTTTTATGCATGCTTTGGATATATATGCAATTATGCATTTTCGAAAGGATATATATGCAAAAGCCCCTTATTTCAGACTGTAACCCGGACTTCAGATGATGGCTTACAGTTATTTCAGACTGTAACCCATGCTTAAATATGGTTTGCTATTATTTCAAATAGCAACCCGCACTTCTAGAAAGGAAAGTGCTACACTAAACCAATTTTCAAAATTATTTCGTGCACTTATCCTAAAACAAGAAAGCATGTCGTCAAAAAGACTGCTGTTTCTACACAAATGTTTTCCCGTCTAAAATTCTTCAGAAAAATATTTGTTGTTTTTCAAAAATGGTGGTAAATGAGTTGCTTGAAAATCAATCTAATTTAGAGTTTTCGAAATAAATTCAAAACTCAATCAATGACTTTAGCGCTTTTAAACTTTTCAAAAAATGAGTCATTGATTGAGGGGGATAATGTTTTCAAATCTATATCATATAACGGGCTTTCTTAATTATCCTACGTGCTTATAAAAATGATATTTTCCTATGTCGAAGGACTAGGAATTTAGGATATGATTTTTAGGATTAGATGATTATAGTTTGATGAAACACAATATTCCCATGCCTTATATGAACTGATTGATATGTTGGGTTGATTTTTATTAGTCTATTGTTGTTTGGGTGATGTCGACCACCATATATCTGTATGTGTGTTCACTAACGTATGCAGGTATATTGGTATATAAGAATGTTCCCGATCCGGATCCCACATATGAAGATAATTGGATGCCGAAAGGAAAGGGTAACTATATCTTGGGTTGAAAATGAAGAAACGAAGCTTAATTTGACTTCTATGGAGAGTTGGCATGATCAAATGCAACGTAAGAGGTCTCACTGCATCAGCAGATGGTTTTCTTCATCATCAAATGAAGAAACGGAGCTTAAGTTGACCTCTATGGAGAGTTGGTATGAAAAAAATGCTACGAAAGAAGTCTAACTGCATCAGCAGATGGTTTTCTTCCAAACCCTCAGCAACAACAACAAAAGCAGCTTAACCACCTAACGTATCTTTGTGAAAGGATACCATTTTTCTAAAACTTTGAATAAAATTGTTTTGAAAAATGGAAAAATATTGTTTTGAAAATAAATTGGACTAAATTTTGAAAATCACCGGACTTCTTTTTATCAAAACCTAAGTCACTCAATTATCGACTTCGGTCATCGATTGAGGGGGAGAGTGATTTAAAATAAAATATTTTCAAATGATATTTCTTCATAAAAGTTCCGGTTTGTACGTTAAAATGTGGTGATCTAAAGATTTAATGTTATGTCATGGTATGATTTCCTTTAAAACTCAAAGATCTGTCAAAATGAAATTTTTACATTCTTGTTTGATTGTGAAATTGTTTTATTTTACTTAAAGATCTCTTAAAACAATCATACCTGACACTAACAATCTTTAATGTCTTAAATTGGTCCTTATCTGTCATTTTTCAAAATTAAATCTTGCCACGTCTTTCCCCAAACTTTTCTAAATGATTTTAATCAATTGGGATCACAAATCTCAATTGGTTTGAAATTTTTGATTAGGGGAGAAATCGTGATTTAAATCTCAAATCTGTTTTAATGGAATTGGTTTTAGTCCTTCAAAGGAACTCCTGCCTCCATGTGCCAAACGATTTCAATATATATGATGAACATGATTGAGGAGGAGCATTTATCCAAAAACAAGATGAGTATTTAAACAAGGCCACATTTTCTCCCATGTTTTCTAAACCCAATTAAATCACTTGAGATCCAAAATCTCAAAGGGTTTGATATTTTTTATCGGGGGAGAATTTGTGATTTAATAATGAAATTTGATAAAAGGTGATCGTTTTGATTCAATTGTGCAGGCCGCTCTCTCATATGTGCTAAACGCTTTCGAATCTCGATGCACATATTGAGGGGGAGCATTTCAAAAGAAAATAAACTTTCAAGGTACAAAGATTTTTATGTTTTAACATTAAGTACTTGATTGAGTTTTAAATGGTTTCTTAATGGATTTTGTGTTTGTGGATGTACTTCAAATGAACTCTTTCCTCTATGTGATAAAACGATTTAAAATATCCTACGCACATATTGAGGGGGAGAATTTACCAAAAAAAATCAAATGGCTTTTCCTAAGGAAATTGTGATCAAGAAAAAGATTTCAAATATCTCTTGCTTCCATGTGCTAAACAATTTCAAATCATATGCACATGTTGAGGGGGAGCATATCTAAACGATCAAAAACAATTAAGGTACAAAATGTTTTGATTTTATATCACAAGTACCTTGATTGGATTTTCCAAATGATTTTTCAATTGGTTTCAAGAAGGAATGAATTGTACCAAAAGACCGACCATTTTACTTTATGTATGGAGTTATAAGGATGGTGATGTTAGGTATTAGTTCCCACGATCCGCCAGAACCGGAGGGATCTACCCAAGGACAATCCACTAGATAGTGTAGAGTCCTTAGGTATGTTGAAAAAAGGAGAAAAATGAGAATATGGGAAGAGTGCGGACTGAGACGAGCTAGTCTTGGAATAAACCCAACAAGTTCTAGTTATGAAGTCTCGGTAAGCTTGAAGGGTTGAAGAATGAAAAAGAAATGAATATAAAAAGGGTGAAAAGAAATAGCCCTCCAATAATTCAACCTTAGGGTAGAAACCGGGTTCAATTCATATGCTACTGGTGGTTACCAAGTTAATATCGGTATTGAAGACAAGACGTCATGGACCCAGTGATGCACTGCACTACAACTTCCCAAGCCACTCAAGTTCCTCTTAAAAGGACTTGTTTCATTCTCACGGGGAACAAACATAATCTATCGACTATCTCCTAGAGATTGTTGATATTGAAGAAGGAGACCCTCTCCCTAGTCTCCGACATAGGAACCAAATGTGCACTATTTAGTCTAGAGCCAAGAGATCATCTACAATATCTCATTAGGACACAAAATTAATGAAGACTTGCTGTTTCATGCAATGTGAAAAGTAAGAATATATTAAGAGTCATACGCATTATCCTTGTGGTATTGCCAGAACATCCGAGTGATATGTAAATATTCACGATGAATATGGAAAACCTTCTAGAGCCAACATCAAACAAGCTCTTGGTGGGTGACATGTGAGATCTTTTCTAAAGATCAAACTTGTGACAACTGGATAGAAACGATGGGGCGATTCACTTATGAATCAACCTTGGTCCAGGAAATTTATTGACGAATACTTTTAGAAAATCCATTCGATGTGCAAATCTTCTTTTCTCAAGCACATCGAATGTGTATTCATATTTCAAACTCAAAAAGTATCTCTGATTGAAAAAATGCTTTTGGAAAAACCGTTCGATGTGCAAATTTCTTCTTTTCACTAGCACATCGAATGTGTACACTTTTCAAATACAAAAAGTATTTTTGATTGAAAATTGATCTTTCTCATAAAACCTTCGTCGTATTGCAAAACTCTTTCTTCAAGCAATACGCGATTATTTTCAAATCAATTTTTCATCAATCAGTGAATCTCAATTATTTGGTTCACTCACTCCGTGTATTCTTCTTTGAGGCGTTCGGTTTGAGAACGGCTAGAGCATTGCGAAACCCCGTCAAGGAGATTCTTTGGAATTATACGATCACAGGCGATACTTGTCTTGAGCAGCGAGGAACCGTGGCCCGTGTACCTCAATTCATCGAAGTGATCAAAGACACTTTCGTGTGTTTTATTGCTAACTGTTTTTGCGGTACATTTGGATGGTTGCGGTGATCGAATTGAGAAGTCAATCCAAAGTCGCATGCTCACAAACATCCACACTTAATTGAAGAAATCATGACTTTGCATATCTCTGAACACGGCTCGATATTTTTAAACTTTGCTTCGCTACTGCTGCGCAAATATCATGAACCGATAAAGCTTCCTACTACGATGGAAAGATGTCATGATCCTGAAAGTGTGAGCATGTCGGTCCTAAAGTCACAACATCACATAAAGGCAACACTACAAAGGGTGATACAGAGAGATTTGCTGTGGCTGATGATCTCAAAGAAAGCTCGAAGATCATCAAAGATGTGGATCAGTTAAAGGCCTTCACTAAAAGTACAAATCAATTCAGATGTTGAAGAATTAATGTCTATGATGTGCCCGGTAGGTGCAAGTTTTAAATTTATAAAAGGTGAATTACCAATATTACCAATAACACATACGAGCAAGTATACTCGTCCGTTATAGCAAGATTATGAAGGTAAGTCGGGATCGTTCGCAGGGATTTGAGTGAATCAGAGCACAAGTTTGAATTAACGGAGTCTATCAAAAACATATAACAAAGCAAATAGATATAATGAAATTCAGATGATTAAAAACTACACTAGCTTAAACTAGTATCATATAATAGATTAATGTGATTGTATTAACTACTTAACATGTTGGTTGTGATAATTAGTTGAAAACTAATCTATTGTTCTTACAAGTTAAACCTTCGTCAAGATTTTAGTTTATAAAAACAAGCATTAAGTTTAACCAATCAATTCAAGATCAATTCAAGTTTCATAAGTCTACTTTCATAAACTTAAACACAAAAACATCCACTTGTTCATCAAATTGCTTAAGAAATGGTCAATACAAAAGGTACCCGATCATAGACAAAAGGCTACAATTAATTTTCAACAACTAATCTTACGACCATTTAGATGTTTCCAACCAATCCAATTTGATAATCAAAAGCGTTTCTATTACAACCACACCTTAGTTCCTTTGTATAATCAAGAATAATGGGTAAAACAATCATCCATAGACAAAATGATTATGACTAGTTGAATAATACGAAGTTCTTTCGACCCCAACGATAGTTACCAATTAGCCAAACTTGATTAACAAATGTCACTATGAAACTTTAGCACAATTGGATCTTAGAATCAACTTGAAATTGAATTAAAACATGTTAACACAATCACTAACTAATCATATAATAATCAACATCATTTAAGCAAGTGTATAAAGAAACTAGCCACTCATAGCAAACATGAACATAAACTCATAACTTTGATCATTAGAAAACATGATTAAAAGCCTTACAATGCTTGGAATAAGATTACAAATGATGAAGTAATGATTCCCAAAGGATCGTGGTGGACTTCTTAATGTTTTGGCTTCCAAGGGTGGAACTTCGGAACTCAAACTTCTCGGATTTCTAAGGACAATTTCGGAGGTTAAGGCTTGGTTTGATGAGTAGAGAGCTTTGTAATTGAAGTGTATCTAATATGCTCACAATTAGCCTCTATTTATACTAATTCCAAGGCCTAGGGTGTTAAATGCTTGACTTGGCCTCCAAGGAGTAAGGAAGGGACTAGAATACACCAAGAGAAGGACCTAGAATCGTTTGGATGCAAAGGGAAGCTTAGTGATGAAGATTTGACAAGCTGCAGCTTCTCCAACCGGATCGGTCATCGACCAACCGATCCGGTTAGTCTTCAATAATAACATACCGACCGATCCGGTTGCGGGTTGCGACCGATCGGTCGGTTATGGCAAAACATGTATTCCGACCAAATGCCAACCGATCCGGTGAAGGTGTAACGGATCGGTTGGATCTTCGAGATAAGAAACTTGATCTTTCTCTCTTCACTCGACTTGTAGAACTTGGTTCTTCAATCACTAGGGTCTTCAAAGGTACTTAGGATTTAGCTTTCTTGAGTCGGGAATCTTGATTAAGCGCATATTTCCACATTTTCCTCCATTACCGCACTTGGTTATAAATACTAGACAAACATCTCTAGATACGATTAAATACTAAAATCACACAAATATAACCAAATAATGAGATATAAAAGTACACACAATGCTACTAAAAACATGCACAATCGAGTGTTATCAAATTCCCCACACTTAAACTTTGCTTGCCCTCAAGCAAATCTAGGACAAACATCCATTTGGGACAAGATCGTGATTATGAAAATGTGATGCAAATCAACCAAGTATAAATACGAGAGAAGATTCATCAATTATGCTTATAAAGGTGAAACATCAAGATGTTTGACAATATCCAATGATTTTCTTGCATGATTAACATTTGAACACCTCACGAAAAGGGCGAAATATAATTCACTCAATCACTCATTTTAGTGGAGTAACAAGATAAATCACACTCATTGCTCGGTCATGATTAGATTATTACCATAAGCTTGTACAAGAAACAAAATCCACCGGCGTGGCGTGAGCACCAAGTAAAAACATCTAAAGAGGGCTTTTATTCGGGTTATAATGATAGGCTAAGGGTTAAGGGTATGGATAAGGCATGGGAATGTTTATGAAATTGGTGTTAAAATAAAAATGAATTCAATCTAATACCCGTGCTGCTAGCTACCAAACATTCCACGAACCAAATAAATGATTATAACTTTGCTTTCTTCTTTCCACTTTCCTCGACTTTTCGCTTTGCCATGACAATTGTTCTTGATCATAGCACATTGGCTATTATTTCCATACTTTCAACACAATTTTTTTTTTTTTTTTTGAGCATAACATTACATAAGCATGGCTCAATCAATCACAAAGAGGTGGTACTCATAATCATTTGAACAATCTTCACTTTCCATGAAACTAGCAACCAACCGTTAGACATTGATAAGGGTAGGCTAAGGTTTAAAGTGTAAAATCTTTTGTATTTTACGGGTGAAGCAAAATGAAAGGATGGCTCGGAAGGTGTAACTAGGGGTATCTAGTGCTAAAATGAGCACTACAAATGGGTCCATGTGGGTGGTTAACTAACCAATGAGGCTAGCTAATATATCATTAAATGTAAAATGGAAGGTCATTTGGGTTAAATCCTAAGGTGCCTCTTTATCACACGAATTCACTTATATCGCATACGAATGCAATCTCACTGCGGTCTAGTAATGATTTACAAGCACAAGTTCTAGAATAAATAAAATCACCGGCACACTCATAAAAAGTTCTAAGCATAAAAGATGTATGCTATATATGAAATAGGCTTAAATCCTCACAATTTAGTGGAAAGGGTATAATATGTGCTAGCAAATGTTTATCGATCCCAGAATAGATTGCAATAGTAATCGGAACACATCTCGAAGTTTCAAATATTAGCAGTTTTACCAGTGGAATGATCCAGTTATTCTAATAGATACTCCTAAAAGTGTGAAAACAACTAGATCACAAGGGCAAACAAAATTTTAAATTTAAGCATGAAAACTCTAATTTTTCCTATTCACCCCCACACTTAAGTTAGACATTGTCCTCAATGAAAAGCGAACTTCAAAGTATAGAAATAGGGAAAATAGAGATGAAACCAGATATGTCAACGAGTTTATCGACTTAAAATTCTTCCTTCATTCTGGCGTCCACTAGAGAAATCATCACCGCACACAATCTTATAAACAAACAAAGATTTTATTAAAGGGTGGTACCCCACACTTAAGTTCAACCAAAGGTTAAGACTTTGGGAGTGACCACAGAAAATCAAATCAAACACACGGGTTGCCTCCCGAAAGCGCTTGTTTTATTCTTGAGTCATCACCGACTCGATTCTTCCCGAATTTATTCATTTGCAAGGCGACTTTGAACATTTTATAAAGTTCGGGATGTACAAGAATTCTTCACCAATATCTTCAATATCGTCCCAGCATTTAATTCAAGCAGATTGGTTTCCACGGAATAGTTTGTGGAATTCTTCCGAAAATGGTGCTACAAAGGTGATAGTTTCAATTCATTCTCATGGTGTCTCCAAGACACCTTTGCCTTAATGAAACTTCATTCGTTTGCTCCTTATCGTAGTATAACTTGATTCGGTGTCCATTAACAATGAAACTTCCACCTTGTTTGTCATAGAGCTCGACATACCCGGATGGATATCCATGTTTAACGACATATGGTCCAAACCATTTTGGTTGTAACTTAGGAGCTTTGAATTTGAATTTCATGTTAAAAGCGAACTTTATCTCGGCTTTGAATTCTTTCCGAATTAGTAGCTTTTTATCATAATAGGCTTTTGTTACGGCTTTATACGGTTTGGAGTTTTCATAAGCTTGGAGTCTTAATTCATCGAGTTCGTGCAATTGCGTAAATCTTTTCTCTCCGGCTATTTTGAGATCGGTGTTACATTGTCGGCGCCCAATAAGCACGATGTTCAACTTGAGCGGCAAATGACAAGTCTTCCCATACGAGTCTGTGAGAGTTGTACCAATTGGTGTTTTATAAGTCGTCGAAATGCCCACGAGCATCATCAAGTTTCCTTGCCCATAAAGGCGGATTGTCTTTTACGGTTTTCGATTATCCTTTTGAGGGCTCTGTTGGTATTTTCGACTTGACCACTAGTTTGTGGATGATAAGCGATTGCAAATCGATGATGAACTCCATATCTTTTCATGGTTTTTCCATTTGTTGATTGCGAAATGAGTTCCACGATCGCTTATGAGTGCTTTGGGAATTCCATAACGAGCGAAAAGCTTTTGAGAAAATTAACGACGACACGAGCATCGTTTGTTGGTAAAGCTTGACACGCCCATTTGGACACGTAATCTATAGCAACGAGAATGTATTGAATTTGTGGGATTTAGGGAAAGGTCCCATGAAATCTATTCCCCAAATATCGAATATTTCACACACTTGAATGCTTGTTAATGGCATTTCATCCCCGAGAGAGATTGGTGGTTCTTTGACAAGCGTCACGATTTTGAACAAGTGTATGTGCTTCTTTGAATATTGTTGGCCAATAGAATCCGACATCAAAAACTTTCTTAGGCGTGGTGGAAGGACCATAATGTCCCCAGTCGGGCCATGGTGACATTTCGTCAAGAATTTTCTGAGTTTGAACCAAAATACATCTTGGATCATCCCATCGGGACACATTTTGAAAAGATATGGCTCTTCCCAAAATAGTATTTAAGTTACGAAAAGAATTTGCTTCTTTGAGCATGAGTTAGTCCTTTTCGAGAATTCCTCCGTGAGGTAGTTTGCAAAGTCGACAAACCAAGGATCGTCATTTCCGTCAATGGTCATGAGAGTTTCATCGGAAAATAATCATCGATTTCTTCTTCTTTCAACTCCTCAAGATTAGGATTTTCGAGGCGAGATAAGTGATCGTGACAAGATTCTCTGCTCCTTTCTTGTCTTTAATTTCGATGTCAAATTCTTGGAGTAACAAAATCCATCGAATAAGGCGTGGTTTAGCGTCTTGCTTGGTGAACAGATATTTGAGTCTTTGAATGATCGGTAAAAGCATTTTTGAGAGCACAAGATATGATCGGAATTTGTCAAAGGCAAAACGACGACTAGTAATTCCTTTTCGGTGACGGTATAATTTTCTTTGGGCACTATTCGGTGTCTTCTCGGCAAAATATATAGGCGAAAGTGTTTCCTTCAGCGTTGTCCTAAGACGGCTCCAACAACAAAATCGCTTGCGTCGCACATAAGTTCGAAAGGTAGTGACCAATTAGGTGAAACCATGATCGAGCACTAGTAAGTTGAGATTTCGATGATTCGAAAGCTTTTATGCAATCGACATCAAGTCAAAGATAGATTCTTTCTCAAGAAGTTTTGTCATTGGACGAGATATTTTGGAAAAATCTTTGATGAATCGTGGTAAAACCGGCATGTCCTAAAAACTTCTAACCGCTTTGGCGTTAGTTGGTGGTGGAAGTTTTGAGATGACATCGACCTTTGCTTTGTCGACTTCCATTCCGGCACTAGAGATTTTGTGGCCAAGCACAATTCCTTGGTTACCATAAAGTGGCATTTCTCGATTGAGAACAAGATGTGCGACCGCATCTTTCAAGCATTTTATCGAGATTAGAAAGGCAAGTTTGAATGACTCTCCAAAGATGAAAAATCATCCATGAAAACTTCCATGGAGGTTTCAAGCATGTCTTAGAAGATGGCGATCATACACCTTTGAAAAGTTGCGGGTGCATTACAAAGACCAAAAGGCATCGCCGATATCGTAGGTTCAAAAGGACAAGTAAAGGTGGTCTTTTCTTGATCGTTAGGATCGATGGGAATTTGGAAATATCACGAAAATCCGTCGAGGAAACAAAAGAATTTATTTCCGCTAGTCTTTCAAGCATTTGATCCATGAATGGGAGTGGAAAATGATCCTTTACGGTGGCTTTGTTTAACTTACGATAGTCAATACAAACACGCCAACCGGTGGCAGTTCTAGTCGGAACTAGCTCATTTCGTTCATTAGTTACAACCGTCATTCCTCCTTTCTTTGGAACACGTGAGCAGGGCTTACCCAAGGACTATCCTCAATTGGGTAAATGATTCCAGCATCAAGAAGTTTAATGATTTCCTTTTAACAACTTCTTTCATGTTGGGATTGAGTCTACGTTGACATTCTACCACGGGTTTAATCCTTCTTGAAATTGATTTTGTGTTTGCAAAATTAGGACTAATTCACGGATATCGGATGTTTTCCAAGCAAAAGCTTGTTTGTGATTTTGAGTACGGAAACTAAACTTTCTTTCTCATCATCCTCGAGCAATGAAGATATGACTCTTTGGAAGAAGTGAGTTCTCCTCCGGATAAGCATATTCAAGATGATTTGGGAGAGGTTTGAGTTCGAGATCCGTGGGTGGTTCTTCGATAGAGGATTTTATTCGCATTTTTCATTGAAAGTGATTTCCTCAAAATTTTCTTCCTCTTCCTCTATTTCTTCTTCTTACGAGTTATCTTCTTCAAATTCTACTTTCATGAAATCATCAAACTCTTTGTCAAAATCTGTTTCATTGATTTTTCGAAGTAGTCATGAATGGATCGGATTAGATTCGAGAATGCATCTAATTCCTCATCGGTGACTTCATCAATAACATCGACGTTAAAACAAGTGTCATCACTAGAATGTGGGTAGCGCATTGCTTTATCGATAAAAAGTGATTCGATCTTCCCCAACTCCAAGGTTGAGTTCTTTTCCTTTAACTTTGATGATTGCGTCGGCGGTGTTTAGGAAAGGTCTTCCTAAAATGAGTGGGACTTTACTATCTTCTTCCATTTCCAAAATTACAAAGTCTACGGGAAAAATGAATTTACCGACTTGAACAAGCATATTCTCAGCAATTCCCACAGGATATTGATAGGAATGATTTGCCAATCGAATGCTCATTTTTGTTGGTTTCAGGCTGTTGTTGCACAACTTGGAATAGAGTGAATAAGGCATCAAATTGATACTTGCGCCAAGATCAGCTAAAGCATCACATTTAACGTTATTCCCGAAAGTACATGGAATAAGAAAGCTCCGGGATCTCCGAGTTTGGGAGAATTTTGTTTTGAACTATGGTGAGCATTCTTCGTTAAGAAAAGTTGCGATATTTGCTCAAGCTTGCTTTTGTTATTAAGAAGTTCTTTCAAAATTTCCGTAATTGGGCATTCCGGCTATAACATCAACGAGAGGAACATTGAGTCTAACCTCTTTGATTATTTCGATAAACTTCTTATAACGCTCTTCCATCTTTTCTTTCTTTAGGCGTTGAGGATAAGGAATTTTCGGTATACGCCTCATTGGTGGAATGTTTTTCTTTTGGTGGTTTGAGTTGTGTTTGGTTCTTCGTTTTCATCCTCACTATCAGCGGTGGCGGGAGTATTAGGATTAGGTGGTGGATCGTCACGAGACCACTTCTTGTAACGACATTGATATGTTCATTTCTTGTTTGAGGTGGACGATGCGTCTTATCATTTGATGGTTTTGGATTGGATTGAGTGTTACTTGGCAATGAACGGATGGTCTAGAAGAATGTTGGTCGAAAAAGTGCATAAGCTTGTTTTCAAGATCTTGGATAGATGCTTGATGATTTTTCCGTCCTTGCTCAACTTTGGCTTTAAGATTGAAAAATTGATTTTTATAAAATCATTTGCGGATTTTTGTCCACCACGAATTCTCTCATGGTTTTGAATTCGGTTTCTTACGTCTTTTGTCGGAAGTTTGGTGTGGTGGATCGTCGGTTCGTGGTTGAGAATCACGGTTGTCATCCCTTGGTCGGCGATCTTGCCAATTTCGAATTTCGACCGTAATAATTACTACGATATCCTCCTCCACGGTATCCTCCTTGAACGTAATTTGCTTCTCCTTCTTCGGTCCACCCATAGGTTTATCGTCGCATTCGGACGATGGGTGATTTCTTCCATAATTGTTGCATCCATCTCGCATTTCCTTCATTTCATCTTTGATATCCTTGTATTGCGAGTTGATTTGTGAGGTTAACGCTTCCATCTTCTCCATGAGTTTTGAGGTATCGGTGTTTTTGACAAAAGCAACGGTTTTTCGGAGAGGTTTGGTTTTGGAATCTTTGGACCAATCAAGTTTAAGAAGTACTCGATCTTGAGCAATTGATGTGCATCGTTGGGAGTTTTATAGAGAAAATTCCTCCAAACATCAAGGATGCCTTGAGAGATTTCATCCAGGTCCATGGTAAAAGATTTGGATAATGGTTCCTTTTGATAATCCATGTCCATGACAACTCTGAAGCAAATCTTTCATTGAAGCCAAGCTTCGACAAGTGATTCGTTTGGGTTTTGGTTGAAAGACGAATTTCTCCCATTAATCGATCAAACATGGCGGTGGAAAGAATCGGCTCACAAAAGCTTGCCTCATCTCCTCCCAAGTATTGATGATTCACGGGTTAATTCATTGTACCATACTTTAGCATCTCCGCGAGTGATGATGGAAAAGTTTGAGTTTGATGGCATTGACATCGGTGTCGCCATAACGAAACATTCCGCAAATTTCGATGAATTCGCAATGTGCTTATGCGGATCGGCCAGCGCACGCCATCGAATTGTCGGTCTTTGATCATAGAAAGGTGATGTCCCTTCACGGTGAAGTTGTCACCAAGGTTAATAGCAACAATAGCACTTTCGGTGTTGGTGCTACGGTTCGGTTTGTTCCCACATAGGTTGATCGTCCGCCATGGGAAAAGGTAAATTGGTGAAAGGATTGTAAACAACTTTGGCTTCAATGAGGTTATCAAATGGTGGGTTTGGTACTCTTGGTATACGGTTTTCCAATGGTATGAAACGTGTTCTCCTTCTTCTTGAATCAAAGCGTTACGGGTTGGTAAGAGGTGTAATTGGTTCTATTCCATTGCTCGAGTGTTCATACAATGTCCTAGAGAATCCGGGCAATATCTAAACACACGGACAAACAACGAAAGCAGTTTATATGGAGCAGAGGAAGGTAACCGGATCGGTTGCGGGAAGCGACCGATCGGTTAGACTGTTGAATGATGGGTAAACTCGTAACCGATTCGGTTGAGGGCAACCGGATCCGGTTAAGGTTTCGTGAAAGAAAAAAAATTTTAGAATCGGTGAGGAAATTCAAAACTTGTTGAAACACAATCAAATCCCCGTGGCGCCAAAAACTTGATGTGCCGGTAGGTGCAAGTTTTAAATTTATAAAGGTGAATTACCAATATTACCAATAACACATACGAGCAAGTATACTCGTCCGTTATAGCAAGATTATGAAGGTAAGTCGGGATCGTTCGAGGATTTGAGTGAATCGAGCACAAGTTTGAAATAACGAGTCTATCAAAACATATAACAAAGCAAATAGATATAATGAAATTCAGATGATTAAAAACTACACTTGCTTAAACTAGTATCATATCATAGATTAATGTGATTGTATTAACTACTTAACATGTTGGTTGTGATAATTAGTTGAAAACTAATCTATTGTTCTTACAAGTTAAACCTTCGTCAAGATTTTAGTTTATAAAAACAAGCATTAAGTTTAACCAATCAATTCAAGATCAATTCAAGTTTCATAAGTCTACTTTCATAAACTTAAACACAAAAACATCCACTTGTTCATCAAATTGCTTAAGAAATGGTCAATACAAAAGGTACCCGATCATAGACAAAAGGCTACAATTAATTTTCAACAACTAATCTTACGACCATTTAGATGTTTCCAACCAATCCAATTTGATAATCAAAAGCGTTTCTATTACAACCACACCTTAGTTCCTTTGTATAATCAAGAATAATGGGTAAAACAATCATCCATAGACAAAATGATTATGACTAGTTGAATAATACGAAGTTCTTTCGACCCCAACGATAGTTACCAATTAGCCAAACTTGATTAACAAATGTCACTATGAAACTTTAGCACAATTGGATCTTAGAATCAACTTGAAATTGAATTAAAACATGTTAACACAATCACTAACTAATCATATAATAATCAACATCATTTAAGCAAGTGTATAAAGAAACTAGCCACTCATAGCAAACATGAACATAAACTCATAACTTTGATCATTAGAAAACATGATTAAAAGCCTTACAATGCTTGGAATAAGATTACAAATGATGAAGTAATGATTCCCAAAGGATCGTGGTGGACTTCTTAATGTTTTGGCTTCCAAGGGTGGAACACGGAACTCCAAACTTCTCGGATTTCTAAGGACGAATTTCGGGAGGTTAAGGCTTGGTTTGATGAGTAGAGCTTTGTAATTGAAGTGTATCTAATATGCTCACAATTAGCCTCTATTTATACTAATTCCAAGGCCTAGGGTGTTAAATGCTTGACTTGGCCTCCAAGGAGTAAGGAAGGACTAGAATACACCAAGAGAAGGACCTAGAATCGTTTGGATGCAAAGGGAAGCTTAGTGATGAAGATTTGACAAGCTGCAGACTTCTCCAACCGGATCGGTCATACGACCAACCGATCTGTTAGTCTTCAATAATAACATACCGACCGATCCGGTTGCGGGTTGCGACCGATCGGTCGGTTATGGCAAAACATGTATTCGAGCCAAATGCCAACCGATCCGGTGAAGGTGTAACGGATCGGTTGGATCTTCGAGATAAGAAACTTGATCTTTTCTCTTCACTCGACTTGTAGAACTTGGTTCTTCAATCACTAGGGTCTTCAAAGGTACTTAGGATTTAGCTTTCTTGAGTCGGGAATCTTGATTAAGCGCATATTTCCACATTTTCCTCCATTACCCTGCACTTGGTTATAAATACTAGACAAACATCTCTAGATATGATTAAATACTAAAATCACACAAATATAACCAAATAACAGATATAAAAGTACACACAATGCTACTAAAAACATGCACAATCTGAGTGTTATCAGTCTACGAGCTCAAGACTGAAGATTAAGTAGAATGCTATGATTCGAAATGTAAAACATGGGGTAACCTCCCTTAGGGGGAGATTGTTAGGAATTAGAAATTCCATAGTGAAGTATCGGTCACCCCAAATATTATCTAGCATAAGTTAGCTCGAAGACATATCGTTAGTTACATTTTTTGTTAGTTTATTAGTTAGTTATTAGCGTAGTTTAGTCTAGTGCAACACCGTGGAGGAAGGACGGGTCTTCACCCTTGTATGCACGATCCACATCCAAGGAGGACGTTTATTATGTAACTATAAATACCTCTACCTCCTAAGGTGAGCGGTTGGACCTTTCAATCTAACCTTCTTTCTTTTGTTACTTTCTCTCTAGAAAGGCTCCCACTCTACTTTCTCTCTCTAAACTTTCTTGCATAATTCGTTCCATATATTGAATGTATTATGTGTTTATGAAAACCAATATATTACAAAAGATGATGTTTTTGTAAGGTCTGGTACCTACATGTCTCGAGTGTTTCAGTCTCCTCAGGTATCTTAAATGATATGAGACTTAAATGATCAAGTGTAATGAGTGAGGGTAGCTAATGATGTCTTTTATGGAAAGAAATAGGGTTTTTATGAACACCAATGGGTGATCAAAGATGACACTAAGAATTTTGAGGGTGTCAAGTGTAGTCAAACGATCCTAGAGATTAGATAGTGATTTAAAGGAATTTTAAAAAATTCCTTAAAAATCATAAGAAATGAAAAACTAGTTTTTAGCCTATTTTGAGATAAGGGTGACTAAAATTAATTTGCTAAAATTGAGAGAAATATCAAACTAGGTGTTTTGAGATGAGATAAACAATGTGTAAGCATTGGAGTGGAAAAATGGTGAGTTATGAGGAAATGATAAATCAAAAACACCTTGAATGTGATCTTAAGTCATTCATGAGTGAATGTGGGATCAACTGAGCTTAAGGATAGGTAAGGTGATCCTAATGTATCATGTTTAACTAGTCTAATAAGGTCTGAAGGGTTAAATTGATGTTAAGGTGTAAGAATTCTATAACTGTCCACTCGGATCCCATGGATCCTTCATGTGAAGGATCCGGCTAGTTATATCTCAGGGATCCGGCTTCTGGGACCATTACCTTCGCAAAACGCGTGCAAGATTTTGCACCGCGTATCGAATTTCAAACCTACTTGTTTCTACATCAAGCATTCATGTATGTAAGTAAGGCATAGCAAGCATGGCCTGTAAAAGTGACATATAGGCATGCAATTAGGAGAAAGACCGACTTTTTGATATGATATCAAAGAGCCGTAAAATTCCTATTAAATTATCCTAGGTTAAGATGTCTTGTTTTTCCCCATACCATCGACTACTACTGAGTTCTAAGATAAAAGAAATATTGTTTAAGGTGATTACATCACATTTTTCAAATTAAGGTCCTTTACCTTACCTCCCATTACTCTCAAACTTCTCCTTCAAAACCCCTCAAGCTTCACCTTCAAATCCATCAAGCTTCCATCTCATTTCTTCTTCTTCCCCATTAGAAAGTTGGCAAGACATTTAGACATCCCTTCATTTGTTGGAATTCTTGAGAAGGGCTTGGGATGTCTGCAATTGCTCAATGTAAGCCACGGGGTCGAGATGGTAGTTGCCTATAGGGTTGCTTCCTTCTCCCTCCCTCTCTTCGGATGAGTCCGTTGGTGGATGAGGTCTTTTACCTTCAACGATGAACCTCGTTGTCTTCTCATCGGATAGAGGTACCATGACTTTGTTGCAAAAGAAGTGGTCATCCGTATAGGGAGAGGGTTCCAAGGCAAAGATAAAGTTAGCTAGGCGAGTAAGGAGCATAGCATAAGGTAGCACTATCTTTTCCGTCCTTGAAACGCTAGCCATCCGCTTGACCATGTAGAAGGCGAGGTTGAAAGGAGTTGAGTTGACATGGCAATAGATCATGTAAACTAGACATGCGTTAGGATAATCCTTGTTTCCAACCAAGCAAAGGACATTCTCCCTAAGAACTTGTTCCCATTTCTTGTAGAGAGGGAACATCTCTGAAAGTTCCATTTGGAAGGGATCTCGATGGATGACCTTTGAGTTCCTAGTTACCCGAGTTGGGGAGGCTCTTTGAATAAAAATGGTATCTCTCACCATGGCCGGTTCTGGGAGGGGTGTGAAATAAACCGCATGCTCATCGACCATGTCATGAAGCTTGGCTAGTACCAATTCATTGGAATATATGCATACTCCATGGTGAGGAATACGAAGAATCTGGGCAAACTCAACAAGGGTCAAGGTGTATTTGTGTTCATTGATGACGAAGGAAATTGAGATGGTTCCGTCCTCGTTTCTTATGATCCTAATGCTTTTGTAGAACTCAAGAACAAATACGGGGCATATTTGTTCGTTGATGTTGAGGAGACATTGAAAGTTGATTCCCGAAAAGACCTCGGGAATGTCGGTATTGTTGAGAAAGGATTGTTCAACTACACGACCTTCATGAAACAACCATTTTTGTAGCATTTTGAAAGTCTTTCGGTCTTCGGGGCTAAGACCTTCCTTTCGACGTTGCATTGGTATGTAATGAGCCGTATCTTGGTAATCTTGTTGCCTAGAGCTTAGCATGATTGATACTAAACACCAAAACCACAATGTGGTGTTAATTAAGTGAATTTCCTTTTTGAGGTTCATCACAATTTTTGCTCAACACATCTCTTTTGAATTCATTATGAGTTCTAATTTGTATTAACAATGTTTATTCTTTGATTAGTTATCTTAGAAAACAATGTGATAGCAAACTGTGACAAACCCACTTGAATCAAAGTTCTCAAGAGGTAAAAATTGTACTACTAGGAACTAGAGAATGGAAATTACAATGTAGTGAAGATAATACTTACACAAGTGATTGATTTCCTTGGAATGATGAAGAAAGATCTCCTAGGAACAGTAATTGTGGGTTTATGTTCGTATGTGAAAGAGTAAAGTAAGGAGTAGAAGTATACAGTGATCATCAAACACTTATTCTGTCTTACTGATGTGCCGGTTCCCACGGATCCCTTGAAAAAGGGATCCGGCTAGTTAAAATGCGGGATCCGGCAGTCCAGCAGAGAAACAGTTTAAGTGAGTTTGATAATTTTGACATGGGAGTTTTTGATTTTGATTTTTGTCAATGGTCTTACTCTATAACTTAGGGTTTGTTTAAGGTTCAAGGTTTTGACGAGTCTTCGTGTTTACAAAACACTTTTGACGAGGTTCCTTTTTACGAGTACGTCATAAGTTGGGAAGTTAAGAATCATGTCAAAATTCTATTTTATCATGATATGGAAAGTTTCGAATGGAAACTATTGACATAGATTACTAATGCAATGACAATATCCCTATGTGAGAAATGATGAACCAAAACTTTTGATTAGTCAAATTTCTTTACGAGGTAAAGATGTATAATGACTAGTTTACAGTTTTGTCTATGCAAATCAACCAAGAATACAATTCCTGATGATGTGTTTAATATGAAGAATGATTTTTTGGAGAGCTGTGATATTGAAGTATAAGCATTAAGTCTACGAGTCTTTCCATAATATGTAATAAAATTATAATACTATCTAATATAATTTGGAAGCATATATTATTAGTTTATCTACAAACAAATAGTATTATAGTTAGAAGAACATACATTTGCTATATATTCTTTTTATAATTTTTGAAAATCATAGACGCGAAATACTTAATGAGCTTTTAAAATACCTAATCGTATTTTGTAAAAGCAAATAGTAACTACTTTGGATTCTTCTTTGGGTGTTGACTTCATTTTTCTTTAGATGGAGCAAAGTCATTAAACATATCCTAACATAAAGAATTCTCAAAACAAAATGTTAGAATGATCTATCACTATCCAACATTTAAAGTATAAGAATTTCTAAAACATGACTTTTTGTTTTGAGAAATTTCCTTCTTTGTAGTTTTCAAACATACACGGATCGTATCAAGTTTTTAAAGTACAATATACTATAAGAAACTTGGTAATGAAGCTATGGTACCACTTGTGGAAAACTAGAAGGGGGTTGAATATTTTTACCGATTAAAACTTCGTTTTAAACTATTTAGATTGACTTATGTCAATGTATTTGATATGTGTGTTGGATAATGATAGATAAACATATAAGTAAGTAATGCAAAGATAAAGAGTAAAGAAACACAAAACCACGACACGAGTATTTATAGTGGTTCGGCTACAAGGACACCTTCCTTGCCCTACTCCACTCCCCGATTACCTCACTCGAGAGTTCGTAAGCACTACACAACACAAGCTCCTTAATGTGGCGGAGAAGCCTTCACAACGTCGCCTACTCTTTATCCGGTACAAGGCTAGACACTGAGTTCTTCCACGAGGTAGAATCAAACCTATTACAACATCGCATAAACTTTATACGGTATAAGGCTAGATATCGAGTTCCATTACAAAGGAGGAACTACTACCCAACACTACACCACAACATAACTACCCCAAAGGAGAAACACTCCTTGTTACAACACTAGAAGGATATCTATATCCTTTAACCCAAACTGTCTATCTTGTACATCGATGAACCATATCGAATGTACAACCTTGGCACCTTTCACTAATGCCTTCGACACGACCCTTCGGTACCTTTCACTAATGCCTTCAACACAACACTTCTAAGGAGGAAGGAAAGAACTATCAACAAGATACACTTCAGTGGTCTTGATGATGACGAAGCTTAGCAACTCATGACCTTGAGCTTGCACGTCTTCAAGAGGTGGTGATCTCGCCTTTAAGAGGAACCTAGAGAATCACACAAACATAAAACTACATAGAATGATCCTTTGGATCAGAGGTTAGAGATGTTACAATACTGAGAGAAAGTATGTGTAAAAGTGGTAGTGAGCACAAGAGAAATGACTCACTATTTATAGACAAACTTGTCTACTGTCCCACGGTTCCCACGGATCCCTCTCCAGAGGGATCCGGCTAGTGCAAACCTGGGGATCCGTCTACTGGGTCAGTTTAGTCCGAATTTTGGGTTGCAAACCGGGTTATGGGTTATGAACCATGGGTTATGGGTAATGAATTATGGATACCCAACAAGATGCAATGTACCTAGACATTGGGTTATGGATCTTGGGTCGTGGGTCATGGACTTTGGGTCATAGATCATGGATAATACCCAACATGACTTCATGCATGATGTCATACAATGGGTCATGGGTTATGGATCATGCTCCATGGGTATTGGTTATGGACTTTGGTTTTTACCCAACAACATTCATTGTACCTAGTCAATGGATCATGGGTCATGGGTCATGGGCCATGGATTTTGTTTTTTACCCATTACTTTACCCTTTACAATATATACAAAGTATATATGTACATTTCTATATTATGTAAACACTAGTTGTTATACATATGTATTTCTATAAGATGTAAACAATATTACTTGTTTAGTGTTTATATGAAAATGTCTTTGGTTTTATATAACTTATTTACTAAACATGTTTTGATATAGTTTTAATATGTTTAGTAAAAGTATGTTAGTAAACTATTGGCTCAAACCTTTTACGTATTTTATTTGTTTCGTTAAAATGATTTTAAGTTTGTTATCGACAAAACATTAGAAGATCGTAAAATATAAATAAACGTTTTTATGGTTTATTTGTATTAACTGGTTGGATTGATTGGGGAAGTCAGGCGAAAGAGGGAGGAATTGGAAGGTGGTAAAGATGAAGAAGACAACATGTTATTTTCTAAGTTGGTGGCTGCTTTGATCAGAGGAGAGATTACCGAAGAAGAATTTGTTGATAATGTTGTTTTGCTGGTGTTTGGCGCTCATGATACAACTTCTTATGCTATTACAATGACATTTAAGATGCTCGCAAAGCACCCGGATTGTTACTCTCGTTTACTAAAAGAACATGAAGAAATTGCTGGCAATAAAAGGTCAGGTGAAGCTTTGACGTTTGATGATGTGAAGAAAATGGAGTATACATGTCAAGTAGCTCGTGAGACTATGCGACTCTAGCCTCCCATTTTTGGATCCTTCAGAAAAGCAACAACTGATATTCAATTCAAAGGAATTACTATTCCTAAAGACTGGAAGGTGATTTGGAAAACATACGGGACACATTATGATGAAAATCATTTTCCGGATCCAATGAGTTTCAACCTGAACAGGTTTGCAGATCCAGTCCAGGCATACTCTTTTATACCATTTGGTGGAGGGCCAAGGCTGTGTGCATGCTACCAGCTGGCTAGCTCAATATTCTTGTGCTCGTGCATTATGTTGTGACACGATACAACTGGTCATTAGTATACCATGATGAGCCAATACTAATGGATCCGCTTCCATTTCCTTCCAATGGGATGCCTATAAAGATTTCACCAAAATCTGATAACTAGATCTTTCTACCACATTATAAACAAATTTGTAATTTTGTAGTATTTCTATTTTGTACATTCTTTTGATTTTTGAAACCTTACATATTTCAATACAAATGCCGTTAAAAAAAACATGGTTCACATTGGAATTAAGTTGACTGCGCAAGTATAACTGTATAAGATCTGGTGAGCCAAACAACCGAAATTCGATACATTTTCCATGTCCAAGCATAAATATATGTAGATGCAATAAGAGAAAGACTAAAGTGATGCTATCCAGATATCCTTGATAATTGTTGCTTTGAATGTTGGTTCTAAAAAATATAAAAAAATAAAATAAATAAATAAATAAATAAAAAAAATTATAATTCAAAAAGAGTAAAGTCCAAAATACATCCCTGTAGTTTGTCGCGTGTCTCGCTTTACATCCCTAAACTTTTTTTTGGCACAAAACCATCCCTCTGTTAGTAAAGTTGGCACAAATACATCCCTCTGTTAATAAAATCAGTTAATGAGGACTAACAGTGCAAATATTTCTCCGTTATCTCCTAACGGAAGAGAAAATATTTGCACCGTTAATCCTTAGGACTAACAATGCAATAAAATAAATTGCATCGTTAGTCCTAAGGACTAACGTTGCACTCCACCGCCACCTCCACCCGCCACCACCCAACGCCACCACCCCCCACCTCCACCGCCGCCACTATTGCCACCACCACCCACCTCCACCTACCACCCAACGCCACCACCACCATCAACGCTATCTTCACCGCCACTTACCATCATGAAATTTAACCCACACCGGATTGTTGATCAAATCCTTTTTGAGCAGATTAGTGCTTAAAAACATTATATATTGCTACAAAAACATTATAACGTGACTTGTCTTGCACCGAATTCAATACTATTTAATCTATTGTTCCGACTATCGTAGCACGTTTATCAACCAAATGACGGTATGAGAAATAATTTTGTATCAAGTTCCAAAACCAAGGGTGCTCTCTCATACTTAGACTTTACACCGATATAGGAAGGAAAGTTTGTCATGGTATGATTGGATTAGCAATCCCATCAGTTCTTGATATTAACTTCACTATGGACACGGTTGCTTCATTCACAGTGATATACTATGTATTTCAATATTTTGTTAATTAAAAGATATAATTTAATACGTTACTTAGTATATTTTAGATTAAAGAAATGATACATGGACCTAAACTTAAATCTAAAACCACTTAGCATCATTCTGATGTGTTGTAAAATAAGTGGGTCAATTCTGCAGCCATCAAAATAATGATACTTGATTTTATGTTTAAGTTTATGCATAAGTTTAAGTCCATGTATCATTTCTCCTTAGATTAATAGTTTGATATAATCTGTGAGGGAAAATATGTAGGATGACTTTTCACTTTAACATTATTTGTTTTGAACGTGCCTAGTTTCCAAGTGGAGTTGCAGTATTCATATTTTGACTAGTTTATTTGAAGGTAATTTGAGTATTTGACTAGTTTGTTTGAAGTTGTTTTTCCTTTCTTTATATCCTGTAAAACAGTAAATTGTGTTGGGATTTTTATAATCTAGTTAATCAAGTAACGCAAATGAGTACGCAATGAACTTGGATCCAGTTTATGCAATTAGGTAAACACGTAATTAATAAACAATAATAAATAAAAGAGATAAAGAAAACTAACTCTCGTAGTCACCCGCAAGTAATAAAACGAACAAGAAACCAAGTGTCTAAAATAAACACCTCTACGAGTTCACACACAAACACTTAACCACAAGTACGTTCAATAACGCTAGTCGAGAACGTTTAAACCAAATCAACCCTTGAATACTTGAATACCACGAACAAAGAAAACCAAGAACAACAAACGATCTTCACTTCCTACGATTATCTTAAACTTTTAATTTTTTAATCTATTGGTACATTAATCATAGGTCGGTGAGATTCTCTCTAATATATTCGATTTTGTATACTATGTTGGTTTGATTTAGTTGCATGTTGCATTGACCTTATTATCATAATATTATATCCAATAGTATCTGATTGGTTATATTACACGTACAAGTTCTTTTTGATATATAACTGATTCGTACTGCATGCAAATTGAGATGGGTGCTGGTTAGACTTTGCCGTGCGTAACGTTTAAACCCTAACTCTTGAGTTAGGGTTTTCTTTTGACTTGTCTTTTACTTCTTGGTGATCTTAACTGTTCGATTGCTTGTTGTTGCTGTTCGTTGGCTTTCGTTAAAAGTAGTAATTCCAAAGGGGCGAAACCTGATAGGAATGTAACGGGTGGGAGTGATTATACTTCTTCGTGTTCTTTGCATAGTTTGGCCGGTCAAACTAGTGTGATGGATAAAGATTTGACTAAGACGCCTTCTTCTTATGCCGAGTTGAATGAAGGGCTGCTTCGTAGTGCTGGTACGTCTATTGCTGATGTTACTATCGATGTAGGAGAGGGGGTTTATTCTGATAAGAATGCTTCAGTTGCTGAGTCGTCTAGACCTACTCTGAATGCATTGAATACTCGTGTGGGGCCAATCATTACTGATTGGACTACCAAAGACGAGGATGTTAATTTGTCTACTCTTGTGGACATGAATGTTCAAGCTACGCATGTACTTATTAATGATGCTAAGAGTGTTGTTGATCAACAATCTGATGTGATGTACCATGATACTACTAAGGTAGCGGCAACAACGGATGGTGTGACTCTAAGTGCTACGTGTTCTACTAATGGTGATCCTCCTAATGTGAGTGTGCATGACTCGATTATGGATCCTAAAGCTGCCTCGTCTTCGTCTAAAGTGCATGTGGGTTCGGGATCAGCTCTTAAGGCTGATTCATCTATTTCGTTTGCTAATATGTTGAACCATGATCACAATACGAAGAAGGTTAATTTTAGACCATTGGTTAATGAGATTCGGGTTGACAACCATGATACTTTGTTACCTAAGGAAGCAATGGAGAGCGTTTTGGGAAGGTATGAAAATACTCTTGTTGGGTATTTTGTGGGTAAGACCATTGCATTTCCAATTGTTAGTAACTATGTTACCAATACGTGGGGTAAGTTTGGCTTGAAAAAGCTTATGAAGAATGATGTTGGTGTTTACCTTTTTAAATATGATTCGAAAGAGGGTGTGGATCGTGTTCTTCAAGGTGGCCCTTGGCTAATCCGAAAATCACCCCTCATTCTTAACAAATGGAATTCGAAGGTTTCCTCAACTAAAAATGAGGTAACTAAGGTTCTAGTATGGGTTAAATTGCATAATGTTTCCTTAGTTGCGTATTCGGAAGATGGTTTGAGCTTAATTGCTACTAAAATAGGGAAACCTATTATGTTAGATGCGTTTACAAGCTCAATGTGTGTTGATTCTTGGGGTTGTATTAGTTTTGTTCGTGCTCTTGTTGAACTAAATGCAAATTCTGTTTTGAAGAGTGAAGTTTCTATGGCCATTCCAAATGAGGAGGATGATGGCTATACTACAGAAATCATTAAGGTCGAATATGAATGGAAGCCTCCTCATTGTGGTGTGTGTAAAGTCTTTGGACATGATCTTATCAATTGTCCAAAATGTGTTAAGGATGTGAGTCGTAATGAAACTAATGTGGCACCTAAGGCGCCTACTCCTTTGGATAATAATGATGATGGTTTTGTCGAGGTGAAGAATCGTAAGGATAAAGGGAAGAAGGTTGGGGTTCAAATGCCTCAGAAAAATCCGTTTCATGGTATTGATGTGGGTAAAGGGGCTAAATTTATCCCTTCAAACCCTAACCAGAAGTATGTTCCTGTCTCAAAGAAACCGGGTGCTAGTAAGGAGGCAAGTATGGGGACGAATATTGCTACATCAAACCCATTTGATGCTCTTAATATGGACGATACTGATGTGAATGATATCCCTTGTACTACTCCTATTGTTGAGAAAATTGGGAAGCTTGAAAAGCTTATTATTGATGAGAAAGCTACTCTTGTGGACGATGATGGTAAGCCTCTTAAAAAAGTGCAGGTTGAGGCTACTAAGCCTAGTTCTTCTTCTTCTCTGTGTACGTCTTCAAAGAAGGTGGGCAACCCATACTCTAAAGTGGGTGAAGTAGTTGTTACTGATAGTGATGAGGACGAGGTACTTGAGCCGGATAATGATATGGCAAAGTTTCTTGCATCTTCTGGTGGCTATCATAAGCTTGAAGATTATTTTGATGATGATTATGCCGCTCAAGTCTATGATTTACCAGGGCAATTGGATGCTTTTTGTGACTTGTATGATGTAAAGCTTCAAGGTCGTGGTAGGAAGTAATTTTATGTTTGGTAGGTCGTAAGATTGACATGTCTTTTTTATGTAGTGATTTTGGTTGTTGCACATTTGGTGCTTGTTTAATGCCCATGTAACGGGCCAAGATGAGAGACTCACTCTTATCCGTTGTACTTAAAACATTTTTTGGAGTAATATATTTACCACGGTGATCCCCTTTTACCCAAAAAAAGAACACCTTCTTTCACTTCTGTCCGAGAACACAAAACTGCCTGAGAACCTTCTGTGTTAGGCCCGATATCGGACAAAACGTGTCTGATATGTTGAACCCTTTCTTGTCCGATAAAACAAAACAGAATACCACCTTTTCTTTCAATCAATATCGACCAGGAAGCTAGCTAGAACTAATCAAACGAAACCTCAACAACTTGAATCAAAGAACATGCAAGTAAGGTTTGCGAATCAAAACCAAAACAAACCCTAATCGGTTTGTATAAAAACTGATCGGGTAAAGTGGGATAGATCGATTACTTTTGTGAGTTTAGGGATAGATAGTCGTGTGTTTTGAAGCATGGTGTGTTTGTATTTATAGGATTATAACCCTAGATGTACTTGGACTCAAACTTGAGCTCCAAGTAATTAAATCCAAACACCACCGGTCATATACATGGACTAGGCCCAAGGCTTCATGAACCGACCCATATTGAAAGTAAAAACCAACCAATGGGTCATATAACAAATCGGGTTACATTCATGCAAAAACGGGTCGTGTATATATTCAAGTAGTAAACGTATTACACGTACTCTCGTGTTTAACGTGTGTGCCCCCATAGGCTCACACACTTCTAGTCGTTTCACGTGTTTTAACTCCCACAAACCAACAGCTCCCACTTGGGAGTTGGAGTAGCGTATAGCACACAAAACCAAAGACGGAAACGCCTAGCAACGCTCTCACTCGCTTTTTAACTTAATGTGTCTGAGATATAGTTTCATAAAATTTCTCAGTAGCATGGTCATTCAATGTATTTCTTTAATCATCCTTTGTTATAGATACAGTTAAACCATGGATATGGATCCTAACTCATTCCATATATTTTAACCATTTAGAATCTCGTTATTGATTTTAATTCAGATTTACCAAATGTAATCAAGAATCATCTTGCATTACCCTTTGGGTTAAGCTAAACAATTATCTGATTAAATCTGGAGAGGCACCATGGTATCATTCTGCACATATCAAGTGGAGTAACAAATCCTTTATTGACTACAAGTGTTGTGGATGCTGTTTCACACCACTTCGAAATATAGCTTTTATAACTACCTTATTCAAATAGCGTTTTGCTTATACTTACAAAAGAGATATCCACACATAGCATAACTTACTTGTATCTCAAGTCTAAGGATGACTTTAACAAACCATTTTCAATATTTCACTTATGACAAAGATCCAAAAGTAAATGTTTAAAAGTTGGGGTATCCAATATGCATCTCTAGTGAATACATATGCGTTTGACGGGAACAATCCACATTCTCATTAGAATATATTCAACACTCGCATTTGCCTTACATAACAATATTCCCATATTGTTAACCGACAATGGACATATTTAGAATGATGAATCATTTCATGGATTAAACATGCAAATATGGAATAACAGATTATATGAATAAAATAACAAATACCTCGTATATTTATTTATCAGAAAGTAATAACTGTCTTACAATTCCAAATTATCCAAATACTAATTAACGCACAGATTTACATGAGACTACTAGCATGTATTAAACCTATACCTCTAGTTAATTTAGAATACTTAGGATACGCTAAAGCTTTCGTAAATGGATCTGCTAGGTTGTCATCTGCATGAACCTATGATATCTTCACATCACCTATTTTCAATGGTCTCTCGAAGATAATGAACTTTTGCGCAATAATGTCTAGCACCTTTGGTGATTCTGCTTTCATTAGCTATAGTAATGGCTCAAGTATTATCACAATACATATTTATGGGTTCTTCAATTGTGGGAACAATGTTCAACCCAGAAATGAATTTACCAATCCATACAGCCTCTTTAGATGCATCACAAGCAGCTATATACTCAGGTTCTATAGATGAAGTAGCAAAAATACTTTGATTTGGGCTTTTCCAGTCAACAACACCTCCATTTAGAACAAACACATATCCAGTCTGAGATTTTAAGTCATCAATCATCGCCGATATCCATCATCGGTGTAGCAAGAAACCACGAGCTCTTGTTCCGTCTCCTCCATAAACCGAAACATATCCTTAGTATTACGTAAATATTTAAGAATATTCTTAAGGGGTCCGATGAAGTTCACCGGATTACATTGAAATCGACTGTCACATTCTGAGCGAACGCAACATCAGGACGAGTAAATATCACAACATACTTAATAGATCCTATAGCCGAAGCATAAGGAAATCTTTTCATGTGCTCTTTCGCAGCAGGTGTCTCAGCACCTTGTGACTTACTCAACTTAGGCTCCTCTTGCATTGGGATAGCTCCACGTTTGGAATTCTCCATACAAAATCGCTTCAAGATTTTCTCAATGTAAGCACTTTGACATAAACCAATCCATCATTTAGATCTGTCTCGATAGATCTTGATTCCAAGAATATATGCACCTTCTCCTAAATCTTTCATGGCAAAACATCTTCCAAGATAGGATTTTACATCTTGTAACATTGGAATGTTGTTTCCCATGAGCAATATGTCATCAACATATAGAATTAGGAAAGTGACATAACTCCCACTAGCTTTCTGATATACACATGGCTCCTCTTAATTTTGAGAAAATCCAAATTTCTTAATCTCATCATCAAAATGCTTATTCCGTTGCCTAGATGCTTGCTTAAGTCCATAAGTGGAACGCTTGAGCTTGCATACACGGTTAGGATATTTAGGATCAACAAAACCCTCAGGTTGCTCCATATAGACCTCTTTGTAAAGATGTCCATTGAGGAAGGCAGTTTTGACATCCATTTCCATATCTCATAATCATAGAACGCAGCTATGGCTATGAGAATCCTTATAGCTCTAATGTCTGTTTCAGGAGAAAAGGTCTCTTCATAATCAATCCTGTAGGTTTGAGTGAAGCCCTTTGCTGCGACGAGCTTTAAAGGTGTATACCTTACCATCCATGTCGGTTTTCTTCTTGAAAAGCCACTTGCTACCAATTGTCTTGCAGTTAGGAGAAAGCTAAACTAAAACCCATACATCATTGTCTTTCATGGATTGCATTTCCACATTCATCGCATCAAGCCATTTCTTGGATTCAGGATCCAACAATACAGCTTTATAGTTATTGGATTCACCAAGATCCCCTAACTCATGTTCCTCAGCATCGATGTATAAGCACATACGATCAGGAGCACGGTGTGTCTGATCGATGGTGAACCGTCAAGTTTTATCACACAAGCTAGCCACTTGTGAATGGCTAACCGTAATAAACTTCAAACATTTCGAGACACCAATGCAATGAAGATCAAGAGGGTATAGTGTTTCCCAGTCGTTATGTCCCAACGAGCTGTGCGATGAATAATCAAACGAATAGTGATCGAGAGAATTTGAACGGAAAAAGAGATATGGTTGATTATACCTAAAGAAAAAGTGTATAAACTACAGGGGCTTAAATGCAAATTAAAGAAAATTAAAAAGATAAATTATATTAAATAAACGCTATCACTATTTTTAAAATCGATTGACGTTTATAATCTAAAACTTACGTTTAAATTAAAAACTACGTAACGTACGAAAGAAAATCTGAAACTGAAACAATATTAATCCTAAAAATACAAAAATGACATTCTTACAAACCTAATGATAAGAGAAAATTTTGAGAAAAAGAAAATTATTTTTATGACTATTTATTTAATTATTATTAATTATAAACTATTTTTACCTATTTAATAATACCCTAAAATACAAGAAAATATGAAATAAAGCTAGAAAAATGAAATTATAACTTAGAAAAATCTAAAATAACTAAAGAGAATTTTCAAACTAATTTTGTATATTTACGATTATTTTCTATTTTCTATGAATTAAAAACTATTTAAAACTAATTAAATTGCTAAAATTACAAATTAAACTATGAAAAACGGAAAAATTATTTTTTGCTTTTTATATTTATCTTGACCTAGGAAAAATGAAAACTTATTTTTTGAAGTTTTTCGATTTAATTGTATTAAAAGCTAATTAAAATGCCTAAAACTGCTTTTAAATGAAGTAAAATAGCAAGCGATTGCTAGAAAATATGAAAAATTCAGGAAAAGTCTCAATTAATATTACGAATCTAAAAAATATAAAAACAGTAGCTTATGTGTGAGAATATGGAGCTGCGAGTGCAAAGTGCTTAAAATAAGACTTAAGATAAGCTAAAGACCACAAATAAGCACCAAATGAAAGCGAAGCTATAATTAGCTAAAACTACTCAAAAAAACCAAATACAACTGCTCTTAACCTCTATAGTACAAGCTACACAGATTTGATGATTTAAGCTTAAGTGCCCAAAACAGTTTTTATGTCTACTTTTGAAGCTTGAAAATAAGCTACTCAATAAGCTGAAACTCAAAACCAGAAGTTGGACTCTCAAGAAGACCTGGCTAACTACTTAAAAACCAAAAACCAGACCAAGAGAAGCTCTAATGAGCTTGTGACAAGCTCTGCAAGAACCTGAGAAACTGCTCTAGTGACTATGCTCTGTCACAGGGCACTTTTGATCTTTTGACAAGCTTATTTAGAGCTTTTAAGAGCTTCCAAAATTCAACAAAAATAAGCTTAAGAACCTTGACCAATGAACTAGAAAACCCAAACTTTCACTTAAATTGATCCGAAATGAATTCATTAAAATCACCCAAGTTGGGTGAAACCGAGTTTTTCATTTTTGACCTTTGTGAGTTTGAGAAGTTTGACTAAAATGAGATTTGACACCAATTTATGGACTGAGATTGATGTTTTATGGTTAAATGAAACTGATGCAAGCTACTCCAATGATATTTGAACACAAATCAAGCCTTTGATATCACAAGTTTATAACAGACATGAACTTAGGAAAGATTTATGATGATTTTGACTTTTATGGTTCTAAGGTGCACTTGAATGACCAAAGTGACTCAAGTGGAACTAATTGAGACTGAATAGACAGATGTTAAGTACAAACCAAGGCTCAAGCTCAAACAAGTTACTGATCCAAACACACTTTTAGACACTGATTTGTAAATTACTCTACCTAAATGACTAATCTAGCTTATGCTACTACTGAAACTGAATCATTCTACCCTAGTAACAGTTAAATGAGCATATCTAAACTAAAGCTAACAGTAAATCAAGACAGATATAGATTATGCAAAAATACACTATTATTGAAAACAAGTAAAATACTCACAAGCAGTCCAGCTTATTAGCTACTCATACCAGACCCATAACTATACTAACTGAAGCTATTCCAACCCAAATCAATCTCTGCAACACCCAATTTCCATTCCCATATCTGCTTGAACCAAAATTCAACAAAGTTTGACTTTTGTTGACCGGATACCAATATTGATGTAATCTGTTTTATAAGCTTACTAAAAGCTATAAACAGCTTAAATAAGCTTATTTGAGTTTAAAAATAAGCTATTAGAAGCTTGAATACAAGAGCTTGAAACTGAAATTTGCAACAGTGAACATGAAAACATGAAATGTTAACATAAACTTGAATTGATACTTGAAAATAGTTTTAATACACTGGAATAACTTAGTTTGATACAATTAAACTTGAAATTACAACTGAGAATCTATTTAAGACATGGGAATTTTAAAAACGACATACATTTGAAAATAAAACTAAATCGCCTATCTCTTGCTTCTCTTTCCTTTATTTATATGTGAAATGCTTCCCACTTGACTTCTGAGCTTTTCCCACTTCCTTTTACAGCCATTGGATCACTTGGAAAGATCCTGGCCGTTTGATTGAATTTTGGCGCCAAATTGGGTTTTTAACAGTTGAGGGGTTTTGAGTGCAAGGAAGGAGAAACAATTAATATTTCTTGTTTGGTTGTTGAGGTGGAGGGGATAGGGAGTGGGTTTGTGAGCTGGAGGTGGGGGGGTTGAGTGTTGCAGGCATGGTGGGTGAAGGGGAAGAAAAAGAGGAGGGAAGGGTGTGTTTGTTTGACCGGTTTGACTTGGGGTATATTAAAAGGGAAGGGTCAAAACAGGGGGTCACAAGTGGATATGGCAGGGGTCACAGGCAGGTCCAAAGGGTCAAGGTCCAAAAGGCTTGGTTATTAATACAAGGACTTGTTTTGCAATTTTTGAAAGTACAAGGACCAATACTGCCAATTTATCAAAGTTGTTTCAAGGGACCAAAAATGACAAGCTTTAATAGTACAAGGACCAAAATGGACATTTTCAAACTTCCAAGGACTATTTTTGCCAATTTTGAAACTCAAAGGACTAAACTTGTAATTTCTCAAAACTTTTGACATTTTTCACCAAAGGACTAATTTTGACAACTTATGATTTTAAAAGGACCTTTGGTGACTTTTCTTTTAAAATAAGTGCTCAGGGACTATTTCGACAACTTTTGAAACTTGGGGACCTGAAGCGCCAATTATGCAAACTTAGCTCATTTTCATCGATTTTAAACATTTTGCATCCGAAACATATAAAATGCAATTTTGAGATATTTTCGATATTTTGATGCATTTCGAGCATTTTAAATGTTTTGCGATTCAGATTTAACCAAAATGATGAGTATTTACACACTTATCAATCCCCACACTAAACTATTGCTAGTCCCTAGCAATCTTTTGAATCTCTTTACCAAAAGCCATCACTCGGAGTAGCCAAATTTTTAGTTCAAGTAAGAACTATGGTACATCGATAACCATGTGATTTTGAGCAAACCACCACCATAACGGATTTGATTTGTCTTTACGAAGCCGTTTGCTCGGACTAGCCAACTCTTAGATAAAATATCTTTGGTGAGTCGATTACCAATTATGGTTTTCCAATCGCCTTTACCACAAGCCATAAACTTGCGGGCTAGCTAACTCTTCACTTTTAAGGATATGGTGGTGAATACCATACAATTTTAGGCAAATTGCAAGCCGTCAACGGATTTGAGACATCTTTACCAAGAGCCGTTTGCTCTGGATTAGCCAATCCTTTTGTTTATTAGACATGGCGGATGATAACCATAAGTCGAGTAAGTGCAAAACACTTACTCCAAAAAATTTTGGCCAAAATGGGGAATTGGGCGGTATAATTACATGATAAAATTCGTGAGAATTCCCCACACTAGAAATGAATATTGCCCTCAATATTCAAAGTACCGACAGTTATGCGAAACAAAGAACGTAAAAGGAAATACTACGGCCATTATTTTGAAAGATTTTTTTTTTTTTTTTTTTTAGAAAACTTATATACAACAATGGGCAACTCCCACACTAGGGTGGTAGAAAATAGAAAGAAGTCGAAATATGGGTGAAAACCCATATGGCATGCTCTCGTTTTGATTCCGAGTCGCTAGCTTGACTCGATCCCGCATTCATTGGTTCATGGGAAAGTTTGTAGATCCGGGACAACCACGGGAGGAATGTCCTCTCCAAAATAATGCTTCAACCGATGACCATTCACTTTAAAGTTTGGACCATCGGGTTGTGATAACTCAATGGTTCCATATGGAAATACTTTAGTGATGGTGAATGGTCCGGACCGGTAGGATTTTAGTTTTCGAGAAAGTCTTCAATCTTGAGTTGAAAAGAAGGACTCGATCACCGGCGTTGAAAACGCGGTTTTGATTTTGAGTCATGAATCTTCTTTGTCTTTTCTTTGTAGATCAAAGAGTTCTCGTATGCTTGATCACGGAGTTCATTTAATTCATTCATTTGAACTTTCGGTGATCACCGGTTGTCTGAATATCGAAGTTGGCATGTTTCAAGGCCCGGTATGCCTTGTGCTCAAGCTCAACCGGCAGATGACATGCCTTCCGTACACAAGCTTGTATGGAGTACACCGATGGGTGTTTTATAAGTATGCACGGAAGGCCCAAATCGTCATCTAACTTATCCGACCAAGAGGCACGGTTTTCGCCTCTTGTCCTTTCAAGAATTCTTTTAATCCCCGGTTGAAACTTCCAATTGCCCACTTGTTTGGGGTGGTGCGCAGAGAGGCGGTGAGTTACACCATACTTTTGCATGACTCTATCAAACCGGTCATTGCGTAAATGCGTACCACGATCACCGATTATAGCTTGTGGAGTTCCAAACCTAGCAAAGAGATTTTAAGAATTTCACAACAACTCGGGCATCGTTGGTAGGCAAAGCTTTCGCTTCAACCCATTTTGACAAATAGTCAACGCCACGAGTATGTATTTGTTGCCGCAAGAGGCGAAGGAAATGGCCCGTAAAGTCAATGCCCCGGATGTCAAAAATCTCACACACTTGAATGGCGTTTTGCGGCATTTCATTTCTTTGTGAGATATTTCGTGACGCCGACAAGCGTCACGTGTTTTGACAAATTCATGGGCATCCTTGTAAATCGTGGGCTAATAGAATCCGAATCAAATACCTTCTTGGTGTGTAGTTGGGACTATGATGTCCCCAGAGGAGTCGAATGGCAAGCCTTGAGAATGTCATTGGCTTCGACCATACACACATCGCTGATGACTTGATCCGCGCAAATTTTGAATAAGTAGGGTCGTCCGAGTAATGTTTACATCTTTAAAGAATTTGTTTTTACGTTGGGACGACATCCTTTCACCACAAAGTTACGCATGGTAATTTGCAAAGTCGACAAACCATGGGGTAGAAGAGTTTCCACGAAAAGAAACCACATTGAGTGTTTCGAGAGGAAATGTTTCGTTTATTTCCTTTTCTCGAACACATCTGGTGAGGGTTTTCTAGGCAGGACGAGATGATCGTGACGTGTTCTCATCTCCTTTTTATCACGTATAATGACATCAAATTCTTGTAGGAGGAGAACCCAACGGAGCAATCTCGGCTTTGCATCTTGTTTTGCAAAGAAATTTTTGAGGCCGAGTGATCCGTATACACCACGCATTTGGTCAAGATTAAATCGGCGAAACTTCTCAAACGCATACACCACGACTAATAATTTTTTTTACGTAGTGGTGTAATGGGTTTGAGCTTGATCATAGTTTTACTTGCGTAGTGGATAGGCTGAAAATGCTTGGTTTTCGTTGCCCCAAGACCGCACCGATAGCAAAATCACTTGCATCGCACATGAGTTCAAAGGGTAAGTCGATCGAGGCAACTAGAATGGGTGCTTCCGTAGCTTTTTCTTTAATGTTTCAAAAGCTTGATGCACTCGGTGAGAAGATAAAAGGAGCATCTTTTCAAGAAGATGGGTCATAGGTCGAGCGATTTTAGAAAATCTTGTATGAATCTACGATAAAACCCGTCATGACCTAGAAAACTCCTAATACCTTTGACGGTAGTAGGATGAGGCAATTTAGCAATAACATCAACTTTTGCTCTATCTACCTCAATCCGTTTTTGAAATCTTATGGCCAAGGACTATGCCTTCTTTGACCATAAAGTGGCTCTTTTCCCAATTTAGACAAATATTGGTGTCTTCACACCGTTTAGCATTTTATCTAAATGGAGAGACATGTTTGAAATGAGTCCCCAATGACCGAGAAGTCATCCATAAACACCTCTATTGTTTCCCGATCATGTCGTGGAAAATTGCCATCATACATCGTTGGAATGTGCCGGGAGCATTGCATAGGCCAAAAGGCATACGTCAGAGGCAAAAGTTCCGTATGGGCGGTGAATGTGGTCTTTTCTTGATCCGGTGGATCAATGGGGATCTGAAAATACCGAGAAACCATCAAGGAACCAATAGTATTCGTTCCTCGCTAATCTCTCAAGCATCCGATCCATGAAGGGTAGAGGAAAATGGTCTTTCTGGTGGCTTCGTTTAACTTGCAATAGTCAATACACACGCCATCCGTAACCAATCGAGTTGGAATCAACTCGTTTTCTTCATTGTGACAACGATTATGCCACCCTTTTATGGAACACGGTGAATGGGATGACCCAAGGACTATCGAGATCGGGTAAATTAAACCGGCATCAAGAAGTTTGAGAACCTCTTGTTTGATAACCTCATGAATCTTAGGATTCACCTTCTCTATTTGTTGAATTCTTTGGTTTGAAGCCATCCTCCATCAAGATTTTGTGAGTACAAAACTCGGGGTTGATACCTTAATGTCGAGAGTTTCAAGCAATTTCTTGCTTGTGTGACTTCAAGACCTTTATGAGGCAGTCTTTTCCTTCTCGGTCAAGTCTTTAGCAATTATGACGGTAATTTATCATCACCCTCTAAGAATGCATACTCGAGATGAGGAGGTAAGTCCTTAAGTTCAACCGGAAATTCTTGATAGATGTTTGTCTTGATTTGATTTCCTCAATTGTGATCTCTTCGGAGGAGTGAAGGTAATGGATCTTCATTTAACAATTGCTCCGGATAAAGGATATCTCCTCCGAATCATAAACACCATCAATTCCGGTGAATTGATTCATCATAACAAGAAACTCATCGATCTCTTCTAGAAAAGTCACCTCCTCAAGCGGAGAGAGAGGGGAAGAGTCTGCAATGATTGGTTTAGAAGATGTGGTGGAGTCCCCACTCACGAATTATGAAAATAACCAAGAAACTCTTGAGAGTACTCCTCGAAGCAATATCAATTACATCGACTCGATTAAGCGATTCGATATCATAATTTGAGGAGTACCTTGAAGTTTGATCAAGGTTAAAGGTAATGACTTCATTACCCACACGTAACACGATTTCTTGCTCAAATACATCAATGAGAGCACGCCCGTTCTCGGGAATCCTCGTCCAACAATGAGGGAACCCGATGATCGGCATCGAAATCAACAACCACAAAGTCGGTGGAAAATGGTACTTTCCTACTTTCACGAATACATCCTCGGCGATGCCAAGGGGACGCGATATAGAGCGATCGCAAGCTCAAGAGTCATGCGGTGGAATAAATCTTGGAAGAAAGTTTCTTCCATCTTGAATAAGGCATCAGTTGATGCTTGCACCAAGATCGGCAAGGCAAAGCATTCAATCATCCACGGAAAAACACAAGGAAGAAGAAATTTTCCGGGATCTCCAAGCTTCTCGGGAAGCTTCTTTATGAATCATTGAGCGGTTCTCGTTCAAAGGAGTTTTAGCCATTTCAAGCAGTTTTCCTTGTTGCTTAACATGTGTTTAAGAGTTGATGCAAACTTGGGCATCAACATGATGGCATCCATAAAGCTTATGTCAAAATGTAGTTCTTGGAAAATTTGAAAAATTTCTCCATTTGATGGTAGCTTTTTCGCGGAGTTTTTGCTCATTTAAACGTGAGGGTAAGGAATAGAAGTTTTGGATTTGGGGTTTTCAATGGAGGTTCAAAAACAACTCGGGTTTGGTTTTGGGTTTCGGGACAACCGAGGATGGACATGTCTTTGTATTTTGTGAGCTAGTAGGTTGCACTTGGTCCTTTGTCGCCTCGGGTTCACTTTCCACTACCTTTGGGAGAGAAGAAGAAGAGGTAGCGAGGAATAGCGGGTCCATCATAAGAAGCACCACTTGGTTGTGATCGCTTTGCATCGCCCCTCGGATTAGCGATCGTGTTGCTAGGTAAAATCACGTGAGCAGGGTCGATCATTTAAAGACTTCTTAATGTCGAAATCGGCTAACCAACAACCTATTCATTTCCTCTTGGGATTTCATGAATTGCTTCAACAACTCATCGGATGATGGTCCAGTTGGAACAATGGCTTGATTTTGCACAGAAAATTCGGCCTCTATTGTTAGGATTAGGGCCTTGATTTTGGAAATTTCCTTGATTATTGCCATGAAAATACCTTGGGTTGAAATTTCCACGACCTTGGTTTCTATTAAAGTTTCCTTGGTGTTGGAAGTTTTGACTTTGATTTTGAAAACCGTTGTTTGGACTAAAATTACCTTGGTTTTGAAAACCTTGGTTCGTTCTATTCGATTTTGATTACGGTTTTGGTTTTGGTTGAAACCGGAGGTCCAGGTAGTGGTTAGGACGGTGGTTCGGGTCTATAGGAGCACGGTATTGGTTGCCTCTGGATTAGAAATCCCCCACAAGATTTGCTTCAAAGGGCTACCATCGGTGGCCATACTGATTGTAGTAGGCATGGGGCCACCGCAAGTAACACAGACTTCCACTTTCTTAACTTCGCAGGAGGTGAAGTTTGTGGAAAAGAAACTTTCTTTGGTTGGAAGAACCAAAGCTTGAATTGCTTCCATGAGTTTGTCAATCTTAGCATCGGTGCTAGATTGACTCACGAGCGATGAAGTAGAAGGACCAACAACGACTTGGGAAACAACCGGTTTGCTTGATGCGGGCGGACTTTAGACTTGTTTTCAATGATCGCTAAAGCTTCTTTGACAGTTTTGCTCAAGAAATTTCCTCCGGTGGAGGAATTGAGAGAATCTTGATCGATTGACTCACTCCATTATAGAAAGTATCGAGTTGCATCACGCGGAGAAACCGTGGTGAGGACATTTATGAGCAATTCCTTAAAACGATCCCAAGATTCATGAAGGATTCATCAAACTTTTGTGTAAACTTGATGATTTCATTTTAAGACTCGTGGTTTTAGAAGGTGGATAGAATTCATTCACAAATTTCTTCACGGTCTTCCCATGTTTCGATTGATTGAGGGGTTGTTTTCAAGCCAATCCGGGCTTGCCCTCAAGGAAAATGGGAGCAGAAGAAGCTTGACGACATCTGTAGGGACATTCTTGTATTTGATGGTAGATGCAATCTTGTTAAACCATCGAATATGAGCATGAGGATCATCCGCTCAAAACCATAGAACCGACTTGAGGTTACAAGATTCGATAATCCGGTTTTGAGCTCAAAATTTTCACCACAATGGTGGGATAACAATAACATCTCCATACCCATCGATGGGTGCACGGAGAAGCTCACACATAGGACGTTCTTCCGCCATGATAACGGAGTAGTGTGAGCGATCCGGATCTCGGATCCGGTCGATGGGCGAGCGTCTCTGGACACGCCTTCTTGGAATCGACAATCTCACGAAATGGGCTTACAGATCTAGAAGAGCGAGTGCGCATACACTAGAGTTAACTCTAAGGAATCTCAGAGTTAAGGAAGAGAATTATGAAAGGAATTATGAAAATGGGGTAAGAAGAATCTTTTTGAGTTTTCTGGTTTTGAAAAGTATATATAACAACAAATCCAATTAAAACAATATCGAGGCAAAACGACAGTGAACTTAAACCAATAATCACAAGATGAATGGCTTCTTTGAAAAAGGTACACCACTCACAAGGACACAAAGGCAAGTTTTAATCTTTTGTTCGGGAACTTATTATGGTCGTACCCCAGTTAGGTAGTACCTTTGCCTTGGTTTGCGGTGGTAATTTTTTATGTTGTTATTATTAAACAAAGAAAACGACAAATCTTTTTGTATTTTTATCTTTGATATATATATAGAAACAAAAGAAAAATATTTTTGTGTTTTATACGTTTTAAGATGTTTTTGGGTTTTTGGATTTTTATAAGAAAATATATATAGATATAGATGGATGGTATGAACAAAGAGTGAATATTCAAATCACTAATCTGCTAAGCGTAAGATAATTAGCACAACTCCCCGGCAGCGGCGCCAAAAATTTGATCGATGGTGAACCGTCAAGTTTTATCACACAAGCTAGCCACTTGTGAATGGCTAACCGTAATAAACTTCAAACAGCTCAGACACCAATGCAATGAAGATCAAGAGGAGTATAGTGTTTCCCCAGGTCGTTATGTCCCCACGAGTTGTGCGATGAATAATCAAACGAATAGTGATCGAGAGAATTTGAACGGAAAAAGAGATATGGTTGATTATACCTAAAGAAAAAGTGTATAAACTACAGGGGCTTAAATGCAAATTAAAGAAAATTAAAAAGATAAATTATATTAAATAAACGCTATCACTATTGATGAGTGTGTAAATACTCATCATTTTGGTCAAATCTGAACTGCAAAACACTTAAAAATGCTCAGAAATGCATCAAAATACTGAAAATATTCCAAAATTGCATTTTACACGTTTCAGATGCAAAATGTTTAAAATCAGATGAAAAATGAGCTAAGTTTGCATAATTGGCAGTTTCAGTCCCCCAAGTTTCTAAAATTGTCAAAAATAGTCCCTGAGTCCTAATTTCAAAAGAAAAATCACCAAAGGTCCTTTTTAAATCATAACTTGTCAAAATTAGTCCTTTGGTGAAAAATATCAAAAGTTTTGAGAAATTACAAAATTGGTCCTTCAAGTTTCAAATTTGGCAAAAATGGCCCTTGGAAAATTGGAAAATGTCAAGTTTGGTCCTTGTATTATGGAAACTTGTCACTTTTGGTCCCTTGAAACATCTTTGTTGAATTGGCAGCTTTGGTCCTTGAATTTTCAGAATTTACACATTAGGCCCTTGTTTATATTAAACCTTTAATAATCCTTTGGCCTTGTCAAAACACCTTATGACCCCTGCCATCCATTGTGACCCCTTCCAATTTGGACCTTTCCCTTATAATATTTAACCCCGGTCAATCCAAAAGTCAAACAAACACCCCTACCCGCCCTTTTTCCTGTCTTCCCCAACATCTAGCCCTGCAACCCATTCCCCCTCCTCACCTTTCCACTTTTCTTGTTCCCCCTCCTCAACAACCCTTCCAAATAGCATTTAATGCCTCCTCCACCTTTGCACTCAACCCAACTGTCAAAAGACCATTTTTCTCGCCAAAACACAATCAAGGGCCATGATGACTTCAACTGATCCAATGGTCATAGAAAATGGTGGGAAACAATCAGAGAAGTGAGAGAAAGAGGATTGGCTTATAAAAGGAGGAGGAGATAGAGAGAGAAGCAAGTAGAAGTTAGTTTTATAAATTTTCTTAATGTCGTTTTTTTAAATAAATGTCTTATTTTAATGCAAAATGTTGTAATTTCAAGTTCTATGTATCACATTTAAGTTAAAACATCCTTGTAATGTGTTTTTGATTATCAATCTAAGTTTTCATATAAGTCTCAAAATTTCATGATTACTGTTGCACATTTCAGTTTCGAATTCTCATGTACAAGCTTCTAGTATCTTATTTTGAGCTCAAACAAGTTAATTAAAGCAACATAGCTTTCTATAAGCTCACAAGTCAATTTTAAGCAATTTTGGCTTTTGGTCAATAAAAGTCAAACTGGTTTCATTGGGTCTTGGAAATGGAAAAGGGTGATGCAGAGCTTGGATTTGGATTGATATTAGGTTGTTTTATGGTTTAGAATAGATAAATGGTCTTGTGTTTCTTTGGCAATCCACTGTGGATAGGACATTTGTAAGTTATTTCCAAGATTTATTGCATAATCTGTTCTTGTGGTCCAAACTGGTTTTATTCTGTTTATTAAGTAATATTTAAGTTAATTAAACTTAGTTTGATCAATAGCTTTAGCTGGTTCAGTGTTTATATCAGTTTAAGTTTGCATATCGTTGTTAAAGTGGTGTTTGGATTGTGCATGTAAAATTTGTCTTAGAGGTTTAGTGCGGTGGTGGAATTTGTTGTTTTAAGCTTGTGTAACTTTATTGAACTCATCCTGTCTTTATTTTGTATCTAGAACACTAAAAGTCAAAATCACTTGTGAATCATCTTAAGTCTTATCTGTTGAGTTTATAAAGATCAAAAGCTCATTTTATGTTTAAAATACATAGGTATATATCGCACTAGCCTTATTTCATCACTTAACATCATATTCAGTTGAGAAATCAAGATCAAAGTTCAATTTAGTCAACTTTTCAGTTTTGTCAAAAAGTCAAATCTTGAAAAATCAGTTTTGAGCCAAATGGGATGAATTTTCACAAGCTCAGTTCTGGGCCAAATCAAATGAAACTTGTTGTTTTAAAAAGTCCTACTGGTCTAGTTCATTATTGTCATTTTTGAAAGATATAACTTTTCACATACACATCAAACCATAACACAAAGTAGCATATAGATGGAATTCTAGAGAGAGAAAGAGTGGGACATTCTAGTGAGAGAAACTTGTAGAATATTAGATTACCAAAGAACATCCAACCCTCTACCTTGCAAGGTAGAGGGTATTTATAGGTTACAAACTAAGCGACCTCTGACGGCTGTGGATCGGGGATACGATGGGTAAAGACCCGTCCTTCCTCCACGGTGTTGCACTAGACTATTTTACGCTACTGACTAACTACATAACAACATAAGTAAGTAACTAACGATTAGTCTACGAGCTAACTTATGCTAGATAATAGTTGGGGTGACCGACTCTTTAATACAGGAATTTTCTAATTCCTAACAATCTCCCCCTAAGGGAGGTCACCCCATGTTTTACATTTCAAATCCTAGCATTCTATTCTTGACTTTGTTCTTGAGCTCGTAGACAAAACAACTTCAACATCGCAATCTTTGTGCATAAGTAGTGCAACTTCAAAGTCTGCACATATTTGTACTTTAAGAGGAGGTCATTAATGATCTATGAGATAATAATTAGGAGCCATCTTTTGAGATCATCAGCTATCATCAATCTCCGAGACATCCTTTGTGGTGTTGGTATTATGTGATGTTGTGACTTTAGGACCGACATGCTCACATTCTGGATCATGATATCTACTCATCAGAGTAGCGGAAGCATTTGTTGAATCATGATATTGGCGGCGTAGCGAAGCTTGGAGTGAAAATATCGAGTCATTGATGCACTAATCATGATTTCTTTGAGTTGAATGTGTTAGGTGAGCATGCGGCTATGGATTGATCGCTTCATTACGATCGGTACAAGCGTCGGGTGTACACGCATACAACGATTAGCAATAAATCGCGAAAGTGTCTTTGATCACTTCGTTGAATTAAGGTACACGCCCACGGTTCCCGTTGATCGATACAAATCTTACTGTGATCGGTAGGATTCCTAAGAATCTCCTTGACAGGTTTCGCAATTTGTTCTAGTTGTTCTCAAACCGGAACATCTCAAAGAAGACAACACGGAGTGAGTGAACGGTAATTTTAAGTCCACCGATTGATGAAAGAGATTTGAAAAACAATCGCGTATTGCTTGAAGAAAGAGTTTTGCAATACAACGAAGGTTTTATGAGAAAGATCAATTTTCAAACAAAATACTTTTGTATTAGAGAATGAGTACACATTCGACGTGCTAGTGAAAAGAAGAGATTCGCACATCGAACGGTTTTCTAAAAGTATTTTCAATCGAGATACTTTTGAATTTTGAAAACATAAGTACACATTCGACGTGCTAGAGAAAAGAAGGTTTGCACATCGAGCGGTTTTCCAAAAGTATTCGTTAATTCCATTCTGGACCAAGGTTGATTCAAGAATGAATCTCCCATCGTTTCTATCCGGTTGTCACAAGCTTGATCTTTTGCAAGATTTCACATGTCACCCACCAAGAGCTTGTTAGCGTTGGCTCTAGAAGGATTTCCATCTTCATTGTGAATATTTTACATATCACTCGGATGTTCGGCAATACCACAAGGATAATCGTGGGACTCTTAATATATACTTACTTTCCACATTGTGTGAAAAGCAAGTCTTCAAGAATTTAGTGTCCTAACGAGATATTGTGGATGATCTCTTGGCTCTAGACTCAATAGTGCATTTTTGGTTCTGTCTGGGAGACTAGGGAGAGGGTCTCCTTCTTCAATATCAACCATCTCTAAGAGAAAGTCGATAGATAATGTCGATTCCCGTGAGAATGAAACAAGTCCTTTTAAGAGGAACTTGAGTGGTTTGGAAAGTTGAAGTGCGGTCGTCCTTTGGGTCCATGACGTCTTGTCTTCAATACCGATGTTACCATCGGTAGCATATGAATTGAACCCGGTTTACGCCTAAGGTTGAATAAATGGAGGGCTATTTGTTTTCACCCTTTTCTCATTCAATTCTTTTAATTCTTCAACCCCTTGATGCTTACGAGACTTCATAGCTAGAACCTTGTTGGGTTTATTCGAGACTAGCTCGGTCTTAGTCCGCACTCTTCCCATATCTCATTTTCTCCTTTTATCATCATACCTAAGGACTTCTACACTAACTAGTGGATTGTCCTCGGTAGATCCCTCCGATTACGGCGGATCATGGGAACACATACCTAACCTTATCATCCTTATATCACCGTACATAGCGTAGAGTTGGTCGGTCTATTTGGTATTGTTCATCCGCCATTGGAACCAATTGAAAACCATTTGAAAATCAATTCGGATACTTGTGATATATTATCAAAGCATTTTGTACGAATTGTTTTGATATTTTAGAACGAGAACTCCCCTCAACATGTGCATCAAGTATTTGAAAATGTTTTGCACGGAGGCAAGAGAAAGAATTAACTTCTTTGATTAACATTTTCTAAAGATATCAACATCACTTCCCACATCAAATCAAGTAGATATAGCATTTAGGGAAGGATGAGGTTTCCATAAATTTGCTCCCCTCAATATGTGCCTCGTGGTTTGAAAAGAGTTTTGCACATACTAGAAGGAACCCTTTATCATCAAAGGATTAGAAGCCATATGATCAAGGTACCTTAAAAACATTTAAAGTTGAATTTTGCAAAGATTTAAGTGTTGTGTACACGATGACTTGAATTTGCAAGAGAGTTCTCCCCTTAATATATGCTTGAGATTCGAAAATTGTTTAGCACATATAAGAGAAGTTTGCACAAAATTGGTCATCTTATCTTTTAACATCTTTCATATTTATATCACATTTTCTCCCCGATCAAAATCTTAAATCCTTTGAGATTTTGGGTCTCAAGTGATTTAAATATGTATGAGGTAAAATATTTGTAGGAGAAAAATGTGTCCGATTTTATATGATCAAAATGGACAACACGGATGTTTCCCTTTTTACAAGGGAAACCACAGTACAAATCCTAGCACTATTACATGTATTACGAGTTGTTCATATTTATTACACCACATATTACACATAGTTAAAACACACCATAATCGGTATCCCGAAGAAGTCTTCATTCGGTCCTCACGAAGAAGTTTGTAGTGACCATCACGAAGCCTTCCACCAACAAAACTTTCAAGGTGCGGAAGATCCTTCGTTTCTTGAGTCTTCGATCGATTGCGGACAATGAAGTGTTCACATCTCTTCACGTCATCATCGGTCAAAACATAGTTTTAACCCAAGATTTCATATCAAGTTTGGCTTCTTTCACTCGGTGTCAAGTTCTTCTTGACCAATTTGAGCGTACCATCACTAAACTTGTAGAGTTCACATAGGCGCATAAGCATACGAGATCCATATCATCGGTGAAGATGGCGGCTCTAGGGGTGTCAAGGACTTTGTATTCTCGATGAAATTCATGCCCAGTTGCATTCCATTGAGGACTTGTAAGGTTGATCTGGTTTGGTAGCTTTCAATGCCAAGTGAAAGTCCTCAACTCGTTTCGAATGACTAAGCCCCGATCCAAAGAGTGGCGGTGCGAGAGAGGGCCTTTTCTCACGTCATGGTAAGTGCTCAAGGTGTCCTTGAAGATTTAAGAGATAGAGATCTTGAAATCATTTGGCGAAGATGTTTGAAGTCGTTCTCTTCAATAGTATACACTTTGAGGTCGACTCTTTTAAGGACAATCTTCTTCAAGTACTCATATCCATAGATAGGAAGATCTCTACACTAACAACACTTAAGATTTGCGACTTTGATCGACATCATTGCGTCTTTTATCGACACCATGTCTTTCGATGTAGAACTTCTTCTTTTGAACCACCGGTGAGAAATACCATAAGAAGTCGCAATATCATACTTTTGTTCTTTATTTGCCCGAATTGATCGGGAACCATCTGCTCGAGCCCACGATCGAGTAGGTTGCGACTTTCATCTTTGATATTGATAGAGCGGTCTTCTTTCGTGAGCGAGCACACATATAGTCAAGTCGTGATTGAAGAAGAATTACGCACGAATGGTCATCGACGGGTTCACCACCAAGAGGAAGAGATTTGTTGACATTGAAGAGGCGATTTGATCACCGACTTGGTCATTTAGCATCTTATGGCATTCTTCCATCGATATTGAAGATGATTTGCATCGAGTGGAAGACTTTGACAATTTCGTAAGCTTGACCTTCAAGATCTCTTGGTGTTATGGATGAGATGCTCTTCCGTTCACAAAACCATCTTATGAAACTTCCCATATCACCGGTGTAGTGTAGAAGAGTCTTGATTTGGAATTTCGTAGTTATTGGTGATAGCGATGCCCAATTGTTGTCGGGAATCATAGAGTCGACTACGGGATGGTCCATGTGGGTTACGGAGAAGGAGGTCTATCTTCCATAATGCGACTTTGAATTGTGTCTCTTGAAGGTGCAACTCGGATGTGCTAGTGCGATTCCCACCATGTAAGAATCAAACCGGTCTTACGAGGGCTTAGGAATATGCTTTGTAGATGCATCATCTTCATACGGTTACGAGTCCGCCATGACATGCGACTCTTCGTTAACCATTTGATCATCGGGAATAGAGGTGGGCGTGGATGTGAACCTTGAATCAACCGTCGTCCGAGCAGATTTTTTACGAGTACTACGCTCTTTTGTTGGATCGATTGTGGAAGATTTTGGTGGTGATGATGGTGGTTGTGATGGAGGTGTGTTGGTTGTTGTAGAAGGATTACGGATCCGAAGTTTCGGCGCCCCGTTGGTGGTGGGGTGGAGGTGGATCTTTGCGATCCTTCATCAATGCTTCCATTACAATAGTTCTCCTTTTCTTTTAGCTTCTTTTCTCCGACATCAATCTTAAACCGCTCATAATTGTCGAACTTAATGGATTCTTCAAGAGCCTCATAGAGTTTCTTGTGAACCTCATGCTTGTCCTCTTGACCTCATACATCCTTTCACAGGCTGCTCTCATATCGGTGATGGGAGGTCCTTGAATCGTCTAAGTGGAGCCTCCATTGCCCATTCCACGGCATCCTTGACTTCTCCTTCAATGGCGGCGGTAACCCCTTCATTGAAGTTGAGGTGCTCAATCTATAGACACGATCCACGGAGAATCAGCATTTAGGAAGTTGCCTTTCGAGCTTCTATCCTTTTAATGGCTTTATCCAAGAGTTGATCGGTGAGAATCGTGGAGGGAAGCTGGTGGAGCCACCTCATCCGCAATTGTAATAGCGAGTTCGGGGGTTGGTGGTGTTTATGCGATTGAATGAGAAGGTAAGGGTGGTGGAAGTGCGATTGATAGTGAAGATGCGGTCATTGGAGGAATAGTGGGCGTATCTTCTTGAATCTTGACATTATACATGGATTGTGCGGTGTCTAAGGATTTGTCATTAATGAATTGATCACCAAAAGAAAAATATTCATCAAGATTCTTAAGTGAGGATAGAGAGTTAGTAGGCGATTTGGTTCATCCATCTTCAAGGTCTCATCGGATCTTGTCTCAAGGTTCTCCTGCGAGCCTTTTGTAACAGTGTCAACATTCAAGCAGTTGAGTCTCACCAAGTGTAAGAGATTCCTTAAACGTTTCAGGCACCTTGACCACTCCAGATTGTTCTTTTGCATGAGATGAATCTGTTCTTCTCTTTAGCTCATATTGATTTGTGGTGCTTGATGGAGATGATGAGATAGTTAACAGCATGTGAGCAGCTTGTTCAGTTTCAACACTTGCAACTCCTTTACCCTTGTCAAGTGTAATTGGGGTTGTTTGTCGAGGTGGTTGAGCGGGTTCTCTTAACACAATTCCACCTACTGGAGCTTTCACATTCTGACTTTCAAGGCTTTCTTTGAATTCAAGTTGCGGATCGACATCATCTTCATCAGTTAGCTTGGTAACATTCCTTGGTATCTCAGTGTTCTCACCAATCTCCTTTTCCACTTTCTTCCTTTTTGCTTTCTGCTTCTTGGATGCGGTGTCGGACTGTTGAGACCTTTCACGTCTCTTTTTAGGAAGAGAGGCATAGGGTGCTTGTGAGGCTGACTTGGTCATGGGAGCATTTGGTTGTAAAGGAGAGGGTGTGACATCAGCAGAGAGTTTGGTTGCTCTTTTCATGTATTGCTTGAAGTAGTCCTTCTTCTTGATATCTTCTGTGAGAAGACAATCAGGAATTGGCAATCCAAATACTTCTTTATCTGTACCTCTAGGAACATATTTCAGGTTTCCTAAAACAAATTCATCTTCTGCTTTGTGTAAAGTTGATTCAGACCTAGGAGTGAATTTATGAGTTTGTTGTAAGTCTTGGATAACAAGCTTAGAGAATCGATCTTTGGGAATTACAAGCTTGTTACATTTCTTTCGACCTTGAGCTTTGTTTTGGAAATTGATTACATCGAGATATGAATGTGTTCATTGATAACGAAAATTCTTCCCAAATACGATCGATACATTCACATCAACCCTATTAACGATTCCCATAGGATTTGCAAGATAGGGATTCTCACTTTATCGAACCACGATGTTTTGCGGATAAGCACAAGTTAAAATTGTTGTAATGGCTCTCCAAGGTTGATACATGTGTCCGATGATGATGTCGGATGCTCTTGAAATACTATTCGATAACCCAATCCAATAAGAAAGACAATCGGATCGTCGGCACGGTGGAGATTCGAGCGAAAGTCGAGGTTACATGGGGTGATTCAAGAGCCTTGCTCGAATATCGAATCAATTGTGAAATCCATATCATCCGGTTTGCGGGAGTATTGGTGTGATTTTGTTCCATTGAGCGGTGTTCGAATTGTTGAATGTAAATGGTCGGAATTGAGCATTGCTTGGTAAGTGCTCAGAAGAAGTTTGTGTTTTGAGGATGTCAATAGAAACTTTGAGTATCGGATTTTGTTGAAGCCTTTGTAGGTCCATATGATTGCTTTTTCCAATACCACCCATTGACTTCGGGAAAGATTTCTTCGTGCGAGAGAAGTTTGGATGATGCGAAGGGCAATGCTCTTTTCGGGATTGAACTTGCCATTGATGTTACGAGTAATCATACAATCAATGATAATGAATGGGAGCAGGTTAGATGTTAAATGGTAAGTGAGACAACATTGAGAGCACCCTTATGACATAGAAGTAGTAACTCGGAAGGAGTCCCCAAAACACATCTGAGAGAAAGATAGAGTGGCATAGATTACAAATATATGACAACTTTCAAATATATGATAACATTCATAATTGAGATATTTCAATGAAGTACAGTCATATAGATAAATAATTACATGACGAGCTTATAAGGGATTAATGGGCAAAAGAGTGCATTTCAAAGTGATCATGACATGAGCCAAGATACACATGTAGAAGTGATATAACGAATATGTATGAGGCAAAAAGGTAACATTTGGCAGTCGTGAGAGAAACCAGGTACCTTTTGCCTAAACAGAGATGTCATAGCAGATTACATAGAGTATGTTGATTCAACACATCGAATTAGGAGATCCTAAGTGTTGTGAGAGTGAGTTCATCTTTAGCACAAAACCTTTGAGCATTATAATAATCCTTGACCCTAAGACTAATTCGCAACATGAAAGTGAACAATGTTGCAAACTTGTAAAGACAAGTCGTCATCTAGAGTCACAGACAAGTCGCTAATAGTTTAGCACTCTAAGTCGCTATGCTAATTAGCTAGCTTGTAAAGTCAAGTCGCCATGAGCATTAACTAAACCAAGTCGCTACAAAATAGTTAACTAAGTCGCTGGGTTACTAATTAGCTAGCTTGTGAAGACAAGTCGCCATGAGCGATAACACACCCAAGTCGCTACAAATTCGTTAACTAAGTCGCTAGTGTTACTAATTCGCTAACTTGTAAATACAAGTCGCTAACTACTAACTCGCTAACCAAGTCGCTAGAATATAGTGAGCTAATTCGCTACAGAAACGTAGTCGCTAAGTTGAACGCTAACTCGCTATGAAGAACATTCAGACTAAGTTGCTACCAAGAACAATTTAAATCGCCACTAAGAACACTTCTAACATAAACCCATCAGTCCAATCCACTTAATCATACATCAATGTATTCCAAACAATATATTCCAAACAATATATTCCAAACATTTTGAACCCGTTCAATCATTATACAAGCAACAAACATACTATTACATGAAAAATCGAACCTAAGCGAGACAAATAATCACAACTCACGAGCTCGAAGGATGCGGATATAAAGGACATGTTAGAAGCTGGACACAAAAGCTTAAGAGAACAAAGATAGGAGGAATCAAGCAAACCTCTTACTAAGTCGCTAGGATGAGCAAAAGTGACGAAGAGAAGAAAAAAAACGAGAGAGAAGAAAAGACTTGTTTGGGAAAAATGGTAACTCGCTAACAAGTAATTCGCTAGGGGTATACAAACCATCTTAGGAAATATGACACAATTGGTCCTTGTGGTTTTAACATGAGGTGAGGTAATTCGCTAATGCAACATAACTTTCACTATATGACAAGTTTGGTCCCTATGGTATTGATGAGCAGTGGTAAGTTGCTAACACGGATTAGACAACGTCTCTAGCATGGATTATCTGCACCGATCACCATGAATCAATTAAACATTTAAACACATAGGCAATTACTACGAAGGCACACAAGGAAAATCACACGAGCAAGATACAACCACAACCAATAGCGAGAGAAACTCATAACGGATATTTCAAAAGCATAACCGAGTTAGTCACTGGCGAAACCACCACAACATACAAATAAGCAAACATCATAACCAACATGAAGCCAATGGCATATAAAACAAATCTCCCCTCAATCAATGTCATCAAAGATCATTGATTGATATTAACAATCCCATTATAACACCAAGAATATATCATTTGTTCGAACTTCATCTATGATCCGTGCCATTATTGAATGACATTTCTAGGACCGTAGATGTTATCGATAACAAGGAATATATTCTTTATTAGTTGAGGAAAATGATAAAATTTTGAAATAAAAATGACATAATATTTTGTAAAAAGTATATATTTTGAAAAAAAATGATAATTTTTTTTTAAGGAAACAGATTTATAAAAGATATGGATGGCGAGTCGATTCAAGATGAATAGGAGTCAAAGTAAAAGTACATCAACTACGGCAAGCTATAGCTCTGAATGAGCTATGTTCATACTGAAGGAACCAAGTCATGAAGTTCTGATTAAGTTGAGCATTGTACACGAAAAAGGCGAGAGCACATTGTACTTGAAGCACATGTAGACTTGTACATAGAAGGGTTAGTGACATGTTTAGTCTCACATATGGATGCATTACGGTATAATCCAGACGTATCATTAATGGGGATCCTATTAGGTTCTACATTCTTGAAAAGTTTACATGTGGAATCCACTGAGGCATGATCTAGGAATGTAAGTTCGTTTAAGTCACTGTAAACTTAAATAATCGCGGTGGGAATCCATTTGAGACCACGATAAGTTGAGCTAAATGAGTGCACTGACCTTGTTTTGACTATTTGTCCTATTGTGATCGGAGAATTTCTTTGGGGATTGATCATCGGATGATGTTTTGCATGAGACCTAGTTAAACTTATTGCATTTCGATGCGTGAGTGTTGACCATTAGTTCTATTTTGGGATTCATCATATCGAACTAGGCAATAAAGTGGCGGTTTTGACAAAACAGACTTACTATCAACTTGGGATGTAAGCTTAGATTTCAATGGTTTAGCTCTTTCGGACCTAAAGGCATTAGGTTGTTTAATAACTGTTTGTTTCAAGTGATTACGAACATTTGACTTTCCCAAAGTTGAAGGTTTTGCAAACTTAGTGTTCATCCTATTTTCGACATACTTCACGAGCTCATTTTTAGGGCAACAATATTGAAGCTCTTATCACGAATTTGTGTTTGAGGTCATCAATATCTTTCATCAAGAGGTTAGATTGATTGACTAACTTAGAGTTTGTATCCTCAAGGTTCTTTCTTAAATGCTCATTTTCTCTTAGAAGGTTGGACACACATAGAGCTAGTTCGAATTTCTAGATTCTAGTGTATCACTCATCTCATGTGATCATATTTACGGGCTTACGAAAGAAGCGATTTGATTTCTTATGGTGAATCTTTGTCACGAATCGAGATTTTAAGCGATTAATTTCAAAAATTCTCTAAATTCGGAAGTTCAGTTACTACCTTTTTTTTGCATAAAACATTTCATTCTTATGTTGTATTTCAATTTGCAAAGAGATACGGTGTTTTCAAGAATTGAAAATTTGTTTGAAAGCTCATCATATACCTTTTTTCAATCATGTTACTTGCATTAGATTCGGACAAAACAAAGATTGATTCCACATTGTTATGTTCGGGGTAAGAGTCATGTACCTTTTGTGAGAATTTGTGTGATCGAGATAAGTGTACCTTGTTGATTGATACCTTTTCGACTACGAGAATTTGAGATCGGTGTTGTTCTCTTCATCCTTTTCCATCACAACCGAGATTACGCAATCGGTGTCTTCTTTGGTTCAAGCTGGAATGAAGCATGACACGTCATCATTGTTCCATGGACACTCTTGACACTCATTCAATTCCTTGACTTGTTATTCTCTTTTGCGACTTCCTCGATGTATGTTTCCATATTACTCATAAGTTGAATAAATGAGTTTACGAACTCATGAATTTCCATTCCGTGTGCTTCTTGAAAGACATTCCGGTCATGATATTATCAAAATCGAGGAGTATTCTTCCGGGTAAGTGGTGAAATTGGTTGAAGATGGTTTGGAGAGCGACATGAGAATCATCGGTTGAGAGCTTTTCTTTGGTAATTTGAAACCTCGATCGTTCTAGGTTAAGCAAAGCAGTTCTTGTTAAAGTGGGAAAATCTGACGAAGGATGGCACAACTTGTTCGATCCATGGTTGTGGATAAGAGTAATTTAAGAAGTCGATCGAGATGTTGAAGCGGCTCATTTGGTGCATTCCATATTCTTAGCATCATCTGCGAGACATTAAGAGTGACTTGTTTGAGTTTTTACGATTGATCGATCTTGAATCATTAAGTGTGTGGCCTTGAGATAGGCATTCTGTTTCACTAATCATCTTTGTGTCATAGAGAGCAAGTACTACGGTGATTAAAGGATCCGTGATGGTGACATTGTGTTATTATGAATTACTCCCAAGTCTCTAGAGATTTAGAACCAACTCGCTACCAACTAAATAGCAATAATCCCAAGTCGCTAGAAGATCTTGCACCAAGTCGCCAACACTTAATTCGCCACCGCTAAGTCGCTAGAGTTCCAAGTCGCTATCCGGATGTAAGTCGCTAAGAAGTAACTCGCTAACACTCAGTCGCTAGCAAATTTCGTGACGATTAAGCTACTCAGTCGCTAACGATGCAAGTCGCTAAAGAGCAACTCGCTACAGACCAAGTCGCTACCACCAAGTCGCTACCCGTAGTGGAGAGTCCACTACTTGTACTGTAAATCGCTAGGTGTAACTCGCTAGGTCTAAAACTGTAACTCGCTATAAATTAGTGAAGCAAGTCGCTACGAAGAAAATGGTCCGTGAGCTAAGTCGCTAGCAAGAAAAAACCATATAAACATCACTTTTCAATCCAAAAACAACCCAACCAAGATGATTCAAGCTTACCAAGTGAAGACCTAAGCACTTGTGATGATTCTAAACATAAAAGTACTAACAAAATTCAAACTTTAACACAAGAAATCAACCAAATGATGCAAAAACCACTAAACTTTTTCAAACTCAAAAACCACCTAAAAACCACTAGAAATCCAAAGATACGCAAGATATGATCTAACCATGGCTCTTGATACCAATTGAAAGATATAACTTTTCACATACACATCAAACCATAACACAAAGTAGCATATAGATGGAATTCTAGAGAGAGAAAGAGTGGGACATTCTAGTGAGAGAAACTTGTAGAATATTAGATTACCAAAGAACATCAACCCTCTACCTTGCAAGGTAGAGGGTATTTATAGGTTAAAAACTAAGCGACCTCTGACGGCTGTGGATCGGGGATACGGTGGGTAAAGACCGTCCTTCCTCCACGGTGTTGCACTAGACTATTTTACGCTCTTGACTAACTACATAACAACATAAGTAACTAACTAACGATTAGTCTACGAGCTAACTTATGCTAGATAATAGTTGGGGTGACCGACTCTTCAATACAGGAATTTTCTAATTCCTAACAATTTTATAATTTTGTCAAATTTTATGAGCTTTAAAATTGATGTTCAATATGGGTACAAATACCACGTAATTGACTCGATTATCAACCGAGTCTGCGAGATTATCTGAGTCTTGCAGAGCTAGCCCAAAGCTTATCTTAGCTCAACAAGGTCGGTCTTTGGTCTATTGGTTCTTGGCGGTCTAGTTTAGGACCCTTCTTCTTTTTCATTTCTAGCTAGTAGGATAGCTTATTTCTTGGCTTAAAAGTAGGTACCTAAATCATTATTAGCATAATCTCAAAATATCAAATCTTTGCGAGAGGCTATTCGGAGGATAAGTGTTGTTGTTTTAGTTCATTTAGAGTAACTTTAGCTTATTGTAGCTTCTATATCGGTTTGGTGCTCTTTGGTGCTTCTTGGCTTATTCAGTGCTTATTTCAATAAGCACTTGTATATGATTGCATAATCCCCACATAACCACCTGTTTTCCATTTTCCTAGATTCCTAATATTCTTTTAGGCTTATCTTGAATTTTCAGATTTTTCTAGGTGCATTTGTTATTTTTCTTCATTTTAATTAGTTTTAGGCCTTTTAAATAGCTTTTAATACAATTAATTAAGAAAAGGTTCAAAAAATAATTTTCATTTTCTTAAGTTAAGATAAATATAAAAGACAAAAAATATTTTTCTAGATTTTCTTAGTTAAATTTGTATTTTTAAGCAATTTAATTAGTTTTAATAGTTTTAATTCCTAGAAAATAGAAAAATAATCGAGAAAAATACAAAAATAGTTTTGAAAATTCTCTTTTGATATTTTAGATTTTTCTAAGTCAAAATTTTATTTTTCTAACTTTATTTCATAATTTCTTGTATTTTAAGTTATTATTTAATAGTTAAAAATAGTTTTTAATTAATAATAATTAATTTAATAGTTATAAAATAATTTTCTTTTCTATAAATTTTCTTTTATCATTAGGTTTGTAAAATATCATTTTCATATTTTTAGGGTTAATATTGATTTAGTTTCACATTTTCATTTATGCGTCGCGTAGTTTTTAATTCGGTTTTATAAAAACATAAAATCAAAAACATTATTTTAAATATAGTGATAGCGTTTATTTAATATTTTTATCTTTTAATTTCCTTTAATTTGCATTTAAGCCCTGTAATTTGTTTTCTTTTCCTTAGTTATAATTATTCAAATCCTTTTTCCGTTCAAATCTCCGATCATTTATCGTTTGGTGATTCTTCGCATTCATTGAGACATATGACAGGGAAACACTATACTCCCGATCTTCATTGAGTTTGTTTACGAACCGTTTAAGTTTCTTCGATCGGCCATTCACAAGTGGCGGTTTGTGTGAAAACTTGCGGTTTGTATGAATCAACTATTTTAAAATCGATTAACGTTTATAATCTAAAACTTACGTTTAAATTAAAAACTAAATAACGTCGAAAGAAAATGTGGCTGAAACAATATTAATCCTAAATACAAAATGACATTTTACAAACCTAATGATAAGAAAATTTTGAGAAAAAGAAAATTATTTTATGACTATTTATTTAATTATTATTAATTAAAACTATTTTACCTATTTAATAATACCCTAAAATACAAGAAAATATGAAATAAAGCTAGAAAATGAAATTATGACTTAGAAAATCTAAAATAACTAAAGAGAATTTTCAAAACTAATTTTGTATTTTTCTCGATTATTTTCTATTTTCTATGAATTAAAACTATTTAAAACTAATTAAATTGCTAAAATTACAAATTAAACTATGAAAATCTGGAAAAATTATTTTTGCTTTTTATATTTATCTTGACCTAGGAAAATGAAAACTTATTTTTTGAAGTTTTCGATTTAATTGTATTAAAAGCTAATTAAAATGCCTAAAAACTGCATTTTAAATGAAAAAATAGCAAGCAAATGCTAGAAAAATATAAAAAATTCAGGAAAAGTCTCAATTAATATTCTGAATCTAAGAAAAATATAAAAACAGTAGCTTATGTGTGAGAATATGGAACTGCAGTGCAAAGTGCTTAAAAATAAGCACTTAAGATAAGCTAAGGACCACAAATAAGCACCAAATGAAAGCAGAAGCTATAATTAGCTAAAACTACTCAAAAAAAAACCAAATACAACTGCTCTTAACCTCTATAGTACAAGCTACACAGATTTGATGATTTAAACTTAAGTGCCCAAAACAGTTTTTATGTCTACTTTTGAAGCTTGAAAATAAGCTACTCAATAAGCTGAAACTCAAAACCAGAAGTTGGACTCTCAAGAAGACCTGGCTAACTACTTAAAAACCAAAAACCAGACCAAGAGAAGCTCTAATGAGCTTGTGACAAGCTCTGCAAGAACCTGAGAAACTGCTCTAGTGACTATGCTCTGTCACAGGGCACTTTTGATCTTTTTGACAAGCTTATTTAGAGCTTTTAAGAGCTTCCAAAAATTCAACAAAAATAAGCTTAAGAACCTTGACCAACTGAACTAGAAAAACCCAAACTTTCACTTAAATTGATCCAGAAATGAATTCATTAAAAATCACCCAAGTTGGGTGAAAACTGAGTTTTTCATTTTTTGACCTTTGACAGTTTTGAGAAGTTTGACTAAAATGAGATTTGACACCAATTTATGGACTGAGATTGATGTTTTATGGTTAAATGAAACTGATGCAAGCTACTCCAATGATATTTGAACACAAATCAAGCCTTTGATATCACAAGTTTATAACAGAAATGAACTTAGGAAAGATTTATGATGATTTTGACTTTTATGGTTCTAAGGTGCACTTGAATGACCAAAGTGACTCAAGTGGAACTAATTGAGACTGAATAGACAGATGATAAGTACAAACCAAGGCTCAAGCTCAAACAAGTTACTGATCCAAACACACTTTTAGACACTGATTTGCAACTTACTCTACCTAAATGACTAATCTAGCTTATCTTACTGAACCGAATCATTCTACCCTAATAATGATTAAATGAGCATATCTAAACTAAAGCTAACGATAAATCAAGGCAGATATAGATTATGCAAAATACACTATTATTGAAAACAAGTAAAATACTACATGCGATCCGACTTATTAGCTACTCATACGGACCATAACTATACTAATGAAGCTATTCCAACCCAAATCAATCTCTGCAACACCCAATTTCCATTCCATATCTGCTTGAACCAAAATTCAACAAAGTTTGACTTTTGTTGACGGATACCAATATTGATGTAATCATTTTATAAGCTTACTAAAAGCTATAAGCGACTTAAATAAGCTTATTTGAGTTTAAAAATAAGCTATTAGAAGCTTGAATACAAGAGCTTGGCGAAATTTGCAACAGTGAACATGAAAACATGAAATGTTAACATAAACTTGAATTGATACTTGAAAATAGTTTTAATACCTTTGGAATAACTTAGTTTGATACAATTAAACTTGAAATTACAAGCGAGAATCTATTTAAGACATGGGAATTTTAAAGCGACATACATTTGAAAATAAAACTAAATGCGCCTATCTCTTGCTTCTCTTTCCTTTATTTATATGTGAAATGCTTCCACTGACTTGAGCTTTTCCCCTTCCTTTTCGACCATTGGATCACTTGGAAAGATCTTGGCCGTTTGATTGAATTTTGGCGTAAATTGGGTTTTTAACAGTTGAGGGGTTTTGAGTGCAAGGAAGGAGAAACAATTAATGTTTCTTGTTTGGTTGTTGAGGTGGAGGGGATAGGGAGTGGGTTTGTGAGCTGGAGGTGGGGGGGTTGAGTGTTGCAGGCATGGTGGGTGAAGGGGAAGAAAAAGAGGAGGGAAGGGTGTGTTTGTTTGACCGGTTTGACTTGGGGTATATTAAAAGGGAAGGGTCAAAACAGGGGTCACAAGTGGATATGGCGGGGTCACGAGGCGGTCAAAGGTCAAGGTCAAAAGGCTTGGTTATTAATACAAGGACTTGTTTTGCAATTTTTGAAAGTACAAGGACCAATACTGCCAATTTATCAAAGTTATTTCAAGGGACCAAAAATGACAAGCTTCAATAGTACAAGGACCAAAATGGACATTTTCAAACTTCCAAGGACTATTTTTGCCAATTTTGAAACTCAAAGGACTAAACTTGTAATTTCTCAAAACTTTTGACATTTTTCACCAAAGGACTAATTTTGACAACATATGATTTTAAAAGGACCTTTGGTGACTTTTCTTTAAAATAAGTGCTCAAGGACTATTTCGACAACTTTTGAAACTTGGGGGTGAAAGCGCGAGTTATGCAAACTTAGTTCATTTTCATCGATTTTAAACATTTTGCATCGAAACATATAAAATGCAATTTTGAGATATTTTCAGTATTTTGATGCATTTCTGAGCATTTTTAAATGTTTTGCAGTTCAGATTTAACTAAAAATGATGAGTATTTACACACTCATCAGTGTCCTTGCGGACTTTCGAATAGGAACAATATCACTTTGAGGTTCATCAATTTCTTGATCATCCTCATCATGATGAATGCTAAAGAAGGATTTGTATCTTCATCTTGAATTATTTCAAGATCTTCTAGACTCCCACTTGCTTCTTGATCCATGAGATTTCTCTCAAAGAACTCAGTATTTCGAGCAACAATAAATTTGTTCTCTGATGGAAGGTAGAAAGAATATCCCATTGTTTCCTTTGGGTATCCTACAAAGATATACTTAACAGACATGGGTTCAAGTTTGTCAGGTTTGGTAAGTGTATCACGCTTAACAAGTGCCTCACATCCCCAGACTTTTAAGTAAGACAACTTAGGGGCTTGCCCATGCCATACTTCGTATGGTTTCTTATCAACCTTCTTAGTTGGAACCATAATGAGAATGCGTGCAGCAGTCTCAAGGGTATAATCCCAAAAGGACTTTGGAAGAGTAGTTTGACTCATCATGGAGCGAACCATGTCAAGCAGGGTTCGATTTCTCCTCTCAGACACACCATTATGTTGTGGAGTGTAAGGAGGAATTCGATGGGCAATAATCCCATGCTCTTTTAGATGATCCAAAAACTCTTGACTCATATATTCACCTCCACGATCAGAACGTAGTGACTTTATGGTCTTCCCGAGTTGGTTTTCTACTTCCTTTTGAAACACCTTAAATGTTTCAAACACTTCATGTATATGTTTCAGCAAGTAAACATAACCATACTGTAACACCCCCAAATCTTGGTACAACGGAAGACTTAAACAAGTTTTCGAGGCATTACTGGATTGGTACATCACACAAGTATAGCAAATAAGATAGTCATAAAAATAGTTCAAAACCAATCCCATAATTAATTATCCGAATACAATCATCCCAAAATAGTCAAATATAAGGCCCAACATAGATTATAAAATAGGTCCGCATAATATTATCAGAGTTTAAATATGATCCTTCAACCATGACTCATTACCAAGCCTCCACAGAACGAGCATTCCAAACATCAACTTAGTTACATGAGAAAATCATGCTAAAAGGTCAGCTAATGCTGGTGAGTTCATAGGTTTAAATATAAATTCAATAGTGGACCTGTAAGAGTTTATTTGCTATGCGAGACTAAGATAGATACCTAATAAACATACCAATCACACACCAACAACACAAACAAGATCTCAGCAGGGCCCCAAGCGACTCTAGCCAGCACAGTCGTAGCAAGGCCTAGAACAAATGCTACCCTGGACTAGGTCGGAGTAGATATCTATTCTTAGCTAGGCAACAGCGTTATAGCAAATGATTGCTACCCTAGACTAAGGCAACATCTACCACATATCTATCTAACCTAGTCAGCACATAAGCAAATCAAAAGAGTTTAAGAAGGTCCAAAAGAGTAGCATGATTTCTCACCCCAATTTAGTTAAAAACAGAGACAAAAGTGGGGCTATGAAACTTACCTCAAACAAGCAAAGCACAAACAATCACTAGCAACGTAGATAACAGCTAACTCGGCTCAACAACTACTGACTGGCAACACCCTATTAATATAAACCAATACTCAATATATATTCCCAATTTCAATATTATCTACCCCGAATATATTCCAATTCTTATCTCCAAAAATGTCTCGTTTCACTATTTAGTTACAAGTGTTTGGTATCATTATGTGTGTGGTATCGACTCGACAAGACACCATGAATGCACTAAATCTATGACAATGCGATTCATAACGACACAATGAGACGTTTAAGCGATAAGCTTTATAGTTTAATATGTTTCAAAATAAATCGTTAGACCTTATCGAATTCGCCAACTTGTTAAACTCAACCATTTATTTATGTCGCTTATTATCCCAAAAACCAGTCACATCCTAACGAGTCATAAGGATAATTCACCCATTAATAATGTTATCCTACGCGCATAATGGGCACTTATTAGATTCGTCAACCTAATAAGTCCGCTATCCACGTGGATTGACGCTATTAATGTTAGGTCATCCGTAACCCATGCATAACACATAATGGGTATTAAATACTCATAAATGGCACCTTTCAGTAAACCTGCCCTCGAATCATTTAATAACTGGTTAATTACAAAACATTTCCTTTTTTAGACGTTAATTCTCTTTTTAAATATCGAATAACAAGGCGAATCTTGTTATCGAATATTTAAAATAAAAACCATTTATTATCTATATTTCCTAGTTTTATTTACTTGTTTATATATATTACGTCAAGTTTCAATATAAGTTTCGAGTCATTATCCGTTTCGAGTTCACAAGTCCGAGTCACGACTCTCGGATTTTACACGTCATATAGTCCAATAAATACTAAAGTCCATGTTACGGCGTTGAAGGGGTCAATCGAGACTAAAAAGTCTCGATAACACCGACGTTGCACAAAGTTGACATATATATTATTAAAGTCCAAAATAAACAACTCCACAACTCCAATCAACCTCCAAACAATCTCATGTCAATCCCGCCATCCAAACCAAGTACCAAACATACCCGTAACCAATGTCGCGACCCTAATGGTCTTGACACGGTCCCGGTTAAGACCACGTGAACCAAACAAGCTGTAGAAGCTCTTTGGCTCCCCGCAAGACTCACATACACGAGACATAAGGTCTCGTACGTGACTTCCAAGGACTCAAACAAGTCGGTTATTGGCTCCATTTACCTTTATCAAACCCGATCTACAAAAACAACACGAAACCCTAGATTCACGCATGGTTTTTACACGTTTTAGAGGGTCAAACGTGAGCTTTGGGGCGCGTGCCCTATATGGATGGAAAGAGGGGGAAGATATCTACAATATGGTGGTGAAGGTGAGGGGTGACGCGCGTCGGTGGCGCCAAAAAGTGGCCGGAAGTGGGGCGGCACCGTTTAGGGTTAGGGTTAGGGTTTTAGAGAGAGAGAGAGAGAGAGTGTGTGTGTTTTGGTGTTTTTAGAGAGAGAAAAAAGTGTGTGTGTGTGTGTGTAGGGAGGGTAGTATATATAGGGGAGCGAGGGACCAAAATAAAAATGAAAATGGAGGGGAGGGGTGGCCGGCTAGGGGAAAGAGGAGGGGCCAAACCCGCAAATTTTTGTAAACTATCCCGTTTTACCTCTCCCGAGCTCCTATTTACCCTACGAGTGTCCAACGACTTTTATTCATCATTCTATTGTTTTTATTTACGTTTTTCCACGAATTTTAATTATTTACGCGTCACATTTCGTGTTACAGTTTAAAAGTTACGTTATCTCTTGTTACAGGATTTTATTGTGCCGAATCAAATAGTGCCTATCGCAACGGGCTATAACTCGTACTATAACTCATACGATAATAAAATAAATCATAAAAACCAATAAACGATAACAAAACAAGTCATGGTTAACCGGAATAGCTCCTAAAGGCAACTACTCGGTTTAACTTAGCGTAATGCGGTTACCTAAAAGGGCTCCCTAATTGCCGGTTGTCACACATACTGACTATAGTCATCAGTAGAACTGACGACGTAACTTGCTCCTTGTCTTGACACAATCTTAAATGGGCCACATACAACTGTGTGTATTAGTCCAAATAGATCTTTAGCCCTTTCCACTTGATGTGTATAGGGTTTTCTTTCCATCTTACCAGACATGCATGAAACACACTTTTCAAGTAACTTAATGTCAGTTGAGTTTAGAAGTCCATCATGTTGCAACTTCTCCATGCGTTTCTTGCTAATGTGTTCAAGACGACCATGCCACAAGAGATCAGAGTCTAAGTTAGACTTGGCTCTTTTATTGCTTATAGCAAACATAGAACTATCATTTGTATTTGAACAAGACATATCAATTTCATAAATACCATTACGAGGAATAGCAGTAAAATAAACAACGTTATTTTTAGAAACTGAAATTGCATTATTCGATTCAAAACGATTCACAAAACCATCGTCATACAAGCGTGGCGAAATAATTCCTCTAGTAATAGAGGAGCATAATGACAATCGTTCAAAACAATTACTAATCCACTAGGGAGACATAAATGAAAACACCAATAGCTTGACTCAACTTTGTTGACCATTGCCTACGCATGGACTTAAAGCTCCTAGCTTTAGCTTCCTACTTCCCCTGAGACCCTGGGTAGTATTACAGATGTGAGTACCACAACCCGTGTCATATACTAAGGATGTATTAAGAAAAGAGTAGAGTTCTATAGTGAAAATACCTGAAGAACTAGCTGCAAGAGACTGTTTCTTCTTTTTCATCAACTCAACGAGATACTGGGGACAATTCCTTCTCCAATGACCCATCTCACCACATTGGTGGCAGGTCGCGTCCTTAGCAGGATTATCCTTCTTAGGTGGTGGAGGAATCTTAGGTTTGGAAGCATTATATGGTTTATACTCAGGTGTATAAGCCATCTTGTGCTTTCCATTTCCTTGACTCCCCTTAGCAGCCTTAAACGATTTATTCTTCTTATGGTTTTTCTGGACCTTTCTCGCACATATGTTATGTAGTGCAGGTGCATCATCTTTCTTTGCCAACGTCTGCTCATGTTGCTTAAGCATAGCATGTAATTCATTCTGATCTTCCCATGTTGTGCATATTAAAGTTACGCACAAGCGAAATGTACTATTTAGAGACCAATTAAGATCAAACTAACTCCATAGTTCGAAGTAAGCGGGTGACCAAGATGTTCCAAATTGTCAATGTAGCTCTTCATTTTTAGAACATATGAGCTAACCGATTGACCTTCTTCCTGCTTGCAAGCGTGAAATTAACGTGCAGTTTGTAGAAGCTCCTGTTCAGCCTGTTGGGAGAACATGGACTTCAACTCCTGATGCATGTCATAAGCACCAAGATGAGTTAGATTTCGTTGGATCTCTAACTCCATGGTCATGAGCATGAAGGCAGCTATATCCTTTGAGCCTTTGACCCAAGCAGTGTATAACAACCGCAAATTTTCAGGTCCTTACTCAACCTTAAGCTCAAAATAATCAATTTTATAAGTTTACGTGTTTACGTTATTGCGTGATTTTAAAGTTAGTCTGCACAACACGAACCGGCACAACCGCATAACTAATGTACGTTTTAATATGATTATGTTATTATATATGTAATAATAGTCGTATTTATAATCTTTTTTTGTGGAAAATCTATTTTAAATATAATGGTTCAAGTCCCGAGCCGAAACCGATCATTACCGAGCCTTAGCGGGTCCCACACCACTATTATATAAAAGTATAACAAAAACACAAAACACCGCTTGGTATTTATTAATGCATCATCCCCCTTCTTTTTCTTTTGGCAAATATGGCCCCTCATGGGGTATATAAGAGTTTTTTTAGGGTTTCTCCTCACATATCACACACACCTCACCAGAATCTCCAACTCCGGCGCCGCACCAGTTTTCTGGCCAAATTCCGGCGACTATCACACCCATACGCCATTGTGGTTTTAAAGATTTAAAAGTATAGATCGGGTCTAGATCGTGAATCTTGGGTCACGTATAGGGTATTTTGATTCGGGTTCATTCACGCTCTTGTCACCACCGTTACTTCTCTCTTTTATTAGTGTTCTCGTTTGGTAAGCTACAAAACTTACTTCCCACTATCATTGCTCAAGTAGGTGACCACCTCAGCAACCCCGGGAATAACGGTAGTAGGAACGACAATATGGAGAATGATAACACCAATGACAACGGCGAAAATGGAAATAACAACAATAGTATCAGAGGGTGCTCGTACAAGGAATTTTCGGCTTGAAAATCAGTGGAATTCGATGGTAATGGAGGGGTTTTGGCTCACACTCGATGGGTCGAGAAGATGGAGTCAATGATTGACATAAGTGAGTGTGCAAACCATTAGAAAGTGAAGTATGCTGCATGTTCATTGGCTGGAAAGGCGTTGACCTGGTGGAAAACGCAAATTCAAGCCAGAGGCAGGGAAGCTGCCATAGGTATGACTTGGAATGATTTTAAGGCATTACTAAAGGAAGAATACTGCCCAGACAATGAAATGCAGAAGATAGAGCCTGAGTTCTACAATCATGCTATGGTAGGAACTGGTCATGAGGCATATACAGATTGATTCCATGAACTTGCTAAACTGGTACCTCATATGGTCACACCTGAATCCAATAGAATTGAGAGGTACATCTATGGTTTGGTTCCTGAGATTCGCAGGATGGTGAAAACAATTGAGCCTGCTACTATTCAAAGTGTGATACTGAAATCTGCAGCATTAACGGATGAATGATCAGGAATGGGACATCGTCTAAGACTGGTGATAAAAGGAAGGCTGTGAGTGAGCCAAGTAAACAAGGAGGTGAAAAGAGTGACAACAAGAAGGCAAAATGGGGAAAAGGATTTGTGGCAACTAGTACTGTCAAGAGGGAGTATCAAGGTCCTCACCCTCTGTGTGCCAAATGAAACTACCATCACCCAAAGACTAGGCCATGTCAAGCGGTATGCTTTAACTGCAAGAGACCTGGTCATATGGCTAAAGATTGTAGAACGGTAGCTAAACCAGTGACACCAGTGAATGTCGTGAAACCAAGAGCTTGTTATGAATGTAGGAACCCAAATCATCTTCGGAGTGCGTGCCCTAGGATGGGTAAGACACGAGCGCCAGTGCAGAAAAACCATAATCAGACCTTAGCAATTGGTGGAAACAATGCAAACCATGAAAACAATGATAACCCAGCTCGTGGCTGAGTATTCGTGATGAAGGCAGAAGAGGGACGCAAAGACCCGAACATCGTGACGGGTACGTTCTCTTTAAACGACCATTATGAAACTGTGCTATTCAACTCTGGTGCCGATTATAGCTTTGTTTCCACTAAATTTATGCCTCTATTGAATATGGAACTCGGTAGACTAGGCTTTAGTTATGAAATTGAAATTGCAAGTGGTCAAAGGGTAGAAATCAATAAGATCGTTCGCGGGTGCAAACTGGAATTAGAAGGATATACTTTTGACATCGACTTGATGTCATTTGGGCACGAAAACTTCGACGTGATTGTGGGAATGGACTGGTTGGTAAACCATAGGGCTGTAATAGTGTGCCATGAGAAGATGGTCCGAGTGCCAGTACCAAACGGTGAGATACTTAAGGTTTATGGAGAGCAACTTGAAGAAAAGGTGAAGCACCTCATAAGCATGCAGGTAGACGAGTAGAAACTAGAAGATATCTCAGTCGCCCGAAATTTTCCTGAATTCTTTCATGACGATTTGTCTGGATTACCTCCTTTGTGAGAGGTCGAGTTTTGCATAGAATTAATTCCTGGAGCAATGCCGGTTGCAAAGTCTCCTTATCGTGTGGCACCTACTGAGATGAAGGAGTTGTCTAATCAACTCAAGGAACTCCAAGACAAAGGTTTCATTCGGCCTAGTTCTTCGCCATGGGGAGCACCAGTATTGTTCGTAAAGAAAAATGATGGTTCCTTTAGGATGTGCATCGACTACCGACAATTGAACAAGCTAACTCTTAAGAACCGATACCCCTTCCGAGAATTGACGACTTATTTGACCATTTGCAAGGTTCGCGATACTTTTCCAAGATAGATCTTTGTTCCGGCTACCATCAACTACGAGTGCATGAGGATGACATTCCAAAAACTGCGTTCAGAACTAGATACGGTCATTTCGAATTTACGGTTATGCCTTTTGGACTAACAAATACGCCTGCAGTTTTCATGGACTTGATGAACCGGGTATGCATGCCATACCTAGATAAATTTGTTATTGTGTTTATCGATGACATTTTGATCTGTTCCAAGACTAAAGAGGAGCACGAATTGCATCTGATAACGCTACACGCGTCGTTCGGGGTCAAGGAAACTTCCTTTTCTTCGAGCAAGTTTTATAACACCCTAGGCAGTGAACCTAATCGTTGTAGTTTAGTAATTAGGGTAAGCCACGGGTATTGATATCGTTCTCTAGGGGAATAGGAATGCTAGTAAGGAGTTACTACGCTAAGGTTAAGGTTGAGGAAGATTATTTTTATCTTTTATGTTTTATGAAATGGAAATGTACGAATCTCGGGTATTGGATTTGGGGGTTGGTATTTCTACCGATTACTCTACTATTATCTAATTATCTAAACTAAGGTTGTGGGAGTCTATGTCTAATTAATGTGTGCTCGTATGATAGTTTAAAGATGTGTTTACTTAGTTTGTATTACTCCTTAATTATCTCCTATTGGTGGTTGAATTGTCACGTCCTTATTCCTAGTTGCGTTGTGTGTCTAAAGTTGTAGGGTATCGTTTCTCCCTAACTCTTGAACTTACCAAAGGGTCTAGTCTACAAACCCACTAGCGATGATAAACTCCTACTCTAAGGCACTCTTTGGATGGTTTAGCCTACAACTACTCGGTAATTATATTCTAAGGTTCACAAAGATGAATCAAGCATTAAGTACACAACGAATGACCTATCGCATTACTAGATCATTAATCAACTAAGATAAGAAACAACCAATCAATATTCAATAATTAAGTTTCATACTTCTAAGCAAACACACAAGTAAATTAGCGGACATGGGAACATGCAAGCATACACACAAATAATCAAAGACATAATTGAATTAATGAAGTAAAGACTTATCTTGATGTAAGATAGGGTTAAAACCTAAAATCTTGTACAAGACACCTTAGGTTCGGTTTTAGGTTTTACTCCAAAGACTCTCCACAAAAGGCGAAAAATTCGGATTCTATATATAAGATTACATATGCGACGGCGTCACCTTATGTTTTGTGGCCGTCGTGTCGCCGTCATTAGAGTTTCATCTTGGCACGTTAACCTTGCGCGGCGTCACCTTGTGTCCGTGGCGCCATCCTCTTGACCGGCGTCGTCGGATTGCATCTAGGCCGTGCGAGTAGCGACGGCCTACTCTTTCACAACTAGGCGTCGTCCTTTGGAAAATCTGAGTTTTGGGTTACGGACCGTCACAATAATTTTAGGACGGCGTCGCCATTAACACTGGCGTCGTCGCTTCTAGTTTAAAGAAGCGTGAGTGTCTCGATTTTGACTTTGGCCATTTTCTTCATATATTCGCGCCTTTTCGTCCAAATAAGTGCCATTCCAGCATTTTGCCTTCACGAGACCTAAAAAGTGAAAAGGAGCGATATTAAGCAATAACGGATACAAAAGTGATCAAATAAGGACTTAAACGACCCTCAAAATGGTACCTTTTAAAACCTTATCAAATATCCCTACACTTGTTATTTGCTTGTCCTCAAGCAAATGTGCTTTAACTAATTAATTTATAAGTTAGGGGTCATTAAGCATTAATTCAAAGCGGTCCACAACACATATAAGCCCATAAAAGTCATAACAAACACGGAATTACATACTAGCACCTCACATGGGGTGTTTGGATACTCACATCTCTCTCGGTGTATATAAGAAATATAACAAATAGGAAATGGGATATAAACACTCATTAACCGGTCCTAGTACATAGATTACCATAGGCTTGAGAATAGATCAAACCTCCATCGCTTTGGCGTAAGCACCTAGGAAAGACTATCAAAGAGGTCTTTTAAAGGGTTGTAATGTTAGGCTTACGGTAGGGAAACAAGGGTTTGGTGGGATAGGCTATCTAGTGGTGGCAAGTCAAAAATCTCTATGTTAAAAGCATACGAAGAATGGCGTTGCTAAGCCAAGACTCGACACTCTAAACTCTAGATAATTGAAATAAATAAACATAAATTTAAAGATAGATGTAGGATGGTAGCCCGTATGTTTTTTTTTTTTTTCACATTCTATTTTTTTCTTTTCTCTTTTTCTATTTTTTTCGATTTTTTTTTTCTTACAATTTTACTCTACCATCCTCTACGATAACGTCAAAATACTAGGGTTCTGAGGCTTATCCTACACTTGAGTTTTATTACTCTAACACTAATTTGACCCGAATTGAAAAGATCAAAACACTTGGGGTACATTATTATGCAAACAAAGGAATTTGAATTTAACGTTCCTTCCGTCATTTCATAAATTTTAACTTTTCCCATGAATCCCAATCATCCCAAAGCTGTATACAAAGGATATGACTCGACTTAGCAACTTATGCAAGCAACTAGATAATTGAACTAAGGGTTTGGGGTGATAACAAACATTGCACTAAAAGTGAGTGCATAAGGGGTAGGTTAAGGCGATTTGGGTGTATATTTGGGGGTGGGGTGTAAACAATGCTCTTCATTGATATTCGGAAAACCGAAATATCACGAGAACCGCGAAAAGGATAGGCTACGAGGGGTTAACTAGGGGTATCGTGTACTAAAGATGATTACAACGCAAAGGGTGTGGGGAATTAATCAACGAAGTGGAAGAAGTAATTATATTACGGTATCAAACAAGGGTTATCCTAATGCCTCTTATCATTTAGTTATTCCTAACTACACAAGTGTAGCCTCACTTGCGATCTCGGAATGCATCACAAAACAAGTTCTAGAATCTAATATACTACCGGTTCACACTCTAAGCATTGAAGATGAATGCTTTAATTCCTACTAATCTAAGGGCGATCCTCATATTTTGGTGGAATTTGGGTGGTAAAGGGTTTTGTGCTAGTCATATAATTTCCTATCCGTGAGACGCTTTTGTTAAGACTAATGGCCCACTCCTATATGTCATGAAAAATTTTAAATTTGGTGCCAAAATTACCCTAACCGACATTTTCTCATGGTTTATTACACAATCACATTTGGACAAAGCAAATAATCAAGGATAAGCATAGTTTCAAAGTTCCGTTTATTTTCCCTCCTACACTTAAAGCGAACATTGTCCCCAATGTTCCCGAAAATATCAAAGTTATGATAAAGAAGGTAATTTAAAGCGAAAGAAACTAATACTCCCCGATTAGCTCGGTAGAATCCGTGTAAAGTGGTGGTTAAATCCTTTTCAAGAAGAATTATTGCGTGAAAAGCACCTTCCAATCTTATGTAACTTCTTCTTGACAAACTAAACTCGCACACTTGAAGAAAACAAAGCGAAACCTTGGCGTAAAATCGCGGTAATAATACATATAAGACTCGATTTAAACTAGGATATAATGCTTGTGGAATGGATGTTTCTGAATTTCTAAGAAAATTAAGACACGGAAAATTCCAAAATTTATAAGTAGCTTAGAAAGCGAGAAAAAGTAATCGATATTTTACTCCTTCACGGCGCGTCGAGTTGCAATCTGACGCCGTCGGTTATCGACAAAAAGCGGTGCGATTTTACGGAAAAAATTCGGAAAATTTACATCTTTAGAATCGGAAAAATTTACGCAAAACATCCATTATGACTCGTCGAGCATTTGACTCGAACAAACAAACATATATATCTTTTAGTTAATTGTTATTCTCATGTTTACGTTTCTTTTGAAAGCGTGTGTAATCCTCCTACACTTATCCCTTATGTAAAATACCTTTATATGCAATTAAAGCGAGGTTAAAAACAAAATAAAGCATTTTACAAATTTAAACATGAGGATAAACAATTAATAAAGATATATGACACTAACAAGCAAACAATTAAGCATGGGTTGCCTCCCGAGCGCTTTTCTTTATTTAAGAGTCTTGTAGCTAGACTCATAGTCGTGCATCTACGTTTTCTCATTGCCGCCCTCTTGGCGGTTTCTAATGGGGATTCCATGTTGTAGAAGTGCCCTAAAATGCGCTTCTCTAAGAGTTCATCCTCTCCCAATCGGTCCTATATTCGGTTCTAGGCTCAAGCAATCCTTATAGAATCCGAAAATCTTAGCCATAACATAATCAACACCCTTCTCCCTATCCTCATCATTCCTATAATAGACCGACAGTTTAAGTTCTTTTCATCATTAGAGTGATGAAAACTTCTCAATCTTAAGCGGCATTTGGTAATATGTCATCGGTCTCATTCTTGAATCGCACTACTCTAACGAGGGTCATAGGTCATCCGGTGCTTTCTATGAAAGGTTTTCCTAGAATAACATGGGACAAGCTAGGGTCTATGGTCGTGCTAATATCATCCACAATTATGAAATCCGTAGGAAGCGTGAAACTACCTACATAAGCGGGCAATCCCTTAATTCTTCCTAGAAAATTGCAACTAACATTAGGATCATTGGGGTCTTGCCTAGTTGGAATAAACTTCTTCAATATCCAATTGTAATAGGTGCTAGTCATTATGTTGATTGGAGATTTGCGATCAATGTAGGCTTTGCCACAAAAGGTGTCCTATGACACATGGTATGTTAAGATTCAAGGGTTCCCAAACTTGATTCGAGGACTTTTCTAACATACATGTGACGGAGGTCACGCACTAAGTGAGGGTGGCGAGATAGTTCTTCTTCCGTAGGAAATTTGTTGAAATAGTCAATGTCTACTTCATCTACTTCCTCGGGTATTTCATCATCCACAAGTGTATAGTCCTCTTCGTCATTTGTTTCATTAGGTTCAACTAAGGCGATGGTATTGACGAATTGGACATACTTCGTTAGCTTGCTTGGATCCTTAATCTCTATACCTGAAGGCTCGGGAGTTGAGATAGCACTAACCTTCTTATCACTAGCTATGGCTTTCAAAAGGTTGTCTATTTTCCTATCCATCTCGGCTTGTTGATGGTTAAAGCGGTCCGAGAGCTTAGCCATTTGGGTTTCTTGGGATGCAACTAGGTTTTGCAACATCCCTTCAACATTTTGTTGGTTAGGACCGTTAGGTGGGGGCCATGAAAAATCATTAGAGGTGAATTCTTTGGTTTGTCCCAGTGAAATCGGGCTTGCCTTTCCATGCCTCTCGGGTTTCATTAAAATTCCTAGGTCCGGGTATTGTAGGGAATCTTCCTCCGTTCCATTAATACGTGAGGATGCGTAGTCAGCGGAAGCATGTTACGGGGCGAGTGCTGTGCGCGTGTTATGAGGATCACAACACGGCTCACGAGGAAGAAGCTTTGTTCACATGGTGTGAAGATTTAGGAGTTTCGTATGAGCTCATGAGGAATCTAACTTGATCTTCAAGTTCGATCATCCTACGGTCGGAAGGAGGCAAGGAGATTGCCTTAATGGTTTTGGGCAGCTCACGGGGTCATCCCAACTTTCGTTGTCATAGAGGCGAGGTCTCTATTATACCCCATGATACTTCCGCGGTGAAATCACTAAGTTTTCCACCGGCCGCTTGGTCAATGGATCGCTTAGTGGGAAGTTGACATGATCATAAAGATTTGGACTTGGAGCCAAAGATCAATGCCGTGATGAGGACTTTATGAAGTAAGTCCTTGAATCGGGTCCATGCTTCAGAGAGATTCACCTTGGCGTTGTTGGAACATCAAGATGTCATTCCTAAGCTTAGTGGTTCTCCCGGTGGGAAAAATTGAGCAAGGAAGCGAGAGGTAAGATCATCCCAACTTGAGATGGAGCGGTGGGAAGTCGCTCAAGCCAATTACTAGCTTGGTCCCGTAGAGAATTGGAAGAGCGCGGTAGCGTGGTCTCCCGAGTAGTAGCATCAAGGTCGATGGAATCGGCGATTTTGAGAAATCCCTCGGATCTTGATTTGGATCTTGAACGAAGTCCATGGAATGCACATCCGTTTTGCACCAACGGATGGTGTCGGATCGCGGTCGTAGTTTGGGCTTGGTCGGGAAGCTCAATGGTGTTCCTATAGCCTAGGTGGCTTAGTCTCGAGTATTCACCAAAGTACGGGCTCTTGGCGGGTCATTTGGTGGTGGGTTGATGAATGGTAGTGGGTTATCACCTTCCATGATGAAAAGTGATGAGGTTACGAACAAAAGTCACGAAGAAGGGGATAGACTAAGAAAGCTAAAAATGAGAAAAATTTACTTGATAGGAATCAAGCAAAGAAACCTAAGCGAGGTGGACTACTAACTAGCTATTCGATCCCGTGTATGCGCCAAAACTTGATAACGCTACACGCGTCGTCGGGGTCAAGGAAACTTCGTTTTCTTGAGCAAGTTTTATAACACCTAGGCGATGAACCTAGTCGTTGTAGTATAGTGGTAAGTATTCCCCGTCACGCGGGTGACCCGAGTTCGATCCCGACAGCGCGCTAAAAACTTGATAACGCTACACGCGTCGTTCGGGTCAAGAAACTTCCTTTTCTTGAGCAAGTTTTATAACACCTAGTCGATGAACCTAATCGTTGTAGTGTAGTAATTAGGGTAAGCCACGGGTATTGATATCGTTCTCTGGGGAATAGGAATGCTAGTAAGGAGTTACTACGCTAAGGTTAAGGTTGAGGAAGATTATTTTTATCTTTTATGTTTTATGAAATGGAAAGGTACGAATCTCGGGTATTGGATTTGGGGGTTGGTATTTCTACCGATTACTCTACTATTATCTAATTATCTAAACTAAGGTTGTGGGAGTCTATGTCTAATTAATGTGTGCTCGTATGATAGTTTAAAGATGTGTTTACTTAGTTTGTATTACTCCTTAATTATCTCTATTGGTGGTTGAATTGTCACGTCCTTATTCCTAGTTGCGTTGTGTGTCTAAAGTTGTAGGGTATCGTTTCTCCCTAACTCTTGAACTTACCAAAGGGTCTAGTCTACAAACCCACTAGCGATGATAAACTCCTACTCTAAGGCGCTCTTTGGATGGTTTAGCCTACAACTACTCGGTAATTATATTCTAAGGTTCACAAAGATGAATCAAGCATTAAGTACACAACGAATGACCTATCGCATTACTAGATCATTAATCAACTAAGATAAGAAACAACCAATCAATATTCAATAATTAAGTTTCATACTTCCTAAGCAAACACACAAGTAAATTAGCGGACATGGGAACATGCAAGCATACACACAAATAATCAAAGACATAATTGAATTAATGAAGTAAAGACTTATCTTGATGTAAGATAGGGTTAAAACCCTAAAATCTTGTACAAGACACCTTAGGTTCGGTTTAGGTTTTACTCCAAAGACTCTCCACAAAAGGCGAAAAATTCGGATTCTATATATAAGATTACATATCGTGGCGTCACCTTATGTTTTGTGGCCGTCGTGTCGCCGTCATTAGGGTTTCGTCTTGGCCACGTTAACCTTGCGGCGGCGTCACCTTGTGTCCGTGGCGCCATCCTCTTGACTTCGGCGTCGTGCGGATTGCATCTGGGCCGTCGAGTAGCGACGGCCTACTCTTTCACAACTAGGCGTCGTCATCGGAAAATCTGAGTTTTGGGTTACGGACCGTCACAATAATTTTGGGACGGCGTCGCCATTAACACTGACGCCGTCGCCTTCTAGTTCAAACAGCGTGAGTGTCTCGATTTTGACTTTGGCCATTTTCTTCATATATTCGCGCATTTCGTCCAAATAAGTGCCATTTCGACATTTTGCCTTCACGAGACCTAAAAGTGAAAAGGCGATATTAAGCAATAACGGATACAAAAGTGATCAAATAAGGACTTAAACGACCCCTCAAAATGGTACCTTTTAAAACCTTATCAGCATCTAAAGTTAATTCTAGAGTTACTCAAGAAGGAGAAGTTGTATGCCAAATTCTTGAAGTGTGAATTCTGGCTACAAGAACTCCAATTCCTTGGACATGTGGTTAACAAAGATGGCATTCATATGGACCCTAGCAAGATTGAAGCATTAAAGAATTGGGAAGCTCCTAAGTCTCCAACAGAAGTCCACTCATTTTTAGGACTGGCGGGTTACTACCGATGGTTTATCGCAAACTTCTCCAAGATTGCCAAACCTATCACCTCGCTTACTTAAAAGAGCAAGCAGTATGTCTGGAGTGAAGAACAAGAAGAGGCCTTTCAGACATTGAAGGATAATCTGTGTAACGCACTAATATTAGCTCTTCTCGAAGGACCAGAAGATTTTGTAGTATAATGTGATGCTTCATGCCAAGGTCTTGGGTGTGTATTGATGCAAAGAGGTAAGGTGATTTCCTATGCTTCTTGACAACTGAAGATCCACGAGAAGAATTATACCACCCACGATCTAGAATTGGGCGCTGTAGTATTCGCTCTCAAGATATGGAGACATTACTTGTATGTGACGAAAAGTATTATCTATACTGACCACAAGAGCCTCCAGCATATCTTCGACCAGAAAGAGTTGAATATGCGCCAGAGGAGATGGATTGAACTCTTCAGCGACTACTACTGCGAGATTCGTTACCACCCAGGTGAGGCAAATATGATGGCTGATGCTTTAAGTAGGAAAGAAAGGCTCAAGCCGAGAAAAGTAAAGCTATGAGCATAACCATACAATCGAGTATCAAGGATAAGATACTAGCAGCTCAGTGTGAAGTATCTAAGGACACAGATGTATTGACAGAGAACATGCGGGGACTAGACAGTCAGCTGGAGAAGAAAAATGATGGTGGATTGTATTTTATAGATCGGATTTGGGTACCATTGAAAGGTGGCGTGAGAACCCTAATCATGAACGAAGCTCACACGACAAGATATTTCGTCCATCCAGGAGCAGATAAGATGTACTACGACCTCAGATAATTGTATTGGTGGCCTGGTATGAAGAAAGACATAGTTATTTATGTTAGCAAATGCCTGATCTGCTCGAAGGTGAAAGCCGAACATCAGAAACCATCTGGATTACTACAACAACCAGAGATTCCTGGGTGGAAGTGCGAAAGAATAACTATGGATTTCATCACAAAGTTTCCAAGAACTACGGTGGACATGATTCGATGTGGGTTATCGTAGATAGACTGACCAAGTCTGCACATTTCCTACCAATTCGAGAGGATTATAAGATGGAAAAGTTGGCTAGGATCTATATCAATGAGATAGTGGCAAGGCATGGTGTGCCTATATCTATTATATCTGACCGCGACGGTCGTTTCACAACAAACTTCTGGCAAGCGCTGCAAAAGTCACTGGGAACACGCCTAGATATGAGTACGGCTTACCACCTCAGACCGATGGTCAGAGTTAGCGTACCATACAGAACTTAGAAGACATGCTCAGAGCGTGTCCCATAGAATTTGGTGGTAATTGGGACACTCACCTCCCATTGTGCGAGTTCTCCTACAATAACAGTTATCATACCAGTGTAGATATGGCACCATTCAAAGCACTTTATGGGCGAAAGTGTCGTTCACCTGTTGCATGGGCAGAGGCTGGAGAAAGCCAAATTATTGGACCTGAGATAGTGATGGAGACCACTGAGGAGATCATTCAAATCAAGGATAGACTTAAAGCTGCACGCGACCGTCAGAAGAGCTATGCTGACAACCGATGAAGACCCCTAGAATTCTGTGTTGGTGATCATGTTTTACTCAAAGTGTCACCTTGGAAAGGTATTGTACGATTTGGAAGGAAGGGCACGTTAGCACCCCAGATATGTAGTTACATTTGAAATCACTGAAATAATCAGACCGGTAGCTTACCGACTACGACTACCTCAAGAGCTAAGTGGCGTTCATGATACGTTTCATGTGCTGAACCTCAAGAAGTGTCTTGCTGATCAAACCTTACACGTGCCATTGGAAGAGATCCAGATAAACCCTAAGTTACACTTTGCAGAGAAACCTATTGAAATCTTAGAGCGTGAGATCAAGAAGCTGAAGCGTAGCAAGATACCTATAGTTAAAGTCCATTGGGACTCAAAACGTGGGCCTGAGTTTACTTTGGAACGAGAGGATCAGATGAGACATAAGTATCCACACTTGTTTGACGATAGTACTAGCTGAATTTTGAGGACAAAATTCAAATTAACGGGGGCGGGGGGGGGGGTAGACTAAAACAACCGCAAATTTTCATGTCCTTACTCAACCTTATGCTCGAAATAATCAATTTTATAAGTCTACATATTTACGTTATTGCGTGATTTTAAAGTTAGTCTGCACAACACGAATAGGCACAACCCCATACCTAATGTACGTTTTAATCTGATTATGTGTTTATATATGAAATAATAGTTATACTTATAATTGTTTTTCGTGGAAAATTTGTTTTAAATATAATGGTTCAAGTCCCGAGCCGAAACCGATCGTTACTGAGCCTTAGCGGGTCCCACACCACTATTATATAAAAGTATAACAAAAACACAAAACACCCCTTGTATTTATTAACGCAGCCCCCTTCTTTTTCTTTTGGCAAATATGGCCCCTCGTGGGGTATATAAGAGTTTTTTTAGGGTTTCCCCTCACATATCACACACACCTCACCGGAATCTCCAACTCCGGTGTCGCACCACTTTTCTGGCCAAATTCCGACAACTATCACACCCATACGCCATTGTGGTTTTGAAGCTTTAAAAGTATAGATCAGGTCTAGATCGTGAGTCTTGGGTCACGTATAGGGTATTTTGATTTGGGTTCGTTCAAGCTCTTGTCACCACCGTTACTTCTCTCTTTTATAAGTGTTCTCGTTTGGTAAGCTTCATTTCCCCCCCCCCCACCCCACCACTCATTTTTTTTAATTGGTTGTATACAAAGAAGTCTAACGAGTGTTTCGTGGGTTAAAAGATTATGAAAACGTTTTTTTATATAAATTCGTGTGGAATAAAAACCTGTTTATGAGTATGTTTGCTTTGATTGATGAACGGGTCTTACTCACTGAGTCGACTCTGTGAGTCAACTCAGTGAGTGGACGTGTTAAACCGTGTGGACTTGGTCTAAAATCACCAAATTCGTTTGAACTCGCCGCTGAGTCAGTTGACTCGTCCGAGTCAACTCAGGGGTTGGGTTGACTAGGAGCAATATATGTTCACTTTAGGTTCATGTTGTTATATGTGAGCTTAAATTCTTTCTCATGTATTTATTTGTGATGTTTGAGATTATTGGTCATGTCTCGTGGTTAACTAGTTGAATTATAGTTCCTTTAGGGGTAAGAATGTTGTTGTTCTTTTGTCTCGGCTGGAAGAAACCACCAGCAGGTGGTGTCTGTTTGGGTTCACGACCACAGTCACGCTCGGTGGCGTTGTGTTTCTGGGTTTTAACTCACCCGGTTGCTAACCCAATGGGGGTGTGTTTTAGTTTTGGCCAATCACTCATAATGGGTTTTCTTGATTGTATGTGTAAATTTGGGTGTCGTATAGCTTATTGGCATTCATTCCTGTTGAATGGGTGTATGTTATTATTGAAAAGCTAATAACACAACCAAGGTGGTTGTGTTTGTTTGCGTACTCACGGTATAAAAAATACCGTGAGGGTCTTGACTAGGAATTATAGATGTGTTTGGATTGAAGCGACACACCAAGGCGTTGTGGTCGTGATGTGTACCCACGATACAAGTCGTATCGTGGGGGACTTGAAATCAATTAGTTTTTTTTTATCACTAATAAAGTGATTCAACCGCATTAGGAGAGGTAGGCTTTGCTTGTGGGATTGGAAGCCAACGAGACACCTATATAAGGTGTGCTCGTTGTAGCTTGGTTGTGGTTAGACAAACCCGTATAGGGTAAGTCTTGCCCGCCATGTGACACCGTCAAGGGATGGTTGCGTGTTTGATTTTCCCATTGCAGTCCTTGGTCATGGCTAATCAAGCCGTAGCGGGTGCGTTGGGTTAACAAATTATAACACCATGGAGGTGTTTATTGTGTTTGGAGGGTTTGGGCTCATTTGCCCACAAGGCCTTAAAAGTTGTTTCTCTTAGTCATGGGCCCTTTAGCCCAATAAGAGTGTATGTACATCTTTGATTTATATGGCTTGCGTCTTTCATTTTTATCGTACACTAACTTAATCTATATTGTTTCGTTTTTTGTCGATAGCGTTTCGGATACTATTCGGGTTTACTTGGGATATGATATGGAGTCGAATATGAATATTGTAACAAAAACCTATGCTTTGGATGATATTGGATTTGCGATGTTATTTGATGGGTATTATGGACTCTTTTGGTACTTGAGATGGAAGAGTGCATCAGACTCATAAGAGCTTAAACCACTTGGACCCGAACATACACAAAACGGTCGATAAAACTAAACAACTAATATATACGCGAAAGATACTGTCCAATTATATAATAAAACTTGTAAAAATTATAATAAAACTTGTAAAAATTGTATAAAATTGGTGAAACGTAATAAATAAAACTTGTTAACTCAAAAGTCGTAATGACTTGGAAACATTTTATAAACGGACGCATCATGTCCAAATTTTTATAAAAACCATTTTCATAACTTAAACTATTATGATTTGTAAACGTTATAAACTTTTCTAGTTTCTTAATTATTAACATAGTACACCTTTCATCAAACGAATGATTCTTTCTAAAATCATAACGTTTTGTAAACTATTTGGGTTACAGGGTAAAACACCAAAACATGTTATTGACGGATCCATTTCATTGTCCCTTAAGTATTCTTGTCTTTTCTTTATTCCATCTTGTCATCCTTCGTTACTCCTTTGACTTAGTTATTTTTGGCGTGAGTTACCTTGAGTCTATACCTTCTTTAAAACCACACGAGCTTCGATACTAAACTTCTTACAAATAATTATTCGAGCCATCCACGAAAACTAAAATACTTTAGTTTTTGAAACCATTGTACATTATATTATTTTTGAGATATATTCTGAGACAAACAATGATTATTAGGTTGTGCCGTTCGTGTACCGTTGTGCCTTGCTTCTTGACACTGTTTACGTTGCCTAAGTTACTATTCATTGCTATCTGCTGAGGTGAGTTTTCGTAGCCCCTTTTTCACTATGTTTTCCTTGGGGGAAAATGGTACTCAATGCTTTTCAAATGGTTTTATGTTGTGACTTACTTTTGCATGATTTTGGACATATATGTATGATTATATGCTATGAAATGTTTTGCTTTGTTGAGTTCTTGACTGCGCAACTGTTAACTCTCTGCTGAGGGCCCATTTGATGATAGATCTATCGGGGTAGCTCCTTACACATATTGGTTACATGTATGATACACACTATAGGTTAATTGGCGCGACACTAGTACTGTTTTCATATCTGTGCTTGTAATTTGTTATCATTCACACTATTTTCCTACTTTACATTATTCACAGCTTCGCCGTTTACTTTCAAACCTACGAGCTCACCAACTTTATGTTGACATTTTCTAGTATCCATTTTCAGGTGCTAAAATCGAAGTTGCTTAGAAGGTTGAGTATTGGCCTGGCTTAGCGAGACTTAGACAAGACCCTCCCGGGTTGTATCCCGTGGAGTTGCATATTTGAATTTTCTTTTTGAATGTAGTTTGACTTAAGACTTATGTTTGGATTTCTGGTTTATGTACTTATCCCGGTTGTTGGAGTTCTGCGACTATGATCTATCGTATGTTATGCACTTTTAGTATTTCTCTATTTAGACGCCTTGTGTTCTTGATCATGAAGTCATACCCTGTAAATGCCTTTCTGTTGCGCCATTTTGGGGTGTGACACAGTGTGAGCTGCAAGAGCCTCAGCAGGGATAGGGTGGCCAGGATTTGCATCAGGTATGAGATGCTCCAAATAAGTTTCCTTATCTTGGTGATAGTATTATCTGGTGGCGATACCGATCAATGAAGTTAGGTCCGGTGAGTTTTGTTTCTCAAAAACTCACGAGTACCAGTGTTTCGATCGAGGTAGTCATCTACAATTTAGAAAAGTTCAAATAATTAGTATTTTCGATAATTACACTCTTAAAAGAATTAACTACCTAATTAACTACTAATAAGACTTAGATCCATCTTGCACTCCCACTTATTTACTAGAGGTCTCACCAGTGAGTAACTAAGTAGGACAAGGGGTAAGCGACGGGCGTTAATTGCATAATGCAAATCTTAGACTTTATGAGACTGTTTAAGGCATTAGTAAAAAAGTAATAATGTCAAAAGCATGTTTAGTTCTCATCTTATGCCTCGGGTTCAAGGTCTGACCAAGCATACTCAAAATAAGTCGACCAAGTAAGAACTTGCAAAAATCACCAAAGGTCTAACCAATGAGTAATAATCACCATGGGTTGGAATGGAGAATTCAAGCCAAATGCACGTGTTCATAGTTGGTTGGCATAGACTTAAAATTTTACACATAGGGTATTCACATAAATGTAGTAAAATCGTGTACAAAGAAGCATGCAAAACAATTTTGTAACACTTATTTTAAAAACTTTTGGTAATGAAACTGTAGTGATCATCATGGTTCACGGTAGCTCCAATCAAACTCGCAGGGAGGCGGAGGACCAGGTCAGCGCTAGGCAATAACCAGAAATCCTTTAGGTATGACTGTGCGCACCTCCTTAAACCCCATTTATAGTCTGTTCTAGTGGGTGAGCCGTACATCCTAAGTGTCCATAGCGTCTAGTTTTTAAATTCACGAAAAACTTGTTTCAATAGTTTAGGTCACTTTATTTAACAAAAAAAATTTTCCACGAAACAAATAGCAGGTCACAATGAGCATGATATTTAGGCGTATAAATAAAGACCATTATTAATATAATGTTATGATTACGATATGTATTATTCCATATTGCATACAATTCGGTGTCAAAAACAAGTAACAATTATACACATAAGGAATCACAAACTATAAACATAAAACATTAATATAAACACATATTATTCCGAGTCCTCTCGCGAGTCTTCCCCAAAAGGAGAACCATAAGATCGTCACTAGGTACGAAACCTAGATCGCCCCATACATCACAAAAATCAATTGAGTGGGTCTTATAGCCGGAAAAACACATAAAAAGCATGGCAAACTTAATTAACAATTAATTATGCAATTTTATGTATTTAATAACAGTATGTAATTCTAATTATCAATATAATTCTAATTAACCTTTTAATTCTAATTAACAAATTATTTTCAATTAACAAATTAAATCTAATTAACAATTTAATATAATTTGTGTGTGTCTTGTTATTTTTATTAAAAATTAATAAGTATTGCATTATAGTTGTCAAAACAAAATAAAACGAATAACTAATTAGATTTCATGCAGCCTTTTAACATGTTTATTAAAGCGTGTAACCCATAATCACAAAAATGAGTTGACTCGTGATGCCACTGTTGGGATTTTATAATCTAATTAACAAAATAACGCAAACGAGTACGCAGCAGAGTTGGATCTAGTTTATGCAATTAGGTAAACACGTAATTAATAAACAATAATAAATAAAAGGGATAAAGAAAACTAACCCTCGTAGTCACCCGCAATTAATAAAACGAACAAGAAACCAAGTGTCTAAAATAAACACCTCTACGAGTCTGATAAAATCAAATAGTCCTGAATATTAAGTGTCAATTTCCCCCGATAATGCTCGTATTTTATATCGTTTATATGGATTTATGCTTGTTTTCCTTTATATTTCACTTTTAGGTAAATTACGAGTATTGGAGTTAAAGAGACGTGGATTTAGAGATTTTATAAGAGATTAATGATAGTATGCCCACTGTGATGAAGCTACGGCGTAACTCCACTCTCACATTACGCCTTACCTTATGCGTGACTCAGAAGGCCAACTCAGCAGAAGATTACGGCGTAACTCCCACTAAGGATTACGTTGTGACCCATTAGGTCAAAAAGATGTTCCACGCCGCAATAAGCTACGTCGTAACTCCTTCCACTGATTACGGCGTAATCATGTCATTGTAACTTTGTATTGAAGATACGGTAACTCATCCATGTGTTCTGCCGTAACCGGCTATTACGAGAGCTTTATTATGGAAATATTAAGGTTCTGGCGTAACTCTCAACTTAAGTTACGCCGTAACTAGATCTCGCCTATAAATACAAGCCCTAAATTCTGCATTTCACATCATTCACTCCACACCAAAAAGCAGAGAACGTGAGTAGGGGTCCAAACGCAGATCTTGAAGAGCATACGGAGACATCTCCAAGGGAGAAATCACTCCCTAACGATAAGCATTAGCGATTATCTTTTCTTTTACTTTCAATTCATGTATTTCAATTTTTCAAACATTGAATTGATTGTTTCTTTTAATATGATCGTCTAAGCACCTTTGGTGCTAGCCTAGTTATGATACCTTAATTGTTCTGTTTACGTTTACCTTGCTTCCGTATAATTGTTTCTAGTGTATGCATGCATAGTTCGTTGGTAGCTACCCTTGTTTCAGTAGTTTTGAAAGGCAGTAGTGTCTAGTTACTTAGGAGAATTGACATACTGACCCTAAGTAGGTAGACTGAGTGGGAAGGGTAAGAATTGACCAACTGACAACCCTTCTTCGCTTGTGCGAACTAACCAAATGATCACCTGCCATTTGGATGAACTTAAGAAGTTAGGGATGAGTGTCTAAGATGCTAGCGCCTGGGCACTCATTGTTACGAATCTTGCATGTAGTGGAACTTAATGACTTGGCTTAGAGGACTAAAAACAACTAGACTTTTAAGGGTAGTAGCTTGATCTCCGGTGGAAGCCTTTGCTGATAGGTTAGGATGAACTGACCAAATGTTGTCCTAGTGACCTAAACCCCCACTTGAATCAATTGGAATTAGTTAGACGTGAACATAACATGATAGGATGAGTAACTAGGTTAGCACACTTTACCTCTATTGGTGACAACTCTACCTTTATTTTCTTTCTTTCATTTCTTGTTTTATTAGTTAATTAATCATTTCAAACCTGAAAACCATTAAAACCTGTGACACCTAGACTTAATTAGAATCCGCTCACATAGCTCTTGGGACGACCTCGGTTTTACCGATTACTACACTACACATGACCGGGCACACTGCCCGTTAGTGCATAGGGTGGACCATAGGTAAACGAGACACTTATAAATATTAAAACCTGGTTAGTAAAACCTGCATCAAGTTTTTGGCGCCGATGCCGGAGAGTTATATTAGGATTTTTGTTAAGTATTTTACTTTTGTTTTGTTTTGAATTTTCTTGTTTTCTCACAATTTCTTTTTAAGTTTCAGGTACCATGGAAGTAGTAAACATTGATGATCTTACTCTTGAGGAGTACTTGGCATTGACTAAGGACGAACAAGGTCCGGGGATCGTTAGGCCGGCCATCGCCGAAGATGCTCAATTCGAAATCAAACTGCAATATATGAGGGAGCTTCGTGCAAATCCCTTCTCTGGAAGCATTACCGATGATGCTTATGAACATGTGGATAACGTGGAATACATTGTCAGCTTATTTAAAATTCCAAGAGTCTCAAATGATGTTGTCATGTTACGTGTGTTCCCTATTTCACTCACTGGAGCTGCTAAAAGATGGGTCGATAGATTACCAGCCGGTACCATTAATACTTGGCCCCTCCTAAAAAAGTACTTCATTCAAAAGTATTGTCCTCCATCTAGGACTGCAAAGAAACTCGAAGAAATCCATAACTTCAAGCAGGAAAGCGATGAAACGTTGTACCAAGCATAGGAAAGATACAACGAACTCCTATACAAATGCCCTACTCATGATCTTAATAGCCAGCAAAAGGTGAACGTCTTCTACAAAGGTCTAAACATCTCCTCGAGACAAATGATTGATTCTCAAGGGACAATACCCGGAATGACTCCAACAAGGGCTTTAGAAACTATTCAAAAGATGGCTTATCACTCTCATAAGTGGCACAAAGGAGGAAGCAATCGAAGTATAAGTAGGAGTGTGGAAGGCCTTGCAGCTATAAATAACAAACTCGAGAGTCTTGGTAGACATGAAAAAGCTTAAGGAAAATGTGCACTCTATACAAGTTGGGTGCAATGAATACTATGGCACTTACCCTACCAAGGAGTGTCCGTATAAGGAGGAAGTCAAGAGGATTGAAGAGGTGAAATATGGAAATAGTAGACCATTCAACGGATATAATGGTAATGGGGCTAGATATCGTGAAAGATCCCCATGATTCTATACAAGAAATAACAATAACCCTCCTAAACCGAGCCTTGAAGAGTTAATGCATAAACACATCGAGGAATCTACAAAAAAGAATGATAGATTCAAAGAATGGATGGTCAAGGTGAAAGAAGACACTGACATGAACTTACGGAATCAGGATGCCGCAATTAAAAACCTCGAGACCCAAATTGGGAAGTTAGCTAAAAATATCGGGACCAGTAATAATGAAGCCGTTGCGTGTAAGGCCATATTTGCACAAGATAAACCGAAGGAAGAACAGTGCACCTCTTCTGTCACTAATGACCTTTGTGGGATTAACTACTTAAGAGAAGATGACAAATCTGAAGATGACGAGAACCTGCCAAGCCAACTTCCTGAAAAGGAACTCTATCAAGAAAGTTTTATGTTGCCATGCACTATCGGTAACTTAAAATTCCGCTTTAGTGATTTGAAATTTGGGGTAAATATTATTTCCACTTCATTGTTTGATACCTTAAAACTTACCAATTTAAAAGAAACAACAATGATGATTGAAATGGTGATTCTTCTAAAGTTGTACCTCGGGGTTGTTGATAATGTTCTTCTAAAATTGGCAAATTCATTTTCCTCTTGATTTTGTGGTTATTGACATGGGCAAGCGAGAGAATTACAACAATTGTTGGAAGGCCTTTTCTAGCCACTTGTCGGCGCATATAAAAGTTTTGAAAACAAATTTCTTTGGGGGCGAAGGGGGCAATTACTTTTAGCATGAATGAACAATTGAATCCCCGATTGGAATTTTCAAAAAAGGTTGACGTTGTCAATGTCCCGTTACTCGACCCGCCTTTATGATATGACCTAGAGACTAACAATTGTAGGCAAGGTGTTGATAGTTGTGAACAGGAACAGGAAACAATTGATCCAATTGGGGGCATCGAGGAAGCTCCAGACCTTATCAAGCATTGATGCATCCATATAATGGCGGAACATGACGGATCGATGAAAGCATGGCCCACGTGTAACCCTTTTCATGAGTATTGTAATAGGGGTATGAATGTGGAAGAATGGACATGCCCTCACGAGATTGAGAGACACGACATAAAGTTTGGGAATCTGTCCTTTGAAGATTGGTACAAAGTGAGATTTGGAGACTCGAACATCAATACAGGTTTGATCAAACAACTAAAACGCGATTACAATGAATATCATCTTCTAGATGCAAAGACCAATGATGAAAGGTCAAACATGAGTGCCACCATTAATGATGGTAATCCTATAATTGAAGACGACGACTACGGAAATTCGTGTCTAACATTCAACGAATGGCTCTTGCAAAAATTTGGTACATGTAGCGTCGACAACACAGTGAGAAAAGAGTTTTTTGTTGAATGGATGAATGATTGCCGCCAAGAAACGGAGGGAGTTGGCCTAGTTCAAAGGCCACCGTGAACCCCATGGCTTTGAGTCTAACTTAAAATACTCGTTAATAAAGAAAAGTGCTCTTTCGGGAGACAACCCGGATTATCCTTTTTATTTATTTTATTTCTATTTTTGTTGGGTTTTGTGTTTTTAACCATTTTTGCAGGAAATGGCGAAGATTGCATCAGCAGCTTAAACGGGGACAAGGTCTGTCCATCAGTTACGGCGTAACTCACCCCAATGGTTACGCCGCAACATACCTCCAGTAGCGATTCTCTCCAAAGCATTACCAATTACAGTGTAATCCCATGCTATGGTTACGCCTTAGCTACCCTCCAGTAGCGTCTACCAGGTTTTGAAATAATTACGGCGTAACTCCTTCTAGGAGTTACGACGTAACTATCCTCCAGTTTCAATTCTTTCTTTAATAACACAATAACCTTGTATTAGCTTTTAAATGAACTTTGTGGGTATGTTCCCTGTAAACCCTTACGAGACTACACTCGTCAACTTGGGACACCAAGTGGTTTAAAAGGCTTGTTGCATACACTAAATGCAACCGTGATTCCTATGAAAGTGAGTTAGATTTCTTTTTGTTTTTGTTTTTCTTTTTCTTTTTTTTAGAATTATGCTTGTTGGTAGTGTGATTTCAGGGAATGAAGTTTGCTCGTGGATGCTTAAGCGAAGGCACGATTCTTTTCGTGAGCCTTCCTCTTTTTAGGAGCAAGTTTCAGGGAAGTTCTCGCTCTAATTCTATTTTCTCTTCACCTTTATTTAACGTTTAGTACAAAAGGGACTTTGTACATTTCAAGTGGGGGGACAGGAGTAGAATTATCTCTTGAACTTTATTTTGCCCTCGTTTTTCTAGTTTATTTTGAAAAATTATGACATTTTTAAAATTTTAACATGTTTTTCTTAACCTAACTAGATTAGACCTTAGCCAAGCATATTATAACCCTTGATATTATATGGTGATATTAGCCTTATCCGTTTCCAAATATTTACCCAAATCCACCAAATTATGAGTGTGCCGGTAGCTTGTAAACTTTAGAACTTGGCCTTTGCATCATTTCGAGACCATAGACGGGGTATGTTAAGTTCGCTTAATGTATTTGGAATATTTAGTTTAAGAAGGCAATATTATAGGATTATCACCTAAACAGCCTATCCTTGTGTGTCTATCGATTAGTCACCTCGACTTTTCGACCCCCATGTTAAACCCTTTTGTTGCACTCACCTTTAGTGCAAGATAACCCTAGATACACCCGTCTGAGCCATTCCTTTCATTTTGTTCACCCAATATATATTGTTTCGATATACCCATTCGCCTTAGCCTACCGTGTAGTCTTAATTTGTGATCAGGAAGTCAGTGTTTGCCTAAGTTCAAGGTTCAAGTAGAGAGGTGTGGAAATCAAACTTTCGTCAAAGACATATATTTGAAGATCATTGAAGACCCCCCAGACTCTCATGTTATGTTCATCTCAAGTGGGGGTGGGTGCTATGTTTAGTTATGAAAAAAAATAGTTGTAGTTAATTGTTTATTGTAAAGTGCAAAGTTATAAGAACTATGTTTAGAGCTCATCAAAGACTTAGTATCGAGGAGGCCACTTCGGTCATATTTGAAGAATGAAGTTGGTAATTATTGCGCCAACAGTTGAAGAACAAGTAATGTGCCCATCATGACGTCCGCTAATGGCACATCTACTTAGTATATCATGATCCGGTTTCTTAGCCTTTGTAACATATTGGATTTCACAAACACACTAAACCAATGATCAAAGAGGCGTATACAAGAGGTTTTAGAGAGAGAAAGTTAGAGGTTGGGAACTTTAGTGAGAGAAAGAAAAATCTTATTATGAGCTTCAACTCTCTACCTTGGGAGGTAGAGAGTATTTATAGTTCTTACATAAGTCGCCACCTACGGGGCTGTGGATCAGGCATACAGTGGGTAAAGACCCGTCCGTCCTCCACGGTGTTACTTAACTAAATACTAAAAAACATTAAATAATCTACGACTACGAGCTTTCTAACGATTACATATACTTGAGGTGACCGACTCTTTAATAACTGGATTTACTAAATCCTAACAATCTCCCCTAAGGAGGTCACCTCAAGATCACCTCAAAATTACATTGAACACAAACAGATATTACATTTTAAATTGTTCTTGTATTCTTGATGTAGTTCTTTGCTCGGGAGCTCGTAGTCATTGATTCTTCATTATTGCATGTTTGGATAATCAATGTGGAGGTCTTTAAGCGATCCACGTGATAATGAGTTTTGAGCCGACTTTGAGATCATCACTATTATAAATCTTTGACTATTCCATTGTGGTGTTGGTATTATGTGATGTTGTGACATTTGGACCGACATGCTCACATTCGAATCTGATATATTCACATCGAGTAGAGGAAGCTTCGTTGATTCATGATATTGGCGTGATGTAGCGAAGCATGGAGTGAAAATATCAGTCGTTGATGCACTTATCATGATTTCTTTAGAGATGAATTTGTAGTGTGAGCATGCGGCTATGGATTGACCGCTTCATTCGATCGGCTACAAGCGTCGGGCGTACTGCATACAACAGATTAGCAATAAAGTGCGAAGGTGTCTTTGATCACTTCGTTAAATTGAGGTACACGGTTCCCGTTGATCGATTACAAATCTTGCTGTGATCGGTGTAATTCGAAGAATTTTCTTGACGAGGTTTCGCGGTGGTCTAGTTGTTCTCAAACCGGGCGTCTCAAAGAAGACAACACGGGTGAGTGAACCGGTAATTGAGATTCAGCGATTGATGAAAGAGATTTGATAAACAATCGTGTACCGCTCAATAGAAATTGTTTTTGCAATACAACGAAGGTTTTAAAGAAAATCAATTATCAATCATAAACACCTTTTATTTTGAAATAATAATACACGATCGATGTGCTAAGGAAAAGGATTTTAAAGCACAATGACCGGTTTTCAAAGGTATCCGTCAATCCATAACTGAACCGAGATTGATTCAATAGATTGAATCGCCCCATTGTTTCTTTCGGTTGTCACATGGTTGATCTATTGAATAGATCTCACATGCCACCCACCAGGAGCTTGTTTGATGTTGGCTCCAGAAGGCTTTCCATCTTCATTGTGATTATGTTTGCATATCACTCAGATGTTCTGGCAATACCACAAGGATAATGCGTATGACTCATAAGATGAAGTGAAACAGAGAGTCTTCATTGACAGTGTCCTAAAGAGATTTATTTGATGATCTTGTGGCTCTAGACTCAATTGTGCATATTTGGATCCTATTTCGGAGACTAGGGAGAGTGTCTCCTTTTTCAATATCAACAATCTCTAAGAGAAAGTCGATAGATTATGTCGGTTCCCCGTGAGAATGAAACAAGTCATTTTAAGAGGAACTTGAGTAGTTTGGGAAGTTGAAGTGCAGTGCGTCACTGGGTCCATGACGTCTTGTCTTCAATACCGATATTACCTTGGTAACCACCAGTAGCATATGAATTGAAATCGGTATCTGGCCTAAGGTTGAATAATTGTAGGGCTATTTATTTTCACCCTTTTCTCATTCAATTCTTTTCATTCTTCAACCCCTTGATGCTTACCGAGACTTCATAACTAGAACCTTGTTGGGTTTATTCGAGACTAGCTCGGTCTTTATCCGCACTCTTCCCATATCTCATTTTCTCCTTTTTCAATATACCTAAGGACTTATACACTATCTAGTGGATTGTCCACGGTAGATCCCTCCGGATTCGGCGGATCATGGGAACAAATACCTAACCTTATCGTCTTTATATACCATACATAAAGTAAAGTTGGTCGGTCTATTTGGTATTGTTCATCGCCATTGGAACCAATTGAAAACCATTTGAAAATCAATCCGGATACTTGTGATATATTATCAAAGCATTTTGTACTGAATTGTTTTGATATTTTTAGAACAAGAGCTCCCCTCAACATTTGCATCAAGCATCATTGTAATAGAAATAATTTTCATCTTTGAGGGTTGGCTTGCATCTAAGAGTAGTTATATAAAGAATGTGGTTTTCAAAATAGTTGTTCCCCTCAATATGTGCATAGATATTTGAAAATGTTTTGCACATATTAGGAAAAAACGCACATTGAAATAAATTGATCACGTTTCAAATCTTTGTGGTTTAAGATAGATGCTCCCCTCAACATGTGCATGGAAAATTGAAATCGTTTGGCACATGTGGGAAGGAGAGCTTGTACATCCTTATGAAACCATTTACGAATTATCAGTTTAAATCCAATTTAAATCACAAATTCTCCCCGATCACAATTATCAAATCATTTGAGATTTGTGATCTCGTAGATTAAGTTGATTTTGAAAGCTTTTAAGGAGAATTGTGACTTGATTATGAAAATGTTTTAAGCGATAAGGATCGGATTTTGAGACTTTAAACTCCATTGATTAAACATGCATGATTATCTTTTGAAAACAATTGTATGACAAATAACATTTTGATTTAATTGAAATCATTCTCCCCTCAATCAATGACATAAGTTGTTGATTGAGAGATAGATATTTTGACAAGCGTTTAGTCGGATGATTTTCAAAAATAGAGTCGAGTTATTTTCAAAGCAATTAGTTTTCATTAGATAGTAAGTAATTGTTTATAGAATCGAGCATGAGTTTTGAAAAACAAGATAAAGCATGGCTCGTTCTTTCTTTGAAAAGCGGGTTATTGCACGAAATGACAATAAACCATTTTTACACTTTCTCCCAAAATATTTTTGATTTTTTTTAATATTCGAACAACATCTAAAGTCCGTGTCATTCTTTGAATGACGACAAAGATTGTAGATACTTATCGAATCAAGAAAATCATGACAAAACGACAATATTTTGTTTTGGAATTTTCAATATTTTTCAAATTTTATGGATTTTGAAAGTTTTATATTTTCTATTTGCTTTTGAAGGTTTTGTAATTTTGTATTTTGCTTTTCGAAAAGATATTTACAAGAGATGGATGAAGAAAGACCTTTACTCCTCGTCTTCCTCTTGAAGGCGTTTGAGTGTTCGGTTGAAGACTCTTTAGACCAAGTCGTGGGAGGGTAAACTCAAGCGTTCTCTAGGAAGAGCTTTGGTGAAGATGTCGCTAACTCGTATTCGGTCCTCACAAAATAAAGTTCCACCACACCGTTTTCTACTTGCTCCACGATGAAATGATGTCGAATGTTGATGTGCTTTGCTCTTGAGTGTTGTACGTTGTTGCATGAGAGAGCAATAGCACTTTTATTATCACAATCTGAGAGGATTTTGTTGAATTCAAAGCCATAGTCGATAATTGGGATCTCATCCATAGGATTTGAGCACAACAAGATGACATGGCTATGTATTCGACCTCTGTAGAGGAAATAGAAGTACTCATTTGCTTCTTTGAAGACCACTCACAAGCTTATCACCCAAAACCGAGCACCTCTGAGCGTGCTTCTCGTGTATCTTGACATCCCGCAAGATCGGCATCGCATAGGTCGTTAGTGACATATCGGTGTCCTTGGTACCAAAGTCCCATATTGATGGTTCCTTGGAGATACCGAAGACCGTTTAACCGCTTGATGAGTGTGTAAATACTCATCATTTTGGTCAATCTGAGCGCAAAGCGTTTAAAATGCTCGAAATGCATCAAAAATCGAAAATATTCCAAAATTACATTTTATATGTTTCGGATGCAAAATGTTTAAAATCGGATGAAAATGAGCAAAGTTTGCATAATTGGCAGTTTCAGTCCCCCAAGTTTCTAAAATTGTCAAAAATAGTCCCTGAGTCCTAATTTCAAAAGAAAAATCACCAAAGGTCCTTTTAAAATCATAACTTGTCAAAATTAGTCCTTTGGTGAAAAATATCAAAAGTTTGAGAAAATTACAAAATTAGTCCTTCAAGTTTGAAAATTGGCAAAAATGGCCCCTGGAAATTGGAAAATGGCAAGTTTGGTCCTTGTACTTTTTGAGATTGTCACTTTTAGTCCTTGAAGCAACTTTTCAGAATTGGCATAAATGGCCCTTGTATTTTCAGAAAATGGCAAAAGAAGCCCTTGTCATTAAACCAATTGTGACCTTTGTCACAAGCCAAGTGACCCTGCCTTTCATTTTGGACCCCTGTCAAATATGTTTTGAACCCCCTTCTAATATTTAACACCCGGTCAACTCTGGTCAAAACCCACAACTCGCGCCAAAAACCTGCCTCCTTCAACAACTCACCCTGCAACACACTATCTCCCATTCCCCCTCCTCTCCTCCACATTTTCTTGTTCCCCCCACCTCAACTAACCTCCAAATAGCATTAAATGCTCCTATCATCCCCTCACTCAACCTAACTGTCAAAATCTCCTTTTGGCGCCAAAACTTGATCCAATGGCCAATATAGCTTCCAGACATCCAAGGGCCAAGAATTTTGATGGGATTCACTCAGAGATGAAAGAAAGCAGTTGGAATATAAAAAAAGCAAGAGGAGAAAAGAAGGCGTAGATGTTTAGTTTTAAATTACTCTTATGTCGTTTTCTTAGTAATGTCTTAGTTTAACTCAAAAGTTGTAATATTTTGTTCCTAAGTATTAAACTCGAGTTACATTTTCGGTTTAATCAATTTTAATCATTAATTCCAAGTTTCATTCGGTTTCATATTGGTGTGCTCTTTGTTAAAAATTTAAGTTTCCATTTCATAAACCCAAGCTTCATATAGCTTGTTTATCGATTCAATAAGCTTATACAAGCTTTTCATAACTTTTGAAAGCTTGCATTCAAGTTTCTAGCTAGTTTGGAGTTTGGTCAACAAAAGTCAACAGTGAAGAGAAAATGGTTCAAGCAGGAATGGTGATAATAATGGTTGATTCAGTGGTGACATTGGGTTGAAATTAGAATAGAATAGTGGTTGTGGATCTTGGTCTTAGCCTGCAACTCAGTTGAACCCTTGTGAGTGATTCATGTCATTTTCAGTTTTGCATTTTACTTGTATGTGTATATGTGGTTACCACTAGTTTAGTCTTGTTTACTTAATGTTAATTAGAGTAGTTAAACTTATTTTGATCAAGAGAACAAGTTGGATTAGTGGTTATCTCATTTTAAGTTCAAAATAGTTATATACAGTGGTGTTTGGTTTAAGCTGATTTATAGCTTTGCAGTGTTTAAAAGTGGTTAAACTCAGTTTGGTAAGTCCCCTTTAGGCAAATTAGACTCATTTGAGTCAATCATTGGTGCATTAGAACTATCAAAGTCAAATTTACACCTAAAATGTCCTAAGCGATTCCTTTGTTGGGATTTTTGATTTCAAAAGCTTATTTTGTGTTCATATTTCATAAATACAACTTGTCTGTAATCTCATTTAACCTTATTACTTCTATATCGGTCCTTAAATTGAGATCAAAGTTCAAGTTAGTCAATTTTTAGTTTTGTCAAAAGTCAAAATCATTGAAAAACTGTTTTGGGCTCAACTAGGAAGAATTTTCATGGATTCATTTCTAGGCCAATCTTAGTGAAACTTATGGTTTTAAAATCTTGATAGGTCTATTTTCTTATCCTCATTTTTGTCAAATTTTTGAATTTTCTTAAGCTTCTAATGGGCTTGTTAAATGGGATTAAATCCCTGCTGCGAGGGCATTGAGTGCACGGGGATTATCTGAGTTTGGCAAGGTTTGCATTAGGCTCATTTGAGCTTATCTAGGTCTTAGCTTAGGCTTATAGATAGCCACCCGGTCTAGTCTGAGGTCCCACTTCCATTTTGTTGTTTGACTTATTGTATGTCTTATGCTTAAGCTTAAAGTAGCCACTAAAAGCTGTTTTGGCTTATGATCTCAAATCACCAAATCTTGGTATCTTGCTATTCAGAGGTTTAAGGCTTGTTGTTTCTTGTTGCTTTTAGGTTCTTTTAGCATATTATAGCTTTTGTATTCAATTGGTGGCCTTTGGATTCCATTTGCTTATTTAAAGTGCTTATTCCTAAGCACTTGACACATCAGTTTCATTTTCCTCCACACAAGCACCTGTTTTTCCATTTTTCCTAGATTCCTATTATAATTTTAGAATTTTCCTGAAATTTTCATATTTTTCCAAGTCAGTTTACTATTTTTCTTGATTTTAATTAGTTTTTTAGTATTTTTAAATAGCATTTAAATCAAAAAATTAAGAAAATGTTCAAAAAAATAATTTTTCATTTTTCTTAAGTTAAGATAAATATAAAAAGCCAAAAAAAATATTTTTCTAGATTTTTCTTAGTTAAATTTGTATTTTTAAATAATTTAATTAGTTTTTAATAGTTTAAAATTCCTAGAAAATAGAAAAAATATTCAGAAAAATACAAAAATAATTTTGAAAATTCTCTTTTGATATTTTAGATTTTTCTAAGTCTTAATTTTATTTTTCTAGCTTTATTTCCTATTTTCTTGTATTTTAGGTTAATATTTAATAGTTAAAATTAGTTTTTAATTAATAATAATTAATTAAATAGTTATAAAAATAATTTTCTTTTTCTATAAATTTTCTCTTATCATTAGGTTTATAAAAATGTCATTTTCATATTTTTAGGACTTTTATTCCTTAGATCTCACTTTTTATTTTGTACGTTTACGTAATTTTATTTAAACGTAAGTTTTAAGTTTTAAGTCTTAAGCGTTCATCAATTTTAAAAATAGTGATAGCGTTTATTTAATATTTTATCTTTTAATTTCCTTTAATTTGCATTTAAGCCTCTGTAATTTGTTGGCTTTTACGTAGTTATAATCTATTCAAATCCTTTTCCGTTCAAATCTCTCGATCACTATTCGTTGGGTGATCCATTGCATAGCTCATTTGGGACATAACGACCGGAAACACTATACTCCCAGATCTTCATTGAGTTAGGTGCTTGAGCCGTTTTAAGTTTCTTACGATCGGCCATTCACAAGTGGCGAGGCTTGAGTGAGAAAAACTTGGCGGTTTGTACGGATCAAATTTTTGGCGCTACGCCGGAGTTGTCTTTGATTATCTTACGTTTAGCGATTAGTGATTTGGATATTCACTCATTGTTCATACCATCTATATATGTTTATATTTTCTTATAAATCCAAAATCCAAAATACTCTTCTCATTCCTCTTATCCGTATGATTCTATTTCTCTTACCCCTCGCACTGTTTGATTCTACTCTTCTTTAACCTCAAAACCGTTTAATTCTATTTCTTTAACCTCTACATGTTTAATTCTCATGGCGACGTTCGATTATCCTCGTTGTTTCCACCGCAAAAGCCGTATGGAAGAGGATCGACTCTCTTGTCGAATCCGGATTGTTTATGCAAGCAATGTGGAAGGATGGGTGCAAGCAAATATTGTTATTGGTGCGAATTATCGATAACTCTCTCGATGATTCTCCAAGTTTTCCAACCATCCGCCACAACCCGATGAACCCGTTCAAGAACCGAGACCATAACGGAAGTGGTGGAAATTGCTAGCTCTCGAGCACACCACTTGTCCCACCTCCGGATTTTTCAAAATGTTCTTGAGACTTGATAGTCATTCGGATCACCATGTTGGTTTTGTTGATTCTTTGAATAAACCGATTCCTTCTCATAACTCTCAAATGCAATCGTTTATTCCTTGTGTCGGTTGTGGTGAACCTCTTTTTGGTTCACCACATCGTTGGTGTACGTGTGTACAATGTGGTAATGATATCCATAACGGGAGTTGTTTGTTTTGTGGTTCGAGGAATTCATTTGATTATGATCCTAATCCGAACTCATTTAACGACCCTCAAATTTTTCAATTACCCACCACGGCCCGACTTATCTTCATATAATCAACATACTGCTGTGAATTTTGTGGAGGTCCTCACCAAGGATTTGAGTGTCAATCCGAAACACGTTTGTCTATGAGCAGTTTTCGGTGATGCTCGAACTTTGGCTATAACCAAAATCCATATGATTCACGGTCCGGACTCAGCAGTTTCTTGTTGTGAGTCCGTGGAGGTCCCTATTTCAGCTCGATTGTCAAATAGGGAACCCAATTCCTTGTAACAATCATGACTCTCACATGTTTGACAATTTCCAACCTCCACAGCACTATACGGTTCAAACTCCACCTGAGCCGTTATCTCAAGAAATCTCCCATGATTTTGAAACCGCAATGAAAACACTTGATGATATGATTCAAAACTTTAAGAATCAAGTGAGTGGTGAAAAGACCATGGGAGAATTGCTAGCCGAAGAGCGAGAGGCCCGTGAATCTAGGGAAGAATTATTAGTCCTAGAGCATGCAGCTCTAAGACGTTCCCAATTTCTTAAGGCCGCTCTATATGATGATGACGAGGAGAGTTTTATCCTTTTAAAGATAATATTCTCAACTCCTCGGTCGGTTGATATCCAGCAGTTGAGATTCCATCTCAAACAAGCGCTATCACACCAAGCTCCACTCACTCTCTCGAACATGGGGGACGAGCATCTTGACCTTGTTCACGAAAAGGAATCGGACGAATTCATAAAGTCTAGTGTTGAGAACCTTGTCCCAATCCCGAGAGAGTCACAGGAACTTCGATCATATGTGATTCTCTTTCCCTCTTGAGTGTTCAAATGATCATTTGGAAACTTTCTACGATTTTAGCGACGATTGTGCTTCCTTTGGAAACATCGAGTATGTTGAGGCATCACTCCCAGCGGTCGACCCTCTTCTTGAGGAGTTCTCCGATGAACTCACTCACATCAATCCACTCTTTGATTTTGAAGCCGATCCGGGAGACCGAAAGTCCCTTGATGATGATCGTTCACTCACTTACCCCAACAATCCAATAGAGAATGTTGATCACTTTGTTCCCGAAACATTCAAAGCTACTTTCACCAATCCTCTATTTGAATTCGACTGAATTCACTTTAATTTCGAGAATCCACTCTTTGATACTCGTTGAGGATAGTGATGAGCCCACAATGGAACAAGAGTTCACAACTTCACTTCATGTGAATGACTCTCTTCATGAAGAGTTCTCCGGTGAACTCTCTCATGACATATCTCCTCCGGAACATGATCATTTCTATTTTGATCTTGAGGATGATATTAGCTCGGAGGAAGGTGTACTCTATCATATGAGTGTGCCTATTAATGATAATACCCTCACCCTTCCTCCCGATATGTCTACATTTAAGGATGAAGAATGGATCTTGATTGTTATCAAAATCTTTCTTCCTTTCCTCAAATATCTTGTGATTTCTCTCCATCTTCACTCCTTCGGGAATGAAGACACTATCTTTGACCCCGGCATTTTCATTTATCACTTTTGAGCCAGTTCTATGTATATCTCATCGGTGTGGAACTTTCACGTGCTTCAAATGTTTGTCCAAACATCTTGATTGAAAGTCCGATGGAGATTGTTTCTTCCACTTTGCTTCCCCACGAACAAATTAATTCGGGGTCGAGTCAAGCTAGCGACTCGGTAATCAAAAACAGTAGCACACTATATGGGTTTTCACCCATATTTCTGTCTTCTTACCCCTTTCTACCACCCTAGTGTGGGGGAGATGCCCACATGTTATATATATATATATATATATATATATCGAGATAAAAAAAAAAAAAAAAATCCTTTCAAATAATGGCGTAGTATTTCCTTTTCGTTCTATGTTTCGGCATAACCGCATGGTACTTTGAATATTGAGGGCAATATTCATTTCTAAGTGTGGGGAATTCTCATGAATTTTATCATATAATTATACCAATTCCCCATTTTGGCCAAATTTTTTTTGGAGTAAGTGTTTAGCACTTACTCAATTGGTTATCGATCCGCCATGTCTAATAAACAAAAGGATTGGCTAATCCGAGAGCAAACGGCTCTTGGTAAAGATATCTCAAATCCGTTGACGACTTGCAATTTGCCCAAAATTGTATGGTATTCATTTCACCATATCCTAAAAAGTGAAGAGTTGGCTAGCCCGCAAGTTTATGGCTTGTGGTAAAGGCGATGGAAAAACCATAATTGGTAATCACTCACCAAAGATAATATTGATAATTTATCTAAGAGTTGGCTAGTCCGAGCAAGCGGCTTCGGTAAAGACAAATCAAATCCGTTGAAAGGCGGTGGTTTGCTCAAAATCACATGGCTATCGATGTACCATGGTTCTTACTTGAACTAAAACATCCGCTACTCCGTAAGTAATGGCTTTTGGTAAAGAGATTCAAATCCATTAAGTTTTCTCAAAGATTGCTAGGGACTAGCAATAGTTTAGTGTGGGGATTGATGGTGTGTAAATACTCATCATTTTGGGTCAATCTGAGCGCAAAACGTTTAAAATGCTCGAAATGCATCAAAATCTTGAAAATATTCCAAAATTGCATTTTATATGTTTGAGATGCAAAATGTTTAAAATCGATGAAAATTGAGCAAAGTTTGCATAATTGGCGATTTCAGGTCCCCAAGTTTCTAAAATTGTCAAAAATAGTCCCTGAGTCCTAATTTCAAAAGAAAAATCACCAAAGGTCCTTTTAAAATCATAACTTGTCAAAATTAGTCATTTGGTGAAAAATATCAAAAGTTTGAGAAAATTACAAAATTAGTCCTTCAAGTTTGAAAATTGGCAAAAATGGCCCCTGGAAATTGGAAAATGGCAAGTTTGGTCCTTGTACTTTTTGATATTGTCACTTTTAGTCCTTGAAGCAACTTTTCAGAATTGGCAGAAATGGCCCTTGTATTTTCAGAAAATGGCAAAAGAAGCCCTTGTCATTAAACCAATTGTGACCTTTGTCACAAGCCAAGTGACCCTGCCTTTCATTTTGGACCCCTGTCAAATATGTTTTGAATCCCCTTCTAATATTTAACACCCGGTCAACTCTGGTCAAAACCCACAACTCGCGCCAAAAACCTGCCTCCTTCAACAACTCACCCTGCAACACACTAGCTCCCATTCCCCCTCCTCTCCTCCACATTTTCTTGTTCCCCCCACCTCAACTAACCTCCAAATAGCATTAAATGCTCCTATCATCCCCTCACTCAACCTAACTGTCAAAATCTCCTTTTGGCGCCAAAACTTGATCCAATGGCCAATATAGCTTCCAGACATCCAAGGGCCAAGGATTTTGATGGGATTCACTCAGAGATGAAAGAGAAACAGATTGGAATATAAAAGAAAGCAAGAGGAGAAAAGAAGGCAGTAGATGTTTAGTTTTAAATTACTCTTATGTCGTTTTTCTTAGTAATGTCTTAGTTTAACTCAAAAGTTGTAATATTTTGTTCCTACGTATTAAACTCAAGTTACATTTTCAGTTTAATCAATTTTAATCATTAATTCCAAGTTTCATTCAGTTTCATATTGGTGTGCTCACTGTTAAAAATTTAAGTTTCCATTTCATAAACCCAAGCTTCATATAGCTTGTTTATCAGTTTCAATAAGCTTATACAAGCTTTACATAACTTTTTGAAAGCTTGCATTCAAGTTTCTAGCTAGTTTGGAGTTTGGTCAACAAAAGTCAACAGTGAAGAGAAAATGGTTCAAGCAGGAATGGTGATAATAATGGTTGATTCAGTGGTGATATTGGGTTGAAATTAGAATAGAATAGTGGTCGTGGATCTTGGTCTTAGCCTGCAACTCAGTTGAACCCTTGTGAGTGATTCATGTCATTTTCAGTTTTGCATTTTACTTGTATGTGTATCTGTGGTTACCACTAGTTTAGTCCTGTTTACTTAATGTTAATTAGAGTAGTTAAACTTATTTTGATCAAGAGAACAAGTTGGATTAGTGGTTATCTCATTTTAAGTTCGAAATAGTTATATACTGATGGTGTTTGGTTTAAGGCGATTTATAGCTTTGCGGTGTTTAAAAGTGGTTAAACTCAGTTTGGTAAGTCCCCTTTAGGCAAATTAGACTCATTTGAGTCAATCATTGGTGCATTAGAACTATCAAAGTCAAATTTACACCTAAAATGTCCTAACTGATTCACTGTTGGGATTTTTGATTTCCAAAAGCTTATTTTGTGTTCATATTTCATAAATACAACTTGCTGTAATCTCATTTAACCTTATTACTTCTATATCAGTCCTTAAATTGAGATCAAAGTTCAAGTTAGTCAATTTTTTAGTTTTGTCAAAAGTCAAAATCATTGAAAAACTGTTTTGGGCTCAACTAGGAAGAATTTTCATGGATTCATTTCTAGGCCAATCTTAGTGAAACTTATGGTTTTAAAATCTTCATGAGGTCTATTTTCTTATCCTCATTTTGTCAAATTTTGTGAATTTTCTTAAGCTTCTAATGGGCTTGTTAAAATGGGATTAAATCCCCTGTGCAGGGCATTGAGTCTGCACAGGGATTATGCAGGTTTGGCAAGGTTTGCATTAGGCTCATTTGAGCTTATCTAGGTCTCAGCTTAGGCTTATAGATAGCCACCCAGGTCTAGTACAGGGTCCCACTTCCATTTTGTTGTTTCAGCTTATTGTATGTCTTATGCTTAAGCTTAAAGTAGCCACCTAAAACTGTTTTGGCTTATGATCTCAAATCACCAAATCTTGGTATCTTGCTATTTAGAGGTTTAAGGCTTGTTGTTTCTTGTTGCTTTTAGGTTCTTTTAGCATATTATAGCTTTTGTATTCAATTGGTGGCCTTTGGATTCCATTTGCTTATTTAAAGTGCTTATTCCTAAGCACTTGACACATCAGTTTCATTTTCCTCTACATAAGCACCTGTTTTTCCATTTTTCCTAGATTCCTATTATAATTTTAGAATTTTCCTGAAATTTTCAGATTTTTCCAAGTCAGTTTACTATTTTTCTTGATTTTAATTAGTTTTTTAGTATTTTTAAATAGCATTTAAATCAAAAAATTAAGAAAAGGTTCAAAAAATAATTTTCATTTTCTTAAGTTAAGATAAATATAAAAAGCCAAAAATATTTTCTAGATTTTCTTAGTTAAATTTGTATTTTAAATAATTTAATTAGTTTTTAATAGTTTAAAATTCCTAGAAAATAGAAAATATTCAGAAAAATACAAAATAGTTTTGAAAATTCTCTTTTGATATTTTAGATTTTTCTAAGTCTTAATTTTATTTTTCTAGCTTTATTTCCTATTTTCTTGTATTTTAGGTTAATATTTAATAGTTAAAATTAGTTTTTAATTAATAATAATTAATTAAATAGTTATAAAAATAATTTTCTTTTTCTATAAATTTTCTCTTATCATTAGGTTTATAAAAATGTCATTTTCATATTTTTAGGACTTTTATTCCTTAGATCTCACTTTTTATTTTGTACGTTTACGTAATTTTATTTAAACGTAAGTTTTAAGTTTTAAGTCTTAAACATTCATCAATTTTAAAAATAGTGATAGCGTTTATTTAATATTTTTATCTTTTTAATTTCCTTTAATTTGCATTTAAGCCTCTGTAATTTGTTGGCTTTTTCTGTAGTTATAATCTATTCAAATCCCTTTTTCCGTTCAAATCTCTCGATCACTATTCGTTGGGTGATCCATTGCATAGCTCGCTGGGACATAACGACCCGGGGAAACACTATACTCCCCAGATCTTCATTGAGTTCGTGCTTGAGCCGTTTTAAGTTTCTTACGGTCGGCCATTCACAAGTGGCAGGCTTGAGTGAGAAAAACTTGACGGTTTGGCACGGATCACCGCTTCAAGGTGCTTTTTGGTAGGCTTAGCCTGATATCTAGCACACATGCAAACAATGAGAATGAATCTACGGTCTCGGCTATGAGGTACATCGAGGATCCAATCATACTACGATATTTAGTTTGGTCTACCATGATCCCCGAGTGGTCCTCATCCAGTTTAATACGCTTCTATCATGGGAGTGTCAGCGAGGTCACTGGAATCAAATACAAATTTCTTTAAAATCTCATTTGCATATTTAGATTGATTTATAAAATGCCTCCGGACTTTGTGAAATTTGTAATCCTAAGAAAAATGACATTTGTCCCATCATTGACATTTGAAATTTTGAACCCATTTCACTTGAAAACGGTCACATTCATTGGGGTCGGTCGAGGCAAAATAATATCATCAACATATATTTGAGCGTGACTTAAATGCTTGCGACTTTACGGTGAACAATGTTGGATCAATCGCTCCTTTCTTGAATCCGGTAGATAGAAGAAACTTTGATAGCGTATCATACCATGCCCAGAGCTTGCTTCAAACCGTTAAGAGCCTTCTTCAAATGATAGGCGTGAGTAGGATGCTCAGGTTTACAAAGCCTTCAGGCTGGCTGACGTAAATGACTTCTTTAAGATCTCCGTTAAGAAACGCCGTCTTTACATCCATCTGATAGACTACCATGTTCTTACTAACAACATTAGCCAAGAAGATTCTGATTGCCTCGATTCGAGCAACAGGAGCAAATGATTCTTCAAAGTCAATACCCTCCTCTTGACGGTATCCTTTTGCAACTAATCGAGCCTTGTTCTTCAACACATCACCATTCTCATCAAGTTTTACTTTGAAGATCCACTTTAGAGCAATGATCATTGCACAATCTGGAGCAGGTACTAATTCCCATACATCTAGTCGATCAAACTCATGAATTTCTTCTTGTATGGCATTGAACCATTGTCTTCATTCATGGCGATTTCACGCCTTTTGGTTCGATCTTAGAGTACGGAGTTGAAGAAGCACCATAAGGCATCGGTTGCAAGTTGTTTCCGTGTGGATCCGGACGACGAAAGGTTTCCAATGATGTTGTCCAATGTATGATCATGTGTCCATTTTCTAAAGTGTTCATGTGGTTGCTATTGAGGAACTGAAGTAGCAGAGTCGATATCTCCGAAGAAGATGGTTCGATGATGATTCAGAGCAAATATGTTCTCAAAGGGTTCATCTTACGGAGGAGCAAAGGGTTTTCATCATACGTAATAAATGACAACATTTCCATTGTGTACACTCGATGATTGATGATTTGTTGATGAGACAGAGTGATCAACAAAGCGCTTCTTGACTTAATGACATTGAAACCGAAGGTTAACTTCATTGCGGGGATAGAGGCATCCTCTGTTGATGGATCGACATATCATTAGCACTTGGTTCATAGTGTTCATCAAACATTGGATCAAATAATTTCTTCAAATCATCTTCGAAGGAGGTACATAAGGAGTTCTTGGTGAGGATTAGAAACAAGAGTAGAAGCGATAGGACTTCTTGATAAAGGTTGAAATGCGGGTCGAGGCTGGATTGTCCGGAGCCATTTGACCGGTCGACTCATCGAACGTAACGTGAATTGTTTCCATGATATGTCGGGTTCTCTTCTTGTAGATTCGGTATCCTTTTCTGTTTGGTGCATAACCTACAAATACTCCAATGTCCGCTTTAGCTTTTAGTTTACCTAAGTATAAAGCACCAAACACACGAAGGTATGATAGATCAGGTTTTCGTTTATGGACATGTTCATATGGAGTTTTTTCATGAGAGGTGTGAATAAGGGAACGATTTTGGGTGTAGCAAGCAGTGGCAATGTCTTCAGCCCATAGAAACATTGGAACCTTTGAATAAATTAGCATTGTTCTTGCGGCTTCCACAAGAGTTCAATTTCGTCTTTCAACTACACCGTTCTGTTGAGGAGTTCGTGGAACACTTCTTTGATGAGTGATTCCAACACTTTCATAAAAGCGAATTAAGTCTTTGTTAACAAACTCGTGCCATTGTCTATTCGAACAATTCTAACATTATTGTTGAGTCGAACACAAGTCGTTTGATAAGTTTGATGATGACATCTCGGAGTTTCATCCTTTGTCCTCAAAAACTTTACCCAAGTAAATCGAGAGTAGTCATCAACAACTACTAGAATATATTTCTTCCCATTTATCGTTTGCACTCTCATTGGTCCGCATAGATCCATATGAAGGGTATGAAGAACTTCCATTCTCGAGTTTGTGAGTTTTGGTTTGTGGGCATATTTTGTGTTTTTCCCAATTGGCAAGTGAACAAAGATGATCTTTTCATACTTTAACTGGGTAATCCTCTTACTAAGTCTTTTCGGAAAGATTGTTTATGGTACCAAAGTTCAAGTGATTGAAACGACGGTGCCATAACCATGACTTAGTTTTGAAACCTTTGACGAGAAGCGATGGGTGAAGATTTCATCATATCTTCGATAAAGATGGTGTATATGTTTGAACCATGAGTTCCTCGAGAAGTTCCACACCATCAAGTTCTCTAACAAAGCAAGTATGTTTTCAAGGCCACTTCTAAATATGAGTCACGAATTATCCGAAAATAGATTATGTCCAAGACCTTCAACATAATATACCGGAAATCACACTATCTCCAACCACGTAATCTCCATAACCCATAATAGCACCAAAATGATCGTTCCGAATCTCACAGTTCCGATGAATTTACTCATGAAGTCCAAGAGCGTGACCGGTCTCCAATATATGCTTGGAACGACTGAGTCCGGTACCACGAGCGATTTGAACGATCTGCAGTTGAACAAAGACAAGAATGGATAATCGGATAATTGGAATCCCATGCAAGAATGGGTTCCATTTGGTTAGTAACAATGATTGGAACTCCCACATCATAAGTAGAAACAATGGACTCATTAAAATAGATTCGATGCTAGTGTCCATATTTGACCTATTCAAAGTATGTTCACTTCAAGGGAATAGTTCTACTAGTAGGCATCCATTTTCTAGTGGGCATTGACTTAGAAAATTTAGGGCAAAACTCATTAATCTTATGCCCGTGGGTATCCATTGATAACCTATATTACTAAATTTCCTTCTGTGGGTTTCATTGTTTTCTAACTTTCTTTCGCCTTTGCCTTTTAGCCTTCTTAGCTTGATTTTTAGCATTACAGCTTTTAAGCGGGCATTTAACAACATTAGACAAATCATTCACACCACATTCAAGATTAGTAACAGAAACCACGCAATCATCATTACATGTTTTGCCAAAAGTAGCATAATTCGCATTAATTACATTATGCTTAGAGCTAACACTAGAATCAACACGATTCGTCTTATTCAACACAAACTTAAAGTTCCTAGGTTGGTCTTCTACTTTCTTCCAATGCATATTCTTAGATTGCGAGGTCCTATCTTGCTTGGTATTGCCTGGAGGCTTTGACCCGCTTGCTTTAATGTCACTGATTACTCTGTAGAGGGAATTATGGGAACATTAGTTGGTTGATCTACTTTTGCATTCCCGAACTAGACGCATGAGGATCCGAACTACTTGAAGGCACATTAGTGTTCACTTTCTTAAAAATGGGCATAGAATGATTTATATGTTTGGCACTAGGCATAGAACAAGGCTTCACATCTTTACCTTTCGCACCTAAGGATTTAGGACATGTTGCTATTAAACATTCTAGCAGCTCTTGAGATCGTTTGGCCTGAATGCAAGCAAACCTAATTTCTCTATCAAGAGGCTTATTTAAGAAATCCTCTTCCACGTCTCACGGAGACATTCTAGACTATCCTTAAGGTGAGCACAATAGTTGTGAAACACATGTTCATTATTCCTAAGATGAGGAGGAATGTATTTAATGATCCGAAGATATTTGCGATCGAGGATGACATTGATGCAACATTCTCATTAAAAACAAGTGGCGGTTTCCTTTTCCCGACTCTCGATTCTCAATTTCTTTTGTAAAGACGTTATTTTTGTTTTTTTGTCACGAGTGACTTTCATTGAATCATTTAACTCTTTAAAGTGTCGTTTAACTTTTCATTTTCTTCTAGAAAACTCTCGCTTTCTTTTTGTAAAGGATTAACTAAGTTTTGAAGATGAAAAGTTTGAGAATCTTGAGAATCTAAAGAGGAGGCATTTGGGAGCCATTCACATTGTTCTTTTCACCCTTTAATTGAGAGATTTGGGCTTTCAACTTTTCGATCGTGTTACAATGAGCTTGAATTTGTTCGTCACGTTTGTTTATCTAAAAAGCGCATCAAACTCGGAACATCCGAGGATGTCTTGATATTTGAGGTTTTGACATTTTCTTTAAGATGTTGATATTTTAGTTGTAAATCAAAATGTTCAACTTCTAGTTTAGAAAGATGTTATACCAAATTATCGTGATCATTCTGATCAATTTTCTCACTTAGTTCTGAGTTTTTGTTTTCAAGCTCAATGACACGATCATGGGAAACTTTCAATGCAATAGATAATTCATTAAATCGAGAAGCAGTAATAGAGTGCTTAGTAACAGTAAAAAACACATCTTGAGCAACACAACTCGAAATCAAATTCTCATTTAAGATGTGCAAGTTCTTCCTTTTAACTTCATTATATTTGAGTTCCTGTTCATAATCATTGACTTCAACTATCATTGCATCTGTAAGATATGTGATTTCACAAACACACTAAACCATAATCAACATGGGGCGTTCAAGATAGTTTAGAGAGAGAAAGTTCTAGAGAGAGAAAGGGAAGAGAGTTGGGAACTATGTGAAACAAAGAAAAATAGTATTGAAGCTCCAACCCTCTACCTTGGGAGGTAGAGGGTATTTATAGTGTCTTACAAATAAACGCCACCTACGGGGTGTGGATCGGGCATACGGTGGGTAAAGACCCGTCGTCCTCCACGGTGTTACTTAACAAACTACTAACTAACATATCATAACTACGACTACGAGCTTTCTATTGAATGCTTATACTTGAGGTGACCGACTCTTTAACGATGAATTTTCTAATTCTAACAATCTCCCCTAAGGAGGTCACCTCAATTTACAATGAATACAAGCAGATATTACATTAAATTGTTCTAGGATTCTTGATTATATCCTTTGCTCAAGAGCTCGTAGTCTTTGATTCTTCATTATTGCATGTTTGGGAATTCAAGTGGAGGTCTTTTACCGATCCACGTGAGAATGATTGTTGAGCACGCTTTGAGATCATCGGTCATATTAAATCTCGACTCTTCCTTTTGATGTTGGTATTATGTGATGTTGTGACTTTTGGACCGACATGCTCACATTCGGATCATGATTTCTTCTTATCGAGTAGCGGAAGCTTCGTTGATTCATGACATTTGCGCAAGCGAAAGCGAAGCATGGAGTGAAAATATCGAGTCATTGATGCACTAATCATGATTTCTTTGAAATGAATGTGTTATGTGAGCATTGGTATGCATTGACCGCTTCATTACGATCGGTGCAAATGTAGGGCATACCGCATACAATGATTAACAACAAACGCGCGAAAGTGTCTTTGATCACTTTCGATGAATTGAGGTACACGACCTACGGTTCCCGTTGATCAAGACAAGCTTGCTGTGATCGGTATAATTCAAGAATCACCTTGACGGGGTTTCGCAATTGTTCTAGTTGTTCTCAAACCGAACGCCTCAAAGAAGACAACACGGAGTGAGTGAACCAATAATTGAGATCCACTGATTGATAAAAAGAGATTTGAAAAACAATCGTGTATTGCTCAAATAGAAGTTGTTTTTGCAATACAACGAAGGTTTTAATGAAAATCATTTATCAATCATAAACACCTTTTATTTTGAAATATTTGTACACAGTCGATGTGCAATAGAAAAGAGTTTTGAGCACAACGACCGGTTTTTCAAAGATATCCGTCAATCCATAACCTGAACCAGGATTGATTCAAAAGATTGAATCGCCCCATTGTTTCTGTTCAGTTGTCACATGGTTGATCTATAGGATAGATCTCACATGCCACCCACCAGGAGCTTGTTAGATGTTGGCTCCAGAAGGCTTTCCATCTTCATTGTGAATATGATTGCATATTACTCAGATGTTTCGCAATACCATAAAGATAATGCGTGGGACTCAAGATATAATCTCTCTTTCCACATTGTGTGAAACAGAGTCTTCATTGAAAGTGTCCTAATGAGATTTATTGATGATCTCGAGGCTCTAGACTCAATTTGTGCATATTTGGTTCTGTCTGGGAGACTAGGAGAGGGTCTCCTTCTTCAATATCAACAATCTCTAAGAGAAAGTCGATAGATTATGTCGGTTCCCGTGAGAATGAAACAAGCCCCTTATAAGAGGAACTTGAGTGGTTTGGGAAGTTGTAGTCTGAGCGTCACCGGGTCCATGCCGTCTTGTCTTCAATACCGATGTTACCATCAAGAGCATATGAATTGTACCGGTTTACGCCCTATGGTTAAATAAATGGAGGGCTATTTCTTTTCACCCTTTCTCATTCAATTCTTTTCATTCTTCAACCCTTCATGCTAACCGAGACTTCATAGCTAGAACCTTGTTGGGTTTATTCGAGACTAGCTCTGTCTCATCCGCACTCTTCCCATGTCTCGTATTTCTCCTTTTATCATCATACCTAAGGACGCCTACACTAACTAGTGGATTGTACAGGTAGATCCCTCCGGTTCGGCGGATCATGGGACCTCAACCTAACCTTATCATCCTTATATCACCATACATAAAGTAAAGTTGGTCGGTCTTTTGGTATCGTTCATCCGCCATTGGAACCAATTGAAAACCATTTGAAAATCAACCAAGATACTTGTGATATAGAATCAAAGTATTTTGTATCTTAATTGTTTTGATATTTTAGAAATGCTCCCCTCAACATATGCATAAAATTTGAAATTTGTTTAGCACATGGAGGCAAGAGATCTTTGAAATCGTTAGATTAAGAATGAAAGGTCCAATCTTTTGATTAACATTTTCTAAAATGATCATCATCACTTCCTAATCAATTTGAGTAGATAAAACATTTTAAGGAAGGATGAGGTTTTCAGAATTTTGCTCCCCCTCAATATGTGCCTCGAAACATGAAAGAGTTTGCACGTATTAGAGGGAACCTGCACTTAGAGACAATTCAACCATGTTTCAATAATTTGAGGTTTAAAATAGATGCTCCCCCTCAACATGTGCATGGAAGTTCTTGAAATCGTTTGTCACATGCGAGGAGGAGAGCTTGTACATCCTTATAAAACCATTTATCAAATTATCAGTTTAACTCCAATTTAAATCACAAATTCTCCCCCGATCACAATTTTCACATCATTTGAGATTTGTGATCTCTGTAGATTTAAATTGATTTTGAAAGCTTTTAAGGAGAATTGTGACTTGATTATGAAAACGTTTTAACTGATAAGGATCGAATTTTGAGACTTTAGACTCCAACGATTTACATTAAACATGCTTGAATATCTTTTGAAAACTTAATAATAACCACGGTCTGGTACCATTGTTTGAAAAATACAATCTTTTTTTATTTAATTGAAAAATCATTCTCCCCCTCAATCAATGACATAAGTTGTTGATTGAGAGATAGATATTTTTGACCACCGATAAGTACAGATGATTTTCAAAAATTAAGTCCTAGTAATCTTTCAAAGCAATTAGTTTTCATTAGATAGTAAGAAATTGTTTTTACAATCAGAGCATAAGATTTGAAAAACAAGATAAAGCATGGCTCTGTTCTTTCTTTTATAACGGGTTCTTGCACGAAATGACAATAAACCACTATTTTCTCCGCCTCATTTTTTTTTTTTTTTTAACAAAATCTATGCACATTCGAAGAACATCTAAAAACCCGTGACATTCTTTGAGTGTCAACACAAAGTCCATAGATGATATCGAATAAGGAAAACATGACAAAATAACAATATTTTTGAGAATTTTTTCAAGATTTTTCAAATTTTTTAGGGATTTTTGAAAGTTTTATATTTTTCTATTTGCTTTTTGGAGGTTTTGTAATTTTGTATTTTCTTTTTTTGAATAAATATATACAAGAGATAGATGAATAAAGACCTTTACTCCTCGTCTTCCTCCTGAAGACGTTTGAGTGTTTCTGGTTGAAGGCTTTTCAAGCCAAGTCGTGGAAGAATGAACTCAAAACGTTCTCTTGGAAAAGCTTTGGTGAAGATGTCTGCTATCTGGAATTCAGTCCTCACAAAATAGAGTTCCACCACACCTTTTTCCACTTGTTCCCTGATGAAATGATGTCGAATGTCGATATGCTTTGCTCTTGAGTGTTGAACGTTGTTGCATAAGAGAGCAATAGCACTTTTATTATCACAAGACAGAGGATTTTGTTGAATTCAAAGCCATAGTCGATAATTGGGATCTCATCCATAAGATTTGAGCACAACAAGATGACATGGCTATGTATTCACCTCGTAGAGGAAATAGAAGTACTCATTTGCTTTTTGAAGACCACTCACAAGCTTATCACCCAAAACCGAGCACCTCCAGACGCATTTCGACATGTATCTTGACAACTGTATGATCAACATCGCATAGGCCGTTAGTGACATACCGGTGTCCTTCGGTACCATAGTCCCATATTGATGGTTCCTTGGAGATACCAAAAGACCCGTTTAACCGCTTCAAGGTGCTTTTTAGTAGGCTTAGATCGATATCTAGCACACATGCACACAACGAACAAGATGTCGGTCTACTATCGTGAGGTACATCGGGGATCCAATCATACTACGATGCTTCGTTTGATCTACCCCGATCCTCGAGTGGTCCTCATCCACTTGGTTCGTTCAATCATGGGAGTGTCAACAGGTCACTAGAATCAAATCCAAATTTCTTTAAAATCTCATTTGCATATTTAGATTGATTTATAAAATGCCTCCGGACTTTGTGAAATTTGTAATCCCAAGAAAATGACATTTGTCCCATCATTGACATTTGAAATTTTGAACTCATTTCATTAGAAAACGGTCACACTCATTGGGGTCGGTCGAGGCAAAGATGATATCATCAACATAAATTTGAACGTGAATTGAATGTTTGCACGACTTTACGGTGAACAAAGTAGGATCAATCGCCTTTCTTGAATCCAATAGATAGAAGAAACTTTGACAACAGATCATACCATGCTCTAGAGCTTGCTTCAAACCATATAGGGCCTTTTTCAAGCATTAAACATGAGTAGGATGCTCGATTCACAAAACCCTCCGGGTGGTCGACGTAAACCACTTCTTTCGGATCTCCATTAAGAAATGCGGTTTTCACGTCCATCGATAAACAACCATGTTCTTGCTAGCAAGATTAGCCAAGAAGATTTTGATCGCCTCGATACGAGCAACTGGAGCAAAAGATTCCTCAAAGTCTATACCTTCTTCTTGACGATAACCTTTAGCCACTAACCTAGCCTTATTTTTCAAAACATCACCATGCTCATCAAGCTTGATTGGTGCTAAACAGTCAAGTCTAACAGACTTAAAACAGCTTAAACACAAATGCAATTAAGATCAGAGGAATATAGGGGATTCCTGGGTCGTTAAGTCCCACGGAGGATGAATTGGTGTTTAAAACAACTTCAGATGATAGAATGATCACTAAGGATAGTGATCAGTAAGGGTTTTGATGAAAAATTACCTAAAGAAAAGATTTACAAATTACAGCGACTTAAATGCAAATTAAGAAAATTAAAAAGTTAAAATCTATTAAATAAACGCTATCACTATTTTTACAATGATGTTTTTATGATTTTATAAAATAAAATGACTTAAATAAACTATCTTAACTAAAACGTAAACTCAAATTATCTAAAACGTTACTTAAAAGCTGAAACGACGTTATTTGCAAAATGGTATTTGGAGCGCAAGATAAAGCGTAAAATTATTGAAATAAAAGGCCTACGAATGTAAAACTAATTTTATTACGTAATATATGACAAAAGAAAATTTTAGAAAAAGATTTATATTTTTAGACTTTTATATTTTTATTATGAATTAATTACTATAAAACACTAATTAAATGTTTAAAAATACTAAAACTAATTAGAAAATCAAACTTTTTATAAAATACTTAATACTAATACAAATTTATAAAAATACAAAACCGAAAAAGCTAGATTGAATAAGTCAGAATAAGCAATTAAGCTCGTATAAGTTTATTTGGACACAAAAGGGTAAGTATTAAATAGTGTGAATAAGAACTGAAAAAGTCCCTAGGCGGTTAGTGCGTGTGTGGTGTGGTGGTGGGTGGCTAGAGATCAAAATCCAAAGAGTGGCACTTTTTGCAACTTTTATTTTTGGACTTTTTCTTCACAAACTTGTTAAGCACAAGAAATTAAGCACTTTTAATAACTACAACTTTTTATGAAACAGATTAATAAGCTCAGTATGAGCTTATTTTCTCAACAGTAGCAACAAAATGGAAATAAGCTAAAGAGTAAGCCAAAATGGCTTTTAAGCTAAAAATAAGCAAAGTGAAAATTGGAAATGAGTTAAATACTGATAATAAGCTAGTATAACAGCTGAAAATGCAAATAAGCTAGGAATAAGCACAAAAACTGACTCAAATAAGCACTTTTATCAACTGATGTACAGGGCAGTGTTATGAATCACTAGGCACTTTTGAACTTGATTTTAAGCACTTAGATAAGCTAGAAACTAAAAATAAAAACTGGAATAAGAAAGTTGACCAGTTAAGCTTTCTAAAAAACTAAATTACAAAGTTTGGATTTCAATAATGAGCTTGTGAGAAGCTTTTGAAAAAATGGAAAAACCACTGAGTCAAGACTCGGTGAATCTTTGATTTTGGACAAAACAAATAAGCACTTGCGAGCTTATTAAATGAGCGCAAATTAAAAATTTAAGCTTGAACTTAAAAAGACCAAAGTTAATCATTCAAAGAAACAAAATCACGAGGTTGAGGTTAACTTATGAGCTTTTAGAAGGCGATGAAAATGAGCTTAAAAGCGTACGTGAGCACATTTGACTTTATGAAAATAACTAAGTTGACTTTATTGAGTTTTAAATCAATTCTAAGGGTGACTATGATATATTAAGCTAGAATAAGATGAGATTAAGCTAAATTATAAGATTCTAAGCTAGTATGGTGATTATGAAAAGCTAAATTCCAACAGTTAACAAGCTAGGTGAGAATTAAGGTACTTTTGACTTTTTACTATAACAAGCACAGGATTTTAAGGTTTCTTTGAGTTCTTTAGACCAAGTGTGACTTAGAATAAACAAAACCAAAGTACTGCACAAACTTTAATATAGTAAAACAAGTAAAACCAAACACCCTTTTTAATGACTGTTTTGATGTTTTTCAAAGGATTTCACTGATTCAGACCATGAGCATGATTTCAAACCTGCTATTATCACTAAATAGGACTAAATTAACTTTAAACAACAACAATAGCAACATAAGACAGTGAAATACCAAGATTGATAAAAATGCTTACAAATTGGTTTCCAATGTAAAACTGAGAACCAAGGCATAAAAACACATCCTAAAGCTTCCCATGAAGCACTAATCCCAAGGCCATCCACTATATACCCTGCTCCAACCTTTTTGAACCTTGCACCATGGATTTTATTTTTCTTTATTTTCTTGATATTTTTGTGAATTTTTGGTTTTGGCTACTAATACTGCTTTTAAGGTATCTAAAAGCTTCAATAAGCTTTATAAGGAGCTTATATGTGCTTCTGAGTCCAAACTAACCACTGCTAACAACATTTCAACATTTTGAGATTTCTTTGAAATTTGAAAATTCACAAACTGAGATTAGAACTTTAACACTGAAATTGATTATTGAAAAAGTTTCAACATACACTGAGAATACTTAATAAAGTGCTTGAGAGCTAAGAAATACACTGGAAATAGAAAATTAACTAAAACGACATTAAAAATTAAATTTTTACACTAGATACTTTCTTCCATGACTCCTCTGCTTTCTTTATAGTCTTTTTGAACTCCCAACATGTCTCTGATCAAATCCCATCAACAATCTCAACCATTGAAACAGTCAAACGCATCTTAGCCATTAAACTTACTTTTGGCGCCAAAATTGAGATAAGGTTGCTTGAGACAGTTTTAAACCAATTAAAGAAGTTTGGAGTATAGTAGAGGTGTAGGGGACAAGTTGGGAAGTAGGTATGGGTTTAGGATGTCTTGGAAAGCAAAAAGGAGGTTTGAGAGTGCTACAGTAAAGGTTACATGGTGGGGAAGCATTAACTGCTTGTGGGCTAGTTGGTGAGGAGGGGGAATGAGCTGGAAAGGTGGATGAGGTGGAAAGGTTGAGGTGGTAGTGTTAAAACCACCTCTGGTTTTGGGTATGCAGGGGTGAGTGAGGGAGACAAACAGTGTAGGCGGGTTTTTGGGTGTTTGACCTTATTTGACCGGGTTGGGATGTTGGGCCAGGGTTGGAATTGGGCCAAGGGATAAGCTGGGTTGGATTTTGGGTTTAATAATAAGTAGGATCCGTTTGGTTTAAGTAATACAAGGACCAAAAATGTATTTTGACCAAACTTTGAGGACTGATCTTGATCATTTTCCAAAGCTCTCACAAGGACTAAAACTGCCAAATGTGATTAGTACAAGGACCTATATTGATAATTTCCATTTTTGTAAATCCAGGGACCAAAACTGTCAAGTTTGAAACTTGAGGGACCAATATTGTAATTTCTCCAAAAGTTTATCATAAGGACCATTTTTGTCATTTATTAATAGTACAAGGTTAAAAGTTGATAATTTTCACTTTTTAAATCAACCAAGGACTATTTTTGACATTTTTGCAAAGTTGATGGACCAAAGTTGTCATTTTATGATTTTAAACTTTGAAGGGTTTGATTTGACAACTTTTGAATCTCATGGACCTAAAATGATATTTTACAAGTTTTGAATTACCAAGGACTAATTTTGACAATTTTGTAACTTGGGGGACTAAAGCGCCAATTATGCAAACTTGATACGCTTTTTCACCAGATTTTGATGTTTTGCATTTAAAACATATAAAACACTTGTTTGTGATATTTTTATCATTTTGATGTGTTTCTGAGTGTTTTCAGATGTTTTTGGCATTCTAGATTACACAAAAATGATGAGTATTTAGACACTAATCAATCCCCCACACTGAGATATTGCTAGTCCCTAGCAATGATTTGAGAAAACTTGATGGATTTTATCTCTTTACCATAAGCCATCACTTCTGGAGTAGCCAATTGTTTTGATTCAAGTAAGAACCTTGGTACACCGATAACCATGTGATTTTGAGCAAACCACCGACTTTCAACGGATTTGATTTTGTCTTTACCGAGTCGTAACCTTCTGGACTAGCCAACTCTTAGATAAATTATCAATATTATCTTTGGTGAGTCGATTACCAATTATGGATTTTCAACTGCCTTTACCACAAGCCATAATCTTGCGGGCTAGCCAACTTTTCACTTTTTAGGATATGGTGAATGAACACCATACAATTTTATGCAAATTGCAAGCCATAAACGGATTTGAGATATCTTTACCAAGAGCCGTTTGCTCTGGATTAGCCAATCCTTATGTGGGTTAGACATGGCGGATCGATTACCATTCTTGAGTAAGTGAAAAACACTTACTCCAAAAAAAAAATTTTGGCCAAAAACGGGGGAATTGGGTGAAATAATTACATGATGAAATTCATAATTACATGATGAAATTCGTGAGAATTCCCCCCCCCCCCACACTTAGAAATGAATATTGCCCTCAATATTCAAAGTACCGGCGGTTATGCCGAAACAAAGAACATAAAAGGGAAATACTACGGCCATTATTTTGTTTTTGATATATACACACATTTTTTTTTTTTTTTTATAGAAAATGATTGATATATACAATGATGGGAAAACTCCCCACACTAGGGTGATAGAAAGGGATAAGAAGATGTAAATATGGGTGAAAACCCATATGGTGTGTGCTACTATTTTTGATTCCCGAGTCACTAGCTTGACTCGATCCCGCATTCATTGGTTCATGGGGAATGTTTGTAAATCCGGACAACCACGGATGGAATGTCCTCTCCAAAGTAATGCTTTAATCGATGACCATTTACTTTAAAATTGGGACCATCAGTGAGATAACTCAATGGTGCCATAAGGATAAACCTTAGTGATAGTAAATGGACCGGACCGGTAGGGACTTAAGCTTTCCCGAGAAAATCTTCAATCTAGAGTTGAAAAGAAGGACTCGATCACCGACGTTGAAAACGCGGTTCTTGATTTTAGAGTCATGAATCTTCTTTGTCTTTTGTTTATAAATTAAAGAGTTCTCATAAGCTTGATCACGAAGTTCATTTAGTTCATTCATTTGAACTTTTACGTGATCACCTACCGTCTCAGATATCGAAGTTTGCATGTTTTAAGGCCCGAGAAGCCTTGTGCTCTAGTTCAATCGGAAGATGACATGCTTTTCCGTACACTAGCTTGTATGGAGTACACCCAATAGGTGTTTTGTAAGTCGCACGAAAAGCCCAGAGTGCGCCATCCAGTTTATCCGACCGGGATGCACGATTTTCACCCACCGTCCTTTCAAGTATCCTTTTATACCACGGTTTGAAACTTCCACCGCCCACTTGTTTGGGGTGGTATGCGATAGATAGACGGTGGGTAACACCATACTTTTGCATGACACGATCAAATTGGTCATTACAAAATGTGTACCACGATCACCGATTATTGCATGAGGAGTTCCAAACCGCAAAGAGAGCTTTCAAAATTTCACAACAACTCGGGCATCATTGGTGGGTAAAGCTTTTGCTTCAACCCATTTTGACAAATAGTCAATGACCACGAGTATGTACTTGTTTCCACGAGACGAAGGAAATGGCCCCATAAAATCAATACCCCGGATGTCAAATATCTCACAAACTTGAATGGCATTTTGTGGCATTTCATTTCTTTGAGATATGTTTCCATGTGTTGACAAGCGCCATGAGTTTTGACAAATTCGTGGGCATCTTTATAGATTGTGGGCCAATAGAACCCGGAATCAAACACCTTTTTGGCGGTGTAGTTTGGACTATGATGGCCCCGTGGGTCCAAAGATGGCAAGCTTTGAGAATATCAAGAGCTTTTGTCCATAAACACACCGTCGGATGACTTGATCCGCACAGATTTTGAACAAGAAAGGGTCGTCGTAAGTAATGTTTAACATCCTTGAAGAATTTGTTCTTCTGTTGGGTCGACATCCCTTTCATAATGAAGTTACCCGCATGGTAATTTGCGAAGTCGACAAACCATGGGGTAGTAGAATTTCCACGAAAAGAAACCGATTGAGTGTCTCGAGAGGAAATGTTTCATTTATTTCCTTTTTCTCGAATACATCTTGGTGAGGGTTTTCTAATCGACAGATGATCACCGCTAGATTCTCGGCTCCTTTTTATCACGATAATGATATCAAATTCTTGGAGGAGGAGAATCCAACAAGCAATCTCGGCTTTGCATCTTGTTTTGCAAAGAGATATTTAAGAGTCGAGTGATCCGTATACACTACGCATTTGGTTAAGATTAAATACGGCCGAAACTTCTCAAAAGCATACACCACGACTAATAGCTCTTTTACGTGGTGGTGTAATGAGTCCGAGCTTCACCATAGTTTTGCTTGCGTAGTGAATAGGTCGAAAATGCTTGTTTCTTCGTTGCCCTAGGACCGCACCGATAGCAAAATCACTTGCATCGCACATAAGCTCAAAGGGTAAATCCCGATGGGAGCAACGAGAATGGTGCTTGAGAAGCTTTTTCTTCAATGTTTCAAAAGCTACGATGCACTCGGGTGAGAAGATAAAAGGAGCATCCTTTTCAAGAAGATGGGTCATTGGCCGGGCGATTTTAGAAAAATCTTGAATGAATCTACGATAGAAACCGGCATGACCTAAAAACTCCTAATACCTTTGACGGTAGTAGGATGAGGTAATTTAGCAATAACATCGACTTTTGCTCTATCTACCTCAATCCCGTTCTTTGAAATTTTATGGCTAAGGACTATGCCTTCTTTGACCATAAAGTGGCTTTTCTCCCAGTTTAGACAAAGATTGGTGTCTTCACACCGTTGAAGCATTTTTTCTAAATGGGAGAGACATGATTGAAAAGAATCCCTAATGACCGAGAAGTCATCCATAAACACCTCCATTGTTTCCCCGATCATGTCGTGGAAAATGGCCATCATACATCGTTGGAACGTGCCAGGAGCATTACATAAGCCAAAAGGCATACGTTTGTAGGCAAAAGTCCCGTATGGGCAAGTGAATGTGGTCTTCTCTTGATCCTTTGGATCAATGGGAATCTGAAAGTAACCCGAGAAACCATCAAGGAAACAATAGTATTCATTCCCTGCTAATCTCTCAAGCATTTGGTCCATAAAGGGTAGAGGAAAATGGTCTTTACGAGTGGCGTCATTCAACTTACGATAGTCAATGCAAACACGCCATCCGTAACCACCGAGTTGGAATTAACTCGTTATCTTCATTTGTGATATGATTATGCCACCCTTTTCGAACACAATGAATTGGGCTAACCCAAGGTATCGTCGAGATCGGGTAAATCAATCCGCATCAAGAAGTTTGATAACCTCTTGTTTGATAACATCATGGATTTTGGATTTACTCTTCTCGATGTTGAACTGCGGCTTGAAGTCATCCTCCATCAAGATTTTGTGAGTACAAAACTGTGGTTGATACCCTTAATGTCGGAGAGTTTCCAAGAAATTGCTTGCTTGTGTGACTTCAAGATTTTTATGAGAGAAGCTTTTTCATCTTTACTCAAATCTCTAGCAATAATGACAGGTAATTTATCATCACCTTCAAGAAATGCATACTCGAGATGAGGTGGTAAGTCCTTAAGCTCAACCTCAGAAAATTCTTCAGTTTTCTCAACTGATTTGATTTCCTTGTTATGAAGTTCGACGGGAGGGAGTGGAGAAGAAATGTTATGATTTAACAACTTCTCAAGAAGAAAATCTCCCTCCAGATTAATCTCATTTTGATTAATCTCATCAGGAATTGAATCACTAGTGTGAGGGGTGATGATGGATCATCATTAAGCAACTTCTCAATGAGAAGTATGTCCCCTCAATGTCAATTGAGCGTGATCAATTTCCCATGGAATGTAATCACTAGATAAGTATGCTTCAATCTCTTCTAAGATGAAGTCACTTTTCTCAAATGGGGTGAGAGAAGGAGTAGAATTGGCGATGATAGGTTGAGAAGATGTGGTGGTATCCCACTCACGAATTATGAGCATAACCAAGAACTTCTTGAGAGTACTCGTCGAAGCAACATCAATGATATCTATTCGGTTGACCGATTCGTAATCATAATTTGCGAGTACCTCGAATTCGATCAAGGTTAAAAGTGACGACTTCATTACCAACACGTAATGTGATTTCTTGCTCAAATACATCTATGAGAGCACGGCCCGTTCTCGTGAATCCTCGACCAACAATGAGAGGAACCCGATGATCGCATCAAAATCAACAACCACGAAGTCGGTCACCGAAAATGGAACTTTTCTACTTGACAAATACGCCCTCGGCAATGCCAAGAGGACGGGATATTGTACGATCCGCAAGCTCGAGAGTCATGCATGTAGGAGTAAGTTCCTAAGAGATAGTTTCTTCCAAACCGAATAAGGCATCGATTGATGCTTGCACCAAGATCCGCTAGGGCAAAGCATTCAACCATTCACGGAATACACAAGGTAAGAGGAATTTCCCGGGATCTCCAAGCTTTCTCGAAGCTTTTCGTGATAACCGCAGAGCGATTCTCGTTAAGAGGAGTTTTAGCCATTTCAAACGACTTTTCCTTGTTGCTTAACATGTGTTTGAGAGTTGATGCAAACTTGGGCATCAAGATAATAGCATCCGCAAAGCTTATGTCAAATGTAACTCTTGGAAAATTTGGAAAAATTTGTCCATTTGATGACTAGCTTTTTCACGAGCTTTTGCTCATTCAAACGTGATGGATAAGGAATAGAAGATTTGGATTTGGTATTTTCAATGGGAGCTACGGTGGTTCAAAACAACTCTGGATTAGACTTGGGTTTCGGACAACTTGAGGTTGGACTCAGAAGGGGGCGCGTGTGGTACTTCCATTATTAATAGGAAGTTCCTTGTCCTTTGTTGCCTTGGTAACTTGACTCATTGCCATAGGAGGAGGGGCATTGGAGTCGAGGTCCATTGTGTGTCGAGGTTCACTCTCCACTACCTTTGGAAGAGAAGAAGAGGTAGTAGGAATAGCGGGTCCATTGTATGAAACACCACTTCGGTCGTGATCGCTTTAGCATCGCCCCTCGGGTTAGCGATCGTGTTGCTCGGAAGTTTTCCGAGCCCGAGGGTTGATCATTTAAAGACTTCTTGAGATCGCCGATCCGACCGACCAACAACTGCTCATCTCATCTTGGGATTTCATGAACCGCTCAAGAACTCATCGATGATGGTCCTGGAGGAGTAATGACGGAGGTGGATTAGAGGAAATTTTGAGGTCGGATGTTTTGATTATGACCTTGTTGTTGAAAATTCCTTGATTAGGATTCACATTCCCATGAAATTGATTCCTCGATTGAAATTATTTTGATGAAGGTTCCTTGTTGTTGGAAACCTTGATTGGGTCCAGATAGAAATTACCTTGGTTTTGATAACCTTTGTTCATTCTAGGTTGATTCGATTCGGTTAGGATTCTCGTTAAACCGGTGGTTCCCGATAAGTATTAGCGGTAGTTTGGTTCATTACGAGGACGGTATTGATTACCTCCTTGATTTGAAGTACCGCTATAGCATTTGCTTCAAACGGACTACCATCGGTGGCGATGACAGCTTGTAGTATGCATGAGGACCACCACAAGTAACACAAACTTCAACTTTCTTCACTTCACCATGTGATGGTGATTGAGTGAAGGTGACTTTCTTTGGTTAGCAAGAACCAAAGCCCGAACAATGTCCGTGAGTTTATCAATCTTAGCATCGGTGCTAGATGTATTCACTCGGAGATGAAGTAGAAGGTCCCGCATTAGATCGAGTTTGATATGTCTTTGTGCGGAAAGGGCGGACTGGGACTTGTTTTCAATGATTTGTAAGGCTTCTTTGGTGGTTTTGCTAGGAAATTACCTCCATGGAGGCATTCAAAGAGTCTTGGTCAACTTGTCTCGCACCATTGTAGAAAGTATCCATTTGCATTAACTCGGTAAAACCATGATGTGGACACTATGAGCAATTCTTTGTAACGATCCCATGCCTCCCGAATGATTCATCAAATCTTTGAGAAAATTTCATTATCTCATTCTTAAGACTTGTGGTTCGGGATGGAGGATAGAACTCGTTAACAAACTTGGTAACTAGATCTTCCCATGTCTCTATGGAACGAGGGGTTGTTTCTCAAGCCAATTCCGGGCTTGTCCTCTAGAGAAAATGGGAATGAAGAAGCTTGATAGCCGTGTGGGACATTCTTGTACTTGATGGTAGATGCTATCTTGTTAAACCATCGAATGTGTGCATGAGGATCATCCCGCTCAAAACCATAGAATTGGCTTTGGGTTACTAGATTAAGTAACCTGTTTTGAGCTCAAGGTATCGACCACAATGGTCGGGACAACAATGGCATCTCCGTAACCCTCGATGGGTGCTTGGAGAAGCTCATTCATAGGTTTGTCTTCCGCCATTTCGACGGTGGTGGTGGTAGACGCCTCACCACGGTGAAGGAGCCGAACGCCCTCACGCTCACGAGGAATGTTTCCAAGTTCGGAAAGTGGACTTGTAGAACTAGAAGAACAGTGCGCATGCACTAAGTATAAAAATCAATTTTCAAAACAAATGAGGCAAAACACAAGTGAACTTAACCAATAATCCCAAATGAAATGGCTTTGAAAAGGTACACCAAATCACAAGTGGCACAAAGGCAAGTTTTAAATCGATGTTCGGGAACTTATTATGGTCGCACCCCGGTTAGGTAGTGCTTTGCCTTGATTTGCGGTGGTTGATTTTATGTATAAATTAAGTACCACCGAAAAGACGAGGTAAGATTTGTGCAAAGGGGTTTAAAACTTTTGAAAATATTTTTGGTATCGTCTCGTTTAACCAAATCGTATTTCTTTAAGAATCACCTTAAAAGAAACACGAACTAGAAAACGTTACGATTGTTTTGTTGTTTTATATTGTTTTGGGTTTTAACACTTTAGGAAAAGTGTTAATGAACTTTTGATTTATATTAACTTTACGTAAAACTTTTTACAAACTGTGGTATATGTGCAAGCACGGGTCCGAAAATGCTAGAAACACGCTTACTGACCAAGAATGGCGCCAAAATTTGATTGGTGCTAAACAACAAGTCTAACAGACTTAAAACAACTTAAACACAAATGCAATTAAGATCGAGGAATATAGGGATTCCCGGGTCGTTAAGTCCCACGGAGGATGAATTGGTGTTTAAAACAACTTCAGATGATAGAATGATCACTAAGGATAGTGATCGATAGGGTTTTGATGAAAATTACCTAAAGAAAAGATTTACAAATTACAAATGACTTAAATGCAAATTAAGAAAATTAAAAAGTTAAAATCTATTAAATAAACGCTATCACTATTTTTACAATGATGTTTTTATGATTTTATAAAATAAAATGACTTAAATAAACTATCTTAACTAAAACGTAAACTCAAATTATCTAAAAACGTTACTTAAAACTGAAACGTACGTTATTTGCAAAAATGGCGCTGGAGCGCAAGATAAAACGTAAAATTATTGAAATAAAAGGCCTACGAATGTAAAACTAATTTTATTACGTAATATATGACAAAAGAAAATTTTAGAAAAAAGATTTATATTTTTTAGACTTTTATATTTTTTATTATGAATTAATTACTATAAAACACTAATTAAATGTTTAAAAATACTAAAACTAATTAGAAAATCAAACTTTTTATAAAATACTTAATACTAATACAAATTTATAAAAATACAAAACCGAAAAAGCTAGATGAATAAGTCAGAATAAGCAATTAAGCTCAGATAAGCTTATTTGGACACAAAAGGGTAAGTATTAAATAGTGTGAATAAGAACTGAAAAAGTCCCTAGGCGGTTGGTGCGTGTGTGGTGTGGTGGTGGGTGGCGAGATCAAATCCCAAGCGGTGGCACTTTTTGCAACTTTTATTTTGGACTTTTCTTCACAAACTTGTTAAGCACAAGAAATTAAGCACTTTTAATAACTACAACTTTTATGAAACAGATTAATAAGCTCAAGATGAGCTTATTTTCTCAACAAGAGCAACAAAATGGAAATAAGCTAAAGAGTAAGCCAAAATGGCTTTTAAGCTAAAAATAAGCAAAGTGAAAATTGGAAATGAGTTAAAATCGATAATAAGCTAGTATAACGGTGAAAATGCAAATAAGCTAGGAATAAGCACAAAACCGACTCAAATAAGCACTTTTATCAACTGATGTACAGGGCAGTGTTATGAATCACTAGGCACTTTTGAACTTGATTTTAAGCACTTAGATAAGCTAGAAACTAAAAATAAAAACTGGAATAAGAAAGTTGACCAGTTAAGCTTTCTAAAAAACTAAATTACAAAGTTTGGATTTCAATAATGAGCTTGTGAGAAGCTTTTGAAAAAATGGAAAAACCACTGAGTCAAGACTCAGTGAATGCTGAGTTTTGGACAAAACAAATAAGCACTTGCAGGCTTATTAAATGAGCTGCAAATTGAAAATTTAAGCTTGGAACTTAAAAAAGACCAGGTTAACTGTCCAAAGAAACAAAAATCACAGGTTGAGGTTAACTTATGAGCTTTTTAGAAGCTGATGAAAATGAGCTTAAAAGCGCACGAGCACATTTTGACTTTATGAAAATAACTAAGTTGACTTTATTGAGTTTTAAATCAATTCTAAGGATGACTATGATATATTAAGCTAGAATAAGATGAGATTAAGCTAAATTATAAGATTCTAAGCTAGTATGGTGATTATGAAAAGCTAAATTCCAACAGCTAACAAGCTAGGTGAGAATTAAGGTACTTTTGACTTTTACTATAACAAGCACAGATTTTAAGGTTTCTTTGAGTTCTTTAGACCAAGTGTGACTTAGAATAAACAAAACCAAAGTATCGCACAAACTTTAATATAGTAAAACAAGTAAAACCAAACACCCTTTTTAATGACCTGCTTTGATGTTTTTCAAAGGATTTCACCGATTCGCACCATGAGCATGATTTCAAACCGCTATTATCACTAAATAGGACTAAATTAACTTTAAACAACAACAATAGCAACATAAGATGTTGAAATACCAAGATTGATAAAAATGCTTACAAATTGGTTTCCAATGTAAAACTGAGAACCAAGGCATAAAAACACATCCTAAAGCTTCCCATGAAGCACTAATCCCAAGGCCATCCACTATATACCCTGCTCCAACCTTTTTGAACCTTGCACCATGGATTTTTATTTTTTCTTTATTTTCTTGATATTTTTGTGAATTTTTGGTTTTGGCTACTAATACTGCTTTTAAGGTATCTAAAAGCTTCAATAAGCTTTATAAGGAGCTTATATGTGCTTCTGAGTCCAAACTAACCACTGCTAACAACATTTCAACATTTTGAGATTTCTTTGAAATTTGAAAATTCACAAACTGAGATTAGAACTTTAACATCGAAATTGATTATTGAAAAGTTTCAACATACACCGAGAATACTTAATAAAGTGCTTGAGAGCTAAGAAATACACTGGAAATAGAAAATTAACTAAAACGACATTAAAAATTAAATTTTTACACTAGATACTTTCTTCCATGACTCCTCTGCTTTCTTTATAGTCTTTTTGAACTCCCAACATGTCTCTGATCAAATCCCATCAACAATCTCAACCATTGAAACAGTCAAACGCATCTTAGCCATTAAACTTACTTTTGGCGCCAAAATTGAGATAAGGTTGCTTGAGACAGCTTTTAAACCAATTAAAGAAGTTTGGAGTATAGTAGAGGTGTAGGGACAAGTTGGGAAGTAGGTATGGGTTTAGGATGTCTTGGAAAGCAAAAAGGAGGTTTGAGAGTGCTACGAAGAAGGTTACATGGTGGGAAGCATTAACCGCTTGTGGGCTAGTTGGTGAGGAGGGAATGAGTCGGAAAGGTGGATGAGGTGGAAAGGTTGAGGTGGTAGTGTTAAAACCACTCGGTTTTGGGTATCGCAGGGTGAGTGGGGAGACAAACAGTGTAGGCGGGTTTTGGGTGTTTGACCTTATTTGACCGGGTTGGGATGTTGGGCCGGGGTTGGAATTGGGCCAAGGATAAGTCGGGTTGGATTTTGGGTTTAATAATAAGTAGGATCCGCTTGGTTTAAGTAATACAAGGACCAAAATGTATTTTGACCAAACTTTGAGGACTGATCTTGATCATTTTCCAAAGCTCTCACAAGGACTAAACCGCCAAATGTGATTAGTACAAGGACCTATATTGATAATTTCCATTTTTGTAAATCCAGGGACCAAAACTGTCAAGTTTGAAACTTGAGGGACCAATATTGTAATTTCTCCAAAAGTTTATCATAAGGACCATTTTTGTCATTTATTAATAGTACAAGGTTAAAAGTTGATAATTTTCACTTTTTAAATCAACCAAGGACTATTTTTGACATTTTTGCAAAGTTGATGGACCAAAGTTGTCATTTTATGATTTTTAAACTTTGAAGGGTTTGATTTGACAACTTTTGAATCTCATGGACCTAAAATGATATTTTACAAGTTTTTGAATTACCAAGGACTAATTTTGACAATTTTTGTAACTTGGGGGACTAAAACTGCCAATTATGCAAACTTGATACGTTTTTCACCAGATTTTGATGTTTTTGCATTTAAAACATATAAAACACTTGTTTGTGATATTTTTATCATTTTGATGTGTTTCTGAGTGTTTTCAGATGTTTTTGGCATTCTAGATTACACAAAAATGATGAGTATTTAGACACTCATCAAAGCTTCACTTTGAAGATCCACTTAAGAGCAATGATCATAGCACAATCTGCAGCTGGTACTAATTCCCATACATCTAATCGATCAAACTCATGAATTTCATCTTGCATGGCATTGAACCAGCTGTCTTCATTCATAGCAGTTTTAACATCTTTAGGTTCGATCTTTGAGAGTCTTGAGTTAAAAAGCACCATAAGGCATCGAGAGAAGTCGCTTACGAGTGGATTCGGACGAGAAGGGTTTCCAATGATGTTATCCAATGGGTGATCATGTGTCCATTTTCTAAGATGTTCATGTGGTTGTGGTTGTGGAACCAAGTATCGTAGTCGATGTCTCCGATGAAGATGGTTCGAGATGATGATTCAGAGCGAATATATTTTCAAATGGAGCATCTTCGGGAGTAGCAAAGGGATTAACTTTATCCCGTGAATCGAAGCATTTCCATGATGTACATTGATGATTGAAGATTTGTTGATGAAACAGATTGATCAGCAGCGCTTTGGCTTAATGACATCGACGCCGAAGGTTAATTTCATTGACAGGATAAAGCGACCTCTGTTGATGGGATTGACATATCGCTTTCACTTGGCTCAAATTGTTCATCAAACATTGGATTAAACAGTTTTTTAAATCATCTTGATGGAGGTACATATGGAGTTCTTTGGTGATGAGTTTGGAACAAGCGATGAACCAATGGGACTGCTTTTGAAGTGCGGGTCAAGAACTGGATTTTCCAGAGCCATTTGACCGGTCACCATCAAACGTAACGTGAATAGTTTCCATGATATTTCGGTTCTCTTGTTGTAGATTCGTATCCTTTCGCTTGGTGCATATCCTACAAAACTCCAATGTCTCGCTTTAGCTCTTAGTTTACCTAAATCTTGACCATCATTCGTAGGATAGCACAAAGCACCAAATACATGAAGGAATGAGAGATTAGGTTTTCTTGTGAACAAGTTCATATGGAGTTTTTCCATGAACAGTGTGAATCGTGGATCGATTTTGTGTAGCATGCAAAGGGCAATGGCTTCACCCCGAGAAACATTGGAACCTTTGAGTAATCAAGATCATTCTTGCGGCTTCCACAAGAGTTCGATTTCATCTTCAACTACACCGCTCGCTGAGGAGTTCGTGGAACACTTCTTTGATGACCGATTCACACTTTCATAAAATTCACTAAGTTGTTTGTTAAAAACTCGTTTCATTGTCTGTTCGGATGATTACGGCGCTTTGTTAAGACGAACTCGCAATTTGTTTGATGAGTTTGATGATGATATCCGAGTTTCATCCTTTGTCCTTAAGAACTTGACCCTGTGAATCTAGAGTAATCATCAACCACAACTAACACATATTTCTTCCCAAAGATATTCTGCACTCTCATGGGTCCACATAAATCTATGTGAATTGTATGAAGAACTTCTGTAATTAAGTTTGTAGGTTTGGGTTTATGGGCATACTTCATGCTTTTTCCCAATTGGCATGCTGAACAAAGATGATCCTTTTCATACTTAAGTCTAGGTAAACCTACAACTAAGTCCTTTCTGGAGAGATCATTGATCGTGTCGAAGTTCAAGTGATTGAGACGACGATGCCATAACCATGACTTTGTTTTCGAAGCCTTTGACAATAAGCAAATTGGAGAAGAATTCATCATATCTTCGATAGAGATGGTGTATAGATTTAAACCACGTGTTCCTCTTAAAAGTTCCTTACCATCAAGTTCTCTAACGAAACGGTATGTTTTCTCAAGGCTACTTCTAGATCGTAATCGCAGAATTGACCAACAGAGAACAAAGTTATGACCAAGACCTTCCACATAATACACTCGGAGATAACACTTTCACCAACAACATAATCTCCATAGCCCATAATTGCACCAAAATGATCGTTTCCGAATCTGATCCGATGAATTTGCTCACGGTTCATGAGCCGCGATCGGTTTCCAGTCAAATATATGCTTGGAACAACTGAGTCCGGTACCACGTAATCGATTTGAACGATCCGCAGTTGAACACGCATAAGAATGGATAATCGGATAATTGGGATCCCCATGCAAGAATGGGTTCCATTTGGTTAGTAATGATGATTGGAACACCCACATCGTAAATAGAAACATTCATATCGAAAATAGAAGCAATGGAATCATTATGAATAGATGCGATTAGTGTCTCAGATTTGCCCTATTCAAAGTATGTTCACTTTAAGGAATATTTCTACCAAGAGGCATCCATTTTTAGAGGCATTGTCTTATTAACCTTTTGGCCACAGTATCCATTGATAACCTATCTTACTAAACGTTCTTCCTGTGGGTTTCATTGTTTTCTAACTTTCTTTCGCCTTTGCCTTTTTGCCTTCTTAGCATGATATTTTGCATTAACACTATTGACCGGGATATGACAAAGATTAGACAAAGCATTCACACCACATTCATGATTAGTAATGTAATTCAAGCGGACATCATTACGTGGTTTTCAAATAGTGTCGAATTGAATTAATTACAAGACGCCTATGGCTAATACTAGAATCAACACGATTCGCTTTATTCGACTCAAACATAAAGTTCCTAGGTTGATCTTCTACTTTCTTCCAATGCACAATCTTAGCTTGCGAGGTCCTATCATTCCTTGTATTGTCTTGAGACTTTGACCGCCGCTTTAATGTCACTGTTTACTCTCTGTAGAGGAATGGGAACATTAGTTGGTTTTGCTAATTTATGCATTTCTGCTTAGATGTGCCGATCCGAACTATTTGAAGTCACATTAAAGTTCACTCTCTTAATGAGAGAAGTTTGGGATTTGAACTCCTAGAGGGCACTCTCGAGTTCACATTCTTAGCACTAACAGATTTGGAATCTGAACTACTTGAAGGCACACTAAGGTTCACGTTCATAACATTTGGCATTGAATGACTTGCATGCTTGGCACTAGGCATTGAACAAGGTATTAAGGAATTGACTTGTTCACCTAAGGTTTTAGGGCATATTGTAATTAAGCATTCTAGAAGTTCTTGAGATCGTTTGGCATATAAGCATGCATGACCGATTGCATTATCAAGTGGTTTCTCTAACTTATCCTCTTCTACAATCTCACGGAGACATTCTAGGTTGTCCTTAAGATATGAGAAATATGTTTGAATTGCCAGTTTGTTATTCCTAAGATGAGGAGGAACATATTTCACAGACAAAGCATATTTATTACAGACATGCCCCTTTGAAGCACCATTCTCCCCACTGGTCATTGGCATTTTCCCTTTTACCTGACTCTTAAGATTCTCAATTTCCTTTTGCAACAAGGTTATTTTTTTGTTATTTTTGTTACGAGTGACTTTAATTGACTCAAATAACTCATTGAAATGACGTTTAGCCTTTTCATTTTCTTCTAGAAAACTTTCATTTTCCTTTTGTAAGGCATTAACCAAGTTTTGAAGATGAAAATTTTGAGAATTCCGAGAATCTAAAGGAGGAGGCATTTGGGAGACAGTCATATTGTTCTTTTCACCCTTTAATTGAGAGATTTGGGCTTTTAACTTTCTGATTGTGTTATATTGAGCTTGAATCTGTTCGTCACATTTGTTTAGTTCAAAAACTACATCAAACTCTGGAACATCCAAGGATATCTTGATGTTTGAGGTTTTAACATTTTCTTTAAGATGTTGATATTTTAGTTGCAAGTCAAAATGTTCAACTTCTAGCTTAGAAAAATGTTTTACCAAATTATCGTGATCATCCTGTTTAATTTTATCACTTAGTTTAGATTTTTTGATTTCAAGTTCAATGACACGATCATGGGAGACTTTCAACGCAACAGATAATTCATGAAATTGAGAAGCAGTAATAGAGTAATTAGTAGCGAGATAAAACACATCTTGAGAGATACATTCGTAAATCGATTCTCATTTAAGGTATGCAAGTTCTTTCTCTCAATTTCATTATATTTTAATGCCCGCTCATAGTCACTAACTTCAACTATCATTGCATCAAATTCTTTTTCCATCCCTTTAATATCTCAGATCCATCCCCTTTTAAGACTCTCAAAGTGATCTTTTAATTGTTTAAAGAAAGGCATGACTTCGTTAAATAACATTCTTTTGTTTGTTCAAACCCTTTCCCTTCGCTATCCCGATGGGTGTGATTCTTTTCTTACAAGTTTTCTCAAAATCAACAAATAAATGAAAGATCACATATTGGTGATTAAGGTCTTGCTTTAGTGGCAATAGTTCTAGGAACTAAATGCATTGGTGTATTGGGAGGATACACAGTCATTGCAGCATTCTCCTAAGGGAGGGTTTGTTTCAACAATATTTTCACTTTTGCTTATCTAAGTCCTTTTTCCAAAACACTTGTTCGGTATTAACAAAGTTTGAGGCTTAAACTTGTTTAAGGAAATCCAATTTTCCTTTTGTAATCATGGGGTTTGATCATTATGTTATTCTTTTTACATTCAGGATCATCTAGCTTCTTATTCATTTTCTCCCTAGATGCATCATCTAATTTTCTATCTTCCTCAGTGCACTCAACGCAACTAGCTTTCTGTCTAGGCTTAAGGATTTCATTACCATCATAGATTACCTTATGAGCACTTATAGACTTTTTAATGACCTCTTGATTTGGTTCCTCAACAAGGGGAGTACTATGCTTATCACTTAAAACTTTGTGCTTAGTGAATAAGTGAGCAGTTTGAATGGTATTTCCTTGTACGTACAACTTATTTTCAAGCTTGTTTTTCAAGGTTTTTAGATTAGAAAAATCATTCAAAAGTTTTGATTCCTTAGCATTGAATTCTTGCTTAAGCATTTTAACATTTTCTTGAAGTTCTTGTTTTTCCTTAGCGCTTTAGAAAGCTTTTCTTGTAAGGAGTTTAACTCTTGTTTTAATACTTCTTCTAAACTTACTTTGTCTAATAGTTGTACGCATTTGGTCGTCCATCTCCCGCTCACGGGTGGTTAACTCAAACTTAGCCCGCTTTTCATAAATAGCAACACGCTCTTTATAAGCATTAAGTTCGGAGATAATGAGAATCATCGGGGCACATGCGGTGTATTCATCAAAACATAGTCATTGTTGATCGCAGAAGATGCATCACTTGGTACAACTTCACTTTCACTTTGTTTCACATATTGATCATATGGGACAACAATGATATTACCCATATTTTCAATATTTGATTCAATAGTTTCGCTTGATTGTACTTTGTCATGCATCTTTGCACATCAAGATCATCGTATAGTTTTAATACCTCGAGATGAGTTTGTCTTTGGATGGGCCACTTGTGGTGAAGATGAGACCTTAGGAGAAACCATTGGAGAAATGCTAGCCATAAAAATTGTGTGTGCGAGGTCCATCATCCACATCGTAGTCGTATGCATCACAATCGCCTACTTGAAAGGCATTCGATGATTGTGGCATATCTCCGAATTGGTTGCTCTTCCACATCCGCATCATATGTCTTAGCATTTCCTTCGCCTAAAACAACAACGCCTCTTCATCCAAAGTCGCACCATTATCCCGAGCTTGCACAAGCAACATCTTATCCTCAAGAATTACGCATTCGAGGCGTTTTGGCGATGTGCGTTCCTTGCAATGTGTCCTCACCTCCACAGCTTGTAACACTTGATCGGCTTTACTTGTCCTTGATTTCCATTCCTTCCTCTATTCGATTTTCCACATACCCTCCTCCTACTCCACCTTTCTTTGTTCATATTGTCTTCCTTGAGTGGTTGTCTTGTAACCTTTCCATCTCGACCAAAGCATGGTTGTGTAGATTGGATGCGCCCCGATTTCATTGTTAGTGTGAAGTTTGTTGGTATGTGGAGAGAAGGTTAAGTTTTGTTTAACCATATAAGCCACTTATTGATAAAGTGTTCCATGACAAGATTGGCATCGATCGCTTGAAGTATGGATCTTGAATGACTTGAGATGCTTTGGTAGTGGTTCCATCATCGGTGAAAATGCAGTTGAATCATCGATGAACTTGTTTCTCCTCATTGGTTTTGAACCGCTCCGTAATCCTTTTCTCAAACATAGCATGCCTCTCATTCTAAAGAAGGAAAGCATAGAGTTGCTCATAGTTAGTATTCTTCAATCCTTTGGTTAGCTTCACAGAGGTGACAAACTTGTGCCATTCGGGATTCATGTTGTTCACAAACTTTGAGTTCAAATGAATGTTTGGCATGGTCATTTTGATGTTCCTCATATCGCTCACAAGCTTATGGAATCTCACATAGTACTCATAGACACTCTCATCCGGTCTCATCTTGAAGTGCTCAAAGTCATCATATAGTTGTGATTCTCTCTTCAATAGTTAATTCGAACCCGAGAGAAGCATCTTGACATTATCCCAAACCGCCTTGGCTTCGGTGTTGTGATTGATCGACTTGTAGATATCCTTTGAAGACCTTGAAGTATGATGTTAGAAGCCCGATATCAAGATCGAATCTCTTTTCTCCTTATCATCGAGCTCATCATATGTCTTTGGTCCGTCTATTCCATATATCATTGTTCCATCCGCAATGTATCAATTAAGTCTCTAGTAGTCTCAACCCGATAAGGTCCTTCATCGATTGACTTGAGAATGTTAACCCCATTTTCCTTTCCAAGACAAGATGCACCGATTCTTTGAGCCCATGAATCATAATCGCCTGCAAGCATAGGTGGACGAGTATCGACCGCCGCTTGAACGCCCTCGCCACGGAAAAGACAATAGTAGGAACGATGTTTGCCATGATTACAAGTTCGCGGGATTTTACAATTCTTTGATTAAACCGGAAATTGATTCTTTCACGGGATTTTACTAAACCAAAAGAACAACCGTAAGAATGTATCACGAAGAAGTAACAAGCTTAAATAGACAAGTAGCTAAACACAACTCGCTTAATTGAGTCAAGTCGCTAAATAGCCAACTCGCTTGAGTATCAATTTGCAGCACAATCAACTCGCTTAATGAATCAAGTCGCTAAATAGCCAACTCGCTTTAGTATCAACTCAAAGCACAATCAACTCGCTTAATGAATCAAGTCGCTAAATAGCCAACTCGCTTTAGTATCAACTCGCAGCACAATCAACTCGCTTAATGGCCAAGTCGCAAACAGACACAACTCGCTTAATAGCTAAGTCGCTTAAGAACTCAAGTCGCCACGAAACAACTCGCTTAGAACCCAAGTCGCATAAAAATCAACTCGCTAAATAGCCAAGTCGCATATGCCAACTAGCATCCAATAACAAAGCAACTCGCTTGAGGAACAAGATATCCGAGACTCAACTCGCTTCGTACAAACTTCAAAAATAACCACTTTATCAATCAAAAACCACCAAACCACAATGATTTAAACCTTCCAATTCAAAACATAAACACATATGATGATCCTAAACACAAAAGTACAAGCAAAATTTAAACTTTAACACTAGAATTTGTCCAAATGAATCAAACTCTTCTAAACACTTAATACCCCAAAAACCTTATGAAATTCACCAAAACAAAGAGCATGAAAGATGAGTGATCAAACCATGGCTCTTGATACCAATTGTAAGATATGTGATTTCACAAAAACACTAAACCATAATCAACATGGGGCGTTCAAGATAGTTTAGAGAGAGAAAGTTCTAGAGAGAGAAAGGGAAGAGAGTTGGGAACTATGTGAAACAAAAAAAATAGTATTGAAGCTCAACCCTCTACCTTGGGAGGTAGAGGGTATTTATAGTGTCTTACAAATAAACGCCACCTACGGTGTGGATCGGGCATACGGTGGGTAAAGACCCGTCCGTCCTCCACGGTGTTACTTAACAAACTACTAACTAACATATCATAACTACGACTACGAGCTTTCTATTGAATGCTTATACTTGAGGTGACCGACTCTTTAACGATCGAATTTTCTAATTCCTAACAAAGATCAAATTCCTTTTCCATTTCTTTAATATCCGAATTTATCCCTTTTGAAGACTCTTAAATTGACCTTTAATTGTTTGAAGAAAGGCATGACCTCGATTAAATAACATTCTTTAGTTTGCTCAAAACCCTTTCCCTTGATTATCCCAAGAGGTGTGATTCTCTTACACGTTTTCTCAAAATCAACAAACGGTGATAAACAACATATAGGTGATTAAGGTCTTGCTATTAGTGGCAATAGATCTAGGAACTAGATGCATTGGTATATTTGGAGGATACACAGTAGCTACAGGCATTTTCCTAAATGGAGTGTTTGCTTCAACATGTACATTAACTTTTAGCTTATCCATGTCTTTCTTCCAAAAGATCTGTTCAGGGGTTAATTGAGTTTGAGGCTTAAACATGTTCAAGGATATCCAATTTTCCTTAGTGTAATCATGGGGTTTGATCGTTATGTTATTCTCTTTACACGCAGGATCGTTAAGCTTTTATTCATTTTCTCCTAGATGCATCATCTAGTTTTCTTTCTTCCTCGATTGCACTCAATGCAACTAGGTTTCGTCTAGGTTTAAGAATCTCATTGCCATCATAGATTACATTTTGAGCGACTTTTGCTATCTTACCATACTGTGGTTGGATTCCTTTATAATGGGGATACTATGCTTATCACGAGAACTCTATGCTTAGTGATCATGTGAGCGATCAATGGTATTCCCTTGTACGCATAACTTATTTTCATGCTTGTTTTTCAAGGTTTTAGATTAGAAAATCATTCAAAAGTTTTGATTCCTTAGCACCGAATTCTTGCTTAAGCATTTTAACATTTTCTTGAAGTTCTTGTTTTTGCTTAGCGCTTTAGAAAGCTTTTCTTGTAAGGAGTTTAACTCTTGTTTTAATACTTCTTCTCTAAACTTACTTTTTCTAATAGTTGTATGCATTTGGTCATCCATTTCCTACTCACGGGTGGTTAACTCAAACTTAGCCCGTTTTTCATAAATAGCTACTTATTCTTTATAGGAATTCAGTTCAGAGATAACAGAATCATCGGGGCACATGCGGTGTATTCATAAAAACATAGTCATCATTGATGCAGAAGATGCATCACTTGGTGCAGTCTCACTTTCACTTTGTTTCACATATTGATCATATGGGACAACATTGATATTACCCATATTTTAATATCGACTCAAAAGTTTCGATTGATTGTACTTTGTCATGTATCTTTTGCTCATCAACATCATCGTATAGTTTTAATACCTCTAAGATGGTTGATTCTTTGGATGGACCAGCTTCTTTGTGATGATGAGACCTTTGGAGAGACCATTGGAGAAATGCTAGCCATGAAGATTGTCATGCGAGAGGTTCATCATCGACGTCGAGTCGTATGCATCACGATGCGCAACTTGAAAGGCATTCGATGATTATGACCTATCTCCCGAATTGGTTGCTCATCCACATCGCATCATATGTCTTGGCATTGCCCTCGAAGAAACAACAACTCCTCTTCATCCAACACAGCTCCATTATCCCGAGCTTGCACAAGTAACATCTTGTCTTTGAAGTACTCGCATTTTGAGGCGTTTTGGAGAAGTGCAGTTCCTTGCTATGTGTCCATCACCACCACGCTTGTAGCACTTAATTGGCTTTGCTTGTCCTTGATTTCCATTCCTTCCCCTATACTGATTTTCCACATACCCTCCTCCTACTCCACCTCTTCTTTGTTCATATTGTCTTCCTTGAGCTGGTTGCACTGTAACCTTTCCATCTCTAACCAAAGCATGATTGTGTAGATTGGATGCAGTCCTGATTTCATTGTTAGTGTGAAGACAGTTAGTATGTGGAGTGAAGGTTAAGTTTTGTTTAACTATAAGAGCCAGTTGATTGATAAAGTGTTCCATGACTGCATTGGCATCAGGTTGTTTGAAACTTGGATCGGGAATGAGTTTGTGATTTCCATTATCAGTGGGTATGACTTGAGAAGCTTTGGTGGTAATTCCAACATTGGTGTAAAAAGCTATAGAGTCATTTGATGAACTTGTTTATCCCTGGTTGGTTTTGAACTGTTCAAGAATCCTTTTTTCAAACATAGCATGTCTCTCATTCTGAAGAAGGAATGCATAAAGTTGCTTATAGTTGGTATTCTTCAATCCTTTGGTTAGCTTCACAGATGTGACAAACTTATGCCATTCGGGATTCATGTTGTTCACAAACTTTGAATTCAGCTGAATATTTGGCATGGTCATTTTGATATTCCTCATATCATTCACAAGCTTGTGGAATCTCACGTAATACTCATAGACACTTTCTTACGGCTTCATCTTAAAGTGTCCAAATTCATCATCATGTTTGTGATTCTCTGTCTTCCTTCGTCAATTCGTAACACGAGAGAAGCATCTTGACATTATCCCAAACGACCTTGGCTTCGGTGTTGTGATTGATAAGCTTGTAGATATCTTTTGGAAGACCACGAGTATAAGGTTAAGCCCCGATGTCAAGATCGAATCTCTTTTCTCCTTATCATTGAGCTCATCATACGTCTTTGGTGCATCAATTCCATAGATCATAGTTCCATCTAGAGTGTATCAATTAAGTCTCTTGTAGTCTCAATCGATAAGGTCCTTCATCAATAGACTTGAGAATGTTGACTTCGTTTTCCTTTCCAAGACAAGACAATCGATTCATTGTGCCCAAGAGTCGTAGTCGATTCATCAAGCATGGGTGGACGCAGTATCTCGAACCAACTGCTTGAACATCCTCCGCAATGGAGATGATTGTAGGTACGTTGGTAGACATGTTAACAGATTACACGGATTTTATAACTCTATGATTAAACCGAAATAGATTCTTTCACGGATTTTACTAAATCAAGAGAAACCAGACATAAACAAAATCAACCAAGTCGCTACGAATTCTTGAACCAAGTCGCTAATCACCAAGCCGCTAAGTCACAAGTTGCTAGTGCACCAAGTCGCTACACAGTTAAGTCGCTAAAGAGCAACTCGCTAAGGTCCAAGTCGCTAAGCACCAAGTCGCTAGACACAGTTAAGTTGTTAAAGAACAACTCACTAAGATCCAAGTCGCTAGTATCAAGTCGCTAACAATTTGCACTACAACTCGCTAACAATTTCTGAAGCAAGTCGCTAACCTCACCAAGTCGCTAGCCGTAGTGGAGAATCCACTAACTTGTACTATTTGTCGGCTTGTCTCAATAGACAAGTCGCTAGGACCAAGTCGCTACCAAAAGCACTACAACTCGCTACCTTTTTCAAGCAAGTCGCTATGATGAAATTCACTACGAGAACCAAGTCGCTACCAAGAAAAACTTCAAAATACACTTTTCAATCCAAAACAAGCTCAACCATAGTGATTCAAGCTTACCAAATCAAAACCCAAGCACATACAATGATTCTAAACACAAAAGTACACCCAAAATTCAAACTTTAACACTAGAAATGAACCAATGATGCAAAACCACTAAACTTTTTCAAACTCAAAAACCATCTAAAAACCACTAAAAATCCAAGGATATGTAAGAGATGATCAAACCATGGCTCTTGATACCATTTGTAACATATTGGATTTCACAAACAGACTAAACCAATGATCAAAGAGGCGTATACAAGAGGTTTTAGAGAGAGAAAGTTAGAGGTTGGGAACTTTAGTGAGAGAAAGAAAAATCTTATTATGAGCTCCAACTCTCTACCTTGGGAGGTAGAGAATATTTATAGTTCTTACATAAGTCGCCACCTACGGGCTGTGGATCAGGCATACAGTGGGAAAAGACCCGTCCGTCCTCCACGGTGTTACTTAACTAAATACTACAAAACATTAAATAATCTACGACTACGAGCTTTCTAACGATTACATATACTTGAGGTGACCGACTCTTTAATAACAGGATTTACTAAATCCTAACAGCCTTGAAACTTGAACTTTGGATGAACGGTAAGCGGGGATGACTTGGTTATAGGTTTAGACTATTTGCTTGTTATTTTCTACTTTACACCAATTATATCCCATGTCTTATCCTACCCTTTAGTCATGAAGCGTGTCTAGGTGATGAAGCGAGCAATCTTTGGTGTCTTGGCCATGGATTTGGTCATGTATTATTGATTTTGTCCACTTCGCCGTGACATGTTAGTAATGACAATTCACCCTTAACCCATGTCGTGTCTACCCATATTACCTTCGAGAATTCTTTAGTCTTTAACTCTAGTGGTAGAGATTTGTGTAATCGCCAAGCTTATGATAGAATACATGCTATGACTGTGCTTTGAGTGATCACCCCGAAATTGACACTTAGACTAGTTGAGAGATTTTGAGTGTTTTGTTCCCATTTCGTGAGGTGTTCGGCTTTGTTTTATTCTAGCATAAGGGATTTTTAAATTCATATTTTCCAGGTAATGGGAGATATCTTTTTAGAAATTTATCTAATAAGGTCTACTTGAGGGCAAGTAGAGTTCAAGTGGGGGGATATTTGATAACTTCAAATAGTCCTGAATATTAAGTGTTAATTTCCCCCGATAATGCTCGTATTTTATATCATTTATATGGATTTACGCTTGTTTTCCTTTATATTTCACTTCCAGGTAAATTACGAGCATTGGAGCTAAAGAGACGTGGATTTGGAGATTTTATATGAGATTAATGAGTATGCCCACTGTGATGAAGCTACGACGTAACTCCACTCTCACATTACGCCGTAGCTAATGCGTGACTCAGAAGGCCAACTCAGCAGAAGATTACGGCGTAACTCCCACTAAGGATTACGCCAAAACCAATTAGGTCAAAAAGATGTTCCACGCCGCTATAAGCTACACCGTAACTCCTTCCACTGATTACGACGTAATCATGTCATTTGTAACCTGTATTGAAGATACGGCGTAACTCATCCCATGTGTTACGTCGTAACCAGCTATTACGAGAGCTTTATTATGGAAATATTAAGGTTACGGCGTAACTCTCAACTTAAGTTACGCCGTTACTAGATCTCGCTTATAAGTACAAGCCCTAAATTCTGCATTTCACATCATTCACTCCACATCAAAAAAGCATAGAACGTGAGTAGGGTTCAAAGGCAGATCTTGAAGACCATACGGAGCCATCTCCAAGGGAGAAATCACTCCCTAACGATAAGCATTAGCGATTATCTTTTCTTTTACTTTCAATTCATGTATTTCAATTTATCAAACGTTGAATTGATTGTTTCTTTTAATATGATCGGCTAAGCAACTTTGGTGCTAGCCTAGTTATGATTCCTTAATTGTTCTGTTTACGTTTACATTGATTCCGTATAATAGTTTCTACTTTCTAGTGTATGCATGCATAGTTCGTTGGTAGCTACCCTTGTTTCGGTAGTTTTGAATGGCGGTAGTGTCTAGTTGCTTAGGAGAATTGACCAACTGACCCTAAGTAGGTAGACTGATTGGGAAGGGTAAGAATTGACCAACTGACGACCCTTCTTCGCTTGTGCGAACTGACCAAATGATCACCTGCCGTTTAGATGAACTTAAGAAGTTAAGGATGAGTGTCTAAGATGCTAGCGCCCGGGCACTCATTGTTACAAATCTTGCATGTAGTGGAACTTAATAACTTGGATTAGGGGACTAAAAACAACTGGACTTTCAAGGGTAGTAGCTTGATCTCTGGTGGAAGCCTTTGCTGATAGGTTAGGACGAACTGACCAAATGTTGTCCTAGCGACCTAAACCCCCACTTGAATCAATTGGAAGTAGTTAGACGTGAACATAACATGATAGGATGAGTAACTAGGTTAGCACACTTTACCTCTATTGGTCACAACTCTACCTTTATTTTCTTTCTTTCATTTCTTGTTTTATTAGTTAATTAATCATTTCAAACCTGAAAACCATTAAAACCTGTGACACTTAGACTTAATTAGAATCCGCTCACATAGCTCTTAGGACGACCTCGGTTTTACCGATTACTATACTACACACGACCGGGTACACTGCCCGTTAGTGCATAAGGTGGACCATAGGCAAACGAGACACTTATAAATATTAAAACCTGATCAGTAAAACCTGCATCAGAGTCCACACACAAACACTTAACCACAAGTACGTTTGATAACGCTAGCCGAGAACGTTTAAACCAAATCAACCCTTGAATACAACGAACAAAGAAAACCAAGAACACCTTATTTCACTTCTGTCCGAGAACACAAACTGCCCAAGAACCTTCTGTGTTACACCCGATATCGGACAAAACATGTCCGATATGTTGAACCCTTTTCTGTCTGATAAAACAAAACAGAATACCACCTTTTCTTGCAATCCATGTCGACCAGGAAGCTAGCAAGAACTAATCAAACGAAACCCCAACAACTTGAATCAAAGAACATGCAAGTAAGGTTTGCGAATCTAAACCAAAACAAACCCTAATCAGTTTGTATAAAAACTGATCGGGTAAAATGGGATAGATCGATTACTTTGGTGAGTTTAGGGATAGATAGTCGTGTGTTTTGAAGCATGAGTGTGTTTGTATTTATAGGATTATAACCCTAGATGTCCTTGGACTCAAACTTGAGCTCCAAGTAATTAAATCCAAACACCTCTGATCGTATACATGGACTAGGCCCAAGGCTTCATGAACCGACCCATATTGAAAGTAAAAACCAACCAATGGGTCATATAAAAAATCGGGTTACATGCATGCAAAAACGGGTCGTGTATATATTCAAGTAGTAAATGTATTATATGTACTCTCGTGTTTAACGTGTGTGCCCCCATAGGCTCACACACTTCTAGTCGTTTCGCGTGTTTTAACTCCCACAAACCAACAAATTGTTCTGATATCTAAGTTAATTTCTTCATTCAATTGTATATTTGAGTATCCATAAGACCACAAGTAGATGAAATGTTTAGTTTTAAACTCCCTACAAGAAAAATCCTATTTAGTGACCAGATTTCAGCGTCGACTAAAAATTTGGCCACTAAAAAAATAATTTAGTCACCATAAATAAGTCGTCATTAAATTTCAGTCATTATTGAAAAATTAATTGGTCAGAAAAATTAAATATCACTATTAACATAGTTTGTGATACAGAGTTTTGATATTCTAATGAAGAATAATGCCACTACAAAATAGGATTATTCCTGCTCTAGACTTGGAAAATGAGTATTAAAAAGACTTGGTCTTCAAAACTCAAGTAAAAATTATCGTAGTCAGCCTATTCATAAAGAACGTAGTTCATTGTGACTGTTAGATGAAGATTCCTCTGTACGCAAAACAACTGAATCTTTCTCGCATAATCCAAATTTTCAAAGAAGTGGTTCAAGTAAGAGAAAGGGGAACGAGGACTTAGAAAATTATCTAAAAGTTGATTCACCACGAACTAATCTACACACAAATGATCCTGAAAGTGATGGGCACACTGGCTCAACTTCAACTTCAAATGGTACATTTCTTAAATGAGAACAATGTTTTTCTAATGTGTATAGACTATAATGAATTAGTTTTTTGTTGAATAAATATATTTAGGCACAACTATTACTCGGAAGGAAACTAGAACTTAAAGTGAAACTAAGAGGAATAACTTGAATAATAGTAAAAAATTAGTATTTGAAGTCAAGGTTGTAAAAATCGCTAGGCGGGGATTAATCGGATTGAAAATTTTATGCACAAAAATGTAATTTTAGATAGTATATTATTTTATATGTATGGGATAAACGTATTGCATCAAAGTTCAAATATTTCAAGTGTTCAGATATAGACATAATACATAATTCTTCCAAGTTCAAAGTCAAACATAAATATTACTCGGTTTGTTGACCATTTTTAAGCGACCTTTGACCGATTTTGTCCGATTAATTGGTTTGTTGAACCATTTTTAAGTGATCTTGTCCGATTTTTAAGCGATTTTATTGACCAATTTTTAAGCGCTTTTGTCCGATTAATCTGATTAGACCGATTTTGTCCGATTAATCGGTTTGTTGACCGATTTTTAAGCGATCTTTGACCAAACCGATTAAATAGGCCGATTATTATAAATCAAGGCGCTTAGTGAGCGATCAACGATTATATGAGGATTAATCGGCCGCCTGGGCCGATTTTTACAACAGAGTTTGAAGTTGACGATTGCGTTGAACGTATAGTTGGGGAAGATAGCCAAATATTTATCACCAAGGGTGGATGTTTGGTGAGAGAGTAGGAAAAGTTTAATGGAACCACTTGGAGAAAGCAACAACCTTTGTTGAAGACATATATCATCTCCAAGTGCACGGTGAGTTATTACTTATACTTTAATATATCTTTCAGCAAACCCGTTATTAATCTGTGTTTTGTCGAGTGCATGTAAATCATACAGTATTATTCAGAATATGAAACAAAAAAAAATTAGCAAAGTATATCATCAGTGAATGTCAATGTTAATATCATCAGCTGTTGTATTTTTTATGTGAACACCAATGGAGATATCATAAGTTAATATCATAATTTTTATCTTTTAGGAAAATTCAAGTTTCAATCAAAATTGTCCATCGATGGTACATGCTATAGATTCACAGCTTGCCAACCAACATAAAAGTAGGCGATGGAGATTGCACAATCATTACAAGAATTACCCTACTAACGAGGAGGCAATCATGGACCCTTCAAGAAGTGCAAAGGTCCCGGACTGGGTAGTCTTGTGCAAAATATTTGCAAATGAGGATTTTCAGGTTATAACATATCACTTCTTTGAATATTTTATTATGTAAAGCATTCGCAAGTTATAATTCTAATTAATTTTGCAGAAGATAAGCACCATAAATAAAAAGAATCGGTCATTTAATAAAATTCTACCCATTGTTGGCACAAGATCAATCGCAAGAGTAGTTCATATGGTGAGTAGCGTATGATACGGAGGGTTGTAATTTATCACAACTAGCTAGCTTCTCTTGTATGCTTTGTCATTAAAACTAATAAAACATGCTTAGAAATATATAGATTTACTATGATATTTAGTGTTACTTAACTAAATAAGCAAATGGTTTAATGTTAGTACACTTCTGTTTTTTGTTTGTCTCTCATTTATGTCAAATAGTTATTTATCAAGACTAAAACTTATATGGTTTTTGAGTTTAAGTTGTTTAGGATGGCTTGATATTATTTATCAACATTAAAACTGATATCATTATTGAACGTGTTATATTAATGGGTTGTTTGGCACTCTAATTTGAAGTGTTTCTGTGACCTATTAATCTCAACTTGCTAATAAGTAGGTTTTAGTGTTTGGATATAGTGGAACCAATTTTGTCTATTTGATTATCTGAGATAATTACTTTAAGATATCGGAAAATAATGATAATTTAGGAGTCATGTTTGTAGGGATTTGGTGGTCACCCGCATGGCGTATAAAATATGCATAGTGAAAAATAAACAAAAACGCCATGAAGACCAAACCTTAAGTCCATATCTTCTAATCAGAGCTATAACCTAAACCTAAGCATGTATTAAGGGTGTTTATAAAAGACTTACCTTAAATCTTGCATGCAATAATCTTCTACTCAAAGTTGGAGTCAGCTGCACACACGGAATCATTTTCTTGTTCTTTCTTGAGCTTCAATCGATTAACCCAAAGGGTTATTAAGGTTGATTGATCATTAGGTGGCGTCAGGTATCCACCAGTACTGCACAAGTAGAACTAGGGCTACGAACCTACGCAAGTTAGGCGAGCACAGAACTCGGGTAAAAGACTAGAAGTCATTTGGACGACCGCAGGGTATATATCAAACCCTACGTTCGACCGATTTAATGGAGATGGGATATGGATTTTGACCCTATGTTAGCGTTAGGAGATGAGTGAATAAATCCTTTAAGAAGCCTTTGTATTTATAGGATTTAGGTGATCATTCTAGAATCCTTAAACTTGTAGAACAAGTTTACTAGTTTGACTAGAAGTCAAACTATCATTCCCTTAGGGGACGAATGACTAAAGATCCCTTATTAGGGATAACTTTTGTCTTTTGTTATTAATTACCCTCTAATATTCATCTCATATGAATATTAGACTTTGGGTAATTATCGTTAAACCCCTTTAATGAAAATTTTGTTAGATTTTTATTTCCAATGAAAATACTTCTGGATTTTCATTTCCACTCCATTTTCATTACATTTCGTAAGCTCATGTTTTATTTTCGCTTGCATGTTCTGTTTAGTGTGCACCGGTGTGACCCTTTGGCATTTTTGTTAAGGCAAGTGTGAAAGTGGTTGTGTTGTTTGCACAAAAATCCTTCATACTCCCACTTGTGCAAATGCTAACAAAATTAGGAATCTCCTTTCACAGTACCAAGAGGTCCTGAGCAAGATATTGAAGTACATCATTCACAGAAATCGATTCACTACCCAAATAGTGATTTTACTGTCGTTAGCTACGCTTAGCTAAGCCCTCCTCAAAACTTCAGGTTCGAGCCCACTCAAACTTCTAGTTGAGTCCAAGGTATGTGATTGTATCCCTTCGCACTTCCTCGATGTTTTTGAAAGTCCCTGTGACAACTCGTAATTTCAGGACATTTCATATAGTCTAGATTTAGTCTACACATCATTAGTACATCATTTCATATCAATTTATGCATGGGTTTTGCATTTTACATTAAACGTTTATTTTTTTATTAAATAAACGCTATCGCGTAAACATTATTTGAACATTTGATCCGACATTTCCAAAAGTTATTCCGACATATTTTTGTACTCATAATAAGATTATAAAAATAATATTATTACTTTACCCGATGTTTTCAATTTATTTTGTATATTAATTGTTATGTATAAATATTTACGACGGTTTTCGTAAATTCAACACGATAAATATTTATTCACTCAATTCTTGTGAGAAATGTATTTTTTTTTATAAATTTTATGACTTCAATACATTTTATTTTGTTCCGTTAAAATCTATTTTTAGTTAACTCTACAATAAATACCAATTTATACCTACAATTTATACATTATATTTTTCAAATAATACATTTAATACATCAAAACTACACCTCACCCCCCAAAGCCCAAGGCCAGCCACCCTTGTCAACATAAGTCTTCAACTTGGTTTTTGCCACTTAAACTACACCTATCCAATTTTTATGTTGAGATATTTATATATGCTAGATATTATTTTGCAAGAAACACATAGAAAACACACATTTGAAGGTGTAAACAAAAATAAACTCTCTCATCCTCTCTATGAAATTCGGCACATCAAGAACACAAGAGGAAATCATAAAGTTTTCATGATCAAGTGTTTATCAAACTCATGTAGTGATCTAGCATAGGTTTTGAAATAAAAACCTCATGATTTATTTAGGTATATTTGCAACAAAACTCTTCAACATCATTCAAGTAAGCATTTCATGATCATCATAATTCTTTCATATTCATCTTTATGTTATTTCATCATTTTTGCAAGAATCATGCATGTTACATATGAGTTTATACCACTTTCAATGTTTTTGTTACTTATAATTAAGTTACATCATCCTATAAATTAATCCCTTGAAACACTTCATTTTTTATGATGTCTATGAACCCATGACACCCTAAGAAGGTGTATAGTAGGTTTAGAATAGCTTTGGCGTTGGTTTAAAGTGGTTAGAATAAGTTTTGCGCGAGAAAAACCCATATCGACAACAATAAATAGTGGTCTGATCTTAAACGTGAAATCTGGAAAATTCGACAGTTTGTAAAATATTTTGGGCTAGATATTCAGAAAATATACTTTAAAACGAAACCGTGGTCGCTTGAACGGGTTAAACGGAGTTATAACGAAGAAGTTATGCTATTTTTAAGTTTAACGGCGAAAACTATTTGTTTTAAAATTCAAGATGTATTCTCAACTTTTACGAGTCAAAATGAATTTTAAGCGTTATTAAATGTGTTGACTTATCAAAAATATATTATTATATATTATCATGATTCCGAGGATATATAAAACGTAGAAAACGGACTTATAACGACTAAGTTATTCACATTTTAAACAAGTTGCCGTAACTATTTTATATAAGCATAACTAATATATTTTCTAATAGACAAACATATCGGCCGCAAATGACCATGTTGAGGGTTGTTTTTAACATTGATAGAGTACTATTCAGAAAAAGATGTCTTCTAGTAAAAGTAAGTTCGCCTAGCCTATTTTTCAAAATGTCTAACCGTTTGTCAAACGGAGTTGTAACGAGTAAGATACGGTCACTTAAACTTTGCCGAAAACTACCCTTAAACAATATTTTGGACACAAGTACCATACTTAGCCTATATTTTTCTCAATGATCGAGACCTCTAGGATGAAAACTTAAATGCTAAAACTTTGAGATAATGATACAAGCTTTCCAAAACCATTGAGTATGTTTCCTAACACTCGATATTCACTGTTTTACGACTAGCTTTTCAAGGCCGTTTAGTCACTTTCATGAAATTGTCAAACTATATTGTTTTGCGATGAAAAGCTATAAATTCTTGATAAATTACTAAACGACTATCGTAGGAGGTTGATTCAACATATATACTTGTAAAGTATTTTATAACATGACGAGATGTCATAAACATATATTTCGACGATAAATTCTATTTTCAAAATGTACAAGTGGTATAGATTACATGTGGATTTGCATGCACGACATTGTTTCATGACTTATATTAGATCATATCATTCATCATAGGTCGCGGTTAGAGTGTTGCATCTCATTTCTGTGCATCCACCGTGTCATCGTAACTATTGCAGTGTGAGTTCATACCCGCTTTTACTCGCTTAAATTCTTACAAACTCTTTGGGGAGATACATGCTTAAATACTTGTTTTACTCTTGCGAATACTCAAACCATTTATACAATTGTGTTACACTATACTTCTTATACTCTTTGGACATTATGTGTGGTTTATTGCGATATGTGCCTTAATGTGCTAAACTTGTTTTCGATTATGCCTCAACATACATACATTAGCAATGGTTAACTCTGCGGGAGCCGACGGAGAGGTATTGATAGTACTATCGGTCGACGCCCCACCCTTGTGTCCCCGATGACTTGACAGGGTGAATATAATCCGTTATTCAATGAGACACAACAAACAATGTAGACTTGTCAAGAGGTTCAGTTGGCTGTGATTCTTTGCATTAAGTACTTGTATATATCGTATGCACATATGTCCTACTTACAAACAAGATTGATAATTCTATGTCTTGGCAGTGGGTCGTAAATACACAGGTTGCAAGTTTTGTATGGGCGGAACTTGGAACTGAGTGGATTTACAATGCCTTTGCTGCATAAACGATTTTGAAAGACTTTACATTTCAACTCAAACTCTATGAACTCACTCAACCTTTGTGTTGACACTCTTTAGCATGTTTTATCTCAGGTATCTAAGGCATTCACTTCATGGCATGCATGTGGACACATCATAGAGTCGCGGTGACGACGCGTCTCACTTGGGTTTTATGAACTTTAAAAACATCGTTTGGCTTGTATCAAATTTATTTCCGTACAAGTTGATTTTCATTTGGGACCTATACTTTGTAAACTCTGATTGTTTTATTAAATCAAATGATGTGTTTTCCAAACGACACTTAGGTCGTTCAATATAACTATAACTTTGATGCTATGACAGTCATCCCCCAGGAATTCCATTCCGCTGCAAAACAGGTAATTTGAGGGTGTGACAGTCCCCGACATGGATATCTTAACCTTTAAGATACTTTCTTCCTTTCTTGTTCTCGTGAATGATTTGTCTCCAATAGTGCTTTAGGCACTTTTTCGTCTGGCCAAACTTTCCACAAAATCATCTCACACAAAAACTCTAGAGAGCTATTCACTCATTGCAGTATCGTCGTATATCCCAATTTGTCGCACTGTAGAGCACGACAATTAACTAATGGGATTCTAACAATATCTAGAGGGGATGGGTTATTGGTATTGCCTAAAACACCAACAATTTCCCCCTCCCCCTTTCATGTTTTTTTGGTTTTTTTATTTTTATAATTTTGTTTAAATTAAAAAATTATAAAACTGAAAGTATGGAACATAAAATATAAAGTTTAATAAGTCAAAAGGTATTAAACTAATAGAAAATATGAAACAAAAACTGATAAAAACAGTGTTGTGCAAAAATAAGCCAGAGAGTAAAAACTGTGAAAAATAAAACAAGAATATTGATAATAGCACACCCTATTTATGAGATGTGAGCAAAAGATTTTACTCACATTACCTTATATTAAGTAGACTCAAACAACAATAATCTCTATATATAAGGTAGTAGATGCTACAACACATTAAATTTGATTGTCATTTTCCGTCTTTCTAAGCCATTTATTGCCTTCCATAGTTTTAACGTTAAACGTTAGGGGGTGGCAACACCTGCGGTTTGGATTTGGTATGGAACCATACCGCACGGAAACACCGTTGCCAGCCGTGCGGTATGGTGGTTTCGGTATGGAGGACGGGTATTCAAGCCGCAACGGCATAAAAGAGGAGCGTGTGTGTTTGTGTTCGAATTATTTTGAAAATGGACCGTTACATGCATTGAAGGAAAAAAATCCCCTTTATAAATAACACTCCATTTCCTCACAATTTATTCCAAATCACATTATTTTTACACACACAAATCAACTATAACACTCAAAAAAAATGTCTCCATCATCCTCTTCTTCCTCCGATGACGAATTAATTTTTCCGAAGTGTCTTCCGAACTCATTTTGTCCACCGGTAGTACTCTAGAAACCTATTTCGCTATGCGCGATTCCCTTCAAGACACCGCTAGCTCAATTAATACTCGGGGGCAGTCTTTCACCCTCTTTCGTGATAAAGCATTACAAACTTTAATGAATGACTATTTCGTCGAACGACCAAAGTTTCCCGACCGTGTTTTTAGTGAAAGATTTCGAATGAGTAAAAGCTTGTTTTTAAAAATTGTTGGTGATGTTTAAGCGAGATTTGAATGGTTTAAAGAAAGCCAAGACGCGAGGAAGAAAAAAAGTTTCATGGCGTTACAAAAATGCACATCGGCCATTCGGCAACTCGCAACGGGTGAACCTCCGGATAGATTTGATGACTATTTAAACATGTCACGAAGAACGTCCGGTATTTTTTTTTTTTTCGGTATTTTTTTCTAATTTTTAAATTCGGTATACATACATACATATATATATAGGGGAGGGTTAATGTGAGATCAAACTTAAAGTTGTAAAAATAAGATCATGTCTAAAAAACCACTAAAGCATTTATAAATAACAATTTTAGCAATAATACACAAAAATATAATATTTTAATACAAATTAACATTTTAGAAACTAATAACCAAATGATACATGAGTTTGAATTAGTGATACACCTGATACACATTACACTAATAAATATTCTTAAATATGATACACATACAAAAACCTGATACACATTACACTTCTAATCAAAGTGTATCACCTAGTTTTCGTAAATTTTAAAAAGAAATCTATCAAAACTTTAACATTTTTAGTTGTAGCTAGTAAAAAAATTGTTTTTGTTATAAGGAGAGTGTCACTTGTCAAATTTTAGATTGATCTCATTTTAACAACTTTAAGTTTGATCTTATTTGATCTAGGTTATATATATATATATATATATATATATATATATATATATATATATATTTTAATATGTTGTAGGAGATTGTCTTGATCATTTTTGCCATGCGGTAATTGCGTAATACGGTCGAGAGTTCTTGCGTAGGCCGACAACCCATGACGTTGCACGGTTATTCGAGACACATCAAGAAAAACACCACATTCCTGGAATGCTTGGTAGCATTGATTGTACACATTTCGTTTGGCGAAATTGTCCTAGGCATTTGAGAGGCCAATACCAAAGAGGTGTTCACCAATACCCGACTATTATGCTTGAAGCCGTCGCTTCAAATGATTTGTAGTTTTGGCATTCGTTTTTTGGTCCTTCCGGTGCAAATAACGACATCAATGTTTTGAATCAGTCTCCGTTGTATCTTACTGAGCGAAATAGAACGGCGCCAAACAGTTCATTTACTGTAAATGAATGGCTTTACAAACGTGGATATTATCTTACCGATGGAATCTATCCTATTTATTCAACGTTGGTTAAAGCATATAAGTATCCCACTGACCCGAAGGAAAAGAGATTCAAGAAGCTACAAGAGTCTGCAAGAAAGGATTTCGAACGAGCTTTTGGGCGTCTTAAGGGAAAATGGATGATTCTCAGTCGTCCTCTACGAGCTATGTCGGTCGACAAGAATCGACACCTCGTTTATGCGTGTATTATACTATGCAATATGATTTTAAAAGACGACGAGATGGCAATATCACCGGTTCATATAATGGATCAGCCGATAGAGCCAGTTTACGATGACAGTACACTACAGGAGTTACTAGATGAAGATATCCATAATCGTCTACGATTTGATCTTACGGAGCATGTGGCGGCTCTAGACTTAGCATACATCGATGACTAGTTTAATTTTCTTTTTATTTCAACGGTGATGTAATTTTTTTTACGTATTATGTATTTTTTTTTATTAATGAAATATTATGTTTTTATTTAATTGTTTAATATAATTATGAAAAAAAAATAAAAAATAAAAAATAAAATAAATAAAAAAATGAGTGAGGTATGGAATGACTATTGCCACTAAAAAAATATGGTGAGGTATGAGATTAGGTGGAATGATATTATTGGTGGGTGATGAGGTATGGTATAGGACCATTGCCACCCCCTTATATATAAAGAAAGGTTCATACGCTCCGTCCTATTTTTGTAGTCCAACAAATTTTCTTTGTTTTAAGATATGTGCAATTAGGGATGAGCAGATGCGGTCCCGTCCGCATCGATCCCGCATCAATTAATGGCACCGATTTTTCCCGAGCAAAATTAGTGGTACGGTACCGCATCGAGCGGGATTCGGATACCGTGCCGTGTATCGCATCGGTACCGGTACCGGAAATCGGGTTTTCCCGCTTTTTGGGAATTTCCGATTTGGTACGGTCCGTGCATCGAATTAGTGGTACCAAATTTTTTTCACCTTATTTTGTAGTCCGGTCTGCATCAGTATTTCAAGAATCGGTACTGCTTTGATCTGATCTAAGTCACGGTTCGGTTGATTCGGGATTCAGTTTGAAATGCTCATCCCTATGTGCAATTAATGCAATGTTAATTGTCATTTTCACCCTTATATTTAAACCAAGTTTCCTTTTAAAATCCTAGTTTTTGTTTATTGCTTGTTTGCTTGCTTTCCGTCGTATGTTTTTATGTGTTTTTTCCTTGTGCTAGTTTTTGCACTTTCATGCTCTTTTTTCTTGAACTTTTGTCATATGCACAATTACACACAATTACACTGGTCGGAGGTTCTTCTGGAAGCAGTTTTTTAACTGAATTTATCCTGATGATATGGGTATGATCTGTCTACATTTCACTTTCTTTTACCCTGCTCCGATGAGATTGGGTTTTGTTTTCGTTGTTGTTGTTTCCTTTTAAAATCCAACCTCTTCAATTTTAATAAATAACCAAGGTGGGGTAAAGTAGTGACATTAGAAGTTTGTATTTGTAATTTATTGAAAATGGACAATTTTTGTAAGACAAACAAAAAAGTAACGATTTGGACAATAAAAATGTGACGGATGAAGTAAAAGACATGAACGTTAACTGTAAAATAATAGCATTGCCAAGTTTGTATTGAGTTATACATTTAATACTGTCGCAACTACCAACCTAGGTAGTGTTACCATGGTGCGAGATTTGGAGAGGCAATATGTTTCGGCATAAAAATTAGAAGAGAAAAACGCACCGTTCACAATAAATTGGAATAGCTTGGTTTCATTGGTTTCCTTAAGCTTGTCCTCTAACGTAAAACAAACATCAAGTATGAATTTCAAATTTATTACAATACTTTTTTATATTTGTTTGGTATCATAGTGCATGTCGCGACATTAATGTCAACTAATACACGAATTTTGTGTCTACTGCTGCACATGCATACTCCATTTTCATTTGCATCACACGTTATTCGAATTTAAGATATCTAATAATAATATCGTGTCTGAGATGCTATATCAAAGAGATATGTTTTACAAATTCTTGTTTACCAATTAAGAAATTTAAGTTTGTGAATGATATACGTTCAGATTATAGTCGGCATGCATCACAAGCATCGTTCTTATACAAAGCCTTGCCATGCGACCAGTTCCTAGCTTTCTCATAACATTACCACAACGTGCGTATAGATAGATGTTAATTAATCATACATTAACTCAAAAGTTCATACAGATTTGCAACCAACTGTTCTTTTTATACTATAAAGCCAAGCACAATCGTCACATATAAGGTGGCAGACTGGCAGAAACAACTCAGCTGAAAGATCGAAGTTTTTTTTATGTCTATATATCTTAACACATTTGTTTCAAGTAAAATATATTTACAATCCATGCAGTAATATCTAAACAGATCGAAAATATTAATTAGTAAGTATGTAGATGCGTGTGTAGTTGGGGGTATTGAATACAGTAAATGGGAATTAAATTTTAACAAATATGGGACCTCCTCAAGGCTAAGAGAAATCTTGTTTTTCAAATTGACATACCATTAAATTTAAACCTGTTACAGCAAAAGTAGTTCGATCAGTTTCAGAGACATTATAGAGTGGGCACATGAACTTTCCTGCAATAGTAATGCCACTGCATGCCAGCAAGCATATGATCATGCATGGACTATATATACACTCATTACTTATCTGTTATTCCGAATTTAGTAGGTTAAAAAAATATGATATCTGTGAATTTCTCATTATATATGTATTTGAGTCAGTTGAAAATATATCTTGGGAAAGAATGAAATCGAATACTTTTTTCCTCATAAGACTATAGGTGAATTGGTAATTTATGTCGACTCGATAACCTTGACATATTAAGAGTGTACAACTTTAGACTTGCATTCAAAGAAACAGATAAGTTATAAAAGCAATTGGAGCACTCACTACGAATTTTGATTTATTTAGTTTCGGGTCCCGATTTTGAATATTGGGGCTTTGCAAATCGAACTTGGAGCATACACATGCACACATATGTTTTTTGAGGCGGGGCAGCTAAGTCAATACATTGTCTTCCAAATAAGTTTTCGCCACATACATATTCATATAAAAATAACTATGCGTAATATTAAACCTAAGGAGTACTTAAACCATAAACCAATACCAATTAATTCAGGTGTTGGTTTAATGAATTACAGTACAAATAATCACATAAATAAGTTCCGGATCAAGTTAAAACAACTCATATTAAAACGAGAACTCGATCTGTAATTAGACTTGGGTCTAGCGAATCTGTAATGGGACCCAATTTTTAGTTATTTTATCATATATAAGACATATGTCGGTGTGGTTTGACTTCACTCCTATGTATTCATATGCATAACTTCATTTTTCATATGATAGGTTTCACTACAAGAATCAGGCTGGCTAACGCTCAGTTCTCGAGTTGAAATGGCAAAGAAAAATAAAGAAAATGAAAAGTTTTTTGTGTTCTTGAGTCTTTTTTAAAGAAGGAAAGGGAAATGGAAAAGAAATAAGGAAGAAGATTTGTTATGTAAATCTTCCTCCCACTTTTGGGAGGAAAGAGAAAGGAAACGGAAGTGTATGTTGTATAAAGACTAATATACCCTTTTTAAAACATTTGACATTAACAATTAAAGGGCATATATGTAATTTGACCAAGTTATTTTTCTTTTCCTCTCACTCAAGAACATGATTATGATTACTTTCCTTTTCCTTTCCTCTATCTCAAGAGCATAACAACTAACAATTACTTTCTTTTTCCCTTTCCTATTCTTTTCCATTTCCCTTTCCTAAAAACTCGAGAACTGAGAAGGATTCTAGAAAACGACAAGTTGTGGCTAAAAATTTGGCCGCTAAATGCCTATAGCTAAGATCCTTAGCTGCAACTCTAACAGATCTTTAGCAACGACACCTTTAGCCACTAAATGCCTATGGCTAAAAATTTGCCGCTAAATGCCTAGAGCTAAAAAGGTTACTCCGGTAAAATATTATTACTAAAAAAAAAACAATTAATCCGAATATAGTCAAAAACCAATATCATATAATCCGACCCATAAATACGTAATATGTGTATTTGGTATTTACTATAGGTCATACAGCTCGATGATATTGATGCCAAATGTTGATATATAGGAGTCATTCAAATCCTGCAAGGGGTTTGAATGAAGGATTTTCCTTCAAGGTAGTCCTTTAATGAAGGGGTTTGGGTCTGGTAACCCCAGGTTCGAATCTTGGAAAAGGCAAGGGTTTATCCCTATTAATTGTCGTGCCTTGGGCGGATTAGTAGGGTTTTCCCCAATCGGGTATTTGAAATAGGCATTTCCGCCGAGGAGCTCTCTAGCGCGGACCCGGTTTAGACAACGTAGTCTAGACCTCCCGCTGTCGAACCGCGACACGAAGCACTTTATAAGAAATTCACCTTTCAAAAAAAAATGTATGCGCATGTATGTGTGCTACGGGTAGGGGTGTTCATCGGTTCGGTTTTCAGTTTCGTGGGTTGTATGGTTCGGGTTAATCGGTTTGAAAATTTTAAAAGTCTAAACCAAAACCAAACCAAACCAATTTTAGAATGGATAAAACCAAACCATACACCAAATTAGAATTCGGTTTGGTTTCGGTTAAAACCAAGAAAACCAAATTCAAGTTAACTTCAAAATATAATCTAAAAGTTACAAATAAAAACCTAAAAGTTCATATAAAATTACCAAATCAAAATGTCTCACAAAGTGCTTAAATAAATCAACAAAACAAAAGTTTAAGAAAGCAAAAGGTTTCATAACTTAACGAAAATAAATGAAAGCGAAATAAGATAAAATGTTCTTCGACAAAAGTCTTCAGAAGTTTTATGCTTGAATTCTCCAAGCATCCAATCCCCGTTGCAACTTCACACATCTTCTCCAATGTTTACATCAGATGTTGTTCTCATCTCTGAAAAAAAATGGAAAATATAAGATGCATAAAAAAGTTGCCAGTATCAAATGTGTATATAAGATCCATAAATAAATAAAAGACTATAAAGAAGAACGTAAACCGTAAGTTACCATCTTCAACATTTTCAAGGTCATCAAGTAGGTTAATTGCTCTTGGAGTCCTAGATATGCATCAATCCTTGATTTAAGGAGTGGTTAGTTTATAAGATTTTAAATTATTATGATTTTTTGTTAGGAAGATAAGTAGATAAACATATAAAATATGTATATATATAATTTAAACTTTTTTGTGCGGACAGATATATATTCGGTTTTTTCGGTTTGGTTTGGTTTTGTATTTGTCAAACCCAAAACCAAACCAAGCACCAATTAAATACTTCGGTTTGGTTTCAAACCAAACCATACACTAATTAAAATTTTCGGTCCGGTTTTATTCGGTTTCGGTCCGATTTATATTTCGGTTTGTTCGGTGCCAAACCAAACACTGAACACCCCTAGCTACGGGGTATATATCATTACAATATTTCTAAGTATAGATTCCAGCATTTCTAAATATGCAGGGGGTAAAATTCAAATTACTCGATGGCGAAAATAAATGTGCCCCATTATTCCAACACCAAACATATCTACATATGTAAAAGTTACACACAAATGGATCTTAGTATTTCTGCATCAAAAAGTGAATCCATAGAATTTCTAAATATGCAACAATGCATACGATGGTCTTAAATTTTAAATATATATTTTAAAATTTGGAATAAATTTGAGTATCAAATATTACAGTACCACAAAAACTAAAGACACAAACAGTATGTAACAACGTTAATCTTTCATGCAACAATATTTAACATATACTCATATACCAACAAGTCTGTTCGAACACAAACTTAACACGATCTTCGTTAATTTTCATGTTGGGGGATCTATTTGAAACTTTTGCTTGAATTTTGGAGAAGTGTTTGATATTTGTATGTGTGTGTTAGTTAGTGGTTGTAAGTTTAACCAATAAACAAAGTAAGTTTCTAATATCTGACTGTGTAAAAATACATGATTTTGGTGTTGGCTGGGAAATAACAAAAAGTTTGTCAAGAAAATAGTTTTTGGCGGAAAATATGGGGTTAGCCGAAAAAGAACCGGAGTATAATAAAGGAAGATGAACACATCAGCAAAACATAGACACTTGGATGCCATGTGTATGTCAAAACATAGGCAACCCCTTAAAGCTTTTATCAACTTTTGCAATACACGATGACGAACCAAAACCTCAAGAAAACCCTTTTGATCAAGAACCTTAAATTGCTGCCGAAACCAAAAACCCTTCAAGAAAATTGAACTTAGTTTCCCGAAACTTCAATTAAAACCCTCTAAGACCAATCATTGGTGTGTAAATCCAACAAACCGGAATACAAGAAAAAAATAAAATGTAATCGACTTGAATGAAACTAATACATACACGAACTCTTTGTACTCGACCGAAAGTAATAAGTCACACACGAGAGGCTCTCAATGATTAATTTGTGAAAAACAAACCTTTTTAAGAATGACACAACTGAAACATCAACCCTCACCTCCTTTTATAAATGTTAGGGTCGGAAAATCATAATCCTTGCACAACAAAGAAAAGACATGAACAAGCACATGAAGGAGTCGGCAATGCTTTCCTTGCAAGGCAAGCAAATGCCACCCTTACTGTATCAGACTAAACAAGAGCTAAAATAAACACTTAAATCTCATGACTATAAGCTAATATTCACATACCAATTAAAAATTAAAAACTTAAAAATACATACAGATTAAGTATTAACCAATAGGTAACCAACATATATCCAGTAACTCGTAAATATGTAATCATATCAATATGCATGTATGAATCTAGTAAAGATCTCCTATAAGAGATTTTAACTCCAAATCTTTATGATGAAAGTACGTAGGTTTATTGAGAACTTGTTGGCATCAACAACCTGAACAAAGACACTCAAGTCGAATAAGTGAATGAAATTTGTTGTGAATTTGTGATTGAGAGAAAGGAAAAAAACATTAGTTGAATTGTCATGAAGAAATATAGAGAGTAATGAATGAGATCTTAAATGCATACTGTAAAACATCAACTACCCATTCTCACTCATCCATAACTCCATCTTTATATAAATCAATACACACCATACTCACTCAGTACCATCTCTTCCTCTTTCAAGAACCATGGAGACCCCAAGAAGAACCCAAAGCACTTGTTTGCTCATTTGGGGTCTTGTTGCAGCTTTGCTTTCCCACAATGTCTTTTCTACTTCTTCAAACTTGCAAGATCAGAAGAACTTCTTCTTCCCTCCATTTGACCCGAGCTTTGGATTATCACCACCCGTCGCAGTAATTCCTCCCGTTGTCCCTTCTCCACCTATAAGTAAGTACACATGTCTCTTGTTACTTTCAAAGCAATGCATGTTTGTTTGTTACGTATACTTTTTTTTTTTTAAAAAGCTAGATAACACACCTTTGTCACTAGCAAGACTTGCAAATATATTTGTAATGTGTATGAGCTAGAGTTATATATGGTACGCTTAACACTTTGCATTTGCTTGTTTTTTTTGTAGGTCACAACACTAGTCCACCACCTACATATGGCTCACCGCCTACTCATGGCTCGCCGCCTAGTCATGGCTCAGGAGGAGGCACAACACCAGTTCACCATCCACCATCTCATGGTGGTGGTGGTCATCACCATGGTAGAACTCCACCTACTAACTGTGGAAACCCTCCTACACCTCATCGTTCACCACCTAGGCATGTTGATCCTTCTCCTCCAACTTACCACTACAGCCCACCACCAAGTGGTGGTGGTGGAGGTGGTAGCACACCAACTCCAATCGTACTTCCTCCCACCACTCCTGGAATCCCAATGATTCCATCACCTCCTTTTGACCCGAATTCACCCCCCATTGGTGGTACATGCGAGTAAGTCACTAGTACTTAATATTTTTGTAGATAGAGAATAGGATTATGATTTTCTCACGTTCAAACCTGACCCTTGTTTTTCGCTCTAAGGACAATAGGATGTTATGATTTACCTCTCATCATGTTAGATACAACAAGTGGGCCAAATATTAAGTAGCAATCTAACTTGCTAAATTTTTGGGCTATTTTCTAAATAAAATATTTTCATCTATTATATAAGCAGTTTCTGGAGGAACCACCCAACTATTATATGGGGTCTATTTGGTTGGTGGGGAACGGGAACGACAGTCGGCTTAGCTTTCGGTGTTACCACTCTTCCTGGAACTGGAGCACATCTCAACTTGCTACAAGCACTTCAAAACACCAAACCCGATGGGATCAGTGCACTCTACAGGGAAGCAACTGCTTCACTACTAAACTCAATGGTTAACAAGAACTTCCCTTACTCAACCAGCCATGTAAAAGACAGTTTCGTGGCTGCAATCGGGTCAAACAAGGCTGCTGCAGCTCAAGCTAGGGTGTTCAAGCTTGCGAATGAGGGTCACATGAAGCTTAGGGTTTAAGATACATTAACATTTGTGTCATTTCAATTTATTTGCATGTTAGTATTACTGGTTTAATTTGTGTTGAGTGTTTAAGTACATTTGGAAACTTGCTATGCACTTTTTATGTTGTTGATGATTATGTATTTGGAGGTTAAGTTTAGTTTCCTCTCATTATTTGCTGTCCTCGTTTAATTATACCTTGTGTTATATGGGTTATATTATATGTCAAATGTTATGATATGATTGATCCATGTAATAAAATGTACTTCTTACTTTTGCATTATGGATGAATGCCTTTTAATTGAATGCCTGATAATTATGTGATTCCATTTCTTTTAATTCATCGGTCAAAATAATGCCACTTTGATTTATTATTTGAAACATAGTTAATGGTGTTTTTATTACTATTAAAATTTTAAAATATTCTTTGATAAATAAAAGGTAAAACCAATAATGGTGATGAAATTCAATGCATTTATAAACAGTAATTTTAAATGTCATTACTTTTATGTTACTACTCATGGCATTCTATAGTTTTGGTTCTAGCTTGCCGACTAAGTTTAACAATCTTTCTGTGAAATTAGTTAACGCATAATAATATACGTTAATAAAAAAAAACTCATTCACGTTTGACATTTTCATACAACTTAACGTATGTATATATTATATATATAATAAGAGTTACTTTTAAACCAACACTAGCTTATGTAGTGATTATTTAACCTCGGTTTTTTTTTGTTAACCATGGTTTTTGACCTTTTGGCCGACTAATTTATCAGGTTTGAACTCACCGCCACAAAGATTCAAACCAGGTAAAGCCCTCCCATTTCAGGAGGTTGTCGTGGCCACTTCAAGGTTGTTTGTGTTTAACGCTCGGTTCTGTTATAGTTAAGTAGATGCCTACATATATGCTTAACAAAATTATAGTACCTCATGAAGAAAAGGTTCTTAGAAAACACACTTAATTAAGGTGACAACTTTTGTCAGATTTGTGTATAATGCCTCATCAATTGTAGACATATTGGTTAGTTGTAATAACTGGATCTGCAAATAATATCAAATGCTCAATTATTTCATAAACATGGGTCGAATTATAATATATATATACAGGACGTAAATGCTTTTAACTTCATGAATATATAGTAAGATTTCATGAATGAATGACTTGTCTAGCATTTATATCGAGGAAAATAATGAAAAAATCATCGAGCTTGTGACTTGTTGTCGTTGTGTATAATAACTATTTTTTCATTGTAACACATACCTTTTGAATTTTTGTCGTTGTATGTATCAGGTTAGGTGAATTTGTGTTATGTATGTACCAGGTCGGTTTAGCGTTACATCGTTAGTCCTTTTATATTAACAGTCGTTAGTAAATAACTTAAAATTTCGTTCTCTTACGTTTTATTCGCTTTCATCCGTTATTATCGTTTTGTCCGTTTTATACTTTTCGTCCGTTGCTTTTCCCGTTTTTACGTTTCGTCATTTTCTTACATTCTCGTCCGTTTCACGCGTTTCGTCCGCTTTTATCGTTTGCATTCGCTTTTATACGCTTTAGTCCGTTTTATAAGTTTTCATCCGCCGTCCGCTTTCATCTGCTTTTATCGTTTTCAATCGTTTTCATCCGTTTATACTTTTCTTCCGTTTTATCGCCGCCGGTTTTAAATGTCTTCGTCGATTTTCTAACGTTTGCTCTGTTTTTTATGTTTTCGTCTGCTTTTTTCTGTTTTATACGTTTCGTCTTTTTAAGTTTTCATCTGCTTTCTTACACCTTCATCCATTTTATACGTTTTGTCCGTATTCTTAAGTTTTATACATTTTCGTCCGAAAAATTAAGAAAATGAACGAAAAGTAAGAAAACCAACGAAAGCGTATAAAAAGATGAAAATGTTAGAAAATGATTAAAACTTTAAAAAACAGATAAAAATGTATAAAAGCAGTTGAAAACGAAGAAAACGGATGAAAACGATAATACGAATGAAAGCGTAAAAACGGACAAAACGCATAGACGAAAGCGATAAAAACGGACAAAACGCATAAAACGGATGAAAGCGTAAGAAAACGACGAAAACATATAAAACGGATAAAACGATAATAACGGACTAAACGTAAGAAAACGTAAGTAAACAAACGAAATGTAAAAAGCGGATGAAAGCATTGGACCAAGATGTATAAAACGGACGAAAAAATATAAAAGCGGACAAAATGTATAATAACGGACTAAAGCGTAAGAAAGCGTCGAGGCGTAAGTAAACAAACGAAATGTAAAAAGCGGATGAAAGCATTGGACCAAAATGTATAAAGCGGACGAAAAAGTATAAAAGCGGACGAAACGTATAATAACGGATGAAAACGAATAAAAGCGTAAGAGAACGAAATTTTAAGTTATTTACTAACGACCGTTAGTAAATAAGGACTAACGATGTAACGCTAAGCCTGTTGGGTACATACAATAACACAAATTCACCTGGCGGCTACATACAATGACAAAATTCAAAGGTTTGTGTTATAAATGAAAAAAAATAGTTATTCACACAATGACAACAAGTGTCAAGTTCGATGCATTTTTTTATCATTTTCCCTTTATATCAATAGCTTGAAGCTTGTCTTTTTCAATTGATCATGTTTATATACTATTCCTCATTTTATTTTTACATAAATATGTTCATGCAGTTGGGAGTTGTGATGCGATTGACTAAGTTTGTTGACTTATGTCAGTGCATTGAAAGGTGTTTTAAATAAAAGTAGTTTGGGCCAGAGAGCCATTACCGAGGGTTTGGTATAATACAACTCAAAGGGCAATGCCACCATGCATTTGCAGTAGCAATGTCGATGCTGTTGCTCTTGCTAACTGGCATGTAACATTCTATAATCATTTTCTTCATATTTTGATTTGACTTCAATACTGTAGATAAAACAAGTTTGTGATATTGTCATATTGTGAGCAAAGTCAGTAGCAGATTGGACACCCGAGTATGGGTATGTTTGGCGAAATGGGTTATAGTTGGGTTGGTTTGAGTTGGCTTAAGCTAGAGGTGGAGCTTATATGTTTATAAAATTGATTGGCGAATTCGTTTGAGCATAAGCTTATTAATGTTAAATCGCATAAAAATACATCAAATTAAATACATATTTATTTACGGCTTTTGCCTGATAATCCGTTATATCTTGAAGGGTATTTAAGTACTTTGACTAACTATAAGCCCTCTTAAGCCCGTTTCAATTGGCTTAGAATTATTAAGGCTTATGGCTTGCTTCCATAAGCAAGTGTGACAAACAAAGCTTATTTTATAAACTAGCTTATTTTAAAAGCTCAAGCCTTTATAAGTCCCGCATTAAACACAACCGACAGTGTTTGGGGCAAGGCTGATATGGCCAATATAAGGGCTTAATGTCACGACCCGCCTGCTCGATAGTCATTTCCGAGGTTGGTCGGGATTTCGGATTGTTCTACATTTGCTTAGAAGACACTATGGAATTCTATGAAAGTTGCAAGATGGTCTTGGAAGCCCTTGGAAGGATTTGGAAGTTCTTAGAAGCTCTAGAAGCTTCTTCCCATGGAAGGTTGTTGATAAGGTTTTAAAATGTACCTTTTTGAGGGGTCGTTTAAGCCTTTATTTGATCACTTTTGTATCCGTTATTACTTAATATCGTTCCTTTTCACTTGTTAGGTATCTTGAAGGCAAATTGCTGGAATGACACTTATTCGGACGAAAAGGCATGAATATACGAAGAAAATGGCCAAAGTCAAGAATCGAGACACTCAGTCTTTGGGCCGAAGGGGACGGCGTCGGGTTATACCGTGACACCGTCGGAAGATGTTTTGTGACGATCAAGAGCCAAATTGCTTATTTTCAAGTGGCGGCATCGGGTTTTAAAAGAGTAGGAGTCGCAACTCGAGACGGCCTAGATTTGATCCAGACGGCGTCAGAGACTCAAGGCGATGGCGTCACGGACATAAGGTGACGTCGTCATAATGATAACGTGGCCAAGACAAAACCCTAATAACGGCGACCCGACGGCGTCACAAATTAAAGGGTGACGCCATTGCATGTGTAATCTTATATATATAATCCGAATTTTTTAGTTTTCAGTGTGTAGTCTTTTGGAGTAAAAACCTAAACCGAACCAAGGCTGTCTTGTACAGTATTTTAGGGTTCCATACCCTATCTTACATCAAGATAAGTGTTTTACTTCATTAATTTAATTATGTCTTTCTTTGATTGTGTGTATGCTTGCATGTTCCCCATGTCCGGCTAATTTACTTGTGTGTTTGCTTAGGTAATATGAAACTTAGTTATTGAATATTGATTGGTTGTCTCTTATCTTAATTGTGATTGACCTAGTATTGCGATAGGTCATTCATTGTGTTTGTAATGCTTGATTGATCTTTGATGAACCTTAGCTTATAATCGCCTAGAGTAATTGTAGACAAGTCATTCAAAGAATACCTTAGAGTTAAAGTTTAAGAATCCTAGAGATTTTGTAGTTATTAACCTTTGGTAGCTTCAAAGAGTTAGGGAGACGCATACCCTACGACCTTAGAGACACAACGCAATTAAGAATAAGGACGTGACAATTCAACCACCAATAGAAGATAACTAGGGAGTAATAAAGCCTAAGCAAATACATTTTTAACTATCATACGAGCACACAACAATAGACATAGACTACATACACCTTAGTTTAGATAATTAGATAAGTAGAAGTAATCGGTAGAAATACCAAACCCCCAAATCTAAACCCCGAGATTCGTACCTTTCCATTTCCTAAAAACATAAAAAGATAAAAAATAATCTTCCTCAACCCCAACCTTAGCGTAGTAACTTCTCACTAGCATTCCTATTCCCCAGAGAACGATATCAATTCCGTGGCTTACCCTAATACTACACTACAACGATTAGGTTCATCGCCTAGGGTGTTGAAAAACTTGCTCGACGAAAGGAAGTTCCTTTGACCCCGAACGACGCGTGTGGCGTTATCAAGTTTTGGCGCCACTGCAGGGAATAGAATAGCTAGTTAGAGTCCACCTCGCTTAGGTTTCCTTGCTTGATTCCTATCAAGTAAGCTTTTTTCCCATTTTTAGCTTCCTCGTAGTCTATCCCCCTTCTTCGTGACCTTTGTTAGTAATCCCATCATTTTTCATCATGGAAGGTGATAACCAACCACCATTCATCAACCTACTACCAAATGACCCGCCAAGAGGCCGTACTCTTGGTGAATACTCGAGACCAAGCCACCTAGGCTATAGAAACACCATTGAGCTTCCCGACCAAGCCCAAACTACGGCCCTGCGATCCGACACCATCTGGTTAGTGCAAAACGGATGTGCATTCCATGAACTTCGTTCCGAAGATCCTAATCAGCATCTTAAGGATTTCCTTAAAATTGTCAATTCCATCGACCTCGATGCTACTACTCGGGAGACCACGCATCTGCGTCTCTTCCAATTCTCTCTACGGGACCAAGCTAGTAATTGGCTTGAGCGACCTCCCGTCGGCTCCATCTCAAGTTGGGATGATCTCACCTCTCGCTTCCTTGCTCAATTTTTCCCACCGGGGAGAACTACTAAATTAAGACGAGACATCTTGACGTTTCAACAACTTCAAGGCGAATCTCTCTACACAGCATGTACTCCATTCAAGGACTTACTCCATAAAGTCCCTCATCATGGTATTGATCTTTGGCTTCAAATCCAAATCTTCTATGACCATACCGATTTCATCACAAGGCGATCCATTGATCAAGCCGCCGGTGGAAGGCTTAGCGAATTTAACGCAGAGGAATCTTGGGATATTATAGAAGAGCTTGCCGATCGAAGCTACGAAGATTGGAATGAATCCCCTGAAACCCCCGTTAAAGTGGTTAATGCCATATCAACTCCTATTGAATCTTCTAACGTCACCGAAGAGCAAATGAGTGCTCTTGAGAGAAGAATTGATTATCTGATTGAAAGGCATAAGAGAGCCCCCATACGAATCCCTCGGGAAATAGTCAATTTCGCCAATTCCACCAACCACCCAAAACCTTTCTCCGAATCCCCAAGTCGTGAGCAAAATCTTAATTCCGAACGGCGCTTCCCTTCTACTTCCCCAATACCACTCTCACCAAGCTTTAAGGAACAAATGAGGGAGTACATGGCAGCTCATACGGAGAGATTAGCAAAATTTGAAGAGGATGTTTATAGGCAAAGAGAGGAAATGCAGGCAAAGATGACGGAAATGATGAACTTGGTAAATGAATATACCAAGACAAAAGTTCCCTAAAAGGTATTAGTAAGAAGCAATGATTATCCTCCCACGTCGTTTGTTAACGCCATTTCCATTATGCCTGAAGATGGAAATGTTGAGGAGAAGAAAACTGAGGAAAGCAAGAGGGAGGAGGCTGAAACTAATAATGAGCCCGAGACCATTGAGTACTACCTTAAGCACGAAATTAACAAAAAAACCATTGTTAACCAAGTGAACAACTTTAGGTACAATGAGGTTCTTAGGGAAGCCCTTGAAGGAAAAATAACAGAAGAAGAGTATGACACCATGCCTATGGGAACTCTGTATGAGCTGGTTCTAAAAAAACCAGTAACTAAAAAGTGAGACACCACGGGGAACTTCGTGATACCATGTAGCATAGGTGACATTGATAATATAAATTCCTTAGCTGATCAAGGGTCGGATGTAAACATAATGCCATTATCAATCTATAATAAGTTGACTAGGGAGAAGCCAGCCAAGACCGATCTTAGACTTTCCTTAGCAAATCACACCTATGTCTACCCCATAGGAATCGCAGTGGATGTTTTAATAGAGGTGGCTAATATTGTCTATCCGGTGGACTTCGTGATCATAGACATTGAGGAAGATAGAAACATGCCACTCATTCTTGGGACACCTTTTCTGGCCACTGCCAAAGCAACCATCAAATGCGAGGAGGGCATCATGATACTTAAAAGTGGCAAAGGGTACGCTAGGATACCCATTGTACCAAGGTATCCTCTTAAGATCATGGAAAAGATTACGGATGAGAATCCACAAATCCCTAACAATGTGGTTAAGAAGAAAATGAACGATTGGGAAAAAGGGCTTAGAGATTTCATGGTTCAAGGACTACATGCAACATTGTGGAAGCGCGATAAAAAGTTAGGAAAGAATCCCACTTCAATACCACAAACACTGAAGAACCCTAAGGAATTTTTAAAGGGAGAGAAAGTACTCTTATACAAATCGCGAATAAGAGCGTTACGAGGTAGAAACAAACCAAGATGGTTTGGGCCTTATACGGTGAAGGAAACTAATCTAAAGGATAAAACCGTTACCATAATAGACGACGTTGGCAAGGAATCCACGGTAAGCATACAACGTCTACGTCCTTTTGATAAAGGAAGAGCAAAAAAAGAAGGTGACGCTAACGAGATCACGTAGGGGCACGACTTCGAGTCTAGCTACAAGACTCATAAATAAAGAAAAGCGCTTCGTGAGAGGCAACCCATGCTTAATTGTTTGCTTGTTTGTGTCGTGTATCTTTTATTGATTTTGTATTTTGATGTTTAAATTTGTAAAAATGCTTTATTTTGTCTTTAACCTCGTCTTAATTACATATAAAGGTATTTTACATAAGGGATAAGTGTAGGGAGGATTACACACGTTTTCAAAAGAAACGTAAACATGAGAATTACAATTAATTAAAAGATATACATGTGTGTTTGTTCGAGTCAAATGCTTATATCGAGTCATAATGGATGTTTTGAAGGAAATTTTTGATTCTAAAGATGTAAATTTTTCGAATTTTTCCGAAAATCGCACCGCTTTTGTCGGGATAACCGACGGCGTCAGATCGCAACATGACGGCGTCGGGAAGGAGCGTAAACAATGATTACTTTTTCTCGTTTTCGAGCTACTTATAAATTTTTGGAATTTTCCGGTCTTAATTTTCCGTAAATTGTAAACATCCATTCCACAAGCATTATATCCTAGTTTAGTAGAGTCCTATATATATTGTTACCGCCGATTTTACGCGAAGGTTTCATTTGTTTTCTTCAAATGTCCAGGTTTAATTTATCAAGAAGAAGATACATAAGATGAGAAGGAGCTTTTCATGCAAACATTCTTCTTGAAGAAAGATGTAACCATCACTTTACACGGATCCTACCGAGCTAATCAGGGGAGTATTAGTTTCTTTCATCTTTTATTACCTTCCGTTATCATGACTTTGATACTTTCGGGGAACGTTGGGGACAATGTTCAGTTTAAGTGTAGGGAGGGAAAATAAAACGGGAACTTTGAAACTATGCTTATCCTTGATTATTTGCTTTGTCCAATTTCATTTGTGTAATAAACCATGAGAAATATCGGTTAGGGTAATTTTGGCACCAAATTTAAAAATTTTCATGACATATAGGAGTGGGCCATTAGTCTAAATAAAGCGTCTTATGGATAGGAAATTATATGACTAGCACAAAAAAACCATTTACCACTTAAATTCCACCCAAAATGTGAGGATCGCCCTAAGATTAGTAGGAATTAAAGCATTCATCTTTAATGCTTAGAGTGTGAACCGGTAGTATAATAGATTTTAGAACTTGTTTTGTGATGCATCCCGAGATCGCTAGTAAGACTACACTTGTGTAGTTAGGAATAACTAAATGATAAGAGGCATTAGGATAACCCTTGTTTGATACCTGTAATATAATTACTTCTTCCACATCGGTTGAGTAATTCCCCACACCCTGCGTTGTACTCATCTTTAGTACACGATACCCCTAGTTAACCCCTCGAGCCTATCCTTTTCGCGGTTCTCGTGATGTTTCGGTTTTCCGGAATATCAATGAAGAGCATTGTTTACAATCCACCCCCAATGTACACCCAAATCGCCTTAGCCTACCTTGTATGCACTCACTTTTAGTGCATTATTGTTATCACACTTAACCCTTAGTTCAATTATCTAGTTGCTTGCATAAGTTGCTAAGTCGAGTCATATCCTTTGTACACAGCTTTGGGACGATTGGGACTCATAGGAAAAGTTAAATTATATGAGATGACGGGAAGGGAACGTTAAATTCAAATTCCCTTTATTTGCGTAATAATGTACTTCAAGTGTTTTGATCTTTTCAATTCGGGTCAAATTAGTGTTAGAGTAATAAAAACTCAAGTGTAGGGATGTGCCTATAAATCCCTTTCATTTTGATGTTATCGTAGAGGATGGTAGAGTAAAAGTGAATGAAAAAAAAATTGAGAAAAACATACGGGCTACCATCCTACATCAATCTTTTAATTTATGTTTGTTTGTTTCAGTTATCTAGAGTTTAGAGTGTCGAGTCTTGGCTTAGCAACGCCATTCTTCGCATGCTTGTAACATAAAGATTTTTGACTTGCCACCACTAAATAGCCTATCCCACCAAACCCTTTGTTTCCCTACCGTAAGCCTATCATTACAACCCTTTAAAAGACCTCTTAGATAGTGTTTCCTAGGTGCTTACGCCAAAGCGATGGAGGTTTGATCTAGTCTCAAGCCTATGGTAATCTATGTACTAGGACCGGTTAATGAGTGTTTATCTTCCATTTTCAACTTGTTATATTTCATATACACCCGAGAGATGTGAGTATCCAAACACCCCATGTGAGGTGCTAGTATATAATTTCCGTGCTTGTTATGACTTTTGCGGGGCTTATATGTGTTGTGAATCGTTCTAAACTAATGCTTCATGACCTCTAACTTATAAATCAATTGGCTTAAAGCACATTTGCTTGAGGACAAGCAAATACCAAGTGTAGGGATATTTGATAAGGTTTTAAAATGTACCTTTTTGAGGGGTCGTTTAAGCCTTTATTTGATCACTTTTGTATCCGTTATTACTTAATATCGTTCCTTTTCACTTTTTAGGTATCTTGAAGGCAAATTGCTGGAATGACACTTATTCGGACGAAAAGGCATGAATATACGAAGAAAATGGCCAAAGTCAAGAATCGAGACACTCAGTCTTTCTGAAACTGAAGGGACGGCGTCGGGTTATACTGTGACGCCGTCGGAAGATGTTTTGTGATGATAGATTAGCCAAATTGCTTATTTTCAAGTGACGGCATCAGGTTTTAAAAGAGTAGGGCGTCGCAGCTCAGACGGCCTAGATTTGATCCAGACGGCGTCAAAGACTCAAGGCGACGGCGTCACGGACATAAGGTGACGTCGTCATAATGATAACGTGGCCAAGACGAAACCCTAATAACGGCGACCCGACGGCGTCACAAATTAAAGGGTGACGCCGTTGCATGTGTAATCTTATATATAGAATCCGAATTTTTAGTTTTCGATGTGTAGTCTTTTGGAGTAAAACCTAAACCGAACCAAGGTTGTCTTGTACAGTATTTTAGGGTTCCATACCCTATCTTACATCAAGATAAGTGTTTTACTTCATTAATTTAATTATGTCTTCCTTTGATTGTGTGTATGCTTGCATGTTCCCCATGTCTGGCTAATTTACTTGTGTGTTTGCTTAGGTAATATGAAACTTAGTTATTGAATATTGATTGGTTGTCTCTTATCTTAATTGTGATTGACCTAGTATTACGATAGGCCATTCGTTGTGTTTGTAATGCTTGATTGATCTTTGATGAACCTTAGCTTATAATCGCCTAGAGTAATTGTAGACAAGTCATTCAAAGAATACCTTAGAGTTAAAGTTTATGAATCCTAGAGATTTTGTAGTCATTAACCTTTGGTAGCTTCAAAGAGTTAGGGATAAACGCATACCCTACGACCTTAGAGACACAACGCAATTAAGAATAAGGACGTGACAATTCAACCACCAATAGAAGATAACCAGGGACTAATAAAGCCTAAGCAAATACATTTTTAACTATCATACGAGCACACAACAATAGACATAGACTACATACACCTTAGTTTAGATAATTAGATAAGTAGAAGTAATCGGTAGAAATACCAAACCCCCAAATCTAAACCCCGAGATTCGTACCTTTCCATTTCCTAAAAACATAAAAGATAAAAATAATCTTCCTCAACCCCAACCTTAGCATAGTAACTTCTCACTAGCATTCCTATTCCCCTAGAGAACGATATCAATTCCCGTGGCTTACCCTAATACTACACTACAACGATTAGGTTCACTGCCTAGGGTGTTGAAAAACTTGCTCGACGAAAAGGAAGTTCCTTTGACCCCGAACGACGCGTGTAGCGTTATCAGTTGTAGAACCCTCCTATGGAAGGTTGTAGAACCTTATAGATTGTACTTAGTTGTAGTATAAATAGAGGCATCCAAATTTGAGGAAGACACCTCTCAGATCATTTGTAATCTCTTGTAAAGTTCTCTCAAGCAATACAAAGTATTTCTCATTTCGCGTGTTCCCTTCTTTTAAGCTTTCTTTAGTTGTCTAGATCGTTGAGTGTTCGAGCAAGGCTGACTTAGTCGAGACTAAGTGCCGCACGGAAGAACCTTGTAGAGATAAGTCTGTGACAAGTGGTATCAAAGACAGGTTGATTCAAAGAGATGGCGAACGAAGGTGACAAGAATGTGGGTGGTGGAAGTGTTGTTGTGATTGATGAGAACCATGGTCGGGAAGAGTCTCGCCAAGGAGACAAGAGGATTAGAGGTGCATCTAGAGACACGGTTGGCCAAGAGGATGACGGGTGTCGAGACATCCATGATAGAGTTGAAGAACCAAGTTGAGGGCTTGGTAGGTCTAGACTCCGAGTTCACAGGCTTGAGGGATGACTTTAGGGTGGTCATCAATACACTTAGCGGTGACTTGAGACGTGAGATTCATGACTTAAGAGATATGTGCATGGGTAAGATCATGAAGTTGGGGAAGGAGGTTGGAGAAGAGATCTCTAACATTCATCAAACCATTGAAGGCTTGCAAACAAATATATGGTTGTGCAAGCGATCGATGGCCAATGGGGGTGGCAACGCTAGTCATCATGCTCCGAAGATAAATGTTCCTAAACCATCATCGTTCATGGGAAAGCGAGAGGCTAGGGCGGTTGATGATTTCTTATGAGAGATGGAACAATACATGGAGGGCGTCAACATAGTTGATGATGCATTAAAGATCAAGACGACGACACATTACTTAAGGGAACCGCAGCGTTATGGTGGAGACATCGATACGGAGATATCGAACGAGGTACGTTTACCATCAATACTTGGGTCGATTTTGTTCAAGACTTGAAGAAGAAATTTTATCCAGATAATGCTAAGCACGAAGCAAAGAGCCGAATTCGCAAACTTAAGCATTACGGAACGATGCGGGAGTATGTTAAGGAATTTACTACTCTTGTACTCGAGATTCCGGATCTTTTCGACCAAGACATTCTCTTCTATTTTCTTAATGGTTTGCAAGGATGAGCCAAGACGGAGTTAGAGAGACAAGGATTCCAAGACCTTGCTACGGTTATTGCGTATGCAGAGGAGCTTATTGACCTTGGTGAGCGGAGGTCGCGCAAACCCACAAATGAAGATAGTGACGATGAGCAAGGTGGTGGAGAGAAACAAGTCCGAGATCGGGATGATGGAGCACGAAGATCACAACAAAAGCAGAAAACACCATATAAGAGTATAGAGTGTTTCATGTGCGATGGACCACATAGAGCGCGAGATTGTCCTAAGAAAATGAGTTTCCAAGCTATGATGGCAAACACGGAAGAGAGTCCATGTGAGGAGGAGGATGCGCACATGGGATCGTTGTGAATCCTCAATGCCATTAATGCAAGGAAGGAGTTGCCCACGGTTGAGGCGAAAAACAAAGTGAGAGTGATGTCTTCCAAGATAGATTCTAAGAGCAAACAAGTACCTAGGGTAGAGACCAAGGGTAAACCGAGGACAAAGTCAAAGGCTGAGGCCAATAGACTTCGATTTATGAGCACAATTGTAAAGGAGATATCCACAAGAACCTTAGTCGATACGGGAGCAACTCATAACTTTATCTCGGTAGATCAAGCTAAGAGACTTGGGCTTGAGATGATGGAGGATAGTGGATGGATCAAGGATGTAAATGGTGATTCAAAACCAATTAGCGATGTTGCACGAGGCGTGAAGGCCAGGATCGGGGAATGTAAAGGGGAGTTAGTCTTATCGATTGTTCCTATGGATGATTACAAACTCGTACTCGGGATGGAATTCTTCGATAAGCTACAAGCCATTCCCATCATGTTTACTAACACATTGTGCATTTTAGATAAAGGTAGAGTGTGCATGGTGACGATGGAGAGACGCACAAAGAGTGGAGCCAAGATGATGTCTACAATGCAACTCGAGACTGGCTTCAAGGAGTTGAACCAAAATTCGAGTGGTATATCAAGCGACTTAGAGGCGTCGAGAGACACCAAAAATGTTTGTGCAAAGTTTGGAGGCACAACATCGAGTGTTATACCCGAGCGACGTACGCAAGAGAGTTACTGCAAAGGTAAAAGACGTACAAGAAGGAGACATCGTGTTACAAAGCACGAACAAGGATCAACCATAGAAGAAGCCAAAGGAGAACCAAGTATGCCCCTCAAGGCATGCCATGGACGAATACAACGGTGTTGAAAAGAATACACGACGAGGACGTCACGAGCTTAGGTGGGGGGGGGGGATGTCACGACCCGCCTGCTCGATAGTCGTTTCCGTGGTTGGTCAGGATTACAGGTTCTATACTTGCTTAGAAGACTCTATGAAATTCTATGGAAATTGTAAGAAGGTATTGGAAGCCTTTGGAAGAATTTGGAAGTCCTTAGAAGCTCTAGAAGCTTCATCCTATGGAAGGTTGTAGAACCCTCCTATGAAAGGTTGTAGAACCTTATAGATTGTACATAGTTGTAGTATAAATAGAGACATCCTCATTTGAGGAAGACACATCTCAAATCACTTGTAATATCTTGTAAAGTTCTCTCAAGCGATACAAAGTATTTCTCATTTCACTTGTTCCCTTCTTTAAAGCTTTCTTTAGTTGTCTAGATAGTTGAGTGTTCGAGCAAGGCTGACTTAGTCGAGACTAAGTGCCGCACGGAAGAACCTTTAGAGACAAGTCCGTGACATTAAGCTTATAAAATAAGCTAGCTTATAAAATAAGCTTTGTTTGTCACACAGGTTTATGGATGCTTTTATAGGCCATAAGCCCAAGTCAGTTGAAACGGGCGTACGGGGGCTTGTAGTTAGTCAACTTACTTAAATACCCTTCAAAATATAATAGATTAACACGCAAAAGCTGGAAACATGTCAAAATTTTATTTGATTTATTTTTATGCGATTTTACATTAATAAACTTCAGCTACAAATAATTTGCCAAACATGTTTATAAAAATATAAGCTCCAACTTCCGGCTTATAATATAAGCTCCAACTCCAGTCTATGCCTCAGCCTGCTCTAGTCCATTTCGTCAAACATACCCATGACTTACTTTTTTATAAGTTTTTTGAAGTGACATTTGATTTTGAAGCTTATGAAATACGGAGTACTATGTTTCTTAAAGCCATTCAGAATTTTTGCTAGCCAAACAAAGCTTAATTTTCAATTTAAGTTCCTCCTTATATTACACCAAACATGCATGCTAAAAGATATACTTTCGGCTCCATGGTTAGTTCCAGCTCCAATTTCAACAACTTGTCTACTTTTGCCAAGAGGAAGTGAAGCTTAAATATTTGTAGAAACTCAAAATTATGACGTACAAGCTTATAAAATCTTGGGAATATGGTAAATGTTTGCTATTCAAATATGAATAGATATCAAAGTTGATCGTCTAACTTTGTAAAAATATAAATGAATTGAATGCAATCTTTTACTGTACACCTACTTGAAGTCACGAACTTGTCTAAACAAAATTTAAGTGCATTGAATAAAAGAAAAGTTATAACTAAGGGTATGGTTGAAATTTTAAAACGCTGTATACCTAAGCTACCAATTACATATTTATGGAAATGAAGTACTATCAGTCAATGGTTTTTGGTGATGAAAACTAGACTCCTAAATATAGGCATATAGCATTGCCTTGATGTCTTCCTTTCATGGTTCGATAATCGATACGAGACTAGTGGCCTACAAGGCTTTGAATTTTGTTTTAGCAAACTGTGGTGAGCTAGTATTAGTGGGCTAGCATTTCCAATGGACCTAAAAGAGAATTCCGATTTTGGGCTTTTATCGTAAAGTTAAGAAAAAGTACATATCCTACATAAGACGAGTTATGTCAAATCAAAATCATTGGTCCTCATAAGATGTTGGGATATCAAAGTTACGAAAAAGTCGATATCCTCCTACACGATTTTGGGCTTTTGGCTACACGATGATATGAGGACAAAAGATTCAAATAATACTATATATTGTCAACGGAGCGGAGAGAAAGAATGGTGACATAGCACCCTCTGTGAGCTGTCGGATCAACTAAATATTTAATCTAAGCCGCATAAAATCAAATCAAGACTAAGTCAACTTCTTTACGAATATTTTGAACTGTTATTTTAGCACATGGTTTATTTGTAAAATGAATTTGAAAAAAATTATAAATGACAAACCAAAAATAACTTATTTCAACTTTTTTTTTTGCTACATTGACGTGCTTTGTTGGTTTGCCTATCAAATTCTTCAACACCATTTGTTTATTAATTCAAAATTGGAATGCTTATGTTTTCTTCAACACGTAACGACCATGCAATTAATTCTACTTAGTAGTGCATAACCACATACGTTGTACCATTATTACTTGAATGGCTAATTAATATACCATAATCTTTTTTTTTCAAGCCCAAAGTCTTTTTCTTTGACATATGCTTCGATTGATATATATTTAGTTTTAATTTTATTGATTAGTTAATCACTTCATTGGTTGTGTTTATCATGTTAACATATCAACCTAATCATATTTCAAGCTTTCACATATACCTGCTTATAACGTGAAAAACATGTACGAGCTTTAATTTTATGATTTATATTAGTCATATAAAAATGATATCGTAGTGTTAACTCTACTCATCTAATAAAATAACTTTTATTTAACAACTAGCTAAAAGACCCGTGAAATTCACGGGTATTTAAAAGAAAATAAAAAAGTAGATAATGAATTATATATTATGAAATGAGCCGTTAGAAAAACACATACATATAAGACACTTAGAACAAACGAAACATATGTTTAATGAAACAAATAGTCAGATAAGGAAAAAATAATTTAAATATATGTAATCAAACAAATAGTCAAATAAGGAAAAAAATAACTTAAAAGCGCATAAGCAATTATTGGTGTTTCTTGTGTTTTTTGAACTTCTATTTGTCGCGAAAATGTGAAGGCATGTTGATTCACTTGCGATGACTTGAGCAAATCTTTGATAACAATATGTACATGATGTTCTTCAACAAATGTATGTTGAATTTAGAAAACCTACGAATAAATGAGATAAGTAGTCGACCATTCAAATAGTTGGATAAGTTTAATTATCATTGAATCACATAGTTTGTAGCACTTGTTTGTATACAACATTTGTGGTGAATTCACGATGATATTGCTTTGGAAAAAATAACTATCTTCAATCTTTTTTTTTTTTTTTTTTTTTTTTTTTATCTTAACCTGATAGATGACAACTTTCGTTATGACAATGCAATGCAAGAGGTCGGAAATGTTTCTGATGATAAGCAAAGCTTTTTACTCATTTTTGTCATTTCACATCTACATGATCTTTGTATATTAGTCAATAATTGAAGTTAAGAAGGTTTTCTTTCCTTTTTCGTTCAGTAACTCAATTGAGTATAATACAAAATTACATTCATATTACTAAACAAATAGGATTGAGCATCAGGTCAATCCTACCGAAGAGACTCGGTTCGGTTCCTTTTTTTACAGTCCTTTCGGTTCGGTTTATAGGGTTTAAGTGTGTTTTTCTCGGTTTTGGCTCGAACCGAAACCGAAAATCATAAATATATAAAACGGAAAATCAAACCGAATATGTTCAGTTCGATTTTGGTCGAACCGGTTCAACTTGGTTTTCTGATTCGGTTAAGTTTTCTTTCTGTTTTTCTCAACTCTACTACACAGTCTAACTAAATTGGCTCAATTTAAACATAAAAAATACATACATTCTTAATAATAGAAAAAAGAAGATAAAAAGTGCAAATAGTTCAACTTAGAACCTATAAAATCCGGTTTCCGGTCCGTTCTTCTTCGACAATGTAGAAAAAAGAGAGCACATGAGACAAACTCGTATCCTTATGTGCCGTTTATGTGTCGTTTAGTTGTAGAAATTTTTTCTTATTTTTACGTTTGTAAATTCTTTAAGGAAAAATGATTTTTCTTCTTTAGAGAAGAGTTAGAATTTTAAAAACCCTTTAGTTGAAGTCATAATTTTATTTTAAAAAAAAAAGATTATCTCAGACCACGATGTTGGCGGAGACGGCAATTGGTGGGTTGTGGAGGATGACACGAGAGATTAGGGTTAAAATGTTATAAAGATCCCTTCTTTTTTTCTTATAGAGAAATAAATAAGAAAAGGAAAAAATGTGAGAATGGCAAAATGAACTTCTCAATTTTTTAGCTAAAAATTAGAAAATGAGAATTTCACTGTTTTAAAAATTACCGGAAAAAGTGTGACTAAACAGTATTTCAGTTGTTTCCATTTTGAGATGAAAAATTCCTGTAAAAATGATGTATTTCTCTCCAACTAAACATACTTATAAATTCTCCGTTTCTTTTAAAAAATTTAAATTGTTAACCGATTCTTCAATCATTCATTTTTTGCAATATGTGTCGGTTACGTTGGCAAAGTTGTGACCCTTTATAACTCATATTAAAAATTTATTTGTTTATCATCAACACTTTTTAGTCAATTATTCAATCTTCATATGCAATGTTCATGTTCAACATAAGAGCTTGTAACTTCCTTGAACAGAACATCACTACACAAGTTTAGAAACCATACAATTAAAAAAATTGAAGCTCAATCCGAAATTCAGAACTATGTTTCAAACACAATAATATGAGTGAAAAAACAATCAACTTGAACCCAATAATGCCTACAGGGTCGGGTTGATACGGGGTAAAAACACCATATCGGTTTTTATCGAGTCACCCCGATTTCTTTATACAGTCGAGCTTATGGTTGAATATGTTATTTATGCTTATCGGGTTTGGTTCCAAAACTATAACATGATATACAATTTTGTTAGTATTTAAACTTGTTTCAATAGTAAGTTCAACTAAATAAATCGAGTAACTCAATGAAGTTTCAATGTCTAATATAAATTACATTGATCATTTGTATATATATATATATATATTTATCAAGTGTCACTATATACTCTCGTAATTTCCACATAACTATCCTATCAAATTTTCAAGAGCCAAATTTTGAATTGAAAGAAATTTTATCCACTAACTTATTTTGGATTAAAAACTTACAGTTGCTTGGTTTTTATTTACTACTGTAATATCAATACACGGATTGAATTAGTTTTCGGCTATGGCATGCTTTTTTTTTGGATTGAAGTTGGCATTTTCCTACTGCCACAATAGCTAAAAATCACGTACTCCAACAATGGCTGAAAGTTTTGTTCAATGCATTTTGCTTGTGCTTGTTGCTCCTAGTTTTTCGTTGGGTTTTAAGCTTTTAACCAACCTGCTCATTTGGATAAATGGTGTTCAATGTCAACATAACCAAATGTTTAGCCAAAGTCAACTACATCCACATACTGCCGAACAATAATATTAATCATTAATATTAAGATAAGTGATAAAAAAATGTGATAAACTGTGTTTCTCAAAATCTTATAGCACATGAAAATATTTTTGTTCAAACAACAAAAAAATTGAATCTCTACCTTTTCATAACTTGCCTTTTTTCTTATATTTTAGTAATAAGCATAAGTTTTCAAACTTTCAGTAGTAAATAGTAATAAAAGTTATCAAACTTTTAGCAACATAACTTGCCAATATGCATCACCAATGTTCCTTACAGATGACAATGAGCTGATAACTCTTGTAAAATTGAAAGCTACTAAAAAGGGGGAAAGAGGCATTGGACAAATCAAGAGTGAGCCGTTTGATATTGTCATGAGAAAGAGGATTTTTATGTACGGGATATTAAAGGTAAGTTCAAAACTGGGAGCAACGTTTAGTCTAGACGAAAGTCAAGACCGCATAATTGACAAATAAAAGTTGCACTCACCTTGATGTAATATGGAGAAAGATTTAGGCAATCAGTGCATGGCATGACCCTTAAATAATGACGTGTAGTGGTGCTCACAATATACATTTCTCACAACCGTTAAACGAACTTCTATGCCAATTGTTGCCTTGTTTCGCTTGCGGTGTCTAAATCCATGGTGAGCAATATTTGCTATCAAGCATTGTTTCTAGCTAAAAGTTATGTAAAACTAAAAAGTCATAAATACCTAATCTACTATACTATTATCAAACATTCATTTTTGTTTTGAACATTTTGTCTTTAGATATAGCCCCATAATCAACAGAGTTGCATCCCACGTTGATGTATTCTCCCGTGATTAGGCTAAATTGCCCAACCTACTTACAGAATTCAGAAACATTATTTGAAGAAGAAAATGAATTAGAGAAAAGGGTGAAGATAATTAAGATCTAACTAACGTCCACTGGATATATTGATCCATCATAAGTAAATGGGTTAAAAGTGCATTTTAAGAAAACATTTTCAAATTATTTTTATTCACATACATCTAAGTTTTTGTCATGAATGCTTTCAGTTGCCCACTTAAACTCGTGGCCACAGCTGATAAACAAAACACATATTTTAAGTGGCGGTAACGAAGATAAAAATATGAAAGATCAACTCCAATAAAACATACATGAAGTTTTACCTTCCCATCATACAATGTCCTCGTTTTAACCATGCAAATATCTGAATTATGTTATACATTTCAGACTAAATGATCCACTGCAGAAAAAGAATGTAACAAACGTGTTAGTTATATATTTTGCATCAAAATGGTCTTATATCATGGAATAGCAAATTAAAACTCTTTAAAATAAATCAATAGAACCACTCATGGAGAAGTTCTAGGTACATATTATTGACAAAATTTAATAACATGAACATAAAAAGTGTTAAAGATCAGCCTAAGTAACCCTTACCAATAATTACCCACTATAACCAAACCTCATTTGATCTATTAAGTTTTAAACTAAGAAAAAGTTCATCTTTTAATGTTAGAAATAAATCATAACCTAAAGGGATGTTTGATTAAGCTTATTTTTCGGGCCTATTGAATTTTTTAAGCTTGAAAAAACTCATAAGCTTATTTTTTTGGCTAATAAGCTTACTAAGTTGAGTTTAAGAACTTACAAAAGCAATTTGGTCAAACTGATAAGCTCATAAGTCAAACATGGAGCTTATGAGCTTTTTATACTTGCAAATAAGTTCATAAGCCCGCAAAATAAGTTAAAAAAAACACCCTAGATCGACCCATTCACACGTAAATGGGTGGAGGTTGCCATTCAAATGAAACAACTCTAAAAAAATATGTTATGCACTTACATTTCCATCTTTGTAAGTAAATTGAATTACTATTCTCATAGGTTCATAGACCAAAAAGAGTCGCCTCCTTAGTTGTTTCTTTAGCCATTAGTCTAATTCTTACTATTATTGAATCATTGATATTAGAGCATCGGTTTTGTTTCATGCTCTGAACCTACAAACACCATATACATATAGGATCACTTGCATTAAATATTTTAATCAACTAACAATCACAAGAGAATACACATCATTACATAAACAAAAAAAGACGTTATTTTGTGAAATATCAACGATAAGAATTAGAACTTACATCATTAAAGCGGTTGAATTAAAACATATTAATGTCTTGAATGAATTAAACCTGTAAAATCAAAACAAAAAATCATTACTTTAACACCAATGGATCATATCATATATGAAAGTAAAACTGACTGAGAATTAGAGTAAAGAAATAACTTCAATTGATTGAGATTAAAAATTAAAGAAATTAAGAAACAATCAAATAAATAAATTAAAAATGTAAAACGGATCATATTCTTGCTCTAGAAGCCAATTAATTGTTACTTGTAAGAACTAATGGTAAGTTTTTATTGATAGGTTTGACTACAATGTGTATAAGGAAACATATATCGGGGACTTCAATGCAAGAGATACCCCAAGAAGAATGGTTGAGTTAATTGTATGGCTGACTTTTCAAAAGGCCACGTGGCAGCATTAGGTTAATAGTTATATTTAGAAAAAATTAATTAGAATGCTTAAGAAAACTCTATTTTATTAGTTAAGATAGATATATATTTTTTTTAATACATATAAACACTTTCTAACTTATACAAACGTGATAAAAGAAAAAATGTACTCGGGCAACGCACGTGTATTACACTTATTAGAAGTGTGTGCATATCCTACACGATATCTTGGATTTAGGTGGCAGTCATACATCGTCAAGTAATCAAATTTTCATCAAGTTGGACATCAAAACAATGTATGTGGTCCTTATAAGCTTTCAGAATTGTGATAGTTATTGTAGTTCACTAATACATGACACTTCTTTGTAAAACAATGTATAAAAGGCTTAATGCAATATGTAGGATCGATATATTTATTGTGTTGATGATTCGGGTGGTCTTGGATGATCAAAATACATGTTTAACATTTTAGAGAGAGAAAGTAGAGAGAGAGGGTGTTCTTGCTAGAGGTTTACACAAAGGAAATGTTAGACTGAATGAGAAGCACCACCCCTTCCATCCATGGAAGGGGTATTTATAGTTACAATGAAACCGTCCTCCTATCGGACTGTGGATCAGGGATACAGTGGGTAAAGACCCGTCCTTCCTCCACGGTGATACATTACGCTAAACTAGGCTAATAACTAACTAATAAAACAGTAAATAACATAACTAACGATTTGTCTACGAGCTAACTTATGCTAGATAACACTTGGGGTGACCGACTCTTTACTATGGAATTTTCTAATTCCTAACAATCTCCCCCTAAGGGAGGTCACCCCATGTTTAAAATTTCAAATCCTAGCATTCTATTCTTGACTTTGTTCTTGAGCTCGTAGACTTCAATTCTTCAATCCCGTAATCTTTGTGCTTAAGTAGTGCAACTTCAAAGTCCGAATGCTTTGTACTTTAAGTGGAGGTCTTTGAACTGATCCACATCTTTGATGATCTTGAGCTTTCATTGAGATCATCACCACGTAAATCTGGATCACCCTTTATTGTGTTGCCATCATGTGAAGTTGTGACTTTCGGACCGACATGCTCACACTTTTGAATCATGACATCTTTCCATCGAGTAGCGGAAGCCTTCTTTGGTTCATGATATTTGCGGTGCAAGCGAAGCATAGTATGAAATATCGAGCCGAGTTATGTAGATATGCACCGATCATGATTTCTTCAAATTAAGTGTGGATCTTTGTGAGCATGCGGCTTTGGATTGACTCCTCAATTACGATCACCGCAACCGTCCAAATGTACCGCAAACAACGAGTTAGCAATAAAGCGCACGAAAGTGTCTTTGATCACTTCGTTGAATTGAGGTACACGCCCACGGTTCCCGTTGATCGATTACAAGCACGCTCGTGATCGGTAGGATTCCTAAGAATCTCCTTGACGGGGTTTCGCAATGTTCTAGTTGTTCTCAAACCGGAACGTCTCAAAGAAGACAACACGGAGTGAGTGAACCGGTAATTGAGATTCACCGATTGATGAAAAATTGATTAGAAAATAATCGCGTATTGCTTAGAATAAAGAGTTTTGCAATACGACGAAGGTTTTATGAGAAAGATCAATTTTCAATCAAAACACTTTTGTATTTGAAAATAGTACACAATCGACGTGCTAGCGAAAAGAAGAGATTCGCACATCGAGCGGTTTTTCTAAAAGAATTTTTCAATCGAGATACTTTTGAATTTGAAAAGAATACACATTCGACGTGCTAGAGAAAAGAAGGTTTGCACATCGAACGGTTTTCCAAAAGTATTCGTCAATTCCATTCTGGACCAAGGTTGATTCAAGATTGAATCTCCCATCGTTTCTATCCAGTTGTCACAAGCTTGATCTTACGAGAAGATCTCACATGTCACCCACCAAGAGCTTGTTTGATGTTGGCTCTAGAAGGATTTCCATCTTCATCGTGACTACTTTTACATACCACTCGGATGTTCGGCAAAACCACAAGGATAATGCGTGGGACTCTCAATATATTCTTACTTTCCACATTGTGTGAAACAACAAGTTTTCATTAATTTTGTGTCCTAATGAGATATTGTGGATGATCTCTTGGCTCTAGACTCAATAGTGCACATTTGGTTCTGTGTCGGAGACTAGGGAGAGGGTCTCCTTCTTCAATATCAACAATCTCTAAGAGAAAGTCGATCGATAATGTCGGTTCCCGTGAGAATGAAACAAGCCCTTTTAAGAGGAACTTGAGTGGCTTGGGAAGTTAGGTGCGATCGTCCTTTGGGTCCATGACGTCTTGTCTTCAATACCGTGTTACCTTGGTAACAACCAAGAGTATATGTATTGAACCCGTTCACGCCCTAAGGTTGAATTATTGGAGGCTATTTCTTTTCACCCTTTTCTCATTTCATTTCTTTTCATTCTTCAACCCTTGATGCTTATCGAGACTTCATTACTAGAACCTTGTTGGGTTTATTCGATTACTAGCTCTGTCTCGATCCGCACTCTTCCCATATTCTCATTTTTCTCCTTTTTTTCAACATACCTAAGGACTCTACACTATCTAGTGGATTGTCCCTGGGAAGATCCCTCCGGTTCTGGCGGATCATGGGAACGAATACCTAACCTAACCATCCTTATAACACCATGCATAAAGTAAAGTGGTCGGTCTTTTGGTATTGTTCTTTCCTTCATGAAACCAGTCGAAAAATCATTTGGAAAAACAATCAAGGTACTTGTGATACGAGATCAAAACATTTTGTACCTTAATAGTTTTGATCATTTTAGAAATGCTCCCCCTCAACATGTGCATATGATATTAAAATTGTTTGGCACATGGAGGCAAGAGTTCTTTGAAATAATTTCTTGATCACAATTTCTTTAGAAAAAGCCTTTTGATTTTTCTTTGGTAAATTCTCCCCCTCAATATGTGCATAGGATATTTGAAATCATTTTATCACATAGAGGCAAGAGTTCATTTGAAGCACAATCACGATCACAAAACACTATTTAGAAACCATTTGCTCCCCCTCAATATGTGCTTCGAGATTCGAAAGCGTTTAGCACATATGAGAGAGCAGCCTGCACATTTGAATCAAATCGATCACCAATTATCAGATTTCATTATTAAATCACAAATTCTCCCGATCAAAATATCAAACCCTTTGAGATTTTGGATCCCAAGTGATTTAATAAGGTTTATAAAACATTGGAGAATATGTGGCGGGTTTAAATACTCATCATGTTTTGGATAAATCCTCCTCCTCAACATGTGCATCGTGTATTTGAAATCGTTTGGCACATGGAGGTAGGAGTGCCTTTAAAGGACTAAAACCAACTCCATTTAAACAGATAAGAGATTTAAATCACTATCTATCCCCCGATCAAAAATTTCAAACCAATTGAGATTTTGGATCCCGATTGATTTAAATTATTTAGAAAATTTTGGGGAAAGACATGGCAAGATTTGATTTTGAAAAATGACAGATAAGGACCATTTTAAGACATTAAAGATTGTTAGTGTCAGGTATGATAGTTTTAAGAGATCTTTAAGTAAAATAAAACTATTTCACAATCAAACAAGAACAGAAAAAATTTTATTTTGAAAGACCTTGATTCAAAAGAAAAATCATACCATGACATAACATTAAATCTTTAGATCACCACTTATTTCGTACAAACGGACTTGATAGATGAAATATCGTTTGAAAATATTTAATTTGAAATCACTTGAGATTTGACCAAAATAAAGTCCGGTTGATTTCAAAACTTTGAATCCGATTTATTTTCAAAACAACATTTTTCCATTTTCAAAAACAATATATTTCAAAGTTTTTAGAAAAATGGTATTAACACTATTATCCTGCACAAAGATATGTTAGGTGGTTGAGAAGCTTATGTTGTTCTTTGTAGGGCTTGGAAGAAAAACCGTCTGCGATGCGGTGAGACTTCTTCTTACGTTGCATTTTGAATGCCAACCGAGGTCAAATTAAGCTCCGTTTCTTCAATCACTAGAAGAAAACCATCTGCGATGCGGTGAGACCTCTTACGTTGCATTTATGCCAACTCTCCATAGAAGTCCAATTAAGCTCCGTTTCTTCATTTGTAAACCCAAGATATAGTTACCCTTTCCTTTCGGCATCCAATCATCTTCAATTATGGGATCCGGATCGGGAACATTCTTTTTTACCAATATACCTGCATACGTTAGTGAACACACATACAAATATATGGTGGTCGACATCACCCAAACAGCAATCGACTAATAAAAGTCAATTCAACATATCAATCAGATCATATAAGGTATGGGATTAATGTGCTCATCAAACTCTAATCATCTAATCCTAACAATCTTATCCTAGAAACCTAGTCCTTCAACATAGGCAATTATCATTTTTAATTAAGCACGTAGGATAATTAAGAAAGTCCGTTAGATGATATAAATTTGAAAACATTCTCCCCCTCAATCAATGGCTCATTTTCTAAAAAGTTTAAAAGCACTGAAGTCATTGATTGAGTTTTCACTTTTAATAAAAACTCTGAAACTGATTGATTTTCAAGCAACTCATTTTCCACCAATTTAGAAAACACCAAATATTTTTAGAAGAATTTTAGACGGAAAAACATTTGTGTAGGAGCAATGATCCTTGACATACTTTCCTCAAATTGTTTTAGGATAAGTGCACTAAATATTTGAAAATTGTTTAGCGTAGCACTTTCCTTTCTTTAAGAGCGGGTTGCTATCAGAAATAATAGCAAGCCATGGTTTAAGCGCGGGTCACAGTCTGAGATAACTGCAAGCCATAGTTTGAGACATGTTTTGGAAAGAAATATTTACACCTTCTGCTCGAACTTCATCTATGGTCCCGTGCCATTGTTGAATGACATTTCTAAGACCGTAGATGTTATCGATACCAGAAGACATGTCTTGTGAAAACATATTTTTGGTATTTTTGAAATTTTCAGATTTTTATGGGTTTTTTGAAGGTTTTATATTTTTCTATTTTGTTTTGCTGGTTTTATATTTTTGTATTTGGTTTTTTGAAAGGTATATACAAAGATAGAGTAGATGATATAATTTAAGAGGATGATGATACGAGTACCGAGATAAGGATATCAAGCAGCACGTCGTAGAAGATAGAATTCGTCATCTCTTAAACTTCCACCACCAAAGCTTCCGAGGCTCCAGAATAGAAGATAGAACAAGAGCCTTTGAGAAATAGAGACTTTGGCAGCTTCCCCCCAAACCGAAAATCCTTTAGCTGAGCAGAAACAAAGCTTTCTTTCAAGCTTCCCTTAGCCAGGTGCACAGAGAAGCACACCATTATCTTCGAACTTGCTGCTCCTTTTAAGAATAATCATCGTGATTCATCATTCGAGGTTATATCATCCAATAGAAGAACAGCAACGTATCATCCTACATATAAATAATCTTCTCATATTCCATATCCACTGAAGTCTGAAGCAATCTATACCACAAGTTGTCAAGAAACTACTTCCCCAGTAGGCAATTGATGCGGTCGGTCTCTTAGACTAGAGCTCACGAACCCGAATACACATATACCCAAAGACAAAGAAACTTATACCATCGAAGTAGCAGATTAAGTCCAATAGCCAAAGAATAACCCCGATGTATACTTTTCTCTCCCCACGAAGAAAGTGCATGAAGCTCAAGAACCCGAAGTACCGAATGCCCAAAGAGAGAATAACCGATAACATTGAAGAAGCGGGCGAATCATCGATTATCTCTGCAGAGGACAATCTCTGCGATTTCAACTCGGAATAAGTGATTATATCTACGAATCACCGATTAAGCCCTCAAGAAAAACAATGAGCATCCCCAATGTACACAATCTCTCTCCCTTGATGATTGTGATAACATCAAAATCATCACACACTTGTGTACCTCTTTCATCTTCAGAAACTAACTCTTCCATCTCTTCTCCCACATAGTTGGAATAAGAACACTAAACGCCTTGATGAGTAAAACCTTGAGTTTCTCTGCGGTCATGACAATCGTCTTCCCGGGATATCTTCAATCACTTAGAAGTATTAAGTTCATCAAATTTTACTCGCGTTTAGATGCGTGTCTCCTTCCCCCTTGCTGGTTTTGATACTTTAGAATCAACAACTCTTTGAAAGCCCAAATACTAGAAATCTGTTGAGAAGAACGCTTGAAGTCTTTGTGAGAATCAACATGCTGAATAATGTGAGCAAGTCTAATTGGGAATTAAATTCGACATTTCACTCTCTCCTAATTAGTGCTCTCCCCTAAACCGACAATCTGTTAATAAATGCCCGAGATAAGAAGAAGTATTTAGATCTTTAAGTGCAACTCGTCTTTAGTCTTCTAACATGTAGCAGAAAATGTAGAACCGACTGTAGACTCGACCTTCTTCAAGATTGTCCAGTTGGGGAATAGAGTGTTAACATCTTCAACTCACACCAAAAAGCATCCCAACAAAAAGCATCCCAATTAACTTACATCTTGCAAATTCCCTTAACTAAAATCCCTTCCAATCAAACAAGAACGAGAAAGATGTTCATCAAGGAAATCGACAATCGTGCCATAGCGAACACACAAGATGGTAACACCAAACTACCAATCACATCAAACAAGAACAGAGAGATTGTTCGGAATCATCATGTTGATGTATACGTGAAGCATTAACCGGAAGCACTTTGCCGATAAACTCATCAATCCGAGTGAAGATGTCAACCAACGTCTCTTCAGAAGAAACTCCATGTAAAGATGACCCGATTAGAAGAAGCTCGGTTCTTACATGAGTTAGGAGCCGTACGACCATATATTCCCATATGTCAATCAACCATGCAGTATTATCACACTTCTTCTCCCCCTCAAGAATTGCATACGGAGATGCCATTCTTGATTAAACAAGTGAAAATCATCCAAATGTAATCTATTCACACTTATCCCCCGCAAAATTAGCACATGATGTCTCCATCTTCATTATAGTTGAGCAAGTGGAATAAGAAAACAATCAACAGTAGCCCGGTTCACTTGATCATTAAAAGCGCATGGAAAAGTATGAAGCATGTTGATGAGAATGGTCATAATAAGAAGATTTCTCTTCTTCAGAAGATAATGCGCACTGAAACATACACATTTCTTTTCTTTGGAGAACGAGGCATGAACTGTTGTGTTCATACGTCATAAGAAGATTTCTCTTCTTTCGAAGATAAAGCGCACTGAGACGTACACTTTTCTTTTCTTTAGAGTACGAGGAATGAACTGTTGTGTTCATACGTCATAATGTTGAATCACGAGGCACGAGGCGATGTGAGCAGGCGTCATAATCTCTCTTTTCATCATCTCTTGGCAAAACATGTAATCAACCCCATTATCATTCAAGAGGCTCTTTGTCGTGACGGTGATGGAAAACCCAATATGATGAATTTGACCACAAGTAAACTAACCCGAACTCGTGACTTAAACTTGCACATATGTAACAAAGAGCGGTGTCGAGAATTCATGCTCCATTGAATCTCTAAGTACTCTATACTCTTCATCCAACCAACCATCAAGTATAAGACGTACATTACCTCCTGAAAATCCACAATTGAATGTGACACTGAGCACTACAACGTAACTCCTTAAAGTGATTGTTATTTTGTAGTGACACGAGCCCAATTCCCCCAAGTGGTAAAAGAAAAGGTAAAAGACACCCAACAATAACTAGATTTCCAAGTCTTCATTTTTGATAATAAGCTCGAACAAGGATCTTGAAGAATCTTCATCCAACCATCCCCGATACCTTCAGATACTAAGTACACTCGCCCGTGATAATTCACTTCAACCTCAAATAAATAATAGTGGATTAACTCCGTTGTCACATCTTCTTAGTTAAAAGCTCAAATCTAGCCTCTTTCGACGTTTTAATTGAACTATGATAATGGTTTCATGCCGACCATGGATAAAAGCACATAACCCCGTAAAACCATGTAATAACCAAACTGCCATGAAGACAACCCAAACACACACCCAATTCATGAAGTACATCCTTTTATCCCTTCTTTGAAGCAGAAACCGTAGCACCGACATCGAGAAAAGATCCGAAATACACTTTCCTTTTCTCCGGATGGTTCCATCATTACGGATTTTACAACTCTATGGTTTAAACCGAAAAATAGATTCTTTCGCGGGATTTTACAAAACCAAGAATAAACCGTAAGATAGATCCGGAAATGCACTTTACTAATACCAGGATGTTTCCATTGTCACGGAATTTTACAAGTCTATGATTTAAACCGAGAAATAGGTTCTTTCGCGGGATTTTACAAAATCAAGACAAAACCGTAAACAATGTCAGCTTGAATGTGTAATGACAATTTTGGTTTCGGTGAATATCTGTTTTAGGGGAATATGCAGCGGTTCATCAACGGTTCAATCTCCAACATCAACACATTGGTAAACACATCTTCCTCATATTCTGACGGCTATTGCTGTGACCACTTGGTGAAGTAAACCCGATATACCAACCTTGATTATGAAGAAGAATTCCCCAGATTTGTCACTTAAGCTTGTACTAATCCTGGTGAAAAGAAACAGTGTACCCAATGTACAAAACCTCTTGACATTCTCAACTGAGTGAGACACCGAAGTGATAGTTACGTTGTGGTTTAAACGAGAAAGAATCACAACCGTAATTAAATAGCCAAGTCTTTATCACCCTCAATAAACGCTCAAACAAGTCATCTTCGCGGAATGGTAGAAAGAAAGAAGACGAAATAAGTGAACACGCCCGAAAAACCTTACTTCAAATCCAAATGAGACACATCTTACAAACAACCCTGTAGTCAACCTTGTTCAATTATCAATACAAGCCGTGATAAAATACTCCTTGTGAAAATGTATACACTAAAGTATCACACCAGATAATCAGATATATCATGACCCAGTTCAAATAGTATCCCCAGTTCAATTGACGAATTACTTGGTTCAAAACACAAATCTCACATTTTGATCCACATGATAATCCCACCCGGTTCAACATCCGTTCAAAGATGAGCAAATAATGACCATTGAACGTAAACGAGATAATGTCCATGCATATCACAATGAGCAAATGAGATTACAAGATGTTCAACTCAATCCGTATTTCATATCCAACTCACGACCTCACCCAGACTTTACTTGATCTCATTTCACAATCCCATTAAGGAAGTATCATTATCCTTACAAAGCCTCAAGTAAATATTTAACACATGGTCACAAGAAGTATATAAAACCCATTCCAACATTGATACAATGCCACGAATCCACATATCAAGTCAAGCATCCAATTCCAAATCAAATATACACGTTAATGAAATCCAGTTGAACAAATTTAGTCACCCCAAACAAGATTCGGTCCAATCAAATTAACATTCCTTGATCCATTTAAGATATACGGCCCAAATCTAATCCAATAGCCCAATCTTGAAAAAATGAGATACCAGATCCAATCGGTATACTACTAGAGTAACCGGTTATATAAGCTTCACACACAAACCTAACCCTAAAAATCACTTTAGAATATTACGCCTCTCATCACTGTGACAAATACTTCTCCAAACCCAGAAAAAAATCCGCCTCCTTCCAAGATCTCGCAGCATACAAAAACACCATTCATCTCACAAACAACTCAAACTCACACCAAATCTTATCACATAATCAAGAAGGCTTATTCTAGCACGATCCTAGGACGGGTCTCAAGCCTGAAAGATTTAATCTTTCAAGACTTAACAACCTCAGAATGAGGGTTCCACAGGGATGGCTTGGACATATGAGTCGGCTTCAAGGACATATTCCAGGTAGGTTTTAATTACTTCAACAGAAACATGAATCGAATAAAGGAGAGAAAATAACATGTATGTTATATTTCTACTCATACAAATTCGTATAGTCAACAAATCAATGATGACTTTTTCGTGTAAAGGCCCTTAAAGGTCATGTTAAACCATGAATAACACTAATCGATCTGAGATAAAACAATAATTGGTTTTCGTTTCTGATTTAGTATGTGCATGTCACGATTTATAATTTAACGAATCAAGATGAAGGATGTAACATTCTTGTTAGCATTTATGTCTTTAGATTCGAAAATTAAAAAAAGAAGTAATCTTCCAAAAGTGATCAATGAAGCATGCGTCCATATGTGAATAGATTGATAGAGATCTATGTGTTTGAATGAACCACTCACACAAGGAACAAAGCTGAGATCCAAAACTTGTTTTAGATATTCGTACATGTAGTTTGAGTCCAGATCTGTGATGAATGAGTTAGATAGTAACTTGTTTGGTTTTGATTGATGATGATAAGAACCTGAAGTCGATTTAAGTCTTGTTATTGTTGGTAGATGATATGTTGATGATGGTTTAGTCTTGGACCGAGGATAGTTAACTTGAGGTCGCGCCTTGTTGTTTTGGTTTAAGATATATTGTGGTCGTGGTCATGTGCATTATCTCCTTCTCCCTTTCTGTTTTTATGTTATTAAGCCAAATCGCTAGTAAAAATCAGTCAAGTCGCTAGCATGAGTCAAGTCGCCACGACAGCGAGTGACTCAATAGTCAACTCGCTAACATGAAAAAAAAAAGTTTTTTTTTTTTTTTTACAAGTCGCTAACTTGATATTTGACATTATCCGATGAGTTTTCCGACTAAATTCGACCACCTTCATAATAAACCCGAAAAAGTGACAAAAATCCTTCCATTTTGCCTGTTTTGACCAAGAATAATGACCGGTTTATTAAAAACCCATAAGACTTCATATGTTTGACCGTTTGACCACAAATATCTGTGATTGGAACACAAAAAATAATGAAAAATAGATGCAGTAACAGACTTGAGATGCAATAACAGACTTGAGATGCAATAACAGACTTGGACAAACATATGAAACAAGACAAATATAGACTATGATTGGACCACGACACAATTTGACCAAACAAATACAAAACAAAAACAGTTTTGAAGCAGTTTACCAAATGATATTAAAACAGTGAAAACCACAATACATCAATAACACATTAACCATGGTACGAAACCACCATAAATCAACACAACACAATAACCTTGGCTCTGGTACCAATTGTAGGATCGATATATTTATTGTGTTGATGATTCGGGTGGTCTTGGATGATCAAAATACATGTTTAACATTTTAGAGAGAGAAAGTAGAGAGAGAGGGTGTTCTTGCTAGAGGTTTACACAAAGGAAATGTTATATTGAATGAGAAGCACCACCCCTTCCATCCATGCAAGGGGTATTTATAGTTACAATGAAACTGTCCTCCTATCGGAATGTGGATCAAGGATACAGTGGGTAAAGACCCGTCCTTCCTCCACGGTGATACACTACGCTAAACTAGGCTAATAACTAACTAATAAAACAGTAAATAACGTAACTAACGATTTGTCTACGAGCTAACTTATGCTAGATAACACTTGGGGTGACCGACTCTTTACTATGGAATTTTCTAATTCCTAACACAATAACACACAAAAAACCTTTTAACGTATATTTCTTATTAGAATAAATAAAATAATTACAAAGTGTTATGCGGATAAATACTTAATTGAATGATAACAAGGTTTTGCTCTCTGATCAAGCAAACTCAAACAAAAGTTAGAGTTTGCATGTGAACCTTGAGTCTGACTGGATCAGGGACAATAACGAGTTCAAGGAGAGTAAATGCTTCATTTAAATGCGGAAGAGTTAGCATTTACTCCGACCCACATTCTCTTTATATAGGAGACTGATTCGTGTAAAGTGAGTGGTGAAAAACACAATATCAATATATATCAATTTAACCGTAAAATTCGACAAATTAACCTTTTAGGAAAAGGGTTAACGTACCAAACCTTACGGGTGTGATAAAAGTGATACCGGAAAAGTGATTTCCCGGGTCGTGTCCCAACGAGGTGTGAATGGAAAGATTCGTTGAGTTTCGTGATTTGAACTTGAATTGGTTTTAATGATTTGTTGATTTGATTTACGTTATCTACGAATTAATTAACGGGGAAAGTAATTAAGGCAAGGGAACCCTAACAAAACTAAAAATAAACTATCACTAAGCCTAAGGAATGATAAAAGCGAAGCTACACTAAGTCCTATAGTGCTAAAAGCGTAAAAACGTAAAAGCAGGCAAACAACCCGAGCCATAAGCGTAAAATTTTTGCAATTTAAGGGCTACGGGTGTGAAATTAATTTTTCTCGTTCTATTTGACAAAAATAATTTTAGAAAAGACCGGTATTTTTTGACTTTTAAATTGATTTCTACGAATTAAAAACTATTTTAAACTAATTAATTAATTTAAAATTCTAAACTAATTTGGAAAATTCTGAAAAAAAAATCACAAAAAGTACTGTGAACTTTACTGATCCTAGGAAAAATAAGAAACTTGGTGTTTGTTTTGTAAAATAAGCTAAATATAAGCCAACAAGTGCTTATGCTTTAAACTGCCAACATGCCTTAAATGATTTGTTTATGTAAAATCCAACGAGACAAGTCCCAAGGGCGCGTTGGTTGAGGTGTTGTGCGTGAGTGTGGAGACCAAGGTTCGAATCCTGGCTCCCACTTTTTGAAAACTTATTTTTTTTTTTAGTTTTTCTTTGTGAATCTTGACACAGCAATCAAAATAAACACTTTTGTCAAAAATATTAACTTATAAAACTTTCTCAATAAGCTGTAATGACAGCTTATTGAGTGCAGATTTGAACAAATTTTTACAACTAACAACTTTAAACAAAACACTTTTTTTTTGGATCTGACTTATAAGACTATTAAGCTAGAAACTGGTTTTAAATTAGCACAACCAAACACTCCCTTAATGACTTTTTTGGTCCAAATAAGCAATAAGCAGTGTATAGTAATGAAATTTAAGCTAAACTAAACTTGATATCATTAAGCCTATTACAAAAAAAAGGGAAACAGTTGGATAAGTAAGCTATCTAGGGGAATCCTAAACTATAAATGAGGTGAGTGCTAGAACTAATCCTAATAAGCTCTAATCTAATAAGTCAAATCCTAAGCTAAGCTATCACTAAAGCAAGCCTACTAGTAAAGTATAATCCTAATAAGCTACCTACTCCTAGAAAGAAAACTTGTTCAAAACACTAACCTGTGAATGCGGGCTTACTGCTTACTGATTGCAGGCACAAAGTAGGTTGGAGTGGCTCATTTGGAGCTTATTTATAAGCTGTGAGAATGACCTTGAAAGCACTAAAAAGCTACACAAGTAATGTTAGGCTAGCAGACATGTTAAAAGACAAAAATCAGGCCCAAGAAAAAGCTGTTTACAGCTTGAAATTAGGCTGAGATCAGATTGAAGCACCCACTGGATTGCTGATAAAAATTTGAAACTGCAACTTTTGAATTCGACCTAAACTATGCTGAAAGAATTTAAGATGCGTACAAGATTAGACACAAACAAAGCTTGGCATATAGAGATTTGAGAAAACTAACTTTTACACTTTTTGAACTTCTAAAAAGCTACGAAATAAGCCCAAGAACAGCAGTTGTTGCTGCTGTTCTGTGCAGTAAAGAAAAGACAGTAAAACCCCTTTTTTGTTAATCAAATCTTGAAGAAAACTAAATGTATCAACTTGCACTTACTTAAACTGAACTTATATTACTGAAAACAAGTTGACTTCAAAAGTCAAATTGGGTAGAAATCTTGTTTGACCCAAAACATGGCTCGAACCAAACACTTAAGTGGATAATGAAACTTTGACTGATTTTCTAGACGCTTACTTGACCCCTGCCTTTGAGATTTACTTCGATACTTATACTAAAAGCAATTATTAAACTTCAAATAAACTTTAACAACTACTTTAACCATAAAACATGAAACTGAAAATGCTTTTCATTGATATTAAAAAGAGAATTACATCAGACCTTACAAACAAGAAAACTAAATTTTTTAAAGATAAAACTAGGGGTGCCTTATCATGGCTACATTGATTTCCTTTTATACTAAAACCCTAGGGTCTTCCACTCCTCTTTGTGCTTCTTCTGTGAGGCAAATTAAGCTAAGTACCAATCTTGTGCTTTCTTGAGATGATCCCATCCATTCAATTGGTAGGTACCATTGAGCATGAATCGAGCCCTTCATTGAAGCCTTTTGACATGGATTCTTTGAGGTGGAGTGGGAAGAGGAGGAAAAGATTAGTAGTGGGTTTGGGAAATGGGTATAAGCGGGTAAAGGTTGATGTGAGGTTGAGTGTTTTGGGATGGTGGGATTTGGGTAAAGGGGTTGCGACACGGGTTTAAGAAAGAAGAAGAAGGAGGGAAAAACAAATGGGTGGGTATGGGTGGCTGGGTTGGGTCGTTTTTATTTGGTGATGGGGTTCAAATGGTAGGGACGTCAAGTGGAAGGTAGGGTTCAAGAAGGAAGGGGTTGGATTAAAGGGAGGTTAGGTATTTTAATCACAAGGACCATTCTCGTAATTTCTGATTTTTGAGGGACTGAAATTGCAACTTTCCCAAACTTCTCAAAAGGGCCAAACATGCCAAGTTTCATTAGTACAAGGACCATAAAGATAATTTTCCATTTTAAACTTCAAGGACTATTTTGCCAATTTTGAAACTTGAAGGACCAAACTTGTAAATTCTCCAAACTTTTACCCAAGGATCATTTTGATAAATTTTGATTTTGAAAGGACTTGGGTTGAATTTTATTCAAAACAAATGCTCGGGGGTGATTTTGTCAAAATTTGAAAGTTGAGGAATGAAGCGCCAATTATGCAAACTTAGCTCGTTTTCATCGATTTTAAAATTTTGCATCTGAAACATATAAAACACAATTTTGGGATATTTTAGTATTTTGATGCATTTCGAGTGTTTTAAATGTTTTGCGATTCGATTTGACAAAAATGATGAGTATTTACACACTCATCAATCCCCATACTAAACTATTGCTAGTCCCTAGCAATCTTATGAAAAACTTAATGGATTTGGATCTCTTTACAAAAGCCATTACTTACGGAGTAGCCAATTGTTTCGGTTCAAGTAAGAACCTTGGTACAATGATAACCAAATGATTTTGAGCAAATCACCGACTTTCAACGGTTTGATTTGTCTTTACGAGCCGTTTGCTACGGACTAGTCAACTCTTAGATAAAATATCTTTGGTGAGTCGATTACCAATTATGGTTTTCCAACCGCCTTTACCATAAGCCATAAACTTGCGGGCTAGCCAACTCTTCACTAATTAAAGATATGGTGAAATGAACACCATACAATTTTAGCCAAATTGCAAGCCGTCAACGGATTTGAGATATCTTTACCAAGAGCCGTTTGCTCTGGATTAGCCAATCCTTTTGTTTATTAGACATGGCGGATGATAATCAGTAATCGAGTAAGTGCAAAACACTTACTCCAAAAAAATTGGCCAAAATGGGGAATTGGGTGGTATAATTACATGATAAAATTCGTGAGAATTCCCCACACTAGAAATGAATATTGCCTTCAATATTCAAAGTACCATGGTTATGCGAAACATAGAACGAAAAGAGAAATACTACGACCATTATTTGATTTTTTTTTTTTTTTTTTTATAAAACTTTATATACAACAGTGGATGACTCCCACACTAGGGTGGTAGAAAGTAGAAAGAAGTCGAAATCTGGTGAAAACCCATATAGCGTGCTCTTGTTTTGATTCCCGAGTCGCTAGCTTGACTCGATCCCGCATTCATTTGTTCATGGGGAAAGTTTGTAGATCGGGACAACCACAAGTGGAATGTCCTCTCCAAAATAATGCTTCAACCTATGTCCATTCACCTTGAAGTTTGGTCCGTCGGTTTGAGATAACTCGGCGGTGCCATATGGAAAAACTTTGCAACGATGAATGGACCGGTCCAACGGGTCTTAAGCTTCCCGAGAAGATTTTCAATCTAGAATAGAAAAGAAGGACTCGATCACCCACGTTGAAAACGCGGTTCTTGATTTTGAGTCATGGATCTTCTTTGTCTTTTCCTTGTAAATCAACGAGTTCTCGTGAAGCTTGATCACGGAGTTCATTTAATTCATTGAGTTGAACTTTTCGATGATCACCGCGGACTTGATGTCAAAATTGGCATGTTTCAAGGCCCAATAGGCTTTGTGCTCGAGCTTGATCGGAGATGACACGCCTTTCCATACACAAGCTTGTAAGGAGTACACCCGATGGGTGTTTTGTAAGCGATGCGGAAGGCCCAAAGTGCATCTTCAAGTTTGTCCGACCAAGAGGCACGGTTTTCACCTCGGTCCTTTCAAAATTCTTTTCAAACCACGATTGAAACTTCCACTTGCCCACTAGTTTGTGGGTGATCTGTGATAGAAAGGCGGTGAGTGACACCGTACTTAAGCATGACTTTTGCGAATTGGTTGTTGCAAAAGTGCTTACTGCGATCACTAATGATGGCACGGGGAGTTCCGAAACGGGTAAAGAGAGACTTCAAGAATTTCACAACTACTCGGGCGTCGTTGGTGGGTAGCGCTTTCGCCTCTACCCATTTGGACAAATAATCGACCGCCACGAGTATATACTTGTTCCCTCGAGAAGACGGGAACGGCCCCAGAAAATCGATGCCCCATATGTCAAAGATCTCGCACACTTGAATGGCATTTTGAGGCATTTCATCTCTTTTAGAGATGTTGCTATGGCGTTGGCAAGAGTCGCAAGATTTGACGAGGTCATGGGCATCTTTGTAAATCGTGGGCCAATAGAAACCGGAATCAAACACCTTTTTAGCGGTGTAGTTCGGGCCATGATGTCCCCCCATGGGTCCATTATGACAAACCTTGAGGATTTCGTGACTTCTTGGCGTGAACACACCGTCGGATGACTTGATCCGCACAAACCTTAAACAAGTAGGGTCGTCCGAAATAATGCTTAACATCTTTGAAAAATTTGTTCTTTTGTTGGGATGACATCCTTTCACAACAAAGTTACCCGCATGATAGTTTGCAAAGTCGGCAAACCATGGGGTACTCGAATTTTCATGATGAGATACGCATTAAGAGTCTCGAGAGGAAATGTTTCGTTTATTTCCTTTTCTCGAGCACACCTTGATGTGGATTTTCAAGACGAGAGATGATCGACTTCTAGGTTCTCCGCTCCTTTTTATCACGAATAATGATATCAAATTCTTGTAGGAGGAGAACCCATCGAGCAATCTCGGCTTTGCATCTTGCTTAGCAAAGAGATATTTGAGGGCGAGTGATCCATATACACTATGCTTTTGGACAAGATCAAGTATGGCGAAACTTTCGAAAGCATACACCACGGCTAGTAATTCTTTCTCCGTCGTGGTGTAGTGTGCTTGAGCTTCATCAAAGTTTTGCTAGCATAATGTATTGGTCGGAAATGTTTTGACTTTCGTTGCCCCAAAACGGCACCTATGGCGAAATCACTTGCGTCGCACATAAGCTCAAATGGTAATTCCCAATCGGGGCAACTAGAATCGGTGCTTAGTGAGCTTCTTCTTAAGAGTTTGAAGCGCTTCAATACACTCACTAGAAGATGAAAGGAGTGTCTTTTCAAGAAGTCGGGTCATAGGTCGGGATATTTTGAAAAGTCTTGAATGAAACGACGATAAAACCGGCATGACCAAGGAAACTTCTAACTCCTTTGGCGGTTGTGAGGAGGTAATTTTGAAATGACATCGACTTTAGCTTTGTCAACCTCAATCCCGCTCTTAGAAATCTTATGGCCAAGGACAATTCCTCTTTGACCATAAAGTGACATTTCTCCCAATTTAGACAAAGATTCGTGTTTTCACAGCGTTCAAGCATCTTGTCCAAATGGGAGAGACATGTTGAAAAGAATCCCCAAAGACCGAAAAATCATCCATAAAGACCTCCATAGTCTTTTCGATCATATCATGGAAAATGGCCATCATACACCTTTGGAATGTCTGGGAGCATTGCCTGTCGAAATGCATGCGTCGGTAAGCAAATGTTCCATAAGGACACGTGAATGTGGTCTTTTCTTGATCTTGTGGGTCTATGGAATTTGAAAGTAACGAGAAACCATCGAGAAAACAATAGTATTCGTTTCCGCTAATCTCTCAAGCATTTGGTCCATGAAGGGTAATGGAAAGTGGTCTTTACTGGTGGCTTCATTTAACTTTCGATAGTCAATGCAAACACGCCATCCCTTAACCAATCGAGTAGGAATCAACTCGTTTTCATCATTTTCAACAACGGTAATGCCACCTTTTTGGGCACACAATGAACGGGGCTCACCCAAGGACTATCCGAGATAGGGTAAATCAATCCGGCATCGAGAAGTTTTATGACTTCTTGCTTGATAACCTCATGGATTTTAGGATTCACTCTTCTTTGATGTTGAACCGCCGGTTTGAAGTCATCTTCCATAAGAATCTTGTGTGTACAAAATTCCGGGTTAATACCCTTGATGTCGGAAAGTTTCAAGCGATGGCTTGCTTGTGTGACTTCAAACCTTTATGAGGCGGATTTTCATCCTCACTCAAGTCTTTAGCAATAATGACGGGTGATTTATTGTCATCCTCCAAAATGTATACTCGAGATGAGGTGGTAAGTCCTTAAGTTCGACCTCGGGAGGATCATTAGATTTTTCAATGGTTTTGATTTCCTCTTTATGAAGTTCTTGAGGAGGGGCGATGAAGGATCTTCATTGAGCATCTTCTTGATGAGAAGTATATCTCCTCGATGTCGATGGGGCGTGATCAATTTCCCATGGAGCAGAATCACTAGCCAAGTATGCTTCAATCTCTTCCAAAATAAAGTCACTTCCTCAAAGCGGAGAGAGGGAAGGGAAGAGAGAGCAACGATGGGATCAACCGAAGTGGGATTGCCACTCGAGAATCCAAGAATTTCTTGAGAATACTCCTCCGACACAATGTCAAGGACATCAATTTTGTTGTGAATTGTCTCCATAATCGGGGAGTATTTAGTAACTTGATTGAGATTGAAATGTGACTTCCTTGTTTACCCATAAAGTGATTTCCCTTCATCAACGTCGATCAATGCCCGACCCGTTTTAAGAAGCACCTCCCAAGGATGAGGGTACTGGGATCGACATCAAATTCGAAAACAACAAAGTCAAGGGAAATGAAACTTGCCTACTTTCACAAATACATCCTCGGCTATACCTAGCGGACGAGAACTTGTACGGTCCGCAAGCTCGAGGATCATACATGTAGGTGTAAGCGGAGGTTATAACAACCCGCAAATTTTCAGATTATTATAATACTATTTATTTAATCAAAAAATGAAAATCGGTTATTTTTCAACAGTTATTGATATTTTAAAAACTCAAAATAAAATACTACTTCTAGTAGCCTTTCAAAAAAATAAAAATAAATAAAATACTACTCCTAGTACGATTATTTTGTTTTGTCAAATATATCAAAAGCTAACTTAATAAACTAACCGTATATTTCTCTAGGAGTTGATTTATCTTGAGGCATTAACTGACAAATTGACAAAAACTAAAAAAGTAAATTGTTTGGGTAAGTCACGCACATGGGTTTCTGAAGCACTCAAGGACAACCAGGGCCCTTCCTATTTCTTTGCTTAACAGTCAACACGCATGCCACTTTCTTCGTTTCCTACTTGCATCTAAAAACTATACACAACTTTGACTACTCCTAAACCATTGAAACATGGTTCACTTTTGAAGCATGCGTCTGCCAAACAAACACCACCCTCCCCTAAAAACTAATCCTAGTAACACTCGCCTACACCCTATTAACCGCCCCACTCTAACATTACTTTTCAGACCCATCTCTTTCAATATGTTTTTGATACCATCCTCTCCAACATCTGGAAGAAAACGCATATCTCTCCTTCTCACCATCAAAACCAACGCCACCCTTATTTTTGATAAACCTACACAAACCTCATCCCTCCTAGGTCAAACAAGAAAAGATTGATCCATCACTATCTATGGCTTTCTCTCCTTCCCAAGTCAAGATCAGAGCACATTAAACCTCTCCAATGATAAAGACAATTGTTGAATTCATCACCTCACAAGATTTCATGCACGACCAAAACACCTCACCCATTCCTTCTTTACTTGAAAAAGAGACAAGACTTGTATGTTTAGCATTACATGAACCATACCTCTTGGTCTATAAAAGCCACTACCTCACAAGCTCTCATCTCATTCTCACCACCTTAAACATAAGACTTCCACTGTGAGAATAAAGAAAGAGAAGACATTGGAGTCTAGTTCTCAAGGGTCTAAGATTCTTTCGGGTTTAGTTCGTTGCGGGTTTAAGTATTTGGAGGATAGCCGATCCTTGGTTCTTGGCCTTATTCCTTTGATCTTGTTCGAAACACTCATTCTCTTCATGCCACTGTGAGCCTCAACACTCTCTCAACTTCTTTATTTCTTTGTCTATTCAAGTATTATGCATGCTTGTCACATACATGCTTGTTCACTGCTTCATACCCTCAACATAAGCAAAATACACACGTTCATATATATACACGTAAAATAATATGTGGCTTGTTTAAAGAAAAGCTTGTGTGGTAACCTTTGATCGTAAAACATTTTCGTTCACTTTGAACGTGTATAAAACTAAAGAGAAGTAAATGCTAAGTCTTGGCTCAATCGCGGATTAATGCTCACGTCGGTTTATTGACTCATCCATATTTTGGTCGTGTATTTTTATAACCCTCGTATCTCGACTTCTTACTCACTTTCGTGTTTATTTTTTTTTTTTTGTTTGTTACTTCATAAGCTTTCAAGCTCATTTTTCACTCATAATCCTCGATCCTCTCGTTGTGGGTTAAACCCAACGCATGTCGGGCTTAACTCTTCTTTTTGGTCGACTATTTTGAACCGCGACAAGCCCAAGTCGGGTCTTGGGTTTGCTCATTTGGCTCTTTGGCTAAGTTCATATGATGCGTACACAAAATTGGTGAGGAACACAAAACCTTTTTCATGCAATCCTACGCTCAGTTGATACTGATTAAAATTGTAAGCAAAATGAAACACAGTAGCGACCCCTTATATACGTGAAACTGCAAAACAAAACACAAAAGAGCCTTTGGCTCATTTGGTTGAAGCGCAACACATTCACACAAACCACCCAGGTTCGAATCTGGGTGGGGTATTTTTTTTATAATCTCTAATAGTTTTACAACTTTCCCTCTTGTCGATTCAACCCTCCACTTGAATCACTTAACACTTTTTCCTAAATCTTTGATAAGTCTTGTAACTTATATTACTATTTACAATTTCAACCTCTCCAATTTAAATGGTTGCTACTTATCTTAAAACTTTATAAGTTTTATAACTTGTACTAAAAATTTATATTTTTAGCCCCTCAACTTTAACCGAATTGACATTTCCTTAAAGAATTTTATAAGTTTATAACTTATCTTAATCTTTACAACTTTAAACCCTATAAGTTTGACACTTTGACATTTGTCACCCTAAAACTTTTATAAGTTTGATAAAACTTATATCATTTACCACTTTTCGTTTCGATAAATATGTTTAATACATATTTTTATTTGTGATCACATCGCGTAAACTATGAATGTTATAATTTTCAAATATATTATTTTCCCACAACTCAGATGGATATATATTATATATAATTTTCACACCTCGAAGACTAATAAATGCAATTCGATTTGTATCTATTCCCACTTCGATAATACTTGAGTCAATATTCGAGTCAACTCTTATCGAAAGTTTCAGTATACATCATTCTTCCATTTATTCCAAGAGCCAATACTTACAAATATTAGAAAACTTTTCAAACTTAAATCTTTGCCACACAAGTAACAACAGTAGCAAACACTTGAAAACTTTCTTAAATTTTGTTGAGTCTTAAACATGAATAAAGACTAAATTTAGTACTAAATTAGGTTGTGTGTCTGAGCCGCTCACTATCACTACTTGATTTATTTCACTTCATCGCTAATGGCTAAGGTGAGTTCATAACCCCACTTTTACTCTTTTAGCTGTTTTATAAACTCCTTGGGGAGAATACATGCTACTACCGCTTTATGATCACAATTGCTTGAAAACTGTTTCTTTGTACTTTTGATATTATGACTCGCCTAAGTTGTTTGCCAAAGTCCCTACATCATGAACCATTAATCACTTGCGGTGAGCGCAAATATCGTGGATAGTACTATGGGAACCGACGACCCGACTCGGTTATCGGAAATAACAGGCGCACTATATTGGTATCTCATGTAATTGGCTATTACATCTCGAGGGCAAATTTTATTTACTTACACGATAATTTAGGTGTATGCGATTAGTTTGGTGTCATGAGCTTAGTGCAATAATATCAACTATCTTTTATGGGCGTATAACAACGTAGCCCATGGCTTATCTTAAACTTGAAAATCTTGTGATCAACTCGCTTATTTACTAAACCTATGAATTCACTCAACCATTGTGTTGACTTTTTAGCATGTATTTTCGGGATGAAAAGCGATAGCTAACTCTCGAGGCGCTTGGGCATTGGCATGGCATGGTCGTAGATGACTACGATATCACAATGGGACCACATTTTATTAATGGGCCATTTTCCGCAACAATTCAAACTTTGTAAACTCTATTTTACTTCAATAAATGAATTCCTTTACGAAAAAGCTATTATTTTTCACTTATGTTATGATCCAATTGAGTAGCATCCCAAAAACATTTTCTTCCGCTGCAAACCATTTTTTGGGGGTGTTACAGTTGGCATCAGAGCCAGGTTATAGAGAACTAGGTATTTTTTTTCAAACCTAGACTATAACCACTTTTACAAAAACTTAACTCTATGACCGACACATGCCTGCCTGCCAAGCTGATTGCCTCACTTATGACTCGTTGAAGTCATCTTTGATAAGATATGTGTTTTATTACTGACAACTTAGTCTCACTATTAGCTATGATTTCTTTACTTATACGTATGTTTACGTTACCATCGCGCACGCCTTCTCCCACATAAATGAAATATTTGTTCAATCTTTCATACCAAACTTTAAAGGCATTAGGACATGTTACTAGTATAACTAAGCTAAGCATTGCAAGATTCATTAAACCTCGGGTGAATATGGTCGATCACCTATATTGACCGGGGATAGCGGGACATAGCCCGATCGCTATGTCCGACTCAAAGGTGAATGTTGCAATACTGAAAGTAGTTATAATATTGGTATGTCCACTTGACCTCCTGATTGACTTCTAAAAATGATAAAATCTTCATTTGTGTTCATCATAAGAGTTATAAAAGTTTACTTCTACACATCACACATTGACGTCACAGCATTTTCTCACTACAATACTTTTCTCCTAAGTGGAACGCCTTTCTCATTACTACACCCTCTAAACCGACCATTTTATACTAGTACCTTACGCCTCCGCGTCTACATCTTACTAGCAACGTGCATGGAGATTTGCCCAGCAGATGATGCACACTACCACTTCGCGCAAGGTCACCACAATGATCCATGTTGAAATGGACCACTTTACACCACCACTTCGCGCCCGTTGTGCCTACGTTATGTATGAGATTTGCTTAGCAAATAATACATAACCAGCGAAATATTGCGTGATGCGAGTTAATGATTACATTTTAGATTTGTTTAGTAGGTTATGCGCGACTAAATAAAATTTTAATTACCGCGACATTACTCTATGTTTAGATTATATTTTGGGTCGCTACAATACCATGTCTTACATTTCCCATCCTATCGACTTATCGTCTTCATTATGGAATCATTAAACCTCTATTACTAGAACATTGCAACCCACGTCTTCATAATCCCATCCTATCATTATTCTCTCATACGTTGAGATCGAAGTCATCTCGTCATCCATTGCGGTAACAATGTCACCTCTACCCCAAAACTCATACCCAGTCGAGGAACCGAATTAAATCTCTAGCCGTTCTAGGAACACCACACCTCGCCATCTACAAAGGGAACCTCTTGCTAAAAATAACAATAAATGAACGACTAAAATGATCTAAAAACATACCAAGAATTAGCTTGCAATTCAAGCCACTTTTTCTGGGAACAGATCCCTAATCTTCCACTCATCCCTTGAAATACCAACGGTTCGTCCTACTGCTCTCTTATGAAATAATAAACTTTGTCGTTATCTAACGTGAACCACTTTCAACTATTTTACCAATCACTTCACGGTCATTTTTCCAAAGATCTTACTCCTGTACCATTAAACCAAAAATTTACGACTTTAATAATACTTTATAAACAATGACCTTACTGATACTTTGCAAACTATTTTCTCATAGTATGATAAACCAATTAATTTGCTATTATTTTATGAAACAACAAACAATTGCAATAGCAAGTTATAAACTATATTACAAATTTTTCCTGCAAGTAATATTACGGTCTTATAAACTATTTTACCCTTTTGGTGAGCTGCTTTAGCCACTGTCTGATTTAAAACCATAAAACTTGGTACTCTTACTTCACAAACTATTCGCCTTTACTTTACTGACTATTTTGTTAGCACCCTATAAACCATCTTGATATTAATTGAACTACAAAGTCTTCTATTATTTGAAAAACAATAATGTATTTTCTTATAAGCTATTTTACAAATCATTTCACGAGTTATTTTACAACTTGAATTGTTGTCTTACCAAAATATCACAAAGTTAACTACGATTTCACTACTGCTCTATAAATAATAAATAAATCATTTTCTATTACCTTGTAAGCTGTTTTAACAATCACCTTACCGACTGTTGCTTTAATACCAAACGCAAACTACGATTTAATAGAAATATTTCTTCTCACTCAATAAACTAGCTTTACAAACCTTTTCATAAACTTTACTGCAATTTCCTTATAAACTATTTACTTCCTTGAAAAACTTTAAAGGATAACCGATATTTTCTTTTGAAAATAAACCAAATTTCGGAGTAAAAATAAGTGCTTTGTTTTGAAAACAATAATGAGAAATGCTAAGAAACAAAACTGATTCATCATCTACAAAAGCTAAGGTATTTGAAATTATTTTGGAGAAACAACTTTTGAACTTACATAAAAACCTCCAACTTAGAACCGATTCCATGTTGTCGCCAAAAACCTTATTTAACAAGTTTTCATCACAAAAGCTGAAATTTAGCAACATTATTTACATACATCAAGTTCTCTTTAAAAATTTAAAGACTCTATAATTTCTTATATACCGTTCAAATTCGAGAAGCGTAACCTTAACAACTGAGTCGTGCCCATAAACGTTCAAGACTTGTTGAAACATACATACCCAACCACATCTTCTTCTACGACGTTTTCACCTTCGAGGAATTTTCTTTAAATAAAAATTGTACCAACAATGAAACGCGTGGTGATATTTTTCTGGAAAGATTTTTTTTTCTAACGAGTCAAGATTTTCTGGTCAAACCTTATTAAAACTTCTTATGCTAAGAAATATCAAACATCGACTTTTGCGAAATTGTTTTATTTGCATCACGTGTAAAAACCGGTTTTATAGGATCCTTTCGAGGATGCAAATCTCTTAGCCAATTTTTCATCCCAAAAAAATTGTGCCTCTTAAAATATTATCTATATTCGAATAAATCTATTCACATCACGTTTAATAACAAACCTAGAAAATTTCAATTTTTTTTTTTTTTTTTTTTTTTTTTTTTTTTTCGCGATGATTAACACAAACTTAACCTAGGCGACGAGGTTCGTAAGTGTAAATCTTATAACAACCCGCAAATTTTCAGATTATTATAATACTATTTATTTAATCAAAAAATGAAAATCGGTTATTTTTCAACAGTTATTGATATTTTAAAAACTCAAAATAAAATACTACTTCTAGTAGCCTTTCAAAAAAATAAAAATAAATAAAATACTACTCCTAGTACGATTATTTTGTTTTGTCAAATATATCAAAAGCTAACTTAATAAACTAACCGTATATTTCTCTAGGAGTTGATTTATCTTGAGGCATTAACTGACAAATTGACAAAAACTAAAAAAGTAAATTGTTTGGGTAAGTCACGCACATGGGTTTCTGAAGCACTCAAGGACAACCAGGGCCCTTCCTATTTCTTTGCTTAACAGTCAACACGCATGCCACTTTCTTCGTTTCCTACTTGCATCTAAAAACTATACACAACTTTGACTACTCCTAAACCATTGAAACATGGTTCACTTTTGAAGCATGCGTCTGCCAAACAAACACCACCCTCCCCTAAAAACTAATCCTAGTAACACTCGCCTACACCCTATTAACCGCCCCACTCTAACATTACTTTTCAGACCCATCTCTTTCAATATGTTTTGATACCATCCTCTCCAACATCTGGAAGAAAACGCATATCTCTCCTTCTCACCATCAAAACCAACGCCACCCTTATTTTTGATAAACCTACACAAACCTCATCCCTCCTAGGTCAAACAAGAAAAGATTGATCCATCACTATCTATGGCTTTCTCTCCTTCCCAAGTCAAGATCAGAGCACATTAAACCTCTCCAATGATAAAGACAATTGTTGAATTCATCACCTCACAAGATTTCATGCACGACCAAAACACCTCACCCATTCCTTCTTTACTTGAAAAAGAGACAAGACTTGTATGTTTAGCATTACATGAACCATACCTCTTGGTCTATAAAGCCACTACCTCACAAGCTCTCATCTCATTCTCACCACCTTAAACATAAGACTTCCACTGTGAGAATAAAGAAAGAGAAGACATTGGAGTCTAGTTCTCAAGGGTCTAAGATTCTTTCGGGTTTAGTTCGTTGCGGGTTTAAGTATTTGGAGGATAGCCGATCCTTGGTTCTTGGCCTTATTCCTTTGATCTTGTTCGAAACACTCATTCTCTTCATGCCACTGTGAGCCTCAACACTCTCTCAACTTCTTTATTTCTTTGTCTATTCAAGTATTATGCATGCTTGTCACATACATGCTTGTTCACTGCTTCATACCCTCAACATAAGCAAAATACACACGTTCATATATATACACGTAAAATAATATGTGGCTTGTTTAAAGAAAAGCTTGTGTGGTAACCTTTGATCGTAAAACATTTTCGTTCACTTTGAACGTGTATAAAACTAAAGAGAAGTAAATGCTAAGTCTTGGCTCAATCGCGGATTAATGCTCACGTCGGTTTATTGACTCATCCATATTTTGGTCGTGTATTTTTATAACCCTCGTATCTCGACTTCTTACTCACTTTCGTGTTTATTTATTTTTTTGTTTGTTACTTCATAAGCTTTCAAGCTCATTTTCACTCATAATCCTCGATCCTCTCGTTGTGGGTTAAACCCAACGCATGTCGGGCTTAACTCTTCTTTTGGTCGACTATTTTGAACCGCGACAAGCCCAAGTCGGGTCTTGGGTTTGCTCATTTGGCTCTTTGGCTAAGTTCATATGATGCGTACACAAAATTGGTGAGGAACACAAAACCTTTTCATGCAATCCTACGCTCAGTTGATACTGATTAAAATTGTAAGCAAAATGAAACACAGTAGCGACCCCTTATATACGTGAAACTGCAAAACAAAACACAAAAGAGCCTTTGGCTCATTTGGTTGAAGCGCAACACATTCACACAAACCACCCAGGTTCGAATCTGGGTGGGGTATTTTTTTTATAATCTCTAATAGTTTTACAACTTTCCCCTCTTGTCAGATTCAACCCCTCCACTTCGAATCACTTAACACTTTTTCCTAAATCTTTGATAAGTCTTGTAACTTATATTACTATTTACAATTTCAACCTCTCCAATTTAAATGGTTCTTCTTATCTTAAAACTTTATAAGTTTTATAACTTGTACTAAAAATTTATATTTTTAGCCCCTCAACTTTAACCGAATTGACATTTCCTTAAAGAATTTTATAAGTTTATAACTTATCTTAATCTTTACAACTTTAAACCCTATAAGTTTGACACTTTGACATTTGTCACCCTAAAACTTTTATAAGTTTGATAAAACTTATATCATTTACCACTTTTCGTTTCGATAAATATGTTTAATACATATTTTTATTTGACGATCACATCCGCGTAAACTATGAATGTTATAATTTTCAAATATATTATTTTCCCACAACTCCGATGGATATATATTATATATAATTTTCACACCTCGAAGACTAATAAATGCAATTCGATTTGTATCTATTCCCCACTTCGATAATACTTGAGTCAATATTCGAGTCAACTCTTATACGAAAGTTTCGTATACATCATTCTTCCATTTATTCCAAGAGCCAATACTTACAAATATTAGAAAACTTTTCAAACTTAAATGCTGCCACACAAGTAACAACAGCGCAAACACTTGAAAACTTTCTTAAATTTTGTTGAGTCTTAAACATGAATAAAGACTAAATTGCCGTACTAAATTAGGTTGTGTGTCGGAGCCGCTCACTATCACTACTTGATTTATTTCACTTCATACTGCTAATGGCTAAGGTGAGTTCATAACCCCACTTTTACTCTTTTAACTGTTTTATAAACTCCTTGGGGGAGAATACATGCTACTACTGCCTTTATGATCACAATTGCTTGAAAACTGTTTGCTGTACTTTTGATATTATGACTCTGCCTAAGTTGTTTGCCAAAAGTCCCCTACATCATGAACCATTAATCACTTGCGAGTGAACGCAAATATCGTGGATAGTACTATGGGGGCCGGCGACCCGACTCGGTTATCGGAAATAACAAGGCGCACTATATTGGTATCTCATGTAATTGGCTATTACATCTCGAGGGCAAATTTTATTTACTTACACCGATAATTTAGGTGTATGCGATTAGTTTGGTGTCATGAGCTTGGTGCAATAATATCAACTATCTTTTATGGGCGTATAACAACGTAGCCCATGGCTTATCTTAAACTTGAAAATCTTGTGATCAACTGCTTATTTACTAAACCTATGAATTCACTCAACCATTGTGTTGACTTTTTAGCATGTATTTTCAGGATGAAAAGGCGATAGCTAACTCTGGAGTGACTTGGGCATTGGCGTGGCATGGTCATAGATGACTACGATATACAATTGGGACCACATTTTATTAATGGGCCATTTTCGCAACAATTCAAACTTTGTAAACTCTATTTTACTTCAATAAATGAATTCCTTTACTGAAAAAGCTATTATTTTCACTTATGTTATGATCGATTGAGTAGCATCCCAAAACATTTTCTTCCGCGCAAACCATTTTTGGGGTGTTCTGAGGTAATGAAAGCTTCTTCCACATGGGTGTGGCATCGAGTTAATGCTAGCACCAAGATCGGCCAGGCGGAGCATTGAACTATGCCTTGAAAATCACATGGGATGAGAAATTTTCAGGGGTCTCCTAACTTTCGGGAAGCTTTTAAGGATAACCGCGAACAATTCTCGTTCAAAGAAGTTTTAGCCATTTCGAAATCTTTTCTTTGTTATTCAACAAATTTTGATTGTTGGACGAACTTTGGCATTAGAAGAAGGCGTCAGTGAAACTAATCTCGAAGTGCAAATCTTGAAAGATTTGGATAAGCTTCTCCATTTGTTGACTAGTTTTATCACGGAGCTTTTGGTCATTAAGCCTTAAAGGATAAGGAAGTGAAGGCTTAGGGTGGTCATCGGAACAACGGGTTCGGAATTGGAGGTAAGACCACGGAGGTTGGACTTGTCTTGGTGCCGTGGGCTTGAGTTATGCACCTTGTCCTTTGATACCTCGGTTTCTCGTTCCACATCCCTCACCGGAGAAGGATTAGGCATCGAGGGTCCCTCATAAGACTTACCACTTCGGGTGGCAAAAGCATTCAATTCACCTTTTGGGTTGGGAATGGTATTACTCGGAAGAGCTCCCGAAGTTGAAGCTTGATTCTTTTGACTCATGAGACTAGCAAACATGCTTTCAATCTTGCTATTAGATTGATCAATCTTGTTACTAGTAGCTCTAAGCTTGGATGTGAAATCATTCTTCAAAGTGGTAATTTGATTTTGCATGGACACCATCTTAGCTTCATTGCTTTTGATGTAATTAGCAATGTCAATGGAAGCTTGAGGAGGTGGGGCATGCATGTTTTGTTGAGGAGCTTGGAATCGGTTTTGATTGAAATTTCCTTGATTTTGAAAACCTTGATTTTGATTTTGAAAATACCGATTCTGACTCTGATTTTGATTGAACTGGTTATTCCTATTTTGCACATTTTGATTGTTCTGATTTTGATTAAACCCGGGTGGTCCAAGGAAATTGTTAGAACGATAGCTTAGAAGGTTTCGGTCTCCTTGCGGTTGGTAGGAATTACCTCCCGTATTGTAGGAACCCGAGCGGCATATCGCTCTCTTGAGTAAAGCCGCCGAGGTGGACACTCAAAATAAGGGTGTGGACCACCACAAGTTTCACAACTTTTGTTTACGACATTCACTTGTTGATTGTTGTTATTTTGACTCATTTTAAATACGGCGGTGGATATTTCTTCAATCTTTTGGTGAGAGTCGTGTATTAGAAGATGGAAGAGTGGTAGATCTCCTTGACTCACTCCTCTCGGTGAGGAATCCCAATAATTGTGGTGGGCGGTCATGTTTTCAATGAGATCGTAGCACTCTTGGTCGCCTTTTCATAAAGGTACCACCGGCGTGACATTTATCGTGTCACGATGTCTCAATGTTAACTGTTATAGAATGTATCTATTTGGGTGACAAGCAACATGTTGTGGTTGAAATCGATCAATCGAAAGCTTATAAGCGTTCCCATACCTCGAATAAGGACTCATCGGGATCTTGCCTAAAGTTCTTGATTTCATTCCTTAGTTTCGTCACCATCGACGGTGGAAAATATTTCGCCAAGAATTTGGAGATCATTTCATCGAAACTATGGATTGAGTTCTTGGGAAGACGATCAAACCATGCGGTGGCATGAGCGTCGAGGAATATGGAAAGAGGTATAAGCGAAGGCGTCATCGGTGACCCCATTTTGCTTCATACTTTGGGTGACGGTGAGAAATTTGTCGAGATGCTTGTGGGCATCGTCACCCGTGATCCGTGAAATTGGCAAAACTTTGGACTTGTTGAATCATGTGATGCTTAAGTCCAAAATCCGCGGCCTCGATGTTGACCGAGGCAATTGGACCGCCCGTCCATCCATCGTGGGTTGGCAAAGCTCCTCCATCGTTAGGAGATCGGGAGCTTGATTTTGTGTCATGGTGGGTTGTTCAGCAGTGCGTATCTCTGCATGCGTTTGCTTGGTTACGGTTATGTCTACGAGCTTGCGGCGAGTGCGCATGCACTTCCAAAACAACACTTTCAATTAAAACAAGACCGAGGCAAAACACGGTGAACTTAAACCAATAATCCCACGTGAAATGATCACTTCTATAAGTAAAGCGCACAAAGGAGCGGAGAGACTTATTAGGTCGTGTGAAGCTTATTAAAACCCGTCTCTTTTAGCCGCAATTTAATGTCGGGCCGTCCTTATACCCTCACACGGTTTGTTAAACCGATAAAAGTAAACCAAAACACGAGCGACATAAAGGCAAGTTTTAAATCTTTTGTTCGGGAACTTATAATGATAACACCTCGGTTGAGAATGTTATATTGATTGTGTCTAAATTTGATTCGTGTAAAGTGAGTGGTGAAAACACAATATCAATATATATAAATTTAACAGTAAAATTCGACAAATTAACCTTTTAGGAAAAGGGTTAACGTGCCAAACCTTACGGTGTGATAAAGTGATCTTAGGAAAAGTGATTTCCGGTCGTGTCCCAACGAGGTGTGAATGGAAAGATTCGTTGAGTTTCGTGATTTGAACTTGAATTGGTTTTAATGATTTGTTGATTTGATTTACGTTATCTATGAATTAATTAACGGGAGAGTAATTAAGGCAAGGGAACCCTAACAAAACTAAAAATAAACTATCACTAAGCCTAAGGAATGATAAAACGAAGCTACACTAAGTCCTATATTGCTAAAACGTAAAAACGTAAAAACCGGCAAACAACCCGAGCCATAAACGTAAATTTTTTGCAATTTAAGTGCTACGGGTGTGAAATTAATTTTCCTACGTTCTATTTGACAAAAAATAATTTTAGAAAAAGACCGGGTATTTTTTTTACTTTTAAATTGATTTCTACGAATTAAAAACTAATTTAAACTAATTAATTAATTTAAAATTCTAAACTAATTTGGAAAATTCTGAAAAAAATCACAAAAAGTACTGTGAACTTTACTGATCCTAGGAAAAATAAGAAACTTGGTGTTTGTTTTGTAAAATAAGCTAAATATAAGCCAACAAGTGCTTATGCTTTAAACTGCCAACATGCCTTAAATGATTTGTTTGTGTAAAATCCAACGAGACAAGTCCCACGGGCGCGTTGGTTGAGGTGTTGTGCATGAGTGTGGAGACCAAGGTTCGAATCCTGGCTCCCACTTTTTGAAAACTTATTTTTTTTTTTAGTTTTTCTTTGTGAATCTTGACACAGCAATCAAAATAAACACTTTTGTCAAAAATATTAACTTATAAAACTTTCTCAATAAGCTGTAATGACAGCTTATTGAGTGCAGATTTGAACAAATTTTACAACTAACAACTTTAAACAAAACACTTTTTTTTTGGGCCGACTTATAAGACTATTAAGCTAGAAAGCGGTTTTAAATTAGCACGACCAAACACTCCTTAATGACTTTTTGGTCCAAATAAGCAATAAGCAGTGTATAGTAATGAAATTTAAGCTAAACTAAACTTGATATCATTAAGCCTATTACAAAAAAAAGGGAAACAGTTGGATAAGTAAGCTATCTAGGGGAATCCTAAACTATAAATGAGGTGAGTGCTAGAACTAATCCTAATAAGCTCTAATCTAATAAGTCAAATCCTAAGCTAAGCTATCACTAAAGCAAGCCTACTAGTCAAGTATAATCCTAATAAGCTACCTACTCCTAAAAAGAAAACTTGTTCAAAACACTAACCTGTGAATGCAGCCACTCGCGCTTCGATTGCAGCACAAAGTAGGTTGGAGTGGCTCATTTGGAGCTTATTTATAAAATTTGTGAGAATGACCTTGAAAGCACTAAAGAGCTACACAAGTAATGTTAGGCTAGCGAGACATGTTAAAGACAACAATCGAGGCCCAGAAAAAGTTGTTACTGACTTGAAATTAAGTGAGATCGATTAAGCACCATTTGGATTCTTGATAAAAATTTGAAACCGCAACTTTTGAATTCGACCTAAACTATCTTTGAAAGAATTTAAGATCGTACAAGATTAGACACAAACAAAGCTTGGCATATAGAGATTTGAGAAAACTAACTTTACACTTTTGAACTTCTAAAAGCTACGAAATAAGCCCAAGAACGGCGATCGTTGTTCTTTGCATTACGTGCGATAAAGAAAAAGATAAAACCCCTTTTTTGTTAATCAAATCTTGATGAAAACTAAATGTATCAACTTGCACTTACTTAAACTGAACTTATATTACTGAAAACAAGTTGACTTCAAAAGTCAAATTGGGTAGAAATCTTGTTTGACCCAAAACATGGCTCGAACCAAACACTTAAGTGGATAATGAAACTTTGACTGATTTTCTAGACGCTTACTTGACCCCTGCCTTTGAGATTTACTTCGATACTTATACTAAGAGCAATTATTAAACTTCAAATAAACTTTAACAACTACTTTAACCATAAAACATGAAACTGAAAATGCTTTTCATTGATATTAAAAGAGAATTACATCGGACCTTAAAACAAGAAAACTAAATTTTTAAAGATAAAACTAGGGTGCCTTATCATGGCTACATTGATTTCCTTTTATACTAAAACCCTAGGGTCTTCCACTCCTCTTTGTGCTTCTTACGTGAGGCAAATTAAGCTAAGTACCAATCTTGTGCTTTCTTGAGATGATCCCATCCATTCAATTGGTAGGTACCATTGAGCATGAATCGAGCCCTTCATTGAAGCCTTTTGACATGGATTCTTTGAGGTGGAGTGGGAAAGAGGAGGGAAAAGATTAGTAGTGGGTTTGGGAAATGGGTATAACTGGGTAAAAGGTTGATGTGAGGTTGAGTGTTTTGGGATGGTGGGATTTGGGTAAAAGGGGGTTGCAGCTTCTGGGTTTAAGAGAAAGAAGAAGAAGGAGGGAAAAACAAATGGGTGGGTATGGGTGGCTGGGTTGGGTCGTTTTTATTTGGTGATGGGGTTCAAATGGTAGGGAGGTCAAGTGGAAGGTGGGGTTCAAGAAGGAAGGGGTTGGATTAAAGGGAGGTTAGGTATTTTAATCACAAGGACCATTCTTGTAATTTCTGATTTTTGAGGGACTGAAATTGCAACTTTCCCAAACTTCTCAAAAGGGCCAAACATGCCAAGTTTCATTAGTACAAGGACCATAAAGATAATTTTCCATTTTAAACTTCGAGGACTATTTTGCCAATTTTGAAACTTGAAGGACCAAACTTGTAAATTCTCCAAACTTTTACCCAAGGATCATTTTGATAAATTTTGATTTTGAAAGGACTTGGGTTGACTTTTATTCAAAACAAATGCTCGTGGGTGATTTTGTCAAAATTTGAAAGTTGAGGATGAAACGCCAATTATGCAAACTTAGCTCGTTTTCATCGATTTTAAACATTTTGCATCCGAAACATATAAAACACAATTTTGGGATATTTTCGATATTTTGATGCATTTCGAGTGTTTTAAATGTTTTGCGATTCAGTTGACCAAAATGATGAAAATTTACACACTCATCAAAGACAAACGAGGATGTCACGTGAGGGTTGTTGAGACATCTTCCATTAAATATTTCTATTCTTGAGAACATAAAAACCATGCTTTTGAGAAACAATGATGACAAATGTTCTTCCCTTTTCACCAACTCGTATTTATCTTGACCTTTTCAAGGTTGTACTTTATCCCGCGCATTTGCTTTCTTGAAAAAGTCTCTCCTAAATGTCCAATAGATATTTTGAGTTAAACTATATTGGTTAGATTATAGAGCTGATAGGTTGTTAGGATCTTATATTTATTGTGTTGATGATTCGGGTGGTCTTAGATAATGGAAATACATGTTTGCCATAGTTTAGAGAGAGAAAGAATGAGAGGGTGTTCTACTTAGAGACTTGCTTTGTAAATTATCAAATGTTAGATTGAGAAGCACCACCCTTTCCAAGGATGGAAGGGGTATTTATAATTCTGAGACTACACGACCTCGACGGCACTGTGGATCGGTATCTGAGAGGGTAAAGACCCGTCCTTCCTCCACGGTGATGCACTAAACTAAACTACGCTAATAACTAACTAATAAACTAACAAATAACGTAACTAACGATATGTCTACGAGCTAACTTATGCTAGACCATAATTGGGGTGACCGACACTTTAACATAGAATTTCTAATTCCTAACAATCTCCCCCTAAGGGAGGTCACCTCATGAAATACATTTTGCATCCTAGCATTCTTTCTTTGTCTTTAGTTCTCGAGCTCGTAGACTTCAATTCTTCAAGTTCCGCAATCTTTGTGCATTAGTAGCGATTCTTTAAAGTCCGCATAGTTTTGTACTTTGAGTGGAGGTCTTTGAGCGATCCACATCTTGATGATCTTGAGCTTTCATTGAGATCATCGACCCGATAAATCTGGATCACCCTTTATTGTGTTGCCATCATGTGAAGTTGTGACTTTCGACCGACATGCTCACACTTTTGAATCATGACATCTTTCCATCGAGTAGCGGAAGCTTTCTTTGGTTCATGATATTTGCGACATTGTAGCGAAGCATAGTATAAAAATATCAAAGCCGAGTTATGTAGATATGCACCGGTCATGATTTCTTCAAATTAAGTGTGGATGTTGTGAGCATGCGGATGTGAATTGACTTCTCAATATCGATCATTTGCAACCATCCAAATGTACCGCAAACAACAGTTAGCAATAAAACACACGAAAGTGTCTTTGATCACTTTTGTTGAATTGAGGTACATGGCCCACGGTTCCCGTTGATCGATACAAGTATTGCATGTGATCGGTATAATTCGAAGAATCTCCTTGACGGGTTTCGCAGTTGTTCTAGCCGTTCTCAAACCGAAGCGTCTCAAAGAAGACAACACGGAGTGAGTGAACCGACAAATTGAGATTTCTTGATTGATGCAAAATGATTTGAAAACAATCGCGTATTGCTTAAGATAAAGAGTTTTTCAATACTACGAAGGTTTAGAAGAAGAAATAAATTTTCAATCATAAATACCCTTTTATTTTGAAAATATAATACACAGTCGAAGTGCTAGAGAAAAGAGTTTTTTAGCACAACGACCGGTTTTTCAAAGGTATCCATCAATCCTTTTCCTGGACCAAGGTTGATTCAAGATTGAATCGCCCCATTGTTTCTATCCAGTTGTCACAAGTTTGATCTTTAGAAAAGATCTCACATGTCACCCACCAAGATCTTGTTTGATGTTGGCTCTAGAAGGCTTTCCATCTTCATCGTGAATATATTTAATATATCACTCGGATGTTACGCAATACCACAAGGATAATGCGTAGGACTCTTAATATATACTTACTTTCCATATTGTGTGAAAGCAAGTCTTCGTTAATTTTGTGTCCTAATGAGATATTGTGGATGATCTCTTGGCTCTAGACTCAATTGTGCACATTTGGTTCCTATCTTGGGAGACTAGGAGAGGTCTCTTCTTCAATATCAACAATCTCTAAGAGAAAGTCGATAGATTATGTAGGTTCCCGTGAGAATGAAACAAGTCCTTTTAAGAGGAACTTGAGTAGCTTGGGAAGTTAAGTGCGGTGCATCACTTTGGGTCCATGATGTCTTGTCTTCAATACCGGTGTTACCTTGGTAACAACCATTAGCATATGTATTGAACCCGGTTTCTACCCTAAGGTTGAATTATTTGAGGCTATTTCTTTTACCCTTTTCTCATTCAATTCTTTTCATTCTTCAACCCTTGATTGCTTACGAGACATCATAACTAGAACCTTGTTGGGTTTATTCGATTACTAGCTTAGTCTCGGTCCGCACTCTTCCCATATTCTCATTTTCTTCTTTTTTCCTCGTACCTAAGGACTCTACACTATCTAGTGGCTTATCCCTGGGTAGATCCCTCCGGCTCTGGCAGGATCGTGGGAACGAATACCTAACCTAACCATCCTTATAACACCACGCATAAAATAAATTGGTCGGTCTTTTGGTATTGTTCATTCCTTCTCAAAACCAATTGAAAAATCATTTGGAAAATCAATCAAGGTACTTGTGATATAATATCAAAGCATTTTGTACCTTAATAGTTTTGATCATTTAGAAATGCTCCCCCTCTACATGTGCATATGATTTTGAAATTGTTTAGTACATGGAGGCAAGAGTTCTTTGATCACAATTTTCATAGAAAAAGCCATTTGATTTTCTTTGGTAAATTCTCCCCCTCAATATGTGCGTAGGATATTTGAAATCATTTTATCACATAGAGGAAAGAGTTCATTTGAAGTACATCCACGATCACAAAATCCATTAAGAAACCATTTAAAACTCAATCAAGGTACTTTACGTTAAAACATAAAAGCCTTTATACCTCGACAGTTTATTTTCTTTTGAAATGGTCCCCTCAATATGTGCTTCGAGATTCGAAAGCGTTTAGCACATATGGGAGAGCAGCCTGCACTTTTGAATCAAATCGATCATCATTTATCGATTTCATAATTAAATCACAAATTCTCCCCGATCAAAAATATCAAACCCTTTGAGATTTTGGATCCCAAGTGATTTAATAAGGTTTGGAAAACATGGGAGAATATGTGGCCTTGTTTAAATACTCTTCTGGTTTTTGGTTATATGCTCCTCCTCAATCACGTGCATTATGTATTTGAAATCGTTTGGCACATGAAGGAAGGAGTGCTTTTGAAACAATCACCCTTTTAAAACCGATTTGAGATTTAAATCACGATCTCTCCCCTGATCAAAAATTTCAAACCAATTGAGATTTTGGATCCCGATTGATTTAAATCATTTAGAAAATTTTGGGGAAAGACGTGGCAAGATTAAATTTTGAAAAATGATGGATAAGGAACAATTTTTCGACATTAAAGATTGTTAGTGTCAGGTATGATAGTTTTAAGAGATCTTTAAGTCAAATAAAACAATTTCACAATCAAACAAGAACAGAAAAAAATTCATTTTGAAAGATCTTTGAGTTTTAAAGAAAATCATACCATGACATAACATTAAATCTTTAGATCACCACTTTGTTTCGTACAAATCGGAACTTTTTATGAAGAAATATTGTATGAAAATATTATATTTTAAATCACTCTCCCCCTCAATCGATGATCGTAGTCGATGATTGAGTGACTAAAGTTTTGATAAAGTAAAGTCCGGTGACTTTCAAAATTAAGTCCAATTTATTTTCAAAACCAATATTTTTCCATTTTTCAAAACAATATTATTTAAAATTGTTAAAAAAATGGTATCATCACAATTGTCCTGCACAAAGATACGTTAGGTGGTTGAGAGGCTTCTGTTGTTGCTGTAGGGCTTGGAAGAAAAACCGTCTGCTAATGCAGTGAGACTTCTTACGTTGCATTTTTTCATGCCAACTCTCCATAGAAGTCCAATTAAGCTCCGTTTCTTCATTTGTCAACCCAAGATATCGTTACCCTTTCCTTGCGGCATCCAATCATCTTCATATGTGGGATCCGGATCGGGAACATTCTTATATACCAATATACCTACATACGTTGGTGAACACACATACATATATATGGTGGTCGACATCACCCAAACAGCAATCGACTAATAAAAGTCAATGCAACATATCAATCAGATCATACAAATGTATGGGAATTATGTGTTTATCAAACTCTAATCATCTAATCCTAACAATCATATCCTAGATTCCTAGTCCTTCGACATAGGCAAATATCATTTTAGTTAAGCACGTGGGATAATTAAGAAAGCCCGTTAGATGATATAGATTTGAAAATATTCTCCCTCAATCAATAACTTATTTTTCCGAAAAGTTTAAAAGCTGAAGTCATTGATTGAGTTTTCAATTTATACAAAACTACGAATCGATTGATTTTAAGCAACTCAAATTTTCACCATTTTTGAATACAACAAATATTTTTACGAAGAATTATAGGCGGAAAAACATTGGTGTAGGAGCAATGATCTTCGACATACTTTCCTCATTTTGTTTTAGGATAAGTGCGAAATATTTGAAAAATGGTTTAGCGCAACACTTTCCTTCCTTGAAGAGCAGGTTGCTATCTCAAATAATAGCAAACCATAGTTTAAGCACGGGTTCTGATCGAAATAGCGTAAGCCATATTTTGAACATGTTTTGAAAAGAATATTTACACTATTGCTCGAACTTCATCTATGGTCCCGTGCCATTATTGAATGACATTTCTAAGACCGTAGATGTTATCGATACGGAAGACATGTCTTGAGAAAACATATTTTTGTCTTTTCAAATTTTACGATTTTAAGGGTTTTGTTGGTTTTATATTTTTCTATTTTGTTTCTTTGGTTTTATATTTTTGTATTTTGCTTTTTAATAAATATTTACAAAGATAGAGTAGATGATATAATTTAAGAAGATGATGATACGAGTACCGAGATAAGGATATCGAGCGACCCGTTGAAGGAGATAGAAGTCATCATCTCTTAAACATTCACCACCAAAGCTTTCGAGGCTCTGAATAGAGAAATTGAACCATCCGAAAGTTAGACTTTGGCGACTTCCCCCAAACCAAAAATCCTTATGTTGAGCATATTCAAAGCTTTCTTTCAAGCTTCCATTAGCAGTGCACAAAGAAGCACACCATTATCATCGATCTTCTTGCTCCTTTTAAGAATAATCACCGTGATTCTTCGTTCGAGGTTATCTCATCAAAAGAACGACAACGTATCATCCCACATAAATAACTCTTCTCAAATTTCATTCCACTAAAGTCGGATGCAATCCACTCCAAAAGGTGTCAAGAGACCACTTCCCCGTAGTTGAATTGATGTAGTCGGTCTCTTAGACTAGAGCTCACGAACCCGAATACACATATCCCAGGAGCGGAGAAACTTATACCATCAAGTAGCAGATTAAGTCCGATAGCCAAAGAATAACCACGATGTATACTTTTCTCTCCACGAAGAAAGTGTATGAAGCTCAAGAACCAAGTGCCGAATGCCCAAAGAGAGAATAGCAGATAACATTGAAGAAGCGGTCGAATCACCGATTATCTCGTGGATGACTATCTCTGCGGACGTCGACTCCGAATAAGTGATTATATCTCTTAATCATCGATTAAGCTCTCAAGTGAGACAATGGCGCCCCAATGTACACAATTTCTCTCCACGATGATTGCGATAACATCGAAATCATCACACACTTGTGTACCTCTTTTTATCTTCATAAACTTTCTCTTACATCACTTCCCCACATAGTTGGAATAAGAACACTACATGCCATGAGTCAAACCTTGAGTTTCTCTGCGGTAATGACATTTGTCTTCCGGGATATCTTCAATCACTTAGAAGTATTAAGTTCATCAAGTTTACTCGCGTTTAGATCGTGTCTCCTTCCCCTTCTTTGGTTTTGATACTTGAGTCGCAACACATTGTAAGCCCATATACTCGAAATCTTTTGAGAAGAATACCATTAGCACATATATATCGTGAGAATCAACTTCTTTGAAGAATGTGAGCAAGTCTAATTGAGGATTAAATCGGACATTTCACTCTCCCCAATTAGTGCTCTCCCCAAACCGACAATCTGTTTGATAAATGCCCAGATTACGAAGAAGTCTTTAGATAATCAAATGCAACTCGTCTTTAGTCTTCTAACATGCGCGAGAAAATGTAGAACACACTTTAGACTCGACCTTCTTCAAGTTAACATCTTCATCTCACCAAATGCGTTCCAATTACCTTATATGTAGAAAATATCCTTAACTAAAATCCTCCCAATCAAACAAGAACGAAAGATGTTCATCAAAGAAATCACCAATGATTAGAAGCACTTTGTCATTAATCATATCAGACCGTGTGAAGATGTCAACCAACGGCTCATAGAAGAAACACCATGTAAAGATGACCCGACAAGAAGAAGCTCGGTTCTTACATGAGTTAGGAGCCGTATGACCATATATTCTCAGATATAACTCAACATGTAGAATTATCATACTTCTTCTGCTCCTCAAGAATTGCATACGGAGATGCCATTCTTGATTAAATAAGTGAACATCATCCAAATGTAGTCTCTTCACACTTCTCCCCCGCAAAATTAGCACATGATGTCGCCATCGTCATTATAGTTGAGCAAGTGGAATAAGAAAACAATCAACTGTAGCCCAGTTCACTTGATGACTGAAGCGCATGGAAAAAGTATGAAGCATGTTGATGAGAATGGTCATAATAAGAAGATTTCTCTTCTTCTGAAGATAAAGCGCATTGAAACGTACACTTTTCTTTTCTTTAGATTACGAGGCATGAACTGTTGTGTTCATACGTCATAATCTCTCTATTCGACTCTCTTGGCAAAACTTGTAATCACCCCATTATCATTCAAGAGGCTCTTTGTAGTGACGGTGATGGAAAACCGATATGATGAATTTGACTCAAGTAAACTAACCCGAACTCGTGACTTAAACTTGCACATATGTAACAAAGAGCGGTGCCTAGACTTTATCCTCCATTGAATCTCTAAGTACTCTATACTCTTCATTCAACCAACCATCAAGTATAAGACGTACATCACCTCTTGAAAATCAACAACTGAATGTGACACTGAGCACTACAACGTAACTCCTTAAAGTGATAGTTATTTTGTGGTGGTAAGAGCCTAATTGCCCCAAGTGGTAAAAGGAAAGGTAAAAGTCACACAACAATAACTAGATTTCCAAGTCTTCGTTTTTGATAATAAGCTTGAACAAGGATCTTGAAGAATCTTCATCCATCCATCCCCGATACCTTCATATACTAAGTACACTTGCCCGTGATATTTCACTTCAACCTAAAATAAATAATAATGAATTAACGCCATTGTCACATCTTACGGTTATGACTCAAATCTAGCATCATTTGACGTTTTAAGTGAACTATGATAATGATTTCATCCGACCATGGTTAAAAGCACATACCAGTAAAACCTTGTAATAGCCAAACCGCCATGATGAAAATCCAAACACACATCCAATTCATGAAGTACACCTTTTATCTCTTCTTCGAAACAGAAACCGTTGCTCCATCATCAAATAAGATCCCGAAATACACTTTCCTTACTCCAAGATGGTTCCATCATTGCAGGATATTACAACTCTATGGTTTAAACCGATAAATAGTTTCTTTTGCGGGATTTTACAAAACCAAGAATAAACCGTAAGATCGATCCGGAAATGCACATTACTTTATCAGGATATTTCCATTGTCAAGGGATTTTACAAGTCTATGATTTAAACCAATAAATAGATTCTTTCGCGGGATTTTACAAAAGCAAGACAAAACCGTAAACAATGACAGCTTGAATGTGTTATGACAACTTTGGTTTCGGTGAATATCATTTTAGGGAACATGCATCGGTTCATCAACAATTCATTCTCAACATCAACAACATCATCAACAATTCTTTCTTGTTGTTCCCGTTCACTATCGTTTAAAATAGTTTAAGTATATAAAACAAGTTATTAGTGAACTATGACATAAATTAACATAAGAAAACACACTAAGTAATTTTCAACATCATATTCTTATTAGAAATAAATCCACAAAGAATCGTTACCCAGTACTTGCGAGAATAGTACTTGGGATTGAAATGACAAAGTTGGGTGACTCTCTCTAAGCTCAAAGCTAAGTCCGAGCACAACTCTTAGAGCTCATTGAGCTATCTCGGGAACTAAGTTGTATTTAGAGGGTGAAAAGATGAAACTGCGTGTATGTGTGTTTTACAATTCACAAGCTTAACCTTTTCAATCCATCTCTTATGCTATTTATACATGTATTATATTTGACTCTTTCCTAAGTGACAAACCGACATCATCTGAAGACAAAATATTGATGTATTTTGTCTATGTTTACAAAGACTATTCTAGGTAAGAGACAAGACTACTTTCCTAAGTTCGGTGATGACACCGAGCACGATCTTTGCCATTAAGGGAAAGTTGGCGTTGGTTGATAAGGCCTTCGTCTTATACGATTCAACCTTTTCCCGCCTTGTCTCGCTCTTTCTTGATCTTTACATCCTTGATCTTTACATCCTTGATCTTTACATCCTTGATCTTCTACTTGGTTTGTCTTGATGTAAGAAGTTGGAGAGGAATCTTAGGGATTGATGAGTTATTGTCATCACTCATTGAATCTATCATCTTCTTCTTGACTCGGATCCTTTAAGTTCCGCCATCGAGTGTAGAGACTTCTTCTTTGCCTCATCTTGAGTATCACGAAGATGACTCATTTGAGAGACTATGCACTCGGTGACTGTTTGTGTTAACGGTTTAACACGGGCTATTTTCTATTCAAATCATAGATTAAGGGTTTGGGTATTCTTGAACCCAGCGGTCTCCCTATTTGGATATACAAATAGCCTAAGTGGTTGATCGATGTAAGTGAGCAAGAGGCTTCTTCTTACACTTGAATGTACTAATGAATACAATAAGGAACACCGAGTAAATGAATAAAGCATACATCGTTTATTGATCGATTACATAGTTCCTATCACTAGTACAAAAGATAAAAACAAAATGATGTCAATCCGGATGGATTCCCAATGCTTCAAGCTTGACCTTTTTGGTGATGAGTGTTTCTCTGTCGGGATGGTCTCTTATCTTGGCATTCAAGTCTTGGCGAACACGATGTTTCTTTGGGGTTTGAATTTGAGAGGCCACGGTATGTAGCTCGACATTGCGGCCACACCAAACTGATCAATATCACTCCATCTTTGAAAAGCGGGGTTTCCATAGACATCAATGTGGAATAGCCCTCTTCGGGCTTCTCAATCACTAGGCAGTTCACAAATTTAACCCTTCAAGCGGTTCCTGTTACACTCCGGTCCGAGGCACTTTAATCTCGAGTTGGAACTCAACTCTCTTCCTTTTGCCGGTGGATGATTGTGGTTGAGATCCTTGAGGTGCGATTAAATATGGTGAATTCGGTGGTGGACAATCTCTTAGTCTTTCATATCTTTTCTTGAGCATTTTCATCGGGTCCTTAACCACGCATTCTTCTTCTTTTCAATGATTGGACCAAGCTCATCAAGTTCGATGATCCCAAAGTCAATGAATTTGAGGGATCATGGACCTCGAAGTGTCTTTATCAACCCTCTATAGACATTCATGGCGGTGGTTTGGTATTGGGGATGATTCGACATCTGTGATCTTTTGGGAAGCCTTGACTTGTCATTGTCGATTTACTCCTCGATTACGCTTTGCACGAGAGCTTGATTTTCTTCTTCTTTTCTTCCGGTTGCTTTTCATTGCGACCATCGAGCCTTTGAGCTTCCTTGAACTTTTGCCCACTTGACCCTTTTAAAGTTTGCTTGGATCTAATCCCATGTTCTCGGCTTCTTGGCGACAACCTTTTCGGTGCTTTTCATTCCTTTTCTCTTCCTCGACTTGTTTCAACCTTTTTCTTCTTTAGCAAGGTGTTTACTCATTTGTTGTGGTGTGGCGGTATTGATGTCGCCGATTTTATAGGGAATCTTCTCGGGCTCGAAGTTGCCATCTTGCCTTTTCCTTTGTCTGGCACGAGGAAGATGAAGTTGCTACCGGGGTGGTGGTGTTGTTGTTATTGGGTGATTCTTGTCGGTGTTGTTGTTGTTGATGTTGTTGGTGGGATTGATGAGATCGGTGTTCTTTGAGGCGGGTGGGGATGATGAGATTTGAACCGCGATGTTGTTGGTGTTGGCTCCCCTCGGTGTGAGAAGGAGTTTCTTGACAATATTCTCCCCTCAGCTGTTGTCGGAGCCTCGGTGAGGCAAGAGTTGGAGTGGGTCTTGAAGGGGGTGGCGACTTGACCTTGAAGGCTGATAAATTTCGAGATCATAGCCTTGATGTTTGAAGTGTCGATTGAATACCGGTGACTTTAGTTTCCAAATTAGCTTGAGAAACCTCCGGTACATTATTCTAGGCCCAAGATTCTAGGCGAGATGAGGATGCACGAGCCAAAGTAGCCACTGCGTATTCAAAGAGTCAATGTAGTTTGAAGAGGCGGGCCGAGGATGGAAGACCACGAACATTTGCGAGACTTGAGCATATTGAGCGATTCGGTGAGGTTTGAGGATTGTTTCAAGTGCTCCTCGGTAGCCTCCAACACTTTAGAGTTGAGTCTTTGGGTCTTCTTTAACAAACTCACGATTTCATCTATCGTGGTACCTACACCACGAAGATGCACGAGGAATTTAGCCATGTTTTCATCCGATCGGTGAATGTTGTCATACATCGGATCCACGTGCTCATGAACATTTTCATCAAAGCCATGTACCTCGACCTTTAGATCGGCATAACTCGCGGCTGACCTCGTGTGTTGTTCCCACGATGTGTCGGTGACCCCGAATATAACCTTCTTGAAGCTTTGGGGATTCCTTGAGCGAGATGTCTTCGATAAGTGGGAGAACATTATCAAATCTTTCAAATTCATCGATGGAGGAAGAGGTCATCATTGTCGCTTAGCGGTGATTTAGTATACTCATGTGGATCGGTGAGGCTCTTGTTGACTTGAACCTCGGCGTCCATTCTTCTCCGGTAATAAGATTTCATCATCGATCTCGACAAGCTCATCTTGAGAATAATATCGGTGACATCGACCTTGATTAACGGGGGTTGGTGATGGGTTCCATATCGTGGTGGTATGTTTCCCTTTGAGTCTTTGTCCCCGTTGACCCTCGGACCGGTGGGCGTTTCCAGTGCCTTCATTGGAGTCGGGATTGGTTGTGGGTTCCGTATCGGCGGTTGTTCCTTTCCTCGAGTCTTTGTCCCCGGTGACCCCGAGACCCGGTGGGCATTTCAGTGCCTTTAGCGAGTCGGTGATAGTTGTATCCCTATCGGTGGGTTGTTTGATTCCTACGAGTCTTTGGGAGAGATCGGTGTGCCCTCGGACAAAGGCTTGGATTTGCTAATGTCATCCTTTGGGCGTTGTGGGCGGCTCCCCTACCGGCGGGTTGTATGTTTCCTACGGATCTTGGGAGAAGTAGGTGTGACCAAGGACACCGATTGTGATGTATCGGTGTCGCCGTTATCACCGGGTGGTTGTTGCACAGTGGGTGGGTGTCTTTTTGGTCTCGGGCTTTTGTGCCTCTTGGGTCGTGCTCACGAAGCCTCGGGGCCCGAGACTTTGGTTTAGTCTTAGTCCCGATCGAGACTTCCTTTTTCTTTTTAGAAGCGGGGTTTGGAGACATCGATCTACTTTGATTGTTCTGACAATCATGTGGGCCGTCAATTCAATGGGAGTGACAAGGGATGGGTCCTTTTGAAAATTTGATGGGCTCGGGATGCGGGTAAATTTCAAATTTTTCATCCACGAGTATAGTTTGAACCCGAGAACGATTGCAAAGCACATGAGACAAACCTAGGATACAAAGCGTGCCGTCCTAGTTTTGCTATGTAGCTTCGTTACGAGATCACTTGTAAATGATATCTCCTATGTCGATAGTGACCCCATTCATCAAGCGGTATGCCATCATCAAGCGAATAGAGTTAAGTTGTTCGGTGGATGAGTGGTTCCCGAGGACACGAATCACAAAGGTGAAGAGGATCCTCCGAGCCACGAGGAATGATCTTTTAGTGATTGGGGTCTTGTCCAAAAAGTTGGATCTAAAGCGATTTGTTTTAACCCATCCTTCATTGTGGAGGGTTCGGGATGGGCGACATAAACACCTTTGTTATAATCTAACCCTGTTGTAGTGCAAAAGCGTTTTGTAATCCGAGGTGTATTGTTTCCCCATTTAGACCGAAACGATGAGATACTCACGAGAGGTCTAAGGTTATTCTCATCGATAGAAGGTGTCGGGTCAAAGGCTCTGGTTGTAGCCCAAAACTCCACGAGGTAGTTTGGGTACACTCTTGAGGACATTTACAAAGGCCGTTTTGAGTGGGCGAGTTGAATAAAAATTTTATAATGTCTTTATAGGTTGGGACATTTTCGGGATATTCAAAATTTCCTATGACATTATTTGTTTTAAATTCAACGTTTGTAAGATCCCTATCCATTGAGAAGCAAACTTGAGAGATTGTGTTCTAGCCATTTCCATTAACGAAGATTTTAGGGTTAAAAAAATGTTTTGACTAGAACAATCAAAGTTTTAGATCTCTTCAAGTTTGTGATGAAAACTTTTGTAAATGTTTACAAGGAGGTTTTTCAAAGAGGTTTTGAAGATATTGAGAACACACAAATATTTACGGATTTGAGAAAGAATTTTGTGAGTTTAGTTGCGAGAAAATTATTTGTGTGTGTTTGTTTGTGTTGGAAGAGGGTATTTATAGAGTGATAAGAGGGTGTTTTGTGCACAAATGGGAATATTAAGAGTCGGTTTTGAAAGGCGTTTGAATTTCCACATTTAATGCTACCACTCCATTACCCAGATAAAATCACTGTTTTCAAGGAGCGATTGCGGTGCGATAAAAGTGCACTTTGCGAGATAAAATATCAATTTGATATTTTTGAGAGGCGTTAAATGCCAAGTGGGATGTGATGAAGACAAAGAGACATATATTCCTTTATTAAATTGGCATAGTTACCAACCTAGGACATTAAAGTAGCGATACTTGGATCATTTAGTTACTCATTCAATGCTCTTTGTCAAGTGTCGGGACCACGAATGAGTCTTACTCATTCATTGAGAGGTTTATTTTGGGTGTTCGGGAGGATCAACCATTTGAGAGAACTTCTTGAGATTGGTTTCGGATACTTGACTTTCAATGTCAAGCATTCCCAATTAAGCTTTCGGTCTCGAAGGTAGGTTCATCCAAGGGTTTGGTGAAGATATCGGCCGATTGATATTCGGTAGGAATGAAATGAAGTTCTATGTCTCCTTTCATTATGTGATCCACGATGAAGTGATATCGATATCAATGTGTTTGGTTCTTTGGTGGAGAACAGGGTTGTTGGAGATTGCAATAGCACTAGTGTTATCACGGAAGATGGGCACCATTTTGTAATGGATGTCATAGTCATTGAGTTGACTTTTCATCCATAATACATTGGCACAACATCTGCTGCTGACTACATATTGACTTCGGTGAGGACATAACCACCGATTGTTGCTTCTTTGCACTCCAACACACCGGTTTTCCTCGAAATTGCGGGACCACGAGGTACTTTTACATCCATGTTGCGGCCGGCATAATCGAATCGAGTAACCGCGAGATCAAACCACGAGCATTTTGGATAATAGAGTCCAAGGTTTGGGGTTCCTTTCGGTACTGAGTATTCTTTTGGATGCGGTGAGGTGAGATTCTTTGGGATTGGTGATATCTTGCTATTAGGCAGATGAAAATTATATATACGGTCTAGTAGTGGTTAGATACATTAGTGAGCCAACAATCCCTCGAAATGGGTTTGATTAAGCGATTTGCCGGTGAGATGTAAGATATAACTTTTCACATACACATCAAACCATAACACAAAGTAGCATATAGATGGAATTCTAGAGAGAAAGTTAGAGGTTTAGGGAACTTAGTGAGAGAAAGTGAAAGATATTATTATGAGCTCAACTCTCTACCTTGGAAGGTAGAGTATTTATAGTCTTACATAAATCGCCACACATCGGTGTGGATCGGGCATACGGTGGGTAAAGACCGTCCAGTCCTCCACGGTGTTACTTAACTAAATACTACTTAACTTAAAAGAACTACGACTACGAGCTTTCTAACGATTACATATACTTGAGGTGACCGACTCTTTAATACACGGAATTTCTAATTCTAACAATCTCCCCAAGGAGGTCACCTCAATCATGTACCAAAATTACATTGAATACAAATAGATATTACATTAACAATTGATCTTGCATTCTTGATGTAGTCCTTTGCTTCTAAGCTCGTAGTCATTGATTCTTCACATTGCATGTTTGGTTACTTCAAGTGGAGGTCTTTTCTTGATCCACGTGATAATAATTTTGAGCCATCTTTTGAGATCATCGACTATCAAAAATCTCGTGACATCCTTTGTGGTGTTGGTATTATGTGATGTTGTGACTTTAGGACCGACATGCTCACATTACGGATCATGATATCTTCTCATCGAGTGGCGGAAGCTTTTGTTGATTCATGATATTGGCGCGTAGCGAAGCATGGAGTGAAAATATCGAGTCATTGATGCACTAATCATGATTTCTTTTGAGATGAATGTGTTAAGTGAGCATGCGGCTATGGATTGACCGCTTCATTACGATCATTTGCAAGCGTCGGGTGTACTGCATACAACGATTAGCAATAAATCGCGCGAAAGTGTCTTTGATCACTTCGTTGAATTGAGGTACGACCCGCGGTTCCCGTTGATCGATACATGTCTTGCTGTGATCGGTATAATTCGAAGAATTTCCTTGACGGGGTTTCGCGTTGCTCTATTTGTTCTCAAACCGGAACGTCTCAAAGAAGACAACACGGGTGAGTGAACGGTAATTTTAAGTCCAGCGATTGATGAAAAGAGATTTGAAAAACAATCGTGTATTGCTCAATAGAAATTGTTTTGCAATACAACGAAGGTTTTATTGAAAATCAATTATCAATCATAAAACACCTTTGGTTTGAAAAATGAGTACGGTCGATGTGCTAAAGAAAAGAGTTGTTAAGCACAAAGACCGGTTTTCAAAGGTATCCGTCAATCCATAACACGAACCGAGATTGATTCAAGAAATTGAATCGCCCCATTGTTTACATTCGGTTGTCACATGGTTGATCCATATAATAGATCTCACATGCCACCTACCGAGGAGCTTGTTTGATGTTGGCTCGAAGGCTTTCCATCTTCATTGTGAATATGTAAACACATCACTCGGATGTTACAGCAATACCACAAGGATAATCGTGGGACTCAAGATATAATCTCTCTTTCCACATTGTGTGAAGCAGAGAGTCTTCATTGAAAGTGTCCTAATGAGATTTATTGATGATCTCGTGGCTCTAGACTCAATTTGTGCATATTTGGATCTGTCTTGGGAGACTAGGGAGAGGTCTCCTTCTTTGATATCAACAATCTCTAAGAGAAAGTCGATAGATAATGTCGGTTCCCGTGAGAATGAAACAAGTCCTTTTAAGAGAAACTTGAGTGGTTTGGAAAGTTGAAGTGCGGTCGTCCTTTGGGTCCATGACGTCTTGTCTTCAATACCGATGTTACCATCGGTAGCATATGAATTGAACCGGTTTACGCCTAAGGTTGAATAAATGGAGGCTATTTGTTTTCACCCTATTCTCATTCAATTCTTTTAATTCTTCAACCCCTTGATTGCTTACGAGACTTCATAACTAGAACCTTGTTGGGTTTATTCGATTACTAGCTCGGTCTTAGTCGCACTCTTCCCATATCTCATTTTCTCCTTTTATCATCATACCTAAGGACTTCTACACTAACTAGTGGATTGTCCTGGGTAGATCCCTCCGGATTACGGCGGATCATGGGAACCAATACCTAACCTTATCATCCTTATATCACCGTACATAAAGTAAAGTTGGTCGGTCTATTTGGTATTGTTCATACGCCATTGGATCCAATTGAAAACCATTTGAAAATCAATTCGGATACTTGTGATATATTATCAAAGCATTTTGTACTGAATTGTTTTGATATTTTAAACGAGAACTCCCCTCAACATGTGCATCAAGTATTTGAAAATGTTTTGCACGGAGGCAAGAGAAAGAATTAACTTCTTTGATTACCATTTTCTAAAAGATATCAACATCACTTCCTTGATCAAATCAAGTAGATAAAGCATTTCCGGGAAGGATGAGGTTTCCATAAATTTGCTCCCCTCAATATGTGCCTCGAGGTTTGAAAAGAGTTTTGCACATACTAGAGGAACTGCACATTGAGATAAATGATCACGTTTCAAATCATAGGTTTAAGATAGATGCTCCCCTCAACATGTGCATTGAAAATTTGAAATCGTTTGTCACATGTGGGAAGGATAGCATGTACATCCTTATAAAACCATTTACGAATTATCGGTTTAAATCCAATTTAAATCACACATTCTCCCCGATCACAATTATCAAATCATTTGAGATTTGTGATCTCTTATAGATTAAATTGATTTTGAAAGCTTTAAGGAGAATTGTGACTTGATTATGAAAGCGTTTGAGCGATAAGGATCGGATTTTAAGACTTTAAACTCCATTGATAAAACATGCATGTACATCTTTTGAAAACAATTTAATGCCAAATAACTTTTTAATTTAATTGAAATCATTCTCCCCTCAATCAATGACATAGGTTGTTGATTGAGAGATAGAGATTTTGACAAATAAGTCGATGATTATCAAAAATAGAGATCGAGTTATTTTTCAAAGCATTTAGTTTTCGATGGATAAATGTTTATAGAATCGAGCATGGAATTTTGAAAACATGATAAAACATGGCTCTGTTCTTTCTTTTAAAACCGGGTTATTGCACGAAAATGACAATAAACCATCGTTTCTCTTTCTCCCAAAAATTTTTTTTTTTATTTTTTTTTTTTTTTTTTTTTTTTTTTTTTTTAAGAATTCGAACAACATCTAAAGTCCGTGTCATTCTTTGAATGACATCACAAAGACCGTAGATATTATCGAATCGAAAAAAACATGACAAATTGACAATTTTTTTTTTTTTTTTTTTTTTTTTTGAATTTTTCAATTTTTGATTTTATGGATTTTGAAAGTTTTATAATTTTCTATTTGATTTTTGAGAGTTTTATAATTTTGTATTTTGTTTTCGAATAAATATTTACAAGAGATAGATGAAGATAGACCTTTACTCCTCGTCTTCCTCACGAAGGCGTTTGAGAGATTACGGTTGAAGGCTTTTCAAACCAAGGCGTGGAAGAATAAACTCAAGCGTTCTCTTGGAAGAGCTTTGGTGAAGATGTCCGCTAGCGATATTCGGACCTCACAAAATATAGTTCCACCACACCTTTTCCACTTGTTCCACGATGAAATGATGTCGAATGTCGATATGCTTTGCTCTTGAGTGTTGAGCGTTGTTGCATGAGAGAGCAATAGCACTTTATTATCACGATGCGAGAGGATTTTGTTGAATACAAAGCCATAGTCGGATAATTGAGATCTCATCCATAAGATTTGAGCACAACAAGATGACATGGCTATGTATTCGACCTCTGTAGAGAAATAGAAGTGCTCATTTGCTTCTTTGAAGACCGACTCACAAGCTTATCACCCAGCGAGCACCTCGGGCGTGCTTGACGTGTATCTTGACAACTGCATGATCGGCATACGCATAGGCCGTTAGTGACATACCGGTGTCCTTGGTACCAAAGACCCATATTGATGGTTCCTTGGAATACCGAAAGACCCGTTTAAGCGCTTCAAGGTGCTTTTTAGTAGGCAGCACGGTATCTAGCACACATGCATCTGCAACGAACAAGATGTACGGTCTACTAGCGGTGAGGTACATCGGGGACCCAATCATACTACGATATTTCGTTTGGTCAATCATGATCCACGAGTGGTCCTCATCTAGTTTGGTTCGGTCGATCATGGGGGTGTCAGCGAGGTCACTAGAATCAAATCAAATTTCTTTAAAATCTACATTGCATATTTAGATTGATTTATGAAAATGCCTCGGGACTTTGTGAAATTTGTAATCCCAAGAAAAATGACATTTGTCCCATCATTGACATTTGAAACTTTGAACTCATTTCATTTGAAAACGATCACATTCCATTGGGTGCATCGAGGCAAAAATAATATCATCAACATAAATTTGAACATGAGTTAAATGTTTGCGACTTCACGGTGAATAAGGTAGGATCATTGCTCCTTTGATGAATCCGGTTGATAGAAGAAACTTTGTGATGTATCATACCATGCCCTTGGAGCTTGCTTTAAACCGTAAAGAGCCTTCTTCAAGCGATAAGCGTGAGTAGGATGCTCTTGATTCACAAATCCTTGGGTTGGGCGGCGTGAGCGACTTCTTTAAGATCTCCGTTCGAAATGCCGTCTTTACATCCATCGATATACTACCATGTTCTTACTAGCGGCATTAGCGAAAGATTACGATTGCCTCGATTCGAGCAAGCTGGAGCAAAAGATTCTTCAAAGTCTATACCCTCCTCTTGGCGATATCCTTTAGCAACTAATCGAGCCTTGTTCTTCAACACATCACCATGCTCATCAAGTTTTACTTTGAAGATCCATTTGAGAGCTATAATCATAGCTTACGATCTGGGCGGTACTAACTCCCATACATCAAGGCGATCAAACTCATGAATTTCATCTTGCATGGCATTGAACCGACTATCTTCATTCATGGCGGTTTAACATCTTTTGGTTCGATCTTAGATAGTGCGGAGTTGAAGAAGCACCATAAGGCATCGGTTGCGAGTTGTTTCGGGTTGATCTGAGACGAGAGGATTTCCAATGATGTTGTCTAAGGGGTGATCGTGAGTCCATTTTACGAGGTGTTCATGTGGCGGTTGTTGAGGCGAGGTAGGCGAGTCGATGTCTCTGAAGAAGATGGTTCGATGATGATTCGGGAGTAGCAAATATGTTTTCAAATGGAGCATCTTGAGAGTCGCAAAGGGATTAACTTCATCATTGATGCGAAACATTTCCATGATGTACATTTGAAGAATGATGATTTGTTGATGAGGCGAAGGATCGTGACGGTGCTTCTTGACTTAAAGATATTGAGGCGAGGATTGACTTCATTCTTTGGAATATGATCATCCTCTGTTGTAGGAATCGACACCTCATTAGTAATTGAATCATACAGTTCATCAAACATAGGATCAAACAATTTCTTTACATCATCTTGGATGGAGGTACATATGGAGTTTCTTGAGAGGAGTTTGGAACAAGGGATGAACCAATGGGACTATTTTGAAGTGCGGGTCTGGTGGAGTGTCCGAGGAGCCATTTGACCGGTCGACTCATCAAGCGTAACGTGAATTGTTTCCATGATATTTCGGGTTCTTTTGTTGTAGATTCGGTATCCCTTTTGTTTGGTGCATATCCTACAAATACTCCAATGTCGACTTTAGCCCTAAGTTTGCCCAAGTCTTGACCCTCATTAGTTGGATAGCACAATGCACCAAAACACGAAGGAAAGATAGATTAGGTTTTTGTTGTGGACAAGTTCATATGGAGTTTTCCATGAATAGTGTGAATCGGGAGCGATTTTGTGTGTAGCATGCGGTGGCAATTGCTTGACCCGGAGAAACATTGGAACCTTTGAGTAGATCGGCATTGTTCTAGCGGCTTCAACAAAAGTGCGATTTCGTCTTTCAACTACACCGTTACATTGAGGGGTTCGTGGAACACTTCTTTGATGGTGATTCAACGCTTTCATAGAATTCACTAAGTTGTTTGTTGACAAACTCGGTTCCATTATGCATTACGATAATTACGGCGGTTTTGTTTAGTCGAACTGCAATTTGTTTAATGAGTTTGATGATGATATCGGGAGTTTCATCCTTTGTCCTTAAGAACTTGACCCGGTGAATCTAGGTAATCATCAACTACAACTAACACATATTTCTTCCCAAAGATATTACGCACCCTCATTGGTCACATAAATCCATATGAATCATATGAAGAACTTGATGTGAGTTAGTAGGTTTGGGTTTATGGGCATACTTCTTGCTTTTCCCAATTGACATCTTGAACAAAGATGATCCTTTTCATACTTTAGTCTAGGTAAACCTACAACTAAGTCCTTTACGGAAAGATCGTTGATGGTGCGAAGTTCAAGTGATTAAGGCAGCGATGCCATAACCATGACTTTGTTTTGAAGCCTTTGATAGCAAGCAGTTGGAGAAGCCCTCATCATGTCATCGATAGAGATGGTGTAAAGATTTGACCACGAGTTCCTTTTAGCAGTTCCTTACCATTAAGATCTCTAACAAAGCGGTATGTTTTAAGGCAACTTCTAGATCGAATCACGAATTGACCAGCGAGAGAGCAGTTATGACCCAAACCTTCTACATAGTAAACTCTAGAGATGACACTATTACCAACAACATAATCTCCATAACCCATATGCACCGAAATGATCATTACCAAATCTAACGGTCCGATGAATTTGCTCACGAAGTTCATGAGCGCGACGGTCTCGGTCATATGCTTGGAGCGACTGAGTCCGGTACCACGAGCGATTTGAGCGATCTGCGGTTGAACACGAGACAAGAATGGATAAGCGGATAATTGGGATCCCCATGCAAGAATGGGTTCCATTTGGTTAGTAACAATGTTTGGAACACCCGCATCGAAATAGAAGCATTCATATCGAGAAAGTGAGGCAATGGAATCGTTGTGAATAGATGCGATACTAGTGTTAGTATTAGCCACATTCATAGTGTGATCACTTCTTAGGGAATAGTTCTACCGGTAGGCATCCATTTTCTAGTGGGCATTATCGATTAGTCTTAAGACCAACGGTGTCCAATAAAAGCCTATTTTCTTGAATGTTCTTCTGTGGGTTTCCTTTGTTTTCTAACTTTCTTTCGTTTTGCCTTTTAGCCTTCTTAGCATGAATTTTAGCATTAACAATATTAGCTGGACAATTAACATCATTAGGCGAGCGGTAACACCACATTCATGATTAGAAGCGAATTCAAGCGGACATCGGTACAAGGTTTGCAAATAGTATCGAATTGAATTAATTACGATGCGCCTATGGCTAATACTAGAATCAACACGATTCGTTTTATTCAATTCAAGCTTAAAGTTCCTAGATTGTTCTTCTACTCTCTTCGGTGCACATTCTTAGCTTGAGAGGTCCTATCATTCCTTGTATTGTCTTGAGACTTTGACTGCTCCGTTTAATGTCATGATTACTCTGTAGAGGAATGGGAACATTAGTTGGTTTAACTACTCTTTGCATCACTGTTTAGATGTCTTGGGTGCGAACTACATGCGGTGCACTAAGGTTCACTTTCATAAAACTAGAGTCTTGTGATTTGTACTCTAGAAGGCACACTTGAGTTCTCTTTCTTAGCATTGTGGATCTGGAATCGAACTACTTAAAAAGGCACTACGGTTCACATTCAAAACATTGGGAATCGAATGCATATCATACTTAGCGTTAGGCATTGAGCATGGAATCAAAGGATTAACTCTCTCACCTAATGACTTTGGGCATATTGTGATCAAGCATTCTAAGATTTCTTGAGATCGTTTGGCATATAAGCATGCATGTCCAATTGCATTATCATGAGGTTTCTCTAGCTTATCCTCTTCAACAATCTCGCGAGACATTCTAGGCAATCCTTAAGGGATGAGAAGTATGTTTGAATGGCAAGTTTGTTGTTCCTTAGATGAGGAGGGACATATGTCACGAGATAAAGCATATTTATTACAAGAGTGAACCTTTGATACAACATTCTCCCCATTGGTCATTGGCATTTTCCTTTTACGACTCTTGATTCTCAATTTCCTTTTGCAATGAAGCTATTTGTTCGTTGTTTTGTTCTGAGTGACTTTAATTGATTCAAATAACTCATTGAAATGACGTTTAACCTTTTCATTTTCTTCTAGAAAACTTTCGTTTTCCTTTTGTAAAGCATTTACTAGGTTTTGAAGATGAAAGCGTTTGAGAATTACGAGAATCTAAAGGAGGAGGCATTTGGGAGCTGTCATATTGTTTGTTTGACCCTTTAATTGAGAGATTTGGGCTTTCAACTTTACGATCGTGTTGCATTGAGCTTGAATCATTCATCACGTTTGTTAATTTGAAAAGCGCATCAAACTCGGAGCATCGAAGATGTCTTGACATTTGAAGTTTTGACATTTTCTTTAAGATGTTGATATTTTAGTTGTAAATTAAAATGCTCAACTTCTAGTTTAGAAAAATGTTTAACGAAATTGTCGTGATCATCGATTCAATTTTCTCGTTTAGTTTAGAATTAGTTTTTCAAGCTCAATGACACGATCATGGGAGACTTTCGAGGCCGCGAGATAGTTCATGAAATTTGGAAGCATTAATAGAGCAATTTGAGCGATGAAAAACACATCTTGAGCAACACATTCGGTAATAAGATTCTCATTTAATGTATGCAAGTTCTTTCTCTCAATCTCATTATATTTGATTGCTGCGCTCATAGTCACTAACTTCAACAACCATTGCATCAAATTCCTTTTCCATTCCCTTAATATCGGTTTCTATCCCTTTTAAGACTCTCAAAGTGGTCTTTTAGAAGTTTAAAGAAGGGCATGACCTCGATTAAATAACATTCTTTCATTTGTTCAAAACCCTTTCTCCTTGATTATACCGTGGGTGTGATCCTTTTCTTGCAAGTTTTCTCAAAATCAACAAATAGTTGAAATATAACGTATTGGCTAATTAATGTCTTGCTTTTAGTGGCAATTGTTCTAGGAACAAGATGCATTGGTGTATTAGGAGGATACACAGTCGCTCTAGGCATTTTCCATAAAGGGGTTTGTTTCAACAATATTTTCGACTTTACGCTTATCTAAATCCTTTTCGAGAAAACTTGTTAGGAGTCAACAATGTCGAGGCTTAAACATGTTCAAGAAATCGGTTTTCCTTCTTGTAGTCATGGGGAGTGATATTTATTTTTTTTCTTTGCATTTAGGGTCATCTAATTTTTGTTCATCCTTTCCTAGTGACTTCATCGATTTCTTATCTTCCTCGGTGCACACAACACAACTAGGTTTACGCCTAGGCTTAAGGATTTCATTACCATCATAAAGCACCTTATGAGCATTTCTAGCCTTTTAATTACCTCTGGATTTGGTTCCTCAACAAGGGAATGCTATGCTTATCGCTTAAGACTCGATGTTTAGTGACCATGTGAAGCGATCGAATGGTGTTTCCTTGTATGTACAACTTGTTCTCAAGTTTGTTTTCAAAGTTTTGATTAGAAAAATCTCTCAAGAGTTTTGATTCCTTTGCATTAAATTCTTGCTTAAGCATTTTCACATTTTCTTGAAGTTCTTGTTTTGTTTATTTGTTTTAGAAAGTTTTTCTTGCAAGGAATTTAATTCTTGTTTCAATACTTCTTCTCTAAACTTACTTTTCTAATTCTTGTACTCACTTGGTCATCCATTTCTGCTCACGGTGGTCAACTCAAACTTAGCACGTTGTTCATAAATAGCAACACGTTCTTTATAGGCATTTAGTTGAAATTACGGAATCATCGGGGCGCATGCGGTGTATTCATCAAAAACATAGTCATTGTTGTTGCGGAAGATGCATCACTTGGTACAACTTCACTTTCACTTTGTTTCACATATTGATCATATGGGACAATATCGATATTACCCATATTTTCAATATTTGATTCAATAGTTTCGATTGATTGTACTTTGTCATGCATCATTGCACATCGACATCATCGTATAGTTTTAATACCTACGAGATGAGCTTGTCATGGGATGGCCCGACTAGTGGTGAAGAAGAGACCTTGGGAGAAACCATTGGAGAAATGCTAGCCATAAAAATTGTGTGTCGTGGGTCCATCATCCACATCAGTCGTATGCATCACGATCGGCGACTTGAAAGGCATTCGATGATTGTGACCTATCTCTGAATAATTTGCTCATCCACATCGCATCATAGGTCTTGGCATTGCCCTCGGCAAAAAGCGACAATTCCTCTTCATTCAAAGCGGCACCATTGTCACGAGCTTGTGCGGTGACATCTTATCTACGAAGTAATCGGCGTGCGTGGGCGCTTTGGAGATGTGCGGTTCCTTGCAATGTGTCCTCACCACCACAGTTATAACATTTGATGGGCTTAGCTTGACCTTGGTTACCATTCCTTCCTCGATTACGGTTGCCAACATAACCTCTCCCGGCTCCACCTCGTCCACGATCATCTTGTCTTTCTGAGCTGGTTGCACCACGATCCTTCCATCTTTAACGGTGGCTTGATTGTGTGGGTTAGATGTTGATTACGAGGTTGTTGTTGGTTTGTGGGAGAGTATTCATGTTTTGACTAATGAGAAGAGCTAGTTGATTAATGAAGTTACCAGCGTGAGCATCGGCATCGACTTGTTTGTACATAGGATCGGGAATGAGTTTGTGATTACCATTACCCAAGGGTATGACTTGTGATGCTTTGGTTGTGATTCCGATGTTTGAGTAGAAAGTTGTAGAGTCATTAGGCGAGCTTGTCTCTCCCTGGTTGGTTTTGAGCGATTGAGAATCAATTTTCAAACATAGCATGTCTCTCATTACGAAGGAGGAAGGCATAGAGTTGCTCATAGTTTGTATTCTTCAATCCTTTAGTGAGCTTCACGTGTAACAAACTTGTGCCATTCGGGTTCATGTTGTTCACAAATTTTGAGTTCAATGAATGTTAGGCATAGTCATTCGATGTTCCTCATGTCATTAACTAACTTATGAAATCTCACATAGTACTCATAGACATTCTCATCGGTTTCATCTTGAAGTGCTCAAATTAAGTCATAGAGTTGGGATTCTCTGTCTTCCATAGTTAATTACGAACACGAGAGAAGCATCTTAACATTGTCCCAAAGCGCCTTAGCATCGGTGTTATGATTGATCGACTTGTAGATGTCTTTAGGAAGACCTTGAAGAACAATGTTTGAAGCCACGATATCGCATCAAATCTCTTTTATCCTTATCATCAAGCTCATCATACATCTTAGGTCATCCATTCCGTAAGCAGGAGTACCATCTTCATTAGTATCAAGTATGTCTCTAGTCGTCTCAACTCGATATGGTCCTTCATCAATGGATTTGAGAATGTTGACACCATTTTCCTTTCAAGGCAATACTGATCGATTCGTTGAGCCCAAGAATCGTAGTCGATTCTGTCAAGCATGGGTGGGCGAGTATCGAGCCGGTGCTTGAACATCCTCGACAGCGATGGAGATGGCGGTAGGAGCGTTGGTAGACATGTTAACAGTTATACGGATTTTATAACTCTATGATTAAGCGGAAATAGATTCTTTCACGGGTTTTACTAAATCAGAGAAAACCGTAAACAATCACTCAGTCGCTAGAAGATAATGCACTAAGTCGCTAGAAGATAATGCACTAAGTCGCTAGAAGATAATGCACTAAGTCGCTAACACTTAATTAGCTACACCACTAAGTCGCTAGAGTCCCAGTCGCTAGACAAATGCAAGTCGCTAAGTAGTAACTCGCTAAGCCTCAGTCGCTAGCAAAATTTTGGCGACAATTAAGCTACTCAGTCGCTAAAGATACAAGTCGCTAAAGAGCAACTCGCTCTGGACCAAGTCGCTACCACCAGTCGCTACTCGTGGTGGAGGTCCACTACTTGTACTTTAACTCGCTAGATCTAACTCGCTGGGTCTAAAGCGTAACTCGCTACAAATTTGTAAAGCAAGTCGCTATGAAGAAAATAATCCGTGAGCTAAGTCGCTAGCTTGAAAAACCATATAAACATCACTTTTCAATCCAAAACAACCCAACCAAGATGATTCAAGCTTACCAAATGAAAACCTAAACACTTGTGATGATTCTAAACATAAAAGTACTAACAAAATTCAAACTTTAACACAAGAAATCAACCAAATGATGCAAAAACCACTAAACTTTTCAAACTCAAAACCACCTAAAACCACTAGAAATCCAAAGATGTGCAAGATATGATCTAACCATGGCTCTTGATACCAATTGTAAGATATAACTTTTCACATACACATCAAACCATAACACAAAGTAGCATATAGATGGAATTCTAGAGAGAAAGTTAGAGGTTTAGGGAACTTAGTGAGAGAAAGTGAAAGATATTATTATGAGCTCCAACTCTCTACCTTGGAAGGTAGAGAGTATTTATAGTCTTACATAAATCGCCACACATCGGGGTGTGGATCGGGCATCTGGTGGGTAAAGACCGTCCGTCCTCCACGGTGTTACTTAACTAAATACTACTTAACTTAAAAGAACTACGACTACGAGCTTTCTAACGATTACATATACTTGAGGTGACCGACTCTTTAATACACGGAATTTCTAATTCCTAACAGCGATAGTTGGTTGGTGTAGGTTGTGAGGTAAGACATAATATGAGATGTCAACATCGACGATATGAGGAATTGAATTCGATGTTGTACTCATCGGGAGGATATCTTGATGAGTTATCAATTCCTATTTCCTCCACCGAGGTGTTGGTGAACTGATGCTTTGGCACTTTCATCAAAGGTGACATGAAAGGTTTCCTCAACTTGTTGTCTCCTTGTGTTAAAAACCACGAAGGCTTTGGAGATCGGTGAGTAGCCTAAAGTATCCATCATCGACTTTTGCATCAAACTTGCCTAGATGATCCTTGTGGTTATGAATGAACATAGGACATCCAAATACATGAAAATAGGCGATGTCGAAGTCTACCTTTGAAGATCTCATAAGGGTTTTATTATGTCTTTTGACAATGATTGACTGTTTTGAGTGTAATGAGCGGTTTTATTTGCTTGATCCGAAATGCTTTGAGAGGGGTGAGCCATTTAACATAGTTCTAGCGACCTCAATGAGAGTTCTGTTTTCCTTTCAATGACCCCATTTTGTTCGGGGGTATATGGAGATGAGAAGTTTTGAAATTCCTTTTCATCACGAAGCTCTCAAGCTTTTGATTTACGAACTTCGATACCATTGTCGATTCGATTTGTTTAAGCGTAATGTCATTACGGTTTCAATCTTCACGATGAATGACATTATTGTATCATTGCTGACTCTTTTGGAAAGAAAGTATACCCAAGTGTATCTTGAGAACTCATCAACAATGACAAGTGTATACTTCTCATCTTTGGATTGATCGGGGTGACGGGTCAAAGAGATCCATGTGCGGGAGGTGAAAGCGACTTTGATGGAGAAATTTTGTTTGGTTTTGAAGGATGCTCGTGGTGTTTACCCTTTTCACAGGCGAGCATGGTTTGTCTTTGCAAAAACCGGTGATGGTAAGCCAAGGACCTTGTTTTGTTTTGCCAAGTTGTTGAGGTTTTGAAGTTTAAGTGTGAGAGTCTCTTATGCCAAAATTGATAGTTTGATGGCCTTGGCAAATAGACACGTTCCATCTTGGGAGAGTGTTGACATGTCTAGTACATAAACATCATCTCTCTAGGAGCTATCAACACAACTTCCTTGTTGGCATTGAAAATGGTACCTTGTTTATCATTAAATTGTACAATGTATTTAGCATCACATAGTTGGTGACACGATGAGATTGTATTTGAGACCATTGACATAGGCTATTCTAGAAAACTATTCCATTGCGGTTCTTGAACCATAACCTTGATGGGACATGATGAGTTATCACCAAATACTACCTTGGGCCTTGGTTCCTTTACATACTTGTGCGAGATATTCCTTCACACCGGTCATGCTTCTTGAGCATCCATTGTCTAGATGCCAAATAGGCTCACGGCATGTCTCTGCACAAGTAGTAAAGCGAATTAGTTTCTCTTGGTGACCCACTTACTAGTGGGCTTGGGTCTCAAGGTTTCTTTGAAATTTGCAATCGACTCATGGTCGATGGTTGTGTGCATAGTGCTACCACGGGTTTTGCATTTAGAGGCGAGGATGACTCGGTGACTACGGGTTGTTTGGAATTTCTCCTTGCATGAATGACATTGTCATGTTGGGATGTCTCATGAGTGGATTACGCATATATCACGGCATGTATTCATGAGACAATCATCCGATGATGATCGTTAAACCAGCGGTGAGGCGAGGAAAAGGTTTTGCTCTATTCTTTGGAGCGACTTTGGAGGATGAAGCATCTTGATGACCAACTTTGGTATAGTTTGCTTGGTGACATCTTGTAGATGATATGCGATCCTGTGATCATCCTTTTGCGAGATCATGCAAAAAGGATTTTATAGCGATTGTCGATGGTATGGGTGGTGTAATGACACAGCTCGCACTTTTGTTTGTTTTGGAGGTTGACTTAGACTTTAAAGGCTGGAGGCGACTTTGTCTCCTTGATTGGTTCGAGGACCTTTTCAATGGATTCCATTTTTTGATAAGCTTCCTCACAAGTTCGATCGATTCTTTGGATTTGGTCGACCGGTGGGGACGAGAGGATGTTGAAGTCTCGGTAGGAGTAGACTCTTGTTGGATTAGTTTTGCTTGTCTTTGTAGGATGGTTCTACCAAGTCCGGACCTTTCTTTTGGTGAATGAGGATTGAATTGTAGTGGAGTAAGCTTAGAGCTTGGGCGGCACCACGAAGAGGTTTCGGTGGTGGGCGGTGTGAGATTACGCTTGAGACTCGGAGATATGTTCGATACTACTAGGCGCATCGGGAGTCAAGCATGCTCTTTGGAGCTTGACTTTCGAGCTCTAGAATCCTTCGAATCGAAATTTGGAAGCTTACTCTCGGGATTAACTCGTTCAATCCAATCATTGGAATTGGGATCACCAACATATTTGTAATGATGCCACAGACACAAATGGCTTAGGAGGCTGGTCTTTGTTGAGAGAGTCGGGAGATGATCTTCACTATGACTCTCTTCTTGCTCTTGGGGCTCCAGCATCAAAGACCACAGGATTCTTAGCGATCCAACTATTAAGAATATCATTTGCCTTTTAAGTTCATCTTGAAGATTACGATTTCTTTTAACTAGTTCGGTGTTTTGAATTTGCAAAGTGTGACCTCAAGCTTAGCTTGTTTTAAAATAAGCAATTCATCCTACACTTATTCAATTCAAAACTTAACTTGTTGTACTTAGAAAAAGATTCGATCTTTGCTCTTCTACAAACTTAAGGTCTAGCATGATTCTTCCCATCATCCTAGCTTGTCTTCTTCTTCATAGTGATGTTGAGCCATCGAGAGCGACATGTACCATTTCATCATCCGATGAGATTGGCTCTTCATCTCGATCAAAGGTTTCAAACAACGAGGCCTTTGTTCTTACCTACCTGCATTGAACATGTTTTGTTGTTTACGAGGGTGGCCTCAAGCAATTCAAGCTTAGCTTTTGCTTTCTTATACTTAGCTTCATAATCAATGGTTTTGTTAAGATCAGTTGTTTTGAACATTTTGATGAGGCGATAGATTTTGGTTGAAATTTGCTAAAGCACGAAGGCGATTAGATCACGATGATTTGTAAGAGGTTGAAGTTGTTTTGAAAAGCGGTCTTTTGCAAAATGGCCTCTTTATGACACTTATAGCATTCGGTGTCTTGATTGCTTTAGCATTGAAAAACCTTTGTTTCTTTTATAAACCTTGAGAGTTAGCAAGGTGCCCTTTCACGAAATTGACATTCGGTCATTTAGGTACTCTCACTTGATCTCTCATCAAGCTCATCATCGAGTTTTCTTGGAAATCTTGAACCACATTGTTAGAAAAAGCGGTTGATATTGGTGATGAAGTAGTGGTCGGGGACTTCTTGACTTCACGAGACTTCTTTAAGTCGGGGTATAAATGCATTGATGAGGTTTTCCTCATAGACAAATTTCCATAAATTTCGGGAAGCTCAAGATTTTGGATATGATTAGCATTCCTAAGTCCACGAGAGAAATTCAACCACTTCTCGGGAGGCATTTACAAAACCAACATTGATTTCATGCTTGGACAACTTAACACCATCATTTGAAAGTTCATTTAAAGAGTTTTGTATCGGTGTAAGTTTGAGAGAGTTTCGAGTCCTTAGCCACGAAGGTGTTATACTCGAGTTTCATGTCCATTATCCTGTTTTCCTTGTTATCGGATGGTCCTTCATGACTATGAACTAGGTCATCGAGGTTTGCTTAGCGATACTACGACTTATAATGAGACTCCATAATATCGTCGGGAAGACAAGATATTATGATACTTTTGAGTCTTTGGTCTGGTTGACCACTCTCCTTTCATCACAGGTCCTTTGAGCTTGAGGTTTGGGCAACCCTTGACGATCTTTGGGACAAATGGACCTTCATTTATACACTTGATATAATAAGGTTTCATCCCAATCAAATAGCAAAGCATTCGCTTTTCCATTTGTTGAATTTGCCAACTTCAAGTCTAGGGCAACAATGAATAAGCTCCACCCTTTTTATCGACTAGTTGGGGTACATCAATTTCAGCCATTTAGGATCCTAATTTAAAAACTTTTAGAGAGGCCTAAAAAATGAGTTTTATAATTAACCTAGCTCTGATACCACTTGTTGTTCCCCATTCACTATCGTTTAAAACAATTGAAGTATATAAAACAAGTTATTAGTGAACTATGACTGAAATTAACATAAGAAAACACACTAAGTAATTTTCAACATCATATTCTTATTAGAAATAAATCCACAAAGAATACGTTACCCAAGTACTTGCGGAATAGTACTTGGGATTGAAATGACAAAGTTGGGTGACTCTCTCTAAGCTCGGGCTAAGTCCGAGCACAACTCTTAGAGCTCATTTGAGCTATCTCGGGAACTAAGTTGTATTTGGAGGGTGAAAAGATGGCTTGCGTGTATGTGTGTTTTACAATTCACAAGCTTAACCTTTTCACTCCATCTCTTATGCTATTTATACATGTATGATATTTGACTCTTTCCTAAGTGACAATGACATCATCTGAGAAGACAAAATCTTGATGTATTTTGTCTCATTTAAAGACTATTCTAGGTAAGAGACAAGACTACTTTCCTAAGTTCGGTGATGACAGAGCACGATCTTTGCCATTCGGGGAAAGTTGACTTGGTTGATAATGACTTCGTCTTATCGATTCAACCTTTTCCGCCTTGTCCGCTCTTTCTTGATCTTTACATCCTTGATCTTCTACTTGGTTTCTCTTTAGTGTAAGAAGTTGGAGAGAATCTTAGGGATTGGTGAGTTATTGTCATCACTCATTGAATCCATCATCTTCTTCTTGACTCGGTTTTCACCCTTTAAGTTCCGCCTTCTTGTGGAGAGACTTCTTCTTTGCCTCATCTTGAGTATCACGAAGGCGACTCGAGAGACTATGAACTCAGTGACCTGTTTGTGTTAATGGATTAAACACGGGCTATTTTCTATTCAAATCCTAGATTAAGGGGTTTGGGTATTTACTGAACCCAACATTTACCCACATGTAGACACCTTCACAAACCATACTAAGTCGAGTAGTATACACTACTTCCCCTTGGAGGTTGTCCGTAAACCAAAGTACACGTTTCTCCCCCATGATGGTTTCGAACCTTCGGAAGCATCATAACGTGTACGACCATTAGCACGAGAAGTTCTTGTCATAAGCAAACATCTTGAAAGATCATGAATGACGTTGATGATTTTTAAAGATTTTGCTTAGACTGTGAAGTATCATAGACATGCTGTAGCATCGAGTAACCCATGAGAATTGCTGATTACATCACAACCATTAAACACTTTGGTACACACCATTCACGTATTCTGACGGCTATAGCAATGCCCACAAGGAGAAATAGACCCAATATGCCAAACTTGAACATGACGTAAAATTCCCCAGATTTGTTACTTAAGCTTGCACTAATCCTTGTGAAAATGAAACGGTGTACCCAATGTACAAAACCTCTTGACGTATCCTCATCTACGTGAGACACCGAAGTGATAGCTACGTTGTGGGTTAAGTGAGAAAGAATCACAAATGTAAATAAATAGCCAAGCCATTGTCACATTCTATAAATGCCCAAACAAGTCATCTTCGCGGAAAGGTAGAAAGAAAGAAGACGAAATAAGTAAACGTGCCCGGAAAACCTCACTTCAAATCCAAATAAGAGATACCGTCCAAACAACCCCGTAGTCAACATTTTCCAATAAACATGTAACGCCCCGACCCCACAAGGGTAAAGGAATCACAAGTAATGGTGTCATATCAAAGCAAACATATAAACCAAAAGAAATCTTCAACATAAATATGGAAATAATCCAAATCAAAAGACTTCAATACATAGGTCCCAGCGGAAAAATAACTCCAAAAGAAATGTCTAAAACATAAGTCTAAATGGTATCATAATATCAAAGCTAAATCTCTAAGGTAAGTCCACTCGGACTCATCCCAAAGCAATACCCGGCTCGATGCTTAGATACTGCGCGGAAGAAAAGAAAAGTGCGGTGAGCTTCAAAGCCGGTGAGCGGATATACAAACAAAAGAATACGAAGCGAAAATCGAATACGAAACAAAGTAAAGAAAGATAGTGAAATCATAGTCTTTTCAAAAGATAATTGAGAATATCGAATAAGTTTTATAACAACTACCTCAAAGCCCGAACATATGCCATATCGAAACATATCATAATCACATAAGGCAACATTTTTGTAGAGAGACCTACGAGTTATGAAGGGCGTGCATGCGCGCGACATCAATCATCGGATAACATATAACGAGATAACGGATAATATATGGCATATAACGGATCTAGGATGCATCCATCGCCCGAGACAAATATTCATAATATAATTCAAATTGAGCTCATCGAGATAATGAGATAAGGGCGTGGCGAACATCACTCTCTCGCCTAGAGTCATGTCGAAGTGCATTCTTGACACGGACATGGAACCCCATGACTAGTTAAAATTGGCTCGGTGTCAACTATCGAGATCAAATAAGAATGTCATAAGCGACATAGATCATATTTTAATCAAATGTTTAATCATGTTTTCAAAATCAAAGTCTTCATATCATATAGTTCAAAATCAAAGGTTTACGATTCAAAATCACCGTTCGGATAAGCAACGACTCAAATAGACACATTAGGGTTCATAGCAAAGGTTTAGGAAATCCTAATATGAAAGCGAAAAACTTCATCGAAACCTTCTTGAAAAGGTCGAATATCCGTACCTTATTGAAAGCAAAAGATCAAAAGTCGAAGCAGGAAGCAAAAATTACTCCTTCTTCACGAACCTATATACATTAATGTCGTATATATTATTAATGATTCCATAATCGTCACAATGATCTTTTTAATATTTTAGGGTTTCTATACTTAAATGAGACTTAAATGCTTTAATATTAATATCGTAAATTAGGGTTTCATACGTCTTTTATTAACGTTTAGGGTTTTCATTCTTTAATATCTCATTAATGTATATGCCTATATGTTTAGTCTTTTAATAACTAATTACTTAACCTAACTCGTCACATAATACTCTTTCCTTTTTATGTTTCAACGTACATGTTTATGATTTTATGTGACACACAATTTACTTATTGCTCGTATTAACTACGCATTTACTCTATTAGGGTTTATCATAACTTAATAATTTAACATATCAAAACTAGGGTTTATGTTTAACATAATCTTTACTTAATTAATGCATCTTCAAAAACCTCATATGTAATTCAATTCAAATTAGGGTTTCGGTTATTAAGGTTTATACACATGTTTTAACTCATCCAAATACTTTACTTACTCAAGTTATTAAGCTTATACACCTCATTCGAAAACTAAAACATGGTTCGGTCCTATTTAATATGGTTCGGCCATTATTAAAACGTCACAAACATAACTCGATTCAATAACACATCTTACGTTACATGTCTCTTATTATTTAGAAGTTAAATGAGTTAGGGTTTGTCTTGGTTTCGGTTCACCATCTCTCGGCCACAAAAAGAAACAAGGAAAACGCTACGAAACAAATATAACTTGACATATACACGCAAGGTACATTAAAGGAAGACAAATAAACAATATACCTTAACTTGGTTGAGCAAAATCGACACCAAAGGTGTGTTGGGAGTCTCGGCCGAATAGGGAGAAAAAGAAAAAGAGAAAGCAAAATAACTAGGGTTCCAATTTAATGAATATGTGATGTATATATAGTTGTAGTATTTGAGTTAAACTAGGAAAGTAATTGGGTTGGGTTTGGGTTTTGGTCCAACCGGTCACACCATCACCACGCACCACTATGGGCTTCGGCCCTAGGCTCACGAACACAAACCAAACGCGACCCAAATCATTTACGAAACTTTAACTCTTCGTCGTACCAAAACGATTACGTAATATATTTTAGTTAGGGTTTTTTAAATATTCGCAAGTTAATCTTTTTATTTCTTTAAGTGTTATAAATATATTTTACGTATTTTATAATCTTTAGGTCCAAGGGTATTTTAGTCTTTATTCGGATTTTAAATTTTCAGGTTTTACAAAACACTTCTAGCCGTGACATAATATTATTCGTGATAGTGTATAAACCAAAGTATCAAGCCTAATAACACATCAAATTTCATCATCACACCGAATCTCATCATCAAATCTCATTATCACAAATCTCATTGTCAAATCACTTCAACAAAACTCATCATATGAATACTCAAACCGCAAAAAACATGATAATTGTGAAGCCCACCCAAATATTATGTCCAACAACTAAATCCAAGCTCGGTCCAAGATATCAAATCCGAATAATAATCAAGTTATCATCCAATACCAATTTCATAATAGTACACGGCCCAAAAAATCCCATTATCATTGTTAGATAACTTATAATAACGTTTAAGATAAGTGAGGCAATCCACTAGGCTCAATAAATCACAGACGATCCAGTATTCTAGTATCCAACACATACCCTAATTATTTGGGGAGTATAAAATGACCACACATCACACATAACCCTAAAATCCCTCAACCCTAGTATAATCTCAAACTTAATCCGCCCCCTTATCAGTTCATCTCACCATAGTATGCTAATCTCAGCTCCTTCTTAAATCAAACACCTCAGACCAGTGAACGATTATTACCTTCAAAATCATTAATACAAAACGTATTAATCTTTGAAAAAACCTCGCCACTGATTTCTTACATTTAACGCAGCATCAAATTGGTCTCAACTCAGATCAACGAATCCCATAATCTCTCATGACCGGCTTTATCTCCTTCATTTCTCAACGTAGAACCTTGAACACACCAACCACACTTACTCGTTACATTCGAGGGTCTCAGGTAGGATTGCAATTGATTTGAGTATTCACTTGTTTTCAGTAAACGAACCAATGAATAGACTATAACAAGATTGTTATAAGTCTTTCTTTAAATTTAGATATGTGTAGAAGTTTCAAACAGTAATTAGATCTGTGATGATTGTTTTATTATTTCGTGAGATTGACCTTTCAAAGGTTTGATAGTTCATAGAATAAGAACAAAACTAAGATCATATTATTATTTTATTTTTTTTTTCATTTTTAATTTACTCTTTTTAAGGTTTGAGTCATGTGAAGATGTAGACGATGGAGGATAGGATTAAAGTAGTAAAAGTTGAAGTTGTGTTGATTTAAAGGGATTGATATGGCAGTTTTAGTTGAAGATGATATGTTGTTGAGTCGGATCTGTTATTATTTTGAGTCTTCACAATTTTTGAAAACCATCGACAAAGATGAGTGATTCGAACTGAGGTCCGTGGTAAGACATTTGTTGTACGGGTTTTGGTCACAAGTCGCTACGATTATTTTCTTCTTTATTTTCTGACAAGTCGCTACATCTTGACAAGTCGCTACTTGACAAGTCGCTGCTTACAAATCGCTGCTTGCAAGTCGCTACTTTTCAAGTCGCTACGACTTGTAAAGACAAGTCGCTAAGATTTTAAATGCACAACTCGCTACCCAAAATACATTGTATCTGGACAGTTATGAGGACAAGTCGCTAGATTATCCGGCGAGTTTTCCGACCAAGTTTCCGACCATATTCATAACAAACCCATAAATCTGCATAAAACTGCTTCATATAATGCCCGTTTTGACCCAGTTTGACCATGAAAAGAATAACCATTTGACCACAAAGATTTGACTAGATTCATATAACTAGAAAAAAAACATAAAAGTTCTTTCTTTTTACTGTTTTAGACCACAAAAATCTCACCAGATGACCATTTTAGTTTTTTTCACAGATTGGTACAAAGATGTCATGTAAAGAAATATTCAGTTTGGACCAGTTTATTGACCAAGACTTGACATGTATGACCAGGACATTTTGAACCAAAAGAAATACAAAGAAACATGTAGCGCATTGTTAGAATCAAAAAAAAAATTTCCGACCTTCAAAAAGTACCAAAAACAGTTTTTAACACATGAACCAAAAACCCACATAATTCATAAAAAAACATAACCATGATATGAAACCACAAAAATCAACAACACGAAAACCATGACTCTTGATACCAATTGTTAGGATCTTATATTTATTGTGTTGATGATTCAGGTGGTCTTGGATGATGGAAATACATGTTTGCCATAGTTTAGAGAGAGAAAGAATGAGAGGGTGTTCTACTTAGAGACTTGCTTTGTAAATTATCAAATGTTATATTGAGAAGCACCACCCCTTCCAAGGATGGAAGGGGTATTTATAATTCTGAGACTACACGACCTTCCGACGATGCGTGGATCGGTATCTGAGAGGGTAAAGACCCGTCCTTCATCCACGGTGATGCACTAAACTAAACTACGCTAATAACTAACTAATAAACTAACAAATAACGTAATTAACGATATGTCTACGAGCTAACTTATGCTATACCATAATTGGGGTGACCGACACTTTATCATGGAATTTCCAATTCCTAAAATAGGATCATTAGGGCACTGTCGATCTCTGATGATCATTTGTCCTTCAGCTTCTAGTTCTTATACATAATAGTTGATTCCGCATTAGTTAGTGAGCTTTCCTGGAGTTGCTCATTGATTTTCTTATTAGCAAGTCATGTTATACTTAGTCTAATTTATGTTTAAATCTCATTAAAGACCATCGGCGTTGTGCCATCTAGATTTACGACATCCCATCCAAATTCTACGTGGACCAAAAGTCTAGACTTGAAAGTCTTAACTGTTAGTTCAAAATACGCAAAGTGACCACATTTTTGTCCTTTGTCACATATGTCTCTTTTTAATTTGTTGAATTTAGTTGAAGATGAATATACTTTTTAAATGATAATCACAGACAACTAAATTATACATTACCAAAGACACAAATGGATTCAACATTTGTTCTTTCACGGGACTTGAAACAATTAACTCTTAAGTGGAAAACAAGAATCTTGCTAAGATATTACTATCGGGGACGCGGGGAGGCAGCTGCATAGCTAGCATCTTAATATATTTGGCAAACCTACCCAACCCTCCCCCCTCTCCCCCAACAAAACGGGAAAATGCTAAAACACAAATTATGGTAAATAACGAAAACTCTTTTTCAAGCTATTCGTGGACGGGTTTATAAAAACTTAATTCCTTTTAATTTTTACCATAGCCCCAACGTACCAAAGCTCCATGCATTGCATATAATAGCTACGAGCTTCTCGACTTTATACCAAAACTACTTTCTTTCTTCCATGCCGTCGTGAAGGCCCGACGTGTAAGCACTCTTGCGCGAGCATTCTATCGCTAAGTAACGATGGGATACTGCGTGAATGAGCAATAAGATTATGATATAGGAAAAAATTTGTTCATAGCGCTCAAACCTATTAGGAGCAGTGGCGGATCCTTTGAAATGGGCGTGGCATATTTTTTATAATGATAAATCTGTTAACAAAGTTACTTCGATCAACGTATAACAAAATTTCTTTCGGCATTTAAATGCTTAAAAGCGGTCTTTCAAAAGACGACTTGTATTTATGATTTTATATAATCAACTAAGCGTCATTAAAAGTAAAAATTTGCCACACTAAAGTTTAAAAAACTGAAAAATGTATTTTGTTACATAAATCCTAGAAAAACATTGAATATAAATCTTAAGAAAAACAATTATGTTATGTTTGTTTTTTACGAAAACGTTTGAACCGCCTCTGACTCTTACCCAGTCAGACGCAATCAGACATAAGGTTTGTTTGTTTTCTCATTTGTTAATCAGACGTGGACAGATCTATATGTCTTACCGAGTAAGAGTTGGCTTTTAGATCTTACTGCCTCTTAGCAAACCCTTCACCCACCTCAAACACCCTTCAAACCCTATAAATCCTTCACTCACCTCCTAACCCTTCCCTTTCGTGTTTCTGGAAAACAAGAAAATAACAAAAAAAAAAATCCAAAGATTTCAAGGATGTTTTCAGTTTTGGTTCAACATATATGAGAGTGGGTGAGTACAAATTTGTTTTTGGCCGAAGCTAACAACAAGGAAAATTTGTTTACGAATTTGTTGTCGTACAAAATTGAAAGAACCAGAAGAAGGTAGGATAAAATATGTGTGGTTTTGTTTTGTTGTCGTGTAGATACATAAAAAAAAATTAAAAGTGGCTAAGAAGTGTAGAGGTGTGTGTGATGAGTGAAATAACAAGGGTTATGATTATAATGTAACACCCTAGGCAAATCCCACATTGGTCGTGACTTGGAGTGATGTTGGGACATAAGTTAACATTCACCTTATACAACAACAACAGCGCGTTTTGTGGTCTACTGGTTAATCTCTCATACGATTAAGCGTGCTCATGTGAGAGTAGTACAGTCTTGGGTGACCTGCCGAGAAGTCTTCACATGAGGGTCACAAAAGCAAAGTCGTGAGCCTACGGGCAAAGCAAACAATATTGTGGTCTATAAGGCGGGGTGTTACAGGTGGTATCAGAGCCACTCCAAGGCGTTTGGGATGTGGGGCAAACCTCATCGAGGACGATGAGTTCCTTAGACAGGGTTGTTACCCAACTGAATCTCGGGACGAGATTCCCCTAAGGGGAGGGGTGAAAGTAACACCCTAGGAAAATCCCACATTTCTCGTGACTTGGTGTGATGCTATGACGTAATTTAACATTCGCCTTATACAACAACAACGCGTTTTGTGGTCTAACGGTTAATCGCTTATACGATTAAGCGTGCTCAAGTGAGAGTAGTACTCGCTTGAGTGACGTGTCGGGAAGTCTTCACATGAGGGCCACAAAAGCAAAGCCATGAGCCTAAGGCAAAGCAGACAATATTATGGTCTATAAGGCGGGGTGTTACATATAAAATTTAGAATTGGGCCATATTTTACTAATAAATCCTAACATGGGCTGAATATTTGTTAACAAATTTAAGTTGTGCTTGTTGGACTAAACTGAATTAATATATACTTGAAGAAAACAATTAAAACTATTCAGAAAATTATAAGAAATAAACAATATTATTTCATTCAAATTCAGATTTTATAGCCGCCTCTTATCATTAAGATTGGGTAGTCAGACTTAGACCCAAAACATCTTAATGAAACAAACACACCCTTAATCAAACTAATACTCATACTTTATAAACAAAGGCTGATCAAATTGGTGAATGATAAAGGATAACTAAATTTGGGCTAATTTAGATTTGTGTCACACCTTAGTGGGCTTAGCTATAGGGCTTTATAAGTTTAGATGTTGAACAATTTCTAACTTTCTATATTGTCATCTTATACATCAGTATAGAACATAAAAACCTAAAAACATGAAACCTACAACTCTATGGAAAATAACCATGGCTGCCAACTTCATGTGTGGCACGTATTACATGTAGCCAGGCTTTAGATCCGCTCATGATTATGAGAAAACCAGTATATTCATACAAGTTCTTTAAGGAACTATAATATTTTTAGCATTACTATTGACACGACTCTATCATTCCTAACTTTATTACACTATCATTACAAATTCAAATAACTTATTCATTTAAGCATCACTGATAATTGAACATCTTGATGCAAAGGATCATGCAGAGCATTGGGTGTCCATGAGCCATAAGGCTCGTTTTATAGCAAAAATTCATGTCATCTTAATATTTTTCTCCTATAATTCAGAACTTATAACTTACCCCAAAAACACTCTCCCTCCATCACTCAAGTTATAAGACACCCCTTTGCCCATATTTTAACACAATAAAACCAAAATTAGAAAAAGAAAAAAGAAAAAAAATGCTATAAGGGATGGTGGATTTGACGCGAGGAGTTATGGCACGAGGTGGGGTGTGAAGTGGAGCCATATGACTGAGTTATAAGGCAATAACTTATGCACACCGTGTGCTCTAAGCTGTAAAATATTATTCAAAATCGCTAAAGATTTATTTTCATTTGTTTAACCAAAGACCTCGACAATCATAATTATTCAAGAAACAATAACACACAGTAAAACCAACATAAACAAATTACCAAACTGAACTAGTAACACACTCCTTTTACGAGAAATGACTTTTTTTTATCATCTTACAAAACTGAACCATAACGCGTTTCACTTGTACAAGCGCGCCTCCCACCATCGCCACTCAGCTCCCGATACGTGTATAGTTACTTTTTCTCATATCGTTACTTTTTTGACTTTATCTCTATAGTTACCTTTCATATTTTTTTCCACAATTGCTTTATCTTCCTTGACTTATTTCTAGCTAGCTATGTTGCCATATGCAGGACAAAAAACTCTTCTTCTTTGTTGGTTTTCTTCCCTCGACGACACAACCATAAATCATTCTCACAATGAAAATAACTCAAAAACTCCATTGACGAAACATAAATTCCACCCGATTGATAACCACATCCATAGACCACACAACCATATCGAAATGCGCATGGTAAAGTCGTGTGCATGGCTAGAAGCGCGCTTGGGGTTGTCTTTTATGAAATTTTGTCGTACGCAAATCGGACGCAAGGCTAGTGAGTGCGCAGGCTAGAATCGCGCTTGGGTTTGTCGTAAAAAGTATGCACCAGAATCTTTTAATGCGGCATGTGTGTTATGTGTATTAGCTAGTTTCATATCGTTATCTTATTTGTATTTTAGTGTAGCGCTAAGCGCACCTGAATGAAATGTAAATAAGGAAGCGCCCCAAGTTAATTTATGCACGCTAATTAGACATGTGACCGCTTACTGAGTTGTTGATACATTAGGTGTCCTATATTTAACGAAGGCTCGCCTAAAAGTTGAATTTTGGTAAAACATATACGCACGATTCGTTTTGATAATCTAATCTCATAAAAGGTTTGTATAAAACAATTTATGGAAGAAAAAAAAAACATTTTCATTAAAAAAAAAAAAACTCCAAAATACATTCTTGTGGTTTACCCCATTTCACACGATACATCACATTCCCAAAAGTTTAGACATATACATCCTTCCGTTAATCAAAGTTAACCAATATACATCCCTCCGTTAATTTGAGGACTAACGATGCAAATTATTTCTTCGTTATCTTCTAACACGAGAGAAAATATTTGCACCGTTAGTCCATCCGTTAATGTTTTTTGCACCGTTAGTCCTCATTTTCTAAAATAAATTAAAAAGACGCGGGGATCGAACTTGGGATTTTCGCTTCCGAAAGCAATGCCCTAACCACTGGATCAAGCGTCCAGTGGTGTAAACATACCATTTCACATTTGTTTTAACATTTTTTTGTTGGGTTTAATATCTGTTTTTATACGTTTTCGTCTGTTTTAATACGTTTTCATCCGTTTTAATACGTTTTCGTCTGTTTTATACAATTTCTTACTTTTTTGTCTGTTTTATACGTTTTTTTTGTCCGTTTTTATACGTTTTATCCGATTTTATACGTTTTCGTTCGTTTTTATACGTTTTCGTCCATTTTTTATACCTTTTTGTCCGTTTCTATACATTTTATCCGTTTATGCTGCATTTTCGTCCTTTTTATACGTTTTCATACTTTTTTTGCACGTTTTATACATTTTCGTCCGTTTTTATATGTTTTAGTCCGTTTTTATACATTTTCGTCCATTTATATGTTTTGTCCATTTTTATACGTTTTCGACAATTTTAATTAGGGTTGTAAAAATCGCTAGGTGCTAGTGAGACGGTCGGGTAGGACTTAGCGAGTAATCGGTTAGGCGGGGATTAATCGAGGATTAATCGGATTGGAATTTTTATGCACAAAATTGTAATTTTACATATTATATTATATTATATGTATGAGATAAGCATAGTGTATCAAAGTTCAAATATATCAAGTGTTCAATTATAAACATAATACATAATTCTTCAAAGTTTAAAGTCAAATATATATATTACTCGGTTTGTTGATCATTTTTAAGCGATCTCTGACCGATTTTATCCGATTAGTTGATTTGTTGACCGATTTTTAAGCGATTTTGTCCGATTAATCCGATTAGACCGATTTTGTCTGATTAATCGGTTTGTTGACCGACTAAGCGATCTTTGACCAAACCGATTAAATAGGCCGATTATGATAAATTCGGGCGCTTAGTGACCGATCAACGATTATGCGGGGATTAATCGGCTGCCTGGACCGATTTTTACATCATAGATTTTCATACGTTTTGGTCCATTTTTATATGTTTTTCTATGTTTCATATATTTTTATCCGTTTTTATACGCTTTCGTCCATTTTTATACATTTTCATACAAAAACATGAGAAAGCGTATAAAAATGGATAAAATAGACGAAAACATATAAAAACGGATGAAAACATGTAAAAACGTATGATGACATTAAAAACGTATTAAAACGCACAAAAACGTATAAAAATGGACGAAACATATTAAAACAAAAGAAAACGTATAAAAACGGACGAAAACATATAAAAGCTGACAAAAACGTATGAACCGTATAAAAACATACATAAACGTATAAAAACATACGTAAACGTATAAAAATGGACAAAACGTATAATAACGGACAAAAACATATAAAAACGGGCGAAAGGGTATAAAACAGACAAAAACGTATAAAAACGGATGATAACGTATAAAAACAGACGAAAACAAAACGAACAAAAACGTATAAAATCGGACCAAAACGTATTAAAACATATAAAAACGGACAAACGTATAAAAACGAATATTAAACTAAAAAAAGGTTAAAACAAATGTGAATCACTGGACGCTTAGTCCGGTGGTTGAAGCGTTTATTTAAATAAAATAAAATAAAAAATAATAATAAAAAAAAAAAAAAAAAAAATTTACTGAAACCTCTCAAAAAAAAAACTGTTGTAAAAAAAAACATGGTAATCAAGACGTCTATTTCCTGCCGAATATTTGTCTCCACCAAACCAAAAAAGCGTAAAGAAAAAAACACCCACATCTTTTTTTCTCTCTCTCTCACACACACAAAAACACCAAAAGAAAAAAAAAAACACAGACAGAAAGAAAAGAGATCCATGGCTGGTGAACGTGAGACTTTTGTCTACACTGCTAAGCTTGCTGAACAAGCCGAACGTTATGATGGTCTCTTAAGTTTTCTTTTGTTATTTTTAGTTTAATTATACTTGTTGCTCACTTTTATTATTTGATCTGTGACATGTTTTAATACTTTTAAGTTTAATGATCTTAATTTGTATCATCTAATTGACTTTTGTATTGTTTGACTATATGATTAGTGGATTTATTTCTTGTACTGTACAAGTGGCTGATGCACTTTATGATGAGTAGACTTTGATTTGCTTAATTACAAGATCTTGATCTAACTAATTTTACTATTTTTTTTTGTTAATTAATTAAGTATTTGTTTTATTGTATATGCTAAATTGGGTTTTTTTTTAAAGTCAATCTACTATTTTATTTTATTTTAATTATTTTTTGGTATTATTATTATTATTATTCAAAATTTGGATCATTAAAACATAGTTTTGTGTCCGGTCTCTGTTTTGTGGGTTTGGATGGCACGGTTTTACCTTTGTTGTTGCACGTCTCTCTTTGATCCTAGAGTAGATGTAAGTTTTAGGGTCGGTTGTTGGTGTTGTAAGTTTAGAATCGTCGATGGTGTTAAGTTAAAGTCGATGTAATACTAGCTTCTTGATTGTAATGTTATTTATATATTACGAGTATATATATTTGCCTAAAAGTCATGTCTATATAGTAGATATATGAATCTCGCTTATTTTATAAGACTAATAATAGTAATAAGACCACAAACAACCCCGCCACATCAGCGCCAACTCAGCTTTCTCTCTCCTAGACCAAACCCAGACCAATGCTCATAACCAAAACAACCCCACAAAAACACACACACAAACCCTTTTCATTTATTCACTCCACAAACAGACCAAAAGACTGCATTTTATTTTATTTTTTTTTTGGGGAGGGGGGGACGTGTTAGGTATGGTCCATGTAGGGGGAGGGGACACGTTCATTGGAAGAAAATAGGGGGTGGGGGGCGCATCTTGCTATGTTCAGTCTAAGTAAATTTGTATAAAAGTTATCGTCTTTGAAAACCGGTACTTTTGTATTAACAGTGTGTCGTATGTATTGGTATTAAAAGCTAGCAACTTTTTAATGAATTGTATGTACAAAACTTGTACAATGACTAAAACGGGACAAATAAGCAAAACCCGTTTTTTATATTGTCTCTTTGATTTACTTTTTGTTATAAATCTGGTTCATTTTGTTCTTGTTGCTATCTGATATTAACAGAGATGGTGGAAGCAATGAAGAACGTTGCAAAGATGGGCGTGGAGTTGACAGTTGAAGAGAGGAATTTGTTGTCAGTTGGTTACAAGAATGTGATTGGTGCTAGGAGAGCTTCGTGGAGGATTTTATCTTCGATTGAGCAGAAGGAGGAGTCCAGAGGAAATGATCAGAATGTCAAAAAGATCAGGGAGTATCGAAACAAGGTTGAAGCGGAGCTTGATACCATTTGCAATGATATCATGAAGGTTATTGATGAGCATCTCATTCCTTCAGGTGGTGAATCTGGTGAATCAAATGTCTTCTACTACAAGATGTAAGTTCGAAAACCGAAAATTACATAATTTCCTGCTTTATAAAGAGATATTCTAATATAACTAATTGATCCAAGGCATTTGAGAATTGAATCAAAGTTGTGGATTGGAATAAAACTTTTGGCTTTTATGAAAGTTGATCGTTTTTTTATCTGACTTCCGAATTCAAAGTGCGGTTTGTGTGTTCCTAAAATAGGTCATGTTTCATATGTTTGGCAATATTAGAGGTAAAATGAAATATATAATGTGTTGTATCGATTATTACAACTATAGTTTTTGAGCTGCTGCTTATCCTTTGGGATACTACTTTTGTTTCTCCAATTTAATAATTTCATACTTTGTATTTTTATAATGAGATCTTAATCTATTTTTTTATTTTTGTTCAGGAAAGGGGATTATTACAGATATATGGCTGAATTTAAGTCTGGTAATGACAAGAAAGACGTTGCTGATCTTTCAATGAAAGCATATGAGGTACGATATGATCTGCAGTTTTCTTTTAGTCGAGCTTGTTTCATGAATTTGGTTATTTTGTCAGTTTAGCTACTGAATATGGAACAGATTGGTTATATTCTTTCACCTAATAAAGCGATGGCTTATATGTCTGTGCAATGATGCGTTTGACCTTAATATTTAATTATTTATATAAATAGTGTTGACGATGCATTTGCTTGGCACATGTGCTTTTTACTAGTTGACATTAAGCTTGATTCCTACCTCGGTGACATCTGAGTCATTGTTATCTACTAGAAACTCTTACAAGTTTTATAAAATTTTATCCTCAGTCGATACCTGATTATCTTATTTAGTCACCTTCTTTCTTAGCCATCCTTGTCTCTTTTTCTTGGAGATGGAGGTAATAGCGTGGGATTACTATAGTGCTTGCATCATATCATATTAGCATGTTAGTCATCTGTTTTCTTATATCTGGTAAATTTGGTTATAATACAGAATGAAGCTTTCTAGTTTCTAGCACAGAAGTTGAAGAGCCAGAAACTTGAAAGTGATGATATAATGTGTATTTCTTAAAATATTTGTGGGTATTTAGGTCTTTATGTGTCTTTGGCAATTCTATGATTAAGTTGGAAAATATAGTTTCTTGTTTTGTTAGCTGGCTATGTGAGGGTGTAAGGAATAAGCTCTGCCGTCATGCATATTCATTTGAGTTTTTCTGTAAGAGGTTGAGCACTTGAGCTCCAGAGTTATTTTTTAAGTCTCGTAATTTAAGAGAATGCAAATACCTATGTTTTCTTGTTAGAAGCACACAACTTAAAATCTTCTTTCCAGTTGATATGACTTCTTTTTTTCTTTTTCTTGTTAATGCTATCAGGCAGCTACAAAAACTGCAGAAGCTGAATTGCCTCCTACACATCCCATTCGGTTGGGACTAGCTTTAAATTTCTCGGTTTTCTATTATGAAATTATGAATTCAGCTGAAAGGTTTGCTCTTAATACTTTATAGTGTTAATCTGATATTGCACAACTTGCTTGTTGAATATTAGTTAATGTGTCTTCTTCTTTCTTAGGGCTTGTCACCTAGCCAAACAGGCTTTCGATGAAGCGATATCAGAGCTTGATACCTTGAATGAGGAGTCGTACAAGGACAGTACATTGATTATGCAGCTTTTAAGGGACAATCTCACCTTGTGGACCTCAGACATTCCAGAGGAAGGAGGTAAGTAATCATTTATATGACTTTGTTAGCCATCTTACTTCACATTAACTTTTAATAACATTTTTAGCTGCAAAACCCCACTAGTAAACTTTATTGCTCATAAATTTCTAGAAACTTTTATTTTTTGTATTCACATATGCGCCGGTTTTTTTGGAAAGTAAATCATCAATAATTTATATTTGGTGGGTGGCATCTTCAATTTGTTCTTTATCAACAATGCAATCATATTAAATCTGTATCTTCACACTATGTTTCTCATGTTACAGAAGATTCACACAAGCAGGATGGAGCTACTAAAACTGGTGGTGAGATCGAGACTGCAGAGGTGAGTGGTTCATTCTCATCTCTTTGTGCATTTTTATCTATGTTCCTGGTTGCTAAATGTATCAAATCGTTTAGATTTAAGAAGTGAAGCTAATAATCCTTGGTACCTAAATTCTTCTGTATTGCTCCCTCCAGCCCAAATAATATGAGATTTGTAGTGAACATCTAATACGGGATTCTAAGAAAAGTGGGATGAAGATCGCCCTATTACATGCTGAATAATAAATAGTTTAGTGATTGCTGCTAACCCCAATACTGTTACATAACAGAACTTCAGGAACTAACTACTTAAAATAGTATTTAACTTAGATACCCAGGGATATTAGTAAAAATTATTATGAGTGATTGCTACAGTCAAATGCTTTTCCTTGTAAGTTAACCATTATTGTTGTGAAAATTACAAAAGAACAGTATGATATGCAGCGTTGAGCTTTTTTGAGTGCATTTAAAAAACATAATTGCAATATGGCCGTTAACTTTGACACTTTGTCCAAAACACAGTTTTATTGTCCCGATAATAGCTTGAGCATCCTTGTTATTACTTTGTGACGGGTATGATGTTAATCTATGTTTCATCTCTTTTTCAGTGAAGAGGGAGTGATGCGTAAAGAAGTCGGTGCTGGTTTGAGAGTAGATGTACTTGATGATGGATTGTAAAACCCTTTTTTTCTTCGTTATTTTGGTTGCGTGTGATTATTATGTTAGAATGATTGGTTTTGGCCATTAGGTGGTTTTATCTTTTCAATGACTGCCCATTTCCAACTCAATCTCTTTGTCTGATTTTCATTCTTATTGCATTGTTTTTCTCTTTATTTTGTGTTTATCAAGATCATTAATATGATTGGAATATGTTTGGCAGATTGAGGCAACACAGAATTGTTGAAATTTGGTTATTACTAGGTCTTCAGAGGGCTGTTTGGTTCAATTAGTAGGAAGATTTATACTATCCACCGCGGGGCGGGTAATTTATTCTACCGTCCGAAACAGAACCGTATTAGGTGCTTACCGTACTAGTAGTACCCAAAATGAGCGGTTACCCGCGATTCAGGTCACAATTAACCATTTTAGACGTTTAATCGAGTTTAACGTATGAACAATCATACGTTCTAGAACCTAAAATGTTATTTTAATAAAATTAAATAACATTGAACAATTTATAAGTTATAATCACATTAAACGATTTTCACACATGTTCATGCATGTATGTTTAGCAAATGTTTACATTAGAAACAAAAAGTTGTTATACAATAAAAATAGTGAATAATATTATCAAATATTTTACAATTATTTGAATATTTAGAAAAAAAAAAAAAAAAAAAAAAAACTCCATGTATATATTATCTGCGGTTAGGTTAACATGGTGTTTAAAATAAAATTGAAACCGAACCGTGATAAGAAGTTTTTTTCGGTTTTGGTTTTATCGGTTTTAGGTTTTTTCGGTTTTGGATTCAACAATTCGGCTCGGTTTGTTTGTCTCTCGGGTTTTTCGAACACGTTGCTTTAAGCCCAATGATCTTGATCTTGATTTGCAACTTTATTTATCTTCCAAAAGTTGAAAAACATTTGGACATATCAATAGTCCATCACTTTCCGAAATTCACTTTTCTCACCAAAAAATTTACTTTTTGATTATTAAGCACGTATGGTACAAAAGGTCAAGGAAACAATTTTCTAGTTAAATAACTAGTTCTATCTCGTCATATTATTTTAAGATTGATTAAAAGTAAACAGCTTTGGTTGGTGATAATGAGGGCTCGACGCGTATTAGTTTGAACTCTTGAATATTATATTCATGAGTAGTATACTAGAAACGATTTATATAAGTTTTGATTTACACGTATAGTGCAAAAATTCCAAAATAGTCAGTGTTCTAAGTCGGCCAAAAATAAATATTCGTAATGGAGAAGTAGTTGTAATATCCCCATCATTAATGGCTGGCTTTTTTTTTTTCTGTAGATGTAAGAATGACATCGGATTAAAATCTTCTCAAATTGATATAAATACAATCGGTAATGTTTTTTACAGACAAAATAACTGAGATTTAAGTTTCTTTTTTAATTGGGAGAAAACATGACTGATCATATTTATGTCAATTTGAGAGAATATTCATCCGATAAGAACTGAGATTTAAGTTTCTTTTTGAGAGAATATTCTCCGATAAGAATTTGAGAGAATATTCTCAAATTGATATAAATACAATCGGTAATGTTTTTTACAGACAAAATAATTGAGATTTAAGTTTCTTTTTCATGACTGATCATATTTATGTCAATTTGAGAGAATATTCATCCGATAAGAATATTATAATGAATGAAAATAACTTTGATGTGTGAAAGTGTGAAAATGAGGAGTCGAGACTGATGTAGTAAGAACATGAGGAAAGTTCAATACAGAACAAGAAAAAACTAAAGAACAAATCACTCCATCCTGACCGTTGATCTCAGTTTGATCTGACGGTTGGATATGTTTTTCATCTGTCTCATTTAATTAAATAGAGGGTAGAATTGACCTTTACTCTCATGCTCCTTCACATGCTCATTTCATGTCCTTTTTTTTGAAAGGCAAACAGAGAAAAATATATATATATGTAAAAAAACAAAACGTACAGATACAAGCATAACCATATGAAACAAATGACCTTAATGCTCCCTCCCATGCGTCGATACTATAAGGCATAGTACAATACACATATGAGAGTTTAGAAAGGGAGCACAACACTAAGACTATTAGAACACGAAGCAAGCGAATCTAAACAGATGGCATCACAACCAAAAATTCAAAACTTCAGAATTTGCATGCCAAACTTGGATTTATACACCATTCGTTCCAAGAAGATATAGCTCCAGCCGCTCTATTCGACACCCACAAAAAGGATAGCTCTTGAAGTTCATCACAAATTCTTGAAAAGTTTGTGACTTTATTCTCGAATAGTCCTTTATTTCTTGTCATCCAAATCGTATATAACATGGACCACATCATAGCTTTCCAAACGGTTCTTTCCTTCTTATGAAAATTTGGTTTCCTTTTATGATTTACTACTTCATCAACCGACCCAAAAGATATATTACTCATGCCCCACCACAACAGGACTTTTTTCCGGCCATTCAAAACCCGTGAACAGGTCAGGAAGCAATGAGATGTAGATTCTTCCTCCTCATTACAATGAGGACAAAGAGTAGAATTAAGATCCATACCAATGTGATTAAGCCGTTTGAGGACCGATAATCTCTTTTGTTTTAACCGCCAAATAAAGATAGATACTTTCCTCGGAATGATTTTGCACCACTTTGTTTCTTAGGCCACCATACTCGAGTTGGAGAGAATTTTATCATCGATCATATTCCTAAGACCTTTTACCGAGAAGTGACCCTTTCCATCAAGAGACCAACGCCATGTATCTGGGTATAAAGAGTTAGGAACAAAACTTCTGATCACATCTATCAGTTCTTCAAGTTCGCCTAAACCTCTCCCCCTCACTTCCCTTTCCCACCCCCACTCTCACTTCCAGCCACCATCAATACCCATGACCTCTCCCATTCGGCTGAAACTGTTTGTTAGATTCTAGAGCAAATAATCTAGGAAATCTATCACTGAGCTTAAAATCAACTAGTCATTTATGAATCCAAAATAGAGTATTGCAACCATTACCAACCTTCTTGCCAAAAGATCCTTTAAAAGGGACCCCAGTTTTCTCAATATCATTCCCCACTTTAATTATGTCACCCCATTTTCCACCACTGCTTCTGCCAGATGAACCATCATCCCTTAGCCCTCCATATTCACCATAAATACTTTTGATTACTTTAACCCAAAGTCTCTCTTCTTCAACTCGAAACCTCCACCACCACTTTCCTAATAAAGCCATATTATAAGCTTTTAGGCTGCCGATATCTAGACCCCCTGCACTTGACTTACTTATAACCGGATCCCATTTTACCCATGCCAGTTTTTTCTTTTCATCATTTCCACCCCAAAAAAAGTTTTGTCTCACACTTTCCAGCTTTTTAATAACATGTACAGGCGCACGAAAAACGAAAAAATAGTAAAGTGGGAGACTTCCGAGCACCGCCTTCACCAATGTCAATCTACCCCCGTAAGATATCATTTTAGATTTCCACCCTGCTATTTTTTTTTTTTTACTTTCTCAACTATCCCGTTCCAGCTCACAATCTTTTTCATGTTAACACCTATTGGAAGCCCAAGATATGTAAATGGTAAGAAACCAGGTGAGACTCCAATACGATTTGCAAGCCATTCAATCTCATCATTTCTAACACCAATACCATAAATTTTTGTCTTGAAATGATTGATTTTTAAACTAGAAGCATTTTGTACACATTCGAAAATTCTCATCAGATTCTTTGCATTGGGAAGACTCCATTCGCCAAATACTAACGTGTCATCGGCATATTGAAGATGACAAATAGGAACATCATCATGACCAATTTTCACTCCTTTAAAGATTCCTCTTGACACCGCCTCGTTAAATGTTATATTAAGTCCTTCTGCCGCAATCAAAAAAAGAAATGGTGATAAAGGATCACCTTGTCTCACATCCCTTTCCATGAGGAATTCATTCGTTGGCGATCCATTAACAAGAACGGAAACCGCGGCTGAATTCTGGCACGCTTCCACCCATTTACACCATTTTTCACCAAAACCCATTTGACACATTGTATCTGTAATAAACTTCCAATTAACGCTATCATATGCCTTTTCAAAATCTATGTTTAATAGAAAGGCTCTATTTTTCTTCTTTTTTAAGGAATCAAGCGTTTCGTTAGCGATTAAACTCCCATCCAGAATGAACCGACCTTTTATAAACGCATTTTGTTCCTCGCCTATCACGTTACCCATCACCCTTTTAATTCTTTCGGCAAGAATTTTTGCAACAATTTTATAAAAACACCCGATCAAGCTAATAGGCTTATAATCATTTATATATATATATATATATATATATATATATATATATATATATATATATATATATATATCTATATATATATATATATATATATATATATATATATATATATATATATATATATATATATATATATATATATATATATATATATATATATATATATATATATATATATATATATATATATATATATATATATATATATATATATATAAAACATTCATCTACATCTCAGATCTAAATAATTTGTTTGAAATCAGAAGCAAGAATATGTGGTGAGTTCGTGGTGAGTCGAGTAATGATGACGTCATCGTTCTCGAAATCAAATTGATATAAATCACTGCTCGAGATGAAAATTGATGGAGACATTGTAGACAAGTCCTAGTTTTCTGTTGAGACTTAAGGGATATGGAGGGATTGAATAGTGTCAATTTGCGTTTTGAGATATAATGGTTTATGTTCTGTTTTCTGATTGGTTAATCATGGCTCTTGGATAGTTGGACCTGCAATATGCAAATAGATGACCACCTGATGTCAAGTATGAAAACCGAGTTTTTCGATGGACTTTAAATCCTCATGATATGGAAATTGTTTAAGTCTCTTATATGCTATGATATTATATTATGGTATGATGATATATTTCAATGATGAACAATAACATCTTAATGTATGGTTATAATGATATATCATGCTTGCTCATACATTTTTCCCATAATTTAAACCAAAGGATATATGTCATGCTAAAGAGTAGTCTTATAATTATTCTACAATATCCTACACCGTAATTAAAATCTGGATTTGGTCATGTTTCCACTATTCTTATAATGACATTCCTACAATTATTAGTGCTCGGACGATCAAGGCTAATGGTCATGTATAGTGCATATGTTGAGAGACATGCTGCTAGGATACAGTCATGAAGCATATCAAGTTTGCAAATATGAAAGAAAAAAGAGACGAATCTCGAAATACTTGAGGCTTTGACCAGGTCAGATGTCACATGTTTGAGTACTGGAAATCTTTTAGCAAAATGAAAGCAAGATTGCTCCAAAGACTAACCTCCGCTGCTAACCCTACAGCCTACTAACGCAAAAAAACCTTGGTGCAAAAATTGTCTCCGTTATTTATTTATTGCATGCTACTAGGAATTAGATTCTAGGTATTGCATCGACTTGTCACCAAGAAACTTGCTATTGCATCGGCTTGTCCAAAAGACTTGCTATTATAGATGTTAATTCTCTTATTAAAAAACGTAACTTTTATTAATTTATTATCATTGCATATCAGTTAGAGTATTGATTCGCATGACTAACTAGTAAATCTAATTATATGCCTACTCACATGTGATTTACCACAAATCACATGTGATTTACTGTAACTCACATGTGATTTTACTTTAAATTCTTTTTTTGAAAGTGAATCATATGTGATTTACTCATTTTTAGATTAAAACTGAATCGCACGTAATTTACATTTTTTCATAACAAAGAAAAAAAAAACATAATCACACGTGATTTTAGGAATTTGTTTTATAAAATGAAGGAATAAGTTGATTTGAAATTAAAGATCACATGTGATTTATTACTCTAAAGATCGAATGTGACTTGTAAAATCACATGTGATTTTTTTTTGTAAACTGTGTTTCTGACTCGACATTGCGAGCGGCTAAAATCACATGTGATTTTGTGATTTATAAAATCGCACATGAGTTTTAAAATAACAAATTGCATGTGATTTATACACGAATCACAACAAAAAAACAGAATCATGTGTGATTTACTCATGTTTAGATTAAAACCGAATCACGTGATTTATACACGAATCACAACAAAAAAACAGAATCATGTGTGATTTACTCATTTTTACAAATCACTTGTGATTTTAAAAAAAAAATAACAAATCACATGTGATATTTTTACGAATCACGTGTGATTTTTCTGGACGGAAATTTTGAAAAAAAAATCGTCGAAAGTATATAAAAGTGCATATCTATAAAAAAATGATTTAATTCTCATCGTGATGCTGTATTTTTCGTAGCTTAAAGATTTACCATTTACAAGATATGTTGTTTAAAAAAAAAAAAAAAAAAGGAAAATGGGTTTTTTTTATAAATGAGCTAGAATGATAATTTTGCATTTCTTTTGTTATTTTTTGGTTTGATCTCTACCGTCGGATGAAAACAAAATGGAAGGCTAGAATATGATTATTTGTTCTTTTGATTTTCTTTGTTTGTAATTGATCTCACATCTTAAAAACATAGGCTATTAGTCAAGTAATTAACAAGCTGCTCAAGTTCGAACTAGTTTAATTTTGCTTGATATAAAAGATAGGCGCTTCTTTCACAAGCGGAGCTTGAAAGATATCTGGCATGAACAAATTCGGAATCTTATTTAGTTAAATTAATCGAGCTTCACAAAGCAAACAAGCTTAATAAACTAATCGAGCCAAACACTTAATATGTTAAAAACCTTCCTTTAGATTTTTATAACAAATGTTACTTAAAATGGAAAGATGTTTTTTAGTCAAGTTTACCGAAATCACTCTAGAGTAAGGATCGAATAGAAATATCGTCGAGATGAGAAAATGAGAACCACAATGGCTAGTTTTAGATCGTCGCGAAAATAGATCGATCTCCGATTATTCTTTTACTTATTTGAATATGTGGCTATAATTGTTTCTCACTTTTCTCATTTCAGTAACTCTTCTCACTAGATCCATTCCCAATGTCTCTAAGTAAAAGTAGAGAGATATTTCTCCAATGAAGATTATAAAGTCTAATTTGCGGAATCGAATTAGTTTCTTAAACTCTTGTGTTATTTCTATCATAAAAAAAGAAGTACTAGCAAATGTAAAAAGTGAAGATGTAATGAAGCGGTTCCAAAATATGACAGATTGTTGAGGAGTTCATTAAATTAGTTGTTCGCTAAAGGTATGTTAGCTTTTATTGTGGTTACTTTTTTCTGCTCAAACATGATGTATATTTTTTTTATAAGTATAAACTTTTGTTGTTGCATGTTTTACTTAAATAAATGGTTAATATTTTATATTGGGTCCCTACTATTAAATACGATTGGTAGTGGGTAGCACTGCAGAATATTCCCTTGTCTCCGCTTTTCCAAGTCTGTGTGTTTTTGTCGGTTTTGTTCAGATTTACGGCAGTTTTAAGCGTTTGGGCTTTATTAAACTTTATATTCTGATTCGCGTTTTCGCGTTTATAGCTTTTGATAAAAAAAAAAAAAAAAAAAAAAAAAAATAAATACCACCGTATGAATAAAACATATATGCAGTATTAATAACTCATCCCTTTGCGCTATATAAGCATGTTTTCGGTTGTTTTTTTGCACGTTGGACTTTGAAAGTTGTTTTTTAACTTGTTTTGTTGCTAGTTTGGGATGATGTTTTTTGGACTTTAGGTCAGCGACAATTAAATGTTGTATAGTGTTTACATATGGTATTTAAATCGGTTTAAGAGATGAGATGGGCATGATTTTGTTGTTTGGTTTCCCGTGTTGAACGGTAAGGACCTGATGAATTGATTGAGAACAAGAAGCTCGGGTAACACTTAAACAAGAACTATACGAGACTACTGTGAAGCAGTATTTGCCCAAGTGTGTGAAAACTTGTTGAGGTTGTGTGTGTTGCATTCTATTTATAGAGAGACAAGTAGGGTTTAGAGATAAACCCTTGATCAACGGCTGTGAGGGAGCCAGGTGTCGATCATCTGGAGAAAAGACAAGGAGGACACATGGATCCTCCTCCTTGGCTCGTACAAAGTGATGTTTGTCGTGCGTACCCACTGCGCAGTGTCAGATAGAACATCTTAACCGTTAGTGACAGTTGGGGAACAACAGTACTATGTGCTCAGTGTTACCTGATGAGTTTCTCTAGGCTCGACGTGTCCTGGGAGAATAGTCGGGCCACTATCAAGTATTTATTGATGGGTCTTGGTAATGGGTTTGATTTGAACGTGTATTTGGTGGGCTTGGACCACTAATACTAATACGCTATCAAGTCCCCACATTCTAGTATTAGATCATGCACTAATGATATAATGCTAGACTTTTTGACTGACTCCCCCTAGTCCGTCTTGCGCTACCAGGGTTCGTTCTCAGGCTCCTTGTTTCCAGGCTAATGTCATTTTTGTTTTTAGTAATGATGACTGGGTGCGGCTTTTCTATCTCGATCAGGATTTTAAGCTAAATTGGGAAAGATGTGTATTTAATGCTTGCGTAGGGAAGTATAGGAAAATCCCTTCTGCGATGATTCGCTATCTTTGGGATTTGATGCTTCGCTTTTGTCTTTTTTAGTGTAGGTGACGTCATCATGACATTTCTTGAGCGGTATGTTTGACTTGTCCCTTCGGCTGTACATGACGTATGTGTTGACGTCAGTTGTACTCGCGTCTTTACGGGGTGAGTTTCACGCTCCCCATTGGCCCATTAAATGTGTGTTGAGCCAATGGCCTTTTGCCAAGTGTATTCCACCGATTCGCTTTCTTTGCCTATAAATAAGGCTAGAAAAATGGAAAAATTACAACTTGAAGCGTTAAAATCCTCTTTTCATCTTCCTTTTTCCCATATCTTTTCCGAAACCCTAAAAACTTTCTTGAAAGAAATTTTTTCGTAGGTTTATCTTGTATTTTTACGAAGGCCAGTTGCCTTTCTTTGTATTAAGAAGAAACGCTTATTCGGCTTGTTTTTGGTGTAACTTATAGATGAAGTTAGTCGCGGTAATGGCGAAGACATAATTGTTTTTCTCGACTACTTTACCCGTGTATATGGGGTTGGATGTGGAGATGTTAACTCCTCTTCTATTTTTGTCTAACGTTGCTATTCCTTAGATTGAAGATGTAGAGGGTCTTGCATGTGACCTTCTATCATTTTTTTCTAAGTACTATCAGGGTGAATTTGGTTGTGCTTAGAAGAAACTTAAATGTTACGCCGTGGGTTGTTTGGACGAAAGATGGGGTTACGGGAGTCGTAAGTTTCCTTTGAAACCCCCTCTTTTCGGCCCATCAGGTGCATTCGCTCGCCCTGATACAAGACCCAGATCCTTAACCCTATGTACGGGATTCTTCTACCCATCCCCAAGTTTGTACAACTACACATCTACAACATGTCCCAATTTATATAAGTACTTATCGGAATTTAGATCATGGAATCATCGGCTTTAGTACTTGATAATTTAATCAGCTTATAACTGATCAAGAAGCACAGCAATATAGGTTTGTAGCTAAATAAAGAACAAAGACTAGCATTTGTAAAAAAAATCCCGTGTGTTCAAAAGAGTTAAGGCACTAGCTCAAGTTTCTTCACTGCGACGCTTTTGCAGGTGTAAGAACATCTTGGAGCAAAGAGCATTTTTGAGCTTAGGACTCCTTGAAGGTACATGCCATGTTTTAAGGTAAATTATAGAAATTATTTTTGTTTAGTTTTTGAACTTCGACAAATCAAAACTCAGTTCATAGCACCATGGCGTCCTAAACCTATTCCATGACTTGTACAACTCTCAATCAACTGTTGATATGTAAAAAGCCACTTCATACAAGAAAAAGGAGCAAGACAAAATAACTTTTATTGTTACAAAATCACAAAGTTCAACAAGGTCTCATCACAACATCCGTAACAAACACGTCCCTAGATAAAAACATTCCCCAAAACATCATGGCAAACTAGACCCGAGCCTGGGTTGCTCTGAAAAAGAAGTTAAAGCCATACCTCATATGAACCATCATCTCTAGTTGCTTTGACGCAACTCAGGTCTGACAAAATCGGCATCAACAGGCACCGAAATGTCAACTGTAGGTCTCAACTCTGCACAAACTTTGACAGCTTCGTGCACTGGATCTTCAAAGAAGTTGCTGATGAGGTCCTGGTTAAGTGGGGCCCCCTTGTCTACAGCAACTAATGCCTGTTGGGTAAGAATATAATCGAAACGTGGAGCCCATTTCCTTGATCCCAACCTTGCGGTTGTTGAACAGTTGTCCACCATAAACGATACACCTCGAGCATGCATGAATGGGTTCAATGAATCCACAGACTCGATCAAACTTTCATTGATGATCTCGGAGTAAGAATGTCCCTTCTTCCTCAACACCTCAATCTGTGAAAAACATAGAAGGAAAAAAAATTGAATTGCATGCAGGCATACATAAAAGTGGGTCAACCTACTCAATATACAGCTTATGAATGCAAGTGTTACCTGGGCCATCATAAGTGCGACATAGACACCAGCAGTGAATGGATATAACGGGCCTAAATCACCTGCGGGTCGGACAGCACGAACACGCTCACCTACCTTCCACATGCGAGTCTGGTCAATCTTGCCCATAGGGAAGGCTGGTAAACCCTCTTTTTCCTGATGAAAGACAAACCAAACCATTACTTTCAACATTTTTTTCATACCAGAAAAGAACCCAATTCGCAAATTTAACAAATGAAAACAAACATTACAGAAATAACGTACATAAAACCGACGACCAGCCAACACAACGCTTCTGATTTCACTGCCACTGGCTACATCCTCATAGCACTCATACAGGATTTCCATACAAGGATAGAAGGATGCACTGTATGCTGTTAGAAACTCTTTTTTGCCTTCTTCAGTCAATGACTCATATACTGCCTTCATGCCCTGTTTACATAAAAGTTCTATAAATAATCTAACAGTCAATCATCTTGGAAAATAATTCTACTTGTCCACGAAACTGGACTAAACCTGAGTTGATATAGTCCTCGAAATATTTCCAGTAATGCACTCTACAGTATTCTTGTAAGCCAAATCTTCACTCATACCACCTTCTGTATATCTTCTAAACAAAGATTCCACAATACCATGCACGGCCCCAAGTAAAATACCTAACATTCACAATGAAAAAAATTACTAACTTATCATATTGAATAAGGTCAAGACTATGCAAAAGAGAACCAAGTATAAGGCTACCTCTTTCCCCAAATATATCACTCCTGTACTCCTGCTCGAGTGTAGTGGCAAATGTAAAGGGTGAACCAAGAGCAACAGACCATCCAAGTGCAACATCAGTGGCTCTCCCATCAACATCCTGCAAGGATATATCAAGCACTCGTTAAATACTTACAGCCCATATGTCACAGCACATACAGAAACACAGAATGTAACTAACCTGATGGACGGCAAAACTCGCATTGATTCCAGCTCCGTTTATCTCCTTTCCTTGAACATAAAGCCTTCTCACTGACGGACCCATTCCTTTGGGACACACAGCAACTACGCTGATGTTCTTGGGGAAATCAGAACCGACTGATTGCAAATGGCCTAGAAGAAACCCATGGGAAAGTCCAAGGATGCTGTTTGGCTTCATGTACGAGAATATTTTCTCATAATTATCAGCCTGCAATGAAAAAGGCAACATTAGTTATTGCATTATTAAAATACCTAAAATGGTCAAACTCAAATCTAGCATGATCGACTAACCTGAGCTGAATCAGATATCAAGAGCAAAACCAAGTCACTCTCAGCAATCGTCTCGTAAATATCTCCAAGTGTGCCAGACTCTTCAGTGAAGCCAGCAACACGAGCCTCATTAAATGAGCTTGAACCCTTTCTTAAACCAATCTGTTTCATAACAAAAAAGAAAACAAAATAACTCAGTCTCCTAATCGACAACTACAACTGCCATTAACATGAAAGATAATACTCTGTAAAATACAAAAAATCCACCTTCACTTTGATATCAGATTTTGCCTCTACAAGAGAATCTCTTAGATTTTGAGCTTGAGCTGGACCCTGCACAAAGTACCCATATAAAACTCATTAATACAAAACATGCATCCAGCAAAAAAACAATCAACCTTCCAGCTTACAGACATCTGTTCTACACCATTGACCCTTTACACACCTAACACAACATTCAACTTTTATTTTAACGGCAGAGAAATATTTCTACTTCTAATCTATTGTTCCCACCTAACTCGTTATAAATTAAATGCTAATTTCACCCAGTCAAACAAAAACAACAAACAAGATTAACGGAAACAATTAAAAGATAACAAACCTGAGAACCCCAACCAATAACACCAATCTGCTTGATACCTTTGAATGCATCAGGTAACAAATGGAACAAATCTCTTCCTCCTCTCACAATATACTACAAACATTAAACAAACAAAAAACATTAGATACAATCATACAAAAATGACACCTAAATGCATATGCATATACATAAATAATAAGACACCCACACGATCCCTATATAGGGCTTATTAACTTATGTGGTGCCAGAACACAATGCAGGAGATAGTGTTTAGATCAGCTTATCAACATTTTCCGAAAACGCCTCGTATAAAAAACAAGTTTTCAACCCATCCTCCTGAAAAGGGAGGGGAGGGCTTTAGCCGGTTTGAGTCTGTGTGACGGTGGGTTCAAACCCCGTGGATTAGTAGGCCAAAAGGTCGGAAACCATGGTTACCCAAAAAAAAAGTTTTCAAAACCCAATAATCCATTTTATGCAGTCTCGTATTAATAAGGTTTTTGGTATCATATAATGATGCTTAATGACTTATTGAGATAACAAATCAAAAAGTGTATTCTTTCCCAAAATAAAATAAGCTCTTTTAAAAACTTAGCTATAAAAATAAAAAGAGATGCTCTGTTAGAAAAAGCTTTTCACACAGGCTTCTGAAAAAAAGTAAAAACTTTGGCAAAAATAAAGTTATTAAGCCACAAAGTATTTTAATACTGAAAACAGCTTATTGTGTTTTAATAATAAGCTTAATTAACCTTACCCAAAGACCCTCTATATACACAACAATCCCTCTTAACTTTTATAAATACACAATCAAATATAACCATTAAAAAAGACAACATGGTTAAAAGTAATAACCTCATCATAACCAGCAAGGTTAATCTTCTCTTTATTAAAAACAGAAGTCTCAAAATCAAGCAAAGTCGGCGGCCTACTTATCGCCGGCGCAGACACCATCTTCGCACCAAGCGCAGATCCACCAGCAGCTTTCAACGACTTCGTACATCTCTTACCCACCTTAAACCCCAAGCTTTTCGGTACAGCCTTCAAAGAAGCTGATGATGACGTGGCAGGTGTCAAGGCTGAGAAAGTAGTTGTAGTTGTCGCCGCCGCCATTTCGTCGGAGTGTATGTGTGTGTGTGTTTTGGTGAGTGAGTGATTGTTGCCCTATTTATTTATGTATAGTTGTTTGAATGTGGTTGGTGAAATGATGACCGTTCGATGCTGATATGATGATAAATACTACGTGCATGCCCCCAACTTTTTTGTTTTTTTGTAACTATCTTATTATAGTTTTGATTTTTTAAAAGATACGGGAAATTAATAAATTATTTATGTGGTTTGAAATGGAGGCCACGAAAAACCTAATGGCCTCAACCTCTTTACAAAGAGTCAATTGTTGCATTTTAATAAGGGTAACCACGGAGACTAATGAGACCGAGTCTATGGCTGTGTTTGGCAGAGAACATGAGAGAGAACATGGAGCACGAGAACAAAATAAGTCTGCTTTAAAAATAAGTCTCGTTTACGTGTGCTTATGAAATCATAAGCGCAGAGCTTTTAAACTTAAATTTCAAAAAGGGTTAAAAACTTTAAGCTTATTAACTATAAATTACATATTTACCCACAAAATATCTAATATATACCATAAAACTCATTTAATTATATCGTTTTAGTAATTTTTCGATAATAAGCGTCAAATTTCAAAATTTGTCAAACAAGTTTATAAAATCTAATTTCAACTTCTATTATAATAAAAGTTCTGGCATTTCAAATTTATCATACCAAACATACCGAGTGAATAGAGATGATCAATTTTTATTTTATTTTATTTTTTAAATTTCAATTAAAATTTAATTAATAATTAAAGCATATTACATTAATAAGTTAAATAAAATAAAAAAATATTACAATAAATAAAACTACAAATTATTGTGCGTTTATTCGACGCAAAATGTGTTTTACCAAATAGAGCTTAAGGCTTAAATGAGTTTTCTCGTTGACAAATCGCGAACAACTTGTAACGTTGCTCTATGTGTTAGTACGATATCATCATCACGATATTGCTCTTTTAGATAAAAGTTAGGAGAGATTGCTCTCCTTTGTCTTTTAAAATCATATTATGTAATATGATGCATGTGTACATCATATATGTTATTTTGTTAAGAGTCATCGGTCGTGCGAAAGTTTTTATTGTAGCCCATTTTTTCTTTAGCACGTTAAACGCTCATTCCACATCTTTTCTTGCTACTTCATGTGTTTCTTATTTTCGTATCATTTGCACCTGACTGTGAAATTAGACTTAACAAAAACAAACCATTTCAGATATATCACGTTAGTAAGATAATATCCTCATTTATAAGGCACGCAATTTGCCACAAACGGAACCTCTTGTAATTTCTCGGCTTCAAAATCGTTAAAATAGACGATTGGCGTATAACGTTGATAGCGTTGTGTGCCCCGGAAACACCAAAGAGCACATGTCAATCCATAAGTCTTGTGAGACAACCGCTTTCAATAAAATGAATGGATGTGGCCCGTGACCACTACAATATAGAGCACAATATGCATTCGGCAATTAGCCCACGACCAACCATGTACAATCAATGCCTCCTAACATCCCAGAAAATCAATTTTTCTCCCCCTAAAAAGCATGGAGTTTTTGGACATTAACATAAGTAGGCCACAATATAAGTCCATAATAGTCTTACAAAAAGCTATTTGAGAATCACGGAAATTTGTCTCACCCATTTGCAGATATTCGTCTAAAGCATAGGAACGGTGTCGTATGGCAATTGACGAACTGCAAAGGTACACTTCATCAATGGGGAAATGTCAACTCTTCCCGTACAATCATTATTATGTTGAAAATATGGCGAATTATTTTTTATTTTTCGAACAATGCGTGTAAATAGTGACTGGCTCATTCAGAACTACTTACAGAATATTTTATCGTCATACATTGAGTTTTCATATAAGTAAGCGGCCACTACGCGATCATGAGCACTGTAACGATCTCTAGCTATCGTGTTTCGTGAGGGTTTTTAGGATTGTAGAAGTGGAAGGTTGATTATTCATTGAGTATGTCGTCGTCTCTTTTAAAAACTATAGCTCCATACTATTAACCTTCTCTTTTTCACCCGAGGATGTAGAAAAAATTATTCGGAATTTTTTTGTTTTTTATGAGATGTGTAGAGTGTATAAGAAAGAATGTGTTTAAAAGTGTGAATGAAAATAAAAGAGTATTGAGGTATTTATAGAGGTAAAATTAATATAAAATTTATTTATTTTTTTAATTATTATAGCCCTCGACGGATAGTTTTTAAACGTTGGGTTTTTTTTTTTTTTTTTTTTTTTTTTTTTTTGCAAAGCAACACGCACGACTCGTTCGATTGCAAGACCGAGTCCTCCAGTGGGTGTCAAGACTCGGTCGTCTTGCCCCTATTACGGGTGGTGTAATTCGTGACTAACATCTGACGACCGACTTTGTTGTTGAATTTTTTCAAAAGGAATGATGATTGTGGCATCAAATAGAATAACACAGGTGCAACCAAGTCGAGTTTCTGTTGCGTAACACAGGCTTGTCGCCCCGAGCCCCTAAAACGTGCTACAAAATGTTCTCGAACTTTTAAATCTTTTATGTATTTAGATATATTTATTGCTTATGTATATTTTGTGAGCTCACATGTAGATATCTTAGGTACAAATACTTGTTTATTAATATGAATTATATAAATCAAGCTTTCCGGAACAAGCTGACCTCGAGCTTGTTTCATGAAAGCTCGCCAAGCTATCTAGCCAAGCATTAAGTGTGCATAATATAGTCAAGCAGAGTCGAACCCTGTCAAAGTTGGATTGTTCGACTCTACTCGGTGGCATCGCTAGAGGGGACCCTGCCACAATATCGTGAAACACATTAGTGAGTTTGATTATGGTACACTGTTGAGTTTTGGTGAATATGGAAATAAATTTTCAGTATCATGTTAATTTCGATGAATAGATCTGTAATGTTTTCATATCAAAACGTAGATTAGAGTTTGGACATAGTGGTGTTTTTATTTGACAAACATTGATACTTTATTCGTTTAAAGTATAAGAAAATGAGGAAGGTGATAAAGATAGAGGAAAAGATTATAGACATTGACATGAGTAAATGACTATTTATTGACTCATTTAACAAAAAGATAGCATCATCAACATACCACCTAACAGAGTTGAACTAATTAAAGACTTTTGAAGTTTAGTCATGAGATAAGGATCTTCTCAAGTTTATTTAAATATGAGAGGTAATGTTGTGTTTGTTGTTATGGTATATTTGAATTAAAATAAAATAAATATTTTACAACAATGACAATGTACAATTACAGCAAGTATAACATTATCCCTCATGTTAAAGGATTCTTATCCTTAGTCATGTTGTGCACAACACAACCTCATGTGAAGATACTAATATAGCATCATATTGATCACGAGTTTATGACATAAAAGCTTTTGTCTTTCATATTTTTCTTTCTACATTTCTAATACGTATCTTGTCGCAATTCGTTAAAAATTTGTTTTGTAATTTTCTTCAAGCTGCATACTAATATGAATTCCAAAATAGTGAAAGATTTCTTTAATCTATTGATATTGGGAAAGTAAGATACTTATTGCATACGTGACTTTTCTTTTCTAGCAAAGAATGGGTAGGTGAAGGAAGACAAATTGGTAAAAGTTTTTTTGTGGCGACTAAAGGCTGAATAACGAATATGCATCAATTTAGGTTTAGACTATGACTCTATGAGTGAAAGTTATAGAAACGTATCTGGTTATAATTAACTCATACCCTTTTTGCATATTTGAGAAGAAAACTTTGGTTAGTACTTTCGAAGTTTACAAGCATTCCCATCACTTGATATGTTTTTTTGTTTTGTTTAGAATTGAAATAGATGAGACGAGATAGGCCACCTAACATATAAATTACTTCAATATTTTTGTGTGGAAGAGTTAAAAAACAAGTTGTTTGTCTAGTCACTTTTTTGGCCTTACCAACGTAGAATGAGATTCTCTCAAGTTGTGTTATACAAATTGATCAAGTTAAATGATTGTGAGTCATTAGATTTGATCTAATAGTTCAGATAAAAAAAAAAGTTCTTTTCATTTGATCTATTTGATCAAATCCAATGACCCATAATTCCCCAACTTGTGCTTCTATCGAGTCTGAAACGTTGGAGCAAGGTGCTGATTATTGAAGTAAAAGTTTGTACCTTGAATGAATCACGTCTAGGTCCATTCGGACTAGATGAAGTAACGTCATTCGAGCACCTACACAAGGAAAAGACATGTGTTAGCCTCGCCTTAAGTTTTATCCCAAGATCAAGCTTCGACGTGAGAATAATGATATATGCCAAAAGGTTGGGTATTAAATGATAGAGTAAATGCTATTGAATTAGTTAGTTGTGACACAAATGAGGTGGTGATATTTATACTACCCGACTTTGAACATGTTATGTCTTGGGAAAGACTTCGTTGAGCTACACCTAGCCCACACGATAGGTGTCAGATCACGTGGGGACACAATGCTGTAAAATCCGGAATAGGCGGCACTATCGAGTTCTTGCAACGAACCATTGGATAAAAGTTAGTGCATAATAAAAGGTAGTATATGGATAAAAAGAGTGCGCTCCTTTCCTTTTCGGTTCGCGCCTTTCGAACGCATTCTTCGACTATTGTTCGGTATAGGTCATCCGGACACATACGCCAACACTAATATATTCCCATCATTCAAAACCAATTCCCTTCTATGGTTTGACAATAGGTTGAGAATATGCTTTAGCTAATTGGAACGAGTGGGTGTTAACGCCTAAAGAGGTTTTTGAGGCTTTTGTTGTTTTAGGAAACTGTTGAGCTTCATTGTTTTCTTTTATTTGATTTGGTGTTTTGATTTTTGTTATTTTTCTCTTTAGTTGTCCTTCATCCCTTCATTTGATGGATGTATCATGTGTAACTTTTGGCCTATTTTTGTGATATACGAAACGCCTTGTCCTTAGAAAAAAAATTTTGTGTTGCTACGGAAAAAAAGTTAATAATGCTGGCATATACAAATCACATACAAATAACGTAACTAAAAATTATCAGAGTTTGGTCGAAATGATTTGGATTGCTAACTCATTTGACTACTATTGTGTCTAATTCAATCATTGTTGAACATATGTATTGCATAATTTATCTATCCTCAAACTTACCATTGATCTTGCCAAGTGTATAAAGATCTTTCTTAGACATAAAATTAGACATGCCAATTGGGCATGTCAATCACTACTCTTGGTCTAAATAGCCAAAACAACATATAATTCTGACAAACTAAGCAAAATAGTTCTATTTAGGGAGTAAAAGAGCCGAGTTTTTGTCAAGTAACTTGAGCTCGAACTTGACTAAAGCTCTTTCGAGCCGAGCTTTATCGAGCTATCGAGCCGAGCTCGAGCCCAATAAATGAGTTCGAAATGTATAACGATTATATAGGCTCGACTCGAGTTATTGTCGAGCTTTTCGAGCCTTTTGAGTGATATATTATATTTTATGTATATTTTAATGCGTTATATGTAAATACACTAACTGTAAATATTTATTTATGAATTTATGGAGCTTTATGAGTAGTGCTTGAGCCGAATTCAAATCTTATCCTATATTGCAATTATAGTTGGTTTAAAAAACATAACATTACATATAAATCGAGCTTTTCGAGTCACGCTCGAGCCCAACTCAAACTTTCTCGAGCCAAGCTCGAGCTTTCCTTTTGAATGCTCATCGAGCTAACAAGCCGAGTTCGAGTCGAACATAATATTATCAAGTCGAATCGAGCCCTGCCAAAATTCAACTCATTTACATCCGTTATTTCTATTTATGAAAATTTAGCCATTAACCTCGTAAGACTATATGCGCATAAAATTGTGTATATATTGCGGACACTTCCTACTTCTAAGAGAGAGGGGTATGGTCACATGCTCGTTGTTTCCGACATGGCATGCAAAATAGTGCCGCCATTTACACGTTATTACACCGCCCCACCCCAACGCCATTTGCAATGTGAGTCAACTCACTTTGCGCCATTTGTGGTATTTTTTTTATAGCTGTTGAGCATAGTATAACGGTAAAAAAAAATATCAATTTTTTATCCCACCTTTATAAATACTACATCCATTTAATCATTTTTCACACATCAATCTTAATTTTCTCTACCAAAAAAACACATACTTTCTACCATAACAACTTCTTTTACCAAAAATTATGGATTGTGCACTTTCACATACCGTCGATGAAATCAAAGCTGGTGTTCATAAACTAATTGATGGGGATACCATTCATTAGCAATGTGATTATCAACTTAATTGTGCAGTTTAACAACGCACACACATCTAAATATGATTTGAGGAAAGCATAAGCGAAATGCAAAGACATTCCGCAAAAAAAACTAGCGTCGATTAAGGCTTTTCTAGAAGAAGAATCATGGAAAGATTATGAGATTTATAATGATTTGTTTTGAATGGCGAGCAAAATACAAGATCAAATCAGTGCTAAAGTTATTTGGATGCATAAAGGAAACAAATAGAATAATTGTATTGTATTATCGTGTAATATTTTTAATTTCAGTATTATAATATGTATTTTTATTTAATGAATGAAAACTAATGCAAACAGCTTGAGCCACTAAAAAAAACGTATTTTCTTTGTATGATTATATGAATATGAAATACATTATTTTGATGCGATGATGATTTAACAAAACGACACCATACTTTGAAATCTGGCAGAGTTATGTAATGGAGGCCCAGGGTCACCAATGTTGTTAAACGAGAGCCCATAATTCGTTATAAATATAGTTAAGGAATTATTCTTGTCATGAACTCACGATAATTCGTAAAATGATAATTTTGTTACATGTGAATTCAGTTCATCACATAAAATTACTTTCTCGCTCTCTCGTTCTAATAAACTCGGATTACAACATTTACAATAAAAAAAATAAGCACAGTTAAAAATAAATCATTTTTTGGCAAATCTAACACTAATCGAGGAAGCCGATTGTGACGAGATTGATACGGTATGTTACCATCAATCACATCTTAGAGATAATCACAGTCTGGTTTAGTTTGGTGGTTTACGCATATATGTTCGGTTGTCAAAACCAAAAACTATTCGATTTTTTTGCATGCTGATTGAATTAATTTGTTAAGACATCAAAGGCCTTTTGGTCTGATTATACGTGAATGGCCCAACAATCTAGAGGTCGCTAGTTCAAGTCTCATGAGAGACATGTGAGATAGCTGGTGTAGATTTTAAAAAAATTTGCGCAAAAATCTGTTAAGACTATTAAAGCAACTTGGTTAATTTAAATTGTTTAACACTTTAACTATCATTTCTTAGGCTTGAGTAAACATGGCCCATAAGCTTAAACTATATAAATAAAGTCCAATAAGTAGTTAATTAAAACATAATACGTTCACTACAACGTTACCCACTAAATCTTCCAAAGATACAACATATTACCAACAAATAATCTAAACAAAATATGATAAAGATCAATAGTAGGCTTCGATCTTGATTCTTTATGTAAGTCTAAAAATGTAAGTCAAATGAAAGAAAGTATCTACCACATATCGATTCATTTATTCAACAGTCTCAGCATATATCACTTCTTGACTTCTTGTTTTAAAAATGAGAGCCTACATCTTCTTCTTGAATCTTGATGTTGCTTTTCATATCCAACACTCATTCAGGCATGTAATTTACCAATTCATGTACACAAAATTCTTGTTCATGATTTACGTGACTATGTCATATGATGTAACTTAAAAAAATTATGCAGCTGACGTAGAAGACAACACGATTGGAGATGAAGTGGCAATGCCAGTGCCGGTTGGGAGGAGGGAATATAGGATGCTTGATGTATTTGGATGGAGAATGTATAGACGGTATAGTCCATTTAAATTGTGCTCATCGTGCAAGTGTTGTGTCACAGTTTCCGATCCAACAACCTGCATGAATATGCAATGCTGCTATGGCATACACTGCAACCTTCCACACAAGCCTTTTGGTATATGCGCTTTCATGCCTAATAAATGTAATTGTAGCAATTGTACTTCTACCTAAAATTATAAAATAATTTCCAATACTAGAAATAAGCCGTGTATGTGACGGGTTTCATATGGTCATTTTCCTAGATTTTTCATATGACTAATTATAATATGAGCATTTTTCATCTACTAACTAAAATTCTAAGGGGGGACGGAGTGGACATCGGCTTGGGCAGCGAGTTCGTGAACCCGAGCGGCAACACCATTCCGCCCAGCTCGGGTTCGAGTTGCGAGTTGGTTTCTGAGCTCGAAGTCGCGTGAGAAAGTGGAGAAAATTTGACCGTTTTTTTTTGGTTTGACAACGGCTATAAACCCAAACAAACAAAAAAAAAAAATTTTCACCCTATTTAAACTAATATTTCACTTCTATTTTCAAAATAAAACCCACAACACACAATAATCTTTCAAAACACTAAACTATGGATCCAAGGAGAGCTAAAAACTTCCACTTTGGCGTCAAGGTCGGTCTCAACCATTTCGAATCAACCAAACCAAACTCCGTTAGGATTTAGCCAATTTTATTCTCAACCATCCCCGAATCAATTTTATGTTCCACAACCCCAATCTCCACAATTTTTCCCATATAATATGGGTCCTCCTCAATTGAATCCACAACACTACAACATAATCACTATAAGCGAGTTTTCTCCGCTCGAAAACCTTAGTGAAGACGTAGAGTACGTGCCAAACACAACCACTACCAAATGAAGAAGGCGAAGATGAGGAAGTTCAAGAAGTCGATCCTAGAGGAAGAAAAAGCTTTCGTAGGGAGGAGGCCCGTGAAGTTTGGACGCCAAGACAAGAGGAGGCGTTGGCGAAAGCATGGGTTCAAATCTCCACTTGTGGTGTTGTCGGTAATGAACAAAAGTCCGACGGTTTTGGAAACGGATTCTCGAGCATTACGAGACAAGCGTGGGTTCGAGTTCCGAACATTTCATGCGTTGAATACCAAGTGGAGAACAATGAACACGGCCATGGGTATTTTAACCGCTACTACCTCCAAGCCAGTACATAATCTATACTTTATTTTTACAATTACATTATTTTGTTTTAGCTATACTTTTTATTTTGCGTAATCCGCAGCTTTTATTTACAATTAAATTATTTTGTATATAATGTAGAAACGCAAAATTTAGTGGGTGCAACGACTTGGACGTGGTGAGGCAAGTTGAAATGGATTTCTACAAAGAAGAAAAAACATTTTCTTCATACCGGGCGTGGGAGGTTGTCGAGTACATGAGAAATGGACGGAGCAAGAATGTTTTCAAGATATTGCTTGGTCCGCAAGCAATTCTTCAAAAAGGAGGTCTGGGAGTATGACGCTGCAAGCAACACCATTCCCGATACGAATGAAGACCCCACCCTCCAATTGAATCAAGAAAATGAAGAAGAAGCAAACCGCATCCTCCTCGTCTATCTCAAGCGTATGGATGAAATCAACGCAGCACACACAAAAGAAGACACAATATTTGGAAGAAAACGCGAGATGGCGAAACAATTGTTGGCTACACAACTCGAGGGGCGAAGTTCAAGAATGCACAACGGAGTTGAAGTTTTTTGAGCCGCATGATCACATTCGCGATCCCGCTTATGTTGGAATTAATTTTACCCGAAACGTGAACTTGCGCCAAACACGGATGGCTTGCAATTTTAAATTGTAGTTTCAAGTAATTTTAATTTCTACTTATGTAATGTTTTTTTTTTTTTTTTTTTTTGTTGTAGTTTCAATTTTTAAGTTGTAGTTTTTAAGATTATGTAATGTTTTTTTTTTTTTTAATGAAATGGTATCTTTTATTTTAAATATTGTATGTGATTTTATGTATTTAAAAAAAAAAAAAAAAAAAAATTGAATTCGGAGATTAAGTGCACCCCACTTGTTAGGGTAGTGTTAGGGTAGTATTGGGGTAGTTTTGAGTTGGAAGGTTTTATTGGACAGAGCGACGCAAGACCCTTGCAGACAGTAGGGTAGAAAAGTTCCACTCCCTCCTCCCTAATAACTAAAGAGATACGGAGTACTTATTTTGTACTTCGTTTCTGCATAGAATGTACATTTTGTATTGGGTTATTCTACCGTATGCTTTCTTTTTTGTTTAATTTTATGTTCATTGTTGTGCTATTTCACATATATAGTGACTAGTCGATCAACATGTTTAACATATTAATTAGTTATTGTTCATTGTTGTTACAAATATTTAATTGATACTTCTAATGAATACAACATAAAAGACAGATTCTATTGAAGAATGTGAAAGGCCTATTATAAAAGATTTTGCCATTGTATATCATTCTACTTGAAATGTGGTTTAGCTGAAAAATTATGATACCTTTTTTTGTGTAGTTCATTAATCATTAAAGAAGTATACTACCAATTTCAAACTTAAACGTGCGAAATGGACATTTGAAACTTTTCTTCTTTTTTGTTCCTTCATTTCATGCATGCCGCATTAAACCATGTAAGAAGTTTCAACGTGTGGAATGGAAATTGTAACTATTGTCATTTATGTTTGTGAGCTTAAAATGAGTATTAAAGCATGTAATAGATTGTGACGTGCAAAATGAATATGGTGACTACCTTTTTTTTTTTTTTTTAATGTTTGGTTCTTAATTTAAAAAAGGGTAATTACATATACTTAGATATTTGCATATTTTCTCAAATTATGCTTAAAAAGTATTGTGTAATGAGTTAAAAACTTACATTTTAGGATTCAAATTTCGTCTATCGGTTTGGTGGTTTACCCATATATGTTCGGTTGTCAAAACCAAACGCTATTCAGTTTCTTTTGCTTGGTGATTGAATTAATATGTTAAGACATCAAAGGTTTTTTTGCCTGACAGTATATGAGTGACCTAACAACTTAAAGGTTGTGGGTTCAAGTCTCGTTGAAAACATGTGAGATAAAAGTTTAACTCTAGTTAGAGACATATGAGATAAAATTTGTGAAATAACTGGTGTAGGTTGTAAAATTTTCCATTAAAAGAAAAAATTACGGAGTAATATGTTAAGATGATTAAAGCAACTTGGTTAATTTTATGTTTTTAAAGAGGTGTTTGTTTGTGACTTAATTGACTTAATATGAAAAAAACTGAATTCATTAGGTTATAATAAAACTGTTTGTTTGTGACTTAATAAAGAAAGATAACTGAAAATGTTAAGCAATAAAAATAAGAGTGTCTGCATTAAACTATCTTTTAATTAGAAATGACTTAATAAAAAAAAATTAACAAACAAACCCTAAGTATCATTTCTTAGGCTTGAGTAAACATGGCCCATAAGCTTAAACTATAGTATAAAATAGGGAGAATTGCATATATATCCCTTTTAAACATCAAAATTACATATATATTCAACTCTAAATTATAATTACATATATATCTTTCTTAAATATTAAATTTATCATATATATCCAAATAATTAAATTACATGTAAATTAAACTCTAAAATACATTATACTTGTTATTTCATACACAATTGTCTATTTTACCCTTTGTTTCTTATCATTTATCAGTATTAATTTATCATGACACTATCAAACATTCCCAATTTCTTCTCTGATCATCACGTCTTTTTGGTATAATTGGTGAGGATAACTTATCTAATTAAAGATGATAAAAGAAGAATTCTTGCAACAAACCTTAACTTTTTTTTTTCTTTTTTTTTTCCTTTTTTTTTCTTTTTTCTTATCTTAGTATCTCTGATTCTCCGGCAAGAAATGGTAGTCGCTATGTTCAAAGCTTCTCAGTTTCCATCTTCGTTTGTTTCTTATTCATTGGATCTAATATATTATAGGTTAGTTTTGTTGTAAACTTTGGTTCGTTCATATTACTTCTTCTCTGTCACCAATGACGTCTCTGGCACCGACAACAACACAATCGCCCATTTCTCGATATATTTTTCTCTTGTAGCGATATATCTGTAAATCCAATTTTCGTCCATATTTTTCTTGACTCTGTCCAAAAATTATCCGATCGGGTGACACGAAAATGGTGTTTGGTTTCCAGGGATACATAGGTTGTTAATACAAATAACCCGTAAAAACGTTTATTTATATTTTACGATCTTCTAATGTTTTGTCGATAACAAACGTAAAATCATTTTAACGAAACAAATAAAATACGTAAATTGTTTGAACTAATAGTTTCTAACATATTCACATTTTCACATAAAACACTAAAACAAGTATAAGTGATTTTATGATTTAGTAATACATATGTACAACAACTAGTGTTTACATATTTGGATAAAATATACACATAACTAGTATGTAGTATATTGGGTAATATAAATGGGTAGAAACTTAAGCATCACAACCCATTGGGCAAATACATTGAATGTAGTTGGGTACAACCCAAAGCCCATAACCCATAACCCATGGATCTTGACCCATAACCCATTGCATGACATCATGCTTATATCATACATGGATAGTATCCATAACCCATGGATCAACCCATACCCAAGTGACCAAGTGCATTGCACTCAAAGATACATTGTATCTAGCCAAAGATCCATGGTTCAACCCATGACCCATAACCAAAATACCCATGGGTAAAGGGGCGTCCCACGGATCCCTAGCTTAACGCCAGACGGATCCTTGTGGAAGGGATCCGTGGGATCCGGGAAAAGTAGGATTTTCCTCATAAATAGTGAGCCATTTCTTCATTATTTCTCACCCCTTTCTAACACACTTTCTCCCCGAGTTAAAAACTCACTAACCTCGATCCAAGAGATCTATGTTTGTAGTTTTGTTTTTGTGTGATCTTTAGGTTCCTCTTAAAGGCAAGATCACCACCTTTGAAGTCGAGCAAGCTCAAGTCCATGAGTTGCCATGCTTCCACATCATCAAGGCTATCAAGTCTTCTTGTTGATAATTCCTTTCTTTCTTCAAAAAGTGTAGTGTTGAAGATATTAGTGAAAGATGTCTCAAGTGTCAAGACGAAGATATTAGTGAAGGGTATCTATCGTCTATAGCATAAGCACTTGTGGTAGGTGCTTAGAAGTCAAGACAAGAAGCATTAGTGAAAGGTGCTTGAAGTCAAGACTGAAGCATTAGTGAAAGGTGCTTAGAGTGAAGACACAAGACATTAGTGAAAAGTGTCTTGTAGATCTAGTCAAAGGCATTAGTGAAAGGTGCCTTAGATGTACATTCGATATGGTGTGTTTCGATGTACTAGATAGACTAGCATTAGATCCAAGGATATTGATGTCCTTGATGATGTTGTAAAGGAGTACATCTCCTTTGGGATTAGTCGTTGGTGTAGTGTGGTAGTAGTTCCTCCATTGCAATGGAACTAGGTGCTTAGCCTAGTACCTAATAAAGGGTAGGCGACGTTGTGAAGGTGTAGTTTACCTTGGAGTGAAAGAACTAGGTACTTAGCCTAGTACCTTATAAAGGATAGGCGACGTTGTGTAGGTGTGGTTCACCTTGGAGTGAAAGAACCCGGTGGTTAGCTTAGCACCGGAAAAAGGGTAGGCAACGTTGTGAAGGCTTCTCTGCCATAAGGAGATTGGTGTAGTGTTTACAAACTCTCGAGTAGGTGACTCGGGGAGTGGAGTAGGGCAAGGAAGGTGTCCTTGTAGCCGAACCACTATAAATACTCGCGTTGTGGTTTTGTGCTTCTTACTCTTATCTCTTCATTACATATCTTTATATGCTTGTTTATCAACATCCAACACACACAACCAAATAGATTGACATAAGTGGATCTAAATAGTTTAAAAGGAAGTTTTAATTGGTAAAACTATTCAACCCCTTCTAGTTTTCCACAATTGGCATCGAGCTTCGTTACCAAGTTTCTTGAAGTATATTGTACTTTAAAACTTGATACGATCCATGGTTAATTGAAAACTACAAAGAAGGTTTTTCATAAAACAAACACCATGTCTTTTAAAACTATACGTTGATAACAACATTTTTTATTTTTTTAATTGCACTAATCTTCCTTGTCATGTTGATTAGTCAAAGTTCATACCCACCAAGCTTTAGGAGTCGCTTGGTAACAAGAATACCTTCCTTAAGAAGGTATCTTAAACGCAAAGGAGCGGGAATAGTCTAAGTGACATTTGCTGTGTCATTTGTAAAGACATTCCTAAGTGTGCTAGAGGTATGATTTTCTTTTTACTTTGCTTGATAATTAAGTATACCTATTTAGGTATTTATATGATTATCTTTTGTGCAATTACATGTTTTACATGAAGCTTCATTAGGAAGCCTTTTTCTCACATATGTGTTTTATTTCTCGTCTAAAGTCGTGGTATATAAAACTTATGTTTTGTTTCTTTTAATCTAATAATAAAACAAAACACGAATTTCAAAAATTCCTCCTTCCATATAAATACTCCCACCATCGACCACTCTATCAAACCCTCACTTTTTCAAATCTTCCAATTTCAAAAATTTCCTCTCACTCAAAAACTTCATCTTCCTCCTCATTCCATCTCAACCGAAACCAAGAAGATTCGTCATCAACATGGTTTACATCGCACTCGTACTCATCGCCTTAACACTCATCGCACTTGTGTTCCCTATGATGAAGTTCACATATGGAGACATTTACTTTGTGTTGTTAATCTACATTGGGATCATATACCCAATCCTTTGTATCATCCTTAGCATTGAAATGCAATATTACTAATAATCTTGTTATCTTTGTTATTATTTATTTTCTTGTGATTTATATGTTTCATATTCCTTCGTGATACATTAGAAGTCATGTATGCATGCTAAAAGAAAATGTAGGATAAAACACTTTTCGTGGTATAAAAATATAAAACCTATGTTTTTATCAAATCTATTTCATACTACGGATCCACGGATCCGGAAGTCATACTAGCCGGATCCCTTTAAAAAGGAACCGTGGATCCGTCTCCATCGAGAACATGTTTTCATGCAAATTAAAACCATTTTTCTTCTAAAAGTAATACTCCACTAGAGTCAAAACCATAAGTGAGTCAAGTGTCTTTCTTGTTTAAAACCATTGTTAATAAAAATCTAATAAAAACGTTAGATAATCATAGGTTGACCATAAACATCACCTCTTATTAACCCATCACTTCTATAGGTTCAACTATGACGCATGAATACGAGTTTGATTTTTCACCACTAGCGTCTGACTCCTAACATCTCTCTTGAGCCCAACACACCGGCAATCATGTCCGTGGGTTCAACAATCTCGAAACCCGTCACTTCCATGAAGGACGACAGACACCTTCTACAATTCAAGAAGGTATCAATACCTCCTTCCGAGCCATAGGACTAGAATGTCTTCTTGAAATCAACGGAAGATATGTCCAAGGTTCATAATGGAATTCTTTCGTTAAGTCGAACTCGCTCGTAACGAGGATCGCTTCTCATCTCTTTGGTTTTATATGAAAACCAAAAGTTTACTCTAACCCTTGGGCATTTTGCTCACATCCTCTCGGATTCCTAATCATGGACAATGTGCCTTCACCAAGATTGGTCTCTTGATTCTCTCTTCAACTTTCGTGAAGAAAATAGTCCATATTATTCACACATACCTCTCAGGAAGATTTAAATCGCATAATATGCAAACCTCGACCATATTACTCCGATCCAAACATTATCTTTACAAGGGATATCCGAGAAGAGTACAAGCCTCTTGCACTCATCCCACGTGAAAATGTTTGGAGCCTTAGGGGAAATCGAGAAATTCTTCCCGCTTGTTGTGCTCAAATGTTGTACTGTTTGCTAACACAACAACCATACAATCTCGCCTACTTCTTCGCAAGGCGAATTGAAAATCTTCAAGGCTCCAAGAATAAACTCATCCCTTATGGAATGTTCTTGACACGCCTCTATCATAATGTTATGCACCTCCATCCTCAATTTCAAAGTCCGATGTACGTACTTGTGAACAAGATGATGGAACCGCTAAACATATCTCTCATGAAGAATTTCTTCATTCTTGATTCCACCAACACTCATCAATCACATAATGATCCTCCTAGTGAAAACACTCAAGAAACCTAGTAGTATTTCAAAATAGGATCAAATCTCTTACACTTGTGCTTTATCAATGTAATCCTATTTCCTTCATGAAATAAAAACATATTACATTTGATATCTTAGTGTTAGAACCCCTCTAAACCAACCTTGGAATATGATGCATTGTCAAGATCATTGCATACCTTTAGTAAAGGTTATGCTGAGTAGATGGACGGATCCCAAAGGTTGTGCTAGACGGATCCCTTCACTTAGGGAACCGTGGGATCCGACAAACAGAAAATGCAATTGCAAGCATTATATTTCAAACATATCCTTAGAACACCTCACGCTAAGCTAAATGATAAGGTTTTAAAATGTACCTTTTTGAGGGGTCGTTTAAGCCCTTATTTGATCACTTTTGTATCCGTTATTACTTAATATCGTTCCTTTTCACTTTTAGGTCTCTTGAAGGCAAATTGCTGGAATGGCACTTATTTGGACGAAAAGGCGCGGATATACGAAGAAAATGGCCAAAGTCAAGAATCGAGACACTCAAGTCTTTGAAACACAAGGGACGGCGTCAGTGTTATCTGTGACGCCGTCGCATCACTTTTGTGACTACCAAGAGCCAAATTGCTTATTTACAAGTGACGGTGTCGGGGCTTTAAAAGAGTAGGTCGTCGCAACTCGCACGGCCTATATTTGATCGACAGGCGTCCGAGATCGAAGGGACGGCGTCACAAGCATAAGGTGACGCTGTCGCAAGACTAACGTGGCCAAGACGAAACCCTAATAATGGCGACCCGACGGCGTCACAAATCATAAAGTGACGCTGTCGCGATTGTAATCTTATATATAGAATCCAAAAATTTTAGTTTTCAGTGTGTAGTCTTTTGGAGTAAAAACCTAAACCGAACCAAGGCTGTCTTGTACAATATTTTAGGGTTCCAAACCCTATCTTACATCAAGATAAGAGTTAGGGACAAACGCATACCCTACGACTTTAGACACACAACGCGATTAAGAATAAGGACGTGACAATTCAACCATCAATAGGAGATAATTAAGGAGTAATAAAACCTAAGTAAACACATCTTCAAACCATCATACGAGCACACAATAATTAGACATAGACTACATACACCTTAGATTAGATAATTAGATAAGTAGAGTAATCGGTAGAAATACCAACCCCCAAATCCAAACCCCGAGATTCGTACCTTTCCTTTTCTTAAAAATATAAAAAGATAAAAAATAATCTTCCTCAACCCCAACCTTAGCGTAGTAACTTCTCAATAGCATTCCTATTCCTCAGAGAACGATATCAATACCCGGCTTACCCTAATACTACACTACAACGATTAGGTTCACCGCCTAGGTGTTATAAAACTTGCTCAAGAAAAGGAAGTTCCTTTGACCCGAACGACGCGTGTAGCGTTATCAAGTTTTTGGCGCCTGCGGGAATAGAATAGCTAGTTAGTAGTCCACCTCGCTTAGGTTTCTTTGCTTGATTCCTATCAAGTACATTTTTCTCAATTTTATCTTCCTCGTAGTCTATCCCCTTCTTCGTGACCTTTGTTCGTAACCCCATCACTTTTCATCATGGAAGGTGATAACCCACCACCACTCAACAACCTAACACCAAATAAATCACCGCCACCAAAACCCAAACTAATGACCAACACAACCGCCAAGCCGTTATGTGAGTAGAAACACCGACCTTCGGGATCCGAAGGTATTCGATAATACAATTAGGGAAGTGTTGAGAAAGTAGTCAGCGCCTCGGTAGTTGGCTCCATGATCAACAGTAATTCGGAAGATGGTATAATAAACAAAAATATGAATGTGGAGGATAGTGCTTATTTCAATCTTTACCCCACTAAGGAAGAGGTTGCTTACCATCAATAAATAATCGATAATCCCCGATCACCCATCATTAGGATATGTCCTAAGATTAGGAGAGGAAATCCGTGGAACCTCAAAATTCCTTGTTTGATCGGATATAGGAATGTCGAACATGCTTACATAGATACGGAATCTCCCATCAATGTGATGTCATCTGCTGTTTACAATGACATTATGAATGAGCGACTTAAGATTAAGAGACTCTAAATATCCCGTGGTGTTCAGAACTTTATGGGAAGAGTCAAGGATGTACATGTCTTTATAGGAAATTTCACCTACCTAGTTGATTTTGTGGTCCTAGAAGATATAGGATGCGTCATTGACTATAGTTTATCCCAAGTAGTGCTAGGAAAACCATTTGTTGAAACATCTAAGATGAGCCATAACTGGTATGATGGAACGGTTAGGTTTAAGGAAGGAACTGATGAGATCACTTATAGGATGCCTTGGAAAACAAATGAATATGGCCATCTACCCATTTTTGAACGAGACAACATCAAAGCTTTTGAGGACAAAAGCAAGGACGATGTTGAAAAAGGTTATAAATTTATGTGGGAAAGAAGGAGGCTTTATTATAAGGATTGCTTGACCCTATGGCCTAGGTATAGAGTCGATGAAAATTTTGTCAACATGATAGAATTCTCATTGAGAATGCAAAACGAGACAACGTAGGGCACGACTTGAGTCTAGCTACAAGACGCATAAATAAAGAAAAGCGCTTCGTGGGAGGCAACCCATGCTTAATTGTTTGCTTGTTAGTGTCATATATATTTTATTGATTGCTTATTCTCATGTTTAAATTTGTAAAATGCTTTATTTTGTTTCTAACCTCGCCTTAATTGCATATAAAGGTATTTTACATAAAGGATAAGTGTAGGGAGGATTACACACGTTTTCGTAAGAAACGTAAACATGAGAATTTCAATTAATTAAAAGATATATATGTGTGTTTGTTCGAGTCAAATGCTTGTATCGAGTCATAATGGATGTTCTGCAGAATTTTTCCGATTCTAAAGATGTAAATTTTTCGAAATTTTCCGAAAATCGCATACCGCTTTTTGTCGGGATAACCGACGCGTCAGATCGCAACTGACGGCGCCGGGAAGGAGTAAAACAATGATTACTTTTTCTCATTTTCTCGAGCTACTTATAAATTTTTGAAATTTTCGGTCTTAATTTTCCGTAAATTTGTAAACATCCATTCCACAAGCATTATATCATAGTTTAATAGAGTCTTATATATATTATTACCGCCGATTTTACGCGAAGGTTTCGTTTGTTTTCTTTAAGTGTGCAGGTTTAATTTACTAAGAAGAAGATACATAAGATTGGAAGGAGCTTTTCACGCATACATTCTTGTTGGAAAGGATTTAACCACCACTTTACACGGACCCTACCGAGCTAATCAGGGGAGTATTAGTTTCTTTTGTTTTTAATTACCTTCTATTATCATAACTTTGATACTTTCGGGGAACATTGGGGACAATGTTCAGTTTAAGTGTAGGAGGGAAAATAAAACGGAACTTTGAAACTATGCTTATCCTTGATTATTTGCTTTGTCCAATTGTATTTGTGTAATAAACCATGAGAAAATGTCGGTTAGGGTAATTTTGGCACCAAATTTAAAAATTTTCATGACATATAGGAGTGGGCCATTAGTCTTAACAAAAGCGTCTCACGGATAGGAAGTTATATGACTAGCACAAAAAAACCCTTCACCACTTAAATTCCACCCAAAATGTGAGGATCGCCCTTAGATTAGTAGGAATTAAAGCATTCCTCTTTAATGCTTAGTGTGTGAACCGGTAGTATAATAGATTCTAGAACTTGTTTTGTGATGCATCCCGAGATCGCTAGTAAGACTACACTTGTGTAGTTAGGAATAACTAAATGATAAGAGGCATTAGGATAACCCTTGTTTGATACCCGTAATATAATTACTTCTTCCACATCGGTTGAGTAATTCCCCACACCTTTGCGTTGTACTCATCTTTAGTACACGATACCCCTAGTTAAGCCCTCGAGCCTATCCTTTTCGCGGTTCTCGTGATGTTTCGGTTTTCGAATATCAATGAAGAGCATTGTTTACACCCCACCCCAAATGTACACCCAAATCGCTTAGCCTACCTTGTATGCACTCACTTTTAGTGCATTATTGTTATCACACTAAACCCTTAGTTCAATTATCTAGTCGCTTGCATAAGTTGCTAAGTCGAGTCATATCCTTTGTACACAGTTTTGGGACGATTGGGACTCATGGGAAAAGTTAAAGTTTATGAAATGACGGAAGGAACGTTAAATTCAAATTCCTTTATTTGCGTAATAATGTACTCCAAGTGTTTTGATCTTTTCAATTCGGGTCAAATTAGTGTTAGAGTAATAAAAAAACTCAAGTGTAGGGATGTGCCTATAAATCCCTATCATTTTGATGTTACCGTAGAGGATGGCAGAGTAAAAGTGTATGAAAAAAAATCGAAAAAAAATAGAAAAAGAAAAAAGAAAAAAAATAGAGTGTTCAAAAAAAAACGGGCTACCATCATACATCTATCTTTAAATTCATGTTTGTTTGTTTCAGTTATCTAGAGTTTAGAGTGTCGAGTCTTGGCTTAGCAACGCCATTCTTCGTATGCTTGTAACATAAAGATTTTTGACTTGCCACCACTAAATAGCCTATCCCACCAAACCCTTTGTTTCCCTACCGTAAGCCTAACATTACAACCCTTTAAAAGACCTCTTTGATAGTCTTTCCTAGGTGCTTACGCCAAAGCGATGGAGGTTTGATCTATTCTCAAGCCTATGGTAATCTATGTACTAGGACCGGTTAATGAGTGTTTATCTTCCATTTCCAACTTGTTAAATTTCATATACACCTGAGAGATGTGAGTATCCAAACACCCTATGTGAGGTGCTAGTATGTAATTTCCGTGCTTGTTATGACTTTTATGGGCTTATATGTGTTGTGGATTGTTTTAAACCAATGCTTCATGACCTCTAACTTATAAATTAATTGGCTAAAAGCACATTTGCTTGAGGACAAGCAAATACCAAGTGTAGGGATATTTGATAAGGTTTTAAAATGTACCTTTTGAGGGTCGTTTAAGCCCTTATTATCACTTTTGTATCCGTTAATACTTAATATCGTTCCGCTTCACTTTTAGGTCTCTTGAAGGCAAATTGTTGGAATGGCACTTATTTGGACGAAAAGGCGCGGATATCTGAAGAAAATGGTGAAAGTCAAGAATCGAGACACTCAAGTCTTTGAAACACAAGGGGAGGCGTCATGTGTTATCTGTGACGCCGTCGCATCACTTTGTGACTACCGAGCCAAATTGCTTATTTACAAGTGGCGGTGTCAGCTTTAAAAGAGTAGGTCGTCGCAACTCGCACGGCCTAGATTTGATCGAGACGGCGCCGAGATCGAAGGGAGGTGCGACGTCGCAAGACTAACGCCAAGACGAAACCCTAATGACGCGACGACCACGGCGCCACAAATCATAAGTGAAGCCGTCGCGATTGTAATCTTATATATAGAATCCGAATTTTTAGTTTTCGGTGTGTAGTCTTTTGAGTAAAACCTAAACCGAACCAAGGTCGTCTTGTACAAGATTTTAGGGTTCTAAACCCTATCTTATATCAAGATAAGTGTTTTACTTCATTAATTCAATTATGTCTTCAATTACTTGTGTGTATGCTTGCATGTTCTCCATGTCCGGCTAATTTACTTGTGTGTTTGCTTAGGGAATATGAAACTTAACTATTGAATATTGATTGGTTGTCTCTTATCTTATTTGTTAATGATCTAGTAATGCGATAGGTCATTCGTTGTGTAGTTAATGCTTGATTAATCTTTGTGAACCTTAGACTATAACACCTAGAGTAGTTGTAGGCTAAACCATCCAAAGAGTACCTTAGAGTTAGAGTTTATAATTCCTATAGATTTTGTAGACGAGACCCTTTGGTAGTTTCAAAGAGTTAGGGACAAACGCATACCCTACGACTTTAGACACACAACGCGATTAAGAATAAGGACGTGACAATTCAACCATCAATAGGAGATAATTAAGGAGTAATAAAACCTAAGCAAACACATTTTTAAACCATCATACGAGCACACAATAATTAGACATAGACTACATACACCTTAGATTAGATAATTAGATAAGTAGAGTAATCGGTAGAAATACCAACCCCCAAATCCAAACCCCGAGATTCGTACCTTTCCTTTTCTTAAAATATAAAAGATAAAAATAATCTTCCTCAACCCCAACCTTAGCGTAGTAACTTCTCACTAGCATTCCTATTCCCCAGAGAACGATATCAATACGGTGGCTTACCCTAATACTACACTACAACGATTAGGTTCACCGCCTAGGTGTTATAAAACTTGCTCGAAGAAAAGGAAGTTCCTTTGACCCCGAATGACGCGTGTAGCGTTATTACTAAACATAGTGTCTTAAGGCAAATTAAGTCCTTATCAAGATAGGTTGATCCTTCCTACTCACATACCTAGATCACACTCTAAAACGCTTGTAGATCTACCGTTTCATTTTAATCCATAACTCTTCCGCTCTCAAACTCACACTTCATTTTCTACTTAGTCTTTAAAATCTTTCGATTATGGCAAAATTGATCATAAATCATCCTCACCTCAAAATTGATCAAAGTTGATCAAATTCTCATTTTCTCATCTCAAAGCCTCTAGGATATTTTTAAAAACACTATCCTAAGTCACAACCTGATCTCTAGGATCATTTAGCTTCAATTGACACTCTCATCTTTAGTGTCATCCTTGCTCATCCATTGGTACTATTTGAAAGTTCCAAATCCTTCCATAAAAGAAAATCATTAGCTACATCACTCATTACCTTCAAGTACTTAAGCACCCTTCATTTAAGACATTTAGGAAGATCAAACACTCAAGATGTTATAGGTCTTAGATCTTAGAAACATCATTTCCACTCTTTCATAATCACGAATTGCGGATCCCTAGGATTAGCTTAGACGGATCCTCTCGAGGAGGAACCGTGGGAACCGGATGACGCTTATGTCAAATCTTGCTAAAACAATCATTTCAACTCATTTTCCTAACTCAAACACTCCATCTCATCTTAAATGAGTTCCTAGATCATGCAACCTCGAAGTTGACTCTTGTGCATGTTAATCATCACATTCCAATGAATCCTAGTGGCTTAAGGCTTAAATGCACTTGCCAAATCTCTTGGTTTATAAACCACTTTGTTAGGACCTCCTAGTCATCACTCTCATCCTAACTTTCAAGACTTTAGAAATCTTTGCAAACCTCTTGAAATCATCTCATCATGAGGAAAACCCCAAGTAGTAACTTATCCACCAAAGAACCACCCATGAAAAAGGCGCGTGTTATACACGAAATCTCTTCAACCGAATCATCTCCGGTTAAGCCAACAAATGATAGGATCCTTCATCATCTAATCAAACCAATTCCTAAAAGGATAGTACCCACAAAACTACCAATGCCAAACACCACCATACCTCCTAGGCCAAACAATATCATCTCCACTAAACCATCACCATTAGTTCCTAGAGCTATTTCGTTTTCATCCCCACTATCATCACCACACCTCTACAATTTAGGGGACTTGCCTCCTAGGCCGTCTCATCCGCTTCCGCCGACAACATTTTCCTCATTAGTAGGAATAATGGTACAAAATCAAGGTGTTGAGTCAACACTTGCTCCGGCTTCCTTTTCGCCGTTTCCATCATATAATCCCATTTGGATTATGAGAAATCATCAAAGTCAACCACCCGACCATATGGAAGTTGACACTTCTCTACCACCACCATCATTCTTGGTCGAGCCATTCTCAAATGTGCCTCCACCAATCCCTCCATCGTTTGAAGCTCCACAAGCCGCTTCACTTGATCCTTCGCATCAAGCCATCTCATTTCTTCCACCACCACTACCTAGCCATGACAAATATTGCTATCAATGTCAACATGTTGAAGGTTTGATACATGAAGTACGAGAAGTACAACGTTTCATGTTCTATCATCTCCTCGAACGTTTCGATGAGATCAAACCTAAACAAAACTTGAGCTAGAAGATTTTAGTAGTGTCCTAGCATCAAGCGATAATTGGTTTAGAAATTCCTAGCCATGTGTTTTCTTATTTTCTTAGTTTTTAGAGTCATGTATATCATAACTCTAGTTTTATTAAATGGAATTACATGCTACTTGTTATGTTTCTGAACATATGATTACCTTGTATTCATATCTCATTTTTGTGATAACATTGCTTGTTATATCACCTTTACTGAAATTAATCAGCTAATACGGATCCCCCAGAATTGCCTAGACGGATCCCTACTAGGAGGGAACCGTGGGATCCGTGAGACATAAAGCTTTCTTTCTACTAACTTGAACCACATTTGCAGGAAATTGTGAATTATACTTGCTTTCTAACCTTTGTTTTGTAGTTATTCAATTTACACATGAAGACTTTGACATCCTAAAGCTAGGGGGAGCTTTATGTCAAAGCAATACATTGCAAATCACTTGCAATACTAGGTTTACATTTCATGACATCCCCTTGCAATATTGCAATCATCAAGGGGGAGTACATTCGTGACTTAGACGAAATCTTTTACAAACTTACTTGCAAACAAACTAGATTAGAATCACTTTCTTGACGCCCTTACAAAGGGATGGACTCGTCAAGGGGGAGTAAAGACGAGATCCGTTCCCGTTACTTGCTCTCTATTTTTTTTTCACATGTTTTTATTAAAAACGATGTGTTGCTTTCCTTCAAACACTTTTTGTTTCGACAAAAAAGGGAGAAGAAAGTAAAAACTACAAATTCAAACTTTTACGAATTTTAGCTTTTCCTTAAAATAATTTTATGTTTTGTCATCAACAAAAGGGAGATTGTTAATACAAATAAGTCGCAAAACGCTTATTTATATTTTACGATCTTCTAATGTTTTGTCGATAACAAACGTAAAATCATTTTAACGAAACAAATAAAATACGTAAATTGTTTGAACTAATAGTTTCTAACATATTCACATTTTCACATAAAACAAGTATAAGTGATTTTATGATTTAGTAATACATATGTACAACAACTAGTGTTTACATATTTGGATAAAATATACACATAACTAGTATGTAGTATATTGGGTAATATAAATGGGTAGAAACTTAAGCATCACAACCTATTGGGCAAATACATTGAATGTAATTGGGTACAACCCAAAGCCCCTAACCCATGGATCTTGACCCAAAACCCATTGCATGACATCATGCTTATATCATACATGGATAATATTCATAACCCATGGATCAACCCATACCTAAGTGACCAAGTGCATTGCACTCAAAGATACATTGTATCTAGCCAAAGATCCATGGTTCAACCCATGACCCATAACCAAAATACCCATGGGTAAAGGGGCGTCCCACGGATCCCTAACTTAACGCTAGACGGATCCTTGTGAAAGGGATCCGTGGGATCCGGGAACAATGGATTTTTCCTCTATAAATAGTGAGCCATTTCTTCATTATTTCTCACCCTTTCTAACACAATTTCTCCCCGAGTTAAAACTCACTAACCTCATATCCAAGAGATCTATGTTTGTAGTTTTATTTTGTGTGATCTTTTAGGTTCCTCTTAAAGGCAAGATCACCACCTTTGAAGTCGAGCAAGCTCAAGTCCATGAGTTTCCATGCTTCCTCATCATCAAGGCTCTTCAAGTCTTCTTGTTGATGATTCCTTTCTTTCTTCAAAGAAGTGTAGTGTTGAAGACATTAGTGAAAGATGTCTCAAGTGTCAAGACGAAGATATTAATGAAGGGTATCTATCGCCTATAGCATAAGCACTTGTGGTAGGTGCTTAGAAGTCAAGACAAGAAGCATTAGTGAAAGGTGCTTAAGTCAAGACTTGAAGCATTAGTGAAAGGTGCTTAGAAGTGAAGACACAAGACATTAGTGAAAAGTGTCTTGTAGATCTAGTCAAAGGCATTAGTGAAAGGTGCCTTAGATGTACATTCGATATGGTGTGTTTCGATGTACTAGATAGACTAGCATTAGATCCAAGGATATTGATGTCCTTGATGATGTTGTAAAGGAGTACATCTCCTTTGGGATTAGTCGTTGGTGTAGTGTGGTAGTAGTTCCTCCATTGCAATGGAACTAAGTGCTTAGCCTAGTACCTAATAAAGGGTAGGCGACGTTGTGAAGGTGTAGTTCACCTTGGAGTGAAAGAACTAGGTACTTAGCCTAGTACCTTATAAAGGGTAGGCGACGTTGTGTATGTGTGGTTCACCTTGGAGTGAAATAACACGGTGGTTAGCCTAGCACGGAAAAAGGGTAAGCGACGTTGTGAAGGCTTCTCCGCCATAAGGAGATTGGTGTAGTGTTTACAAACTCGAGTAGGTGACTCGGGAGTGGAGTAGGCAAGGAAGGTGTCCTTGTAGCCGAACCACTATAAATACTGCGTTGTGGTTTTGTGCTTCTTACTCTTATCTCTTCATTACATATCTTTATATGCTTGTTTATCAACATCCAACACACACAACCAAATAGATTGACATAAGTCGATCTAAATAGTTTAAAAGGAAGTTTTAATTGGTAAAACTATTCAACCCCCCCCCCTTCTAGTTTTTCACATAGGTTGTGAGTGATATTGAATTGTAGATGACAGAGTTAAGGGAATAATGGTCAAAATTGTGGAGTTTGTTAGGACTCCTTGAGATCGTTTTGAGCCTTAGGGTTTAACAATAACATATACATACGCAGCGGAATAATAAAGAACAATTATGTTATTGACACAAGGTTTCATTCACCATCACCTCTAATTATATTAATAACGTTTTATCTAAACTATAACAAGCATCAAAGACTTGATCTTGGAGGTTAACTAACACTAACTAATCTAGACGTTTATAGGAACACGTCTAGATAACTAAACTACTAACTAAACTAATAACCTAGGCGTTTACAATAAACTACACGCCCTAGGTTACACACACACACACCTTTATTCGACTACATTATGGAAGACATGTATATGAAACATATACCCCATGTCCTCTTTATATACTAGAGGATTAGGGTTTACAAATCTCTACTAAGGACTAAATAATAAATCTTCTTTTGCAAGCAAGTCCCTCCATCTTTTTGTAGGTTTCCTTCTTGTCACTTTAAGTCCTTGATGTTTCATTCTTTCTTGCTTTGTATCATCAAATCAATAAACCCAACAATCTTCCCTATTTGATGATGACAAAACAAATACGGTTCTTGTACGAACTTCCCTAGACGAAGTAGCGAAGTTGAGATAATTAAATCTCACCATGAATGAAACATTCTTGTCTTCCTTTGTCTTCCCCTTAATCCATGCCACGCCACTTCAACATCTCTTCCCCTTTTTGTTATCAACAAATAGAGAATATAAGCAGTAGAAACTTCCCCTTGAGTGGTGCATGAACATCAAATGATTCTTAAAATCTGTAAGCTCCTTGTAATGATCACTTGTGAAGAAAACCAAATATAACGAAGTTGATGAAGAAGTAAAATAACCCAAACTTGTGTCTTATGTCTTGTACTATCCACGTGACGTTGAACTTATACCGCTAACCAAAAATATAAGTAGATCGCAACCTATTGACAAAATCCTCATCTTCAATAAGACACTGAGCACTACAATGTAATTCCTTTAAGTGATAGTTAACTAGGTCTTCATCCATCCACCCCTTGACCTATGAAAACTAGATTTTGCAAGTCTTCGTCACAATCATTGAAGCATGAACAAGTTACTTTTAAACGATTCCGCCGTTTAAAAATATAATAAGAACACGCATCCAAGAAACTTCACTTCATAATCCAAATGGGATTATATGATGGAAACGGCGAAAAGGAAGCCGGAGTAAGTGTTGACTCAACACCTTGATTTTGTACCATTATTCCTCCTAATGAGGAGAATGTTGTCGGCGGAGGCGAATGAGACGGCCTAGGAGGCAAATCCTCTAAGTTGTAAAGGTGTGGTGACGATAGTGGGGATGTAAAAGAGATAGCTCTAGGAACTAATGGTGATGGTTTTGTGGAGATGATATTGTTTGGCCTAGGAGGTATGGTGGTGTTTGGCATAGGTAGTTTTGTGGGTACTATCCTTTTAGGAATTGGTTTGATTGGTTAAGGAAAGATCATATCATTTGTTGGCTTGACCGGAGAGGATTCGGTTGAAGAGATTTCGTGTATAACACGAGCCTTTTTCATGGGTGGTTCTTTGGTGGATAGGTTACTACTTGGAGTTTTCCTCATGATGAGATGACTTCAAGAGGTTTGTAAGGGTTTCTAAAGTGCTGAAAGTTAGGATGAAGGTGATGACTATGGAAGTCCTAACAATGTGGTTTATAAACCAAGAGATTTGGCAAGTGTATTTAAGCCTTAAGCCACTAAAATTCATTGGAATGTGATGATTAACATGCACAAGAGTCAATCTTCAGAGTTTGTACTGATCTAGGAACTCATTTAAGATGAGATGGAGTGTTTGAGTTAGAAAGATGAGTTGAAATGATTGTTTTAGCAAGAATTGACATAGACTGTCATCCGGATCCCACGGTTCCCTCCTTAGAGGGATCCGTCTAGGCTAATCCTAGGGATCCGGCTCTCAACAACTATGAAAGAGTGGAAATGATATTTCTAAGATCTAAGATCTATATCGTCTTGAGTGTTTCAGTCCTCCTAAGTGTCTTAAATGAAGGGGTGCTTAAGGTGCTAAAGGCTTTGAGAGTGATGTAGCTAATTATTGTCTTTTATGGAAGGATTTGGAACTTTCATGAGTACCAATGGATGAGCAAGGATGACACTAAAGATGAGAGTGTCAATTGAAGCTAAATGATCCTAGAGATCAGGTTGTGACTTAGAATAGTGTTTTGGAAAATATCGTAAAGGCTTTGAGATGGGAAAAACTAGAATTTGATCAACTTTGATCAATTTTGAGGTAAGGATGATTTATGATCAATTTTGCCATAATCGAAAGATTTCTAAGACTAGATGTGAGGGATCAAGTGAAAAATGAAGTGTGAGTTTAAGAGTGGAAGAGCAATGGATTAAAAATGAAACGATAGATCTACAAGCGTCTTAGAGTGTGATCTAGGTGAGTTATGTGTGAGTAGGAAGGATCTACCTATCTTGATAAGGACTTAATTTGCCTTAAGACACTATGTTTAGCTTAGTGCGAGGTGTTCTAAGGATATGTTTGAAATATAATGCTTGCAATTGCATTTTCTGTTTGCCGGATACCACGGTTCCCTAAGTGTAGGGATCCGTCTAGCACAAACTTTGGGATCCGCCCATCTGCTCAGCAGAACCTTTACTAAAGGTATGCAATGATCTTGACAATGCATTATATCCCAAGGTTAGTTTAAAAGGGGTTCTAATACTAAGATATCAAATGTAAGATGTTTTATTTCATAAAAGAAATTGGATTACATTGATAAAGCACGAGTACAAAAGGATTGATCCTATTTGAAAGACTACTAAGTTGCTTGAGCGTTTTCGTTCGAAGGATCATCAAATGGTTGATGAGTGTTTTCCGATTCGGGAATGAAGAACGTCTTCATTAGGGATGTGTTTAGAGGTTCCATCATCTTGTTTACAAGTACGTACAACGGACTTTGAAATTGAGGATGGAAGTGCATAACGTTGTGATAGAGGCGTGTCAAGAACATTCCATAAGGGATGAGTTTATTCTTGGAGCCTTGAAGATTTACAATTCGCCTTGCGAAGAAGTAGGCGAGATTGTATGGTTGTTGTGTTAGCAAACAGTACAACATGTGAGCACAACAAGCGGGAAGGATTTCTCGATTTCCTAAGACTCAAACATTCTCACGTGGGATGAGTGCAAGAGGCTTGTACTCTTCTCGGATGTCCCGTGTGAAGATAATGTTTGGATCGGAGTAATATGGTCGAGGTTTTCATATTATGCGATTTAAATCTTCCGGGGAGGGTATGTGTGAACAATATGGACTATTTTCTTCACGAAAGTTGAAGAGAGAATCAAAAGACCAATCTTCGGTGAAGGCACATTGTCCATGATTTGGAATTCAGAGGATGTGAGCAAAATGCCCAAGGGTTAAGGTAAACTTTTGGTTTTTGATATAAAACCAAAGAGATAGAGAGCGATCCTCGTTACGAACGAGTTCAACTTGACGGAGGAATTCCATTATGAACCTTGGACATATCTTCTCGTTGATTTCAAGAAGACATTCTAGTCCTATGGCTTGGAAGGAGGTATTGATACCTTCTTCGAATTATAGAGAGGTGTCTACAATACGTCCTTCATGGAAGTGACGGTTTTCGAGGTTGTTGAACCCACGGACATGAATGCCAGGAGTGTTGGGTTCAAGGGAGATGTTCGGAGTGTAGACACTAGTGAGTGAAAAATCAAACTCATATTCATGCGTCATAGTTGAACCTATAGAAATGATGGGTTAATAAAAAGTGATGTTTGTGGTCAACCTATTATTATCTAATGTTTTTATTAGATTTTTATTAACAATGGTTTTTAACAAGAAAGACACTAAACTCACTTATGGTTTTGACATACTAGTGGAGTATTACTTTTAGAAGAAAAGTGGTTTTAATTTGCATGAAAACTGTTCTCCAAGAGGACGGATCCCGGTTCCTTTACAAAAGGGATCCGCTAGTATATCTTCGTGGATCCGTAGATCTGCAGATTCGTAAGCAGTATTTTACAAAACATAGGTTTTACAAATTTATTCCCAAGATATGTGTTTTAGCCTACATTTTCTTTTAGCATGCATACATGACTTCTAATGTATCACGAAAGAGTACGAAACATATGAAACAAAAGAAATGACAAACACATTATGATAATAATAACCTAGATAAACTAGACTATTAATAATATTTCATTTCAATGCTTAGAATGATACAAATGATTGGGTATATAACCCCAATGTAGATTAACAACACAAAGTACATGTCTCCGTATGTGAACTTCATCATAGGGAACACAAGTGCGATGAGTGTTAAGACGATGAGCACGAGGGCGATGTAAACCATGTTGAAGATGATCCTTCTTGGTTTCGGTTGGGATGAAATGGAGAGGAAGATGAAGTTTTGAGTGAGAGGAATTTTTGAAATTGGAAGATTTGAAAAAGTGGGGATAGAGTGATTGACGGTGGGAGTATTTATGGGAAAGGAGGAATTTTTGAAATTCGTGTTTTGTTTTATTATTGGATTAAAAGAGATAAAACATAAGTTTTATATACCACTACTTTTGACGAGAAATATAACACGGATGTGAGAAAGAGGCTTCCTAATGAAGTTTTATGTAAAACATGTATATGCACAAAAGATAATCATATAAATACCTAAATAGGCATACTTAATTATCAAGCAAAAATAAAAAGAAAATCATACCTCTAGCGCACTTAGGAATATCTTTACAAATGAGACAACAGATGTCACTTAGACGATTCCCGCTCCTTTGCGTTTAAGATACCTTCTTAAGGAAGGTATTTTTGTTACCAAGCGATTCCTATAGCTTGGTGGGTATGAGCTTTGACTAATCAACATGACAAAGAAGATTAGTGCAATTAAATGAAACAAGTAAAAAAAATGTTGTTATCAAATCAACATCCAAACATATAGTTTAAAAAGACATGGTGTTTGTTTTTATGAAAAACCTTCTTTGTAGTTTTCAATTAACCATGGATCGTATAGAGTTTTTAAAGTACAATATACTTCAAGAAACTTGGTAACGAAGCTCTGATGCCAATTGTGGAAAACTAGAAGGGGGTTGAATAGTTTTGCCAATTAAAACTTCCTTTTAATCTATTTAGATCGACTTATGTCAATCTATTTGGATGTGTGTGTTGGATGTTGATAAACAAGCATATAAAGGTAAGTAATGGAAAGATAAGAGTAAGAAGCACAAAACTACAACGCGAGTATTTATAGTGGTTCGGCTACAAGGACACCCTCCTTGCCCTACTCCACTCCCCGAGTCACCTACTCGAGAGTTCGTAAACACTACACCAATCTTCTTATGGCGGAGAAGCCTTCACAACGTCGCCTACCCTTTTTCCGGTGCTAGGCTAACCACCGGGTTCTTTCACTCCAAGGTGAACCACACCTACACAACGTCGCCTACCCTTTATAAGGTACTAGGCTAAGTACCTAGTTCTTTCACTCCAAGGTGAACTACACCTTCACAACGTCGCCTACCCTTTATTAGGTACTAGGCTAAGCACCTAGTTCCATTGCAATGGAGGAACTACTACCACACTACACCAACGACTAATCCCAAAGGAGATATACTCCTTTACAACATCATCGATATCAATATCCTTGGATCTAATGCTAGTCTATCTAGTACATCGAAACACACCATATCGAATGTACATCTAAGGCACCTTTCACTAATGCCTTTGACTAGATCTACAAGACACCCTTCACTAATGTCTTGTGTCTTGACTTCTAAGCACCTTTCACTAATGCTTCTAGTCTTGACTTCTAAGCACCTTTCACTAATGCTTCTAGTCTTGACTCCTAAGCACCTACTACAAGTGCTTATGATATGGACGATAGATACCCTTCACTAATATCTTCGTCTTGACACTTGAGACATCTTTCACTAATGTCTTCAACACTACACTTCTTTGAAGAAAGAAAGGAATCATCAAAAAGAAGACTTCAGTAGCCTTGATGATGAGGAAGCATGGCAACTCATGGACTTGAGCTTGCTCGACTTCAAAGGTGGTGATCTTGCCTTTAAGAGGAACCTAAAAGATCACACAAAAACAAAACTACAAACATAGATCTCTTGGATTTGAGGTTAGTGAGTTTTTAACTCAGGGAGAAAGTGTGTTAGAAAGAGGGTGAGAAACAATGAAGAAATGGCTCACTATTTATGAAGAAAAATCTCATCGTTCCCGGATCCCACGGATCCCTTCCACAAGGATCCGTCTAGCGTTAAGCTAGGGATCCGTGGGACGCTCCCTTTTACCCATGTGTATTTTTGTTATGGGTCATGGGTCATGGGTTGAACCATAGATCTTTAGCTAGATACAATGTATCTTTTGAGTGCAATGCACTTGGTCACTTGGGTATGGGTTGATCCATGGGTTATGGATATTATCCATGTATGATATAAGCATGATGTCATGCAATGGGTTATGAGTCAAGCTCAATGGGTCATGGGCTTTGAGTTGTAACCAACTACATTCAATGTATTTGCCCAATGGGTTGTGATACTTAAGTTTCTACCCATTTATATTACACAATATACTACATACTAGTTATGTGTATATTTTACCCAAATATGTAAACACTAGTTGTTGTACATATGTAATATTAAATCATAAAAACACTTATACTTGTTTTAGTGTTTTATGTGAAAATGTGAATATGTTAGAAACTATTAGTTCAAACCATTTACGTATTTTATTTGTTTCGTTAAAACGATTTTACGTTTGTTATCGACAAAGCATTAGAAAATCGTAAAATATAAATAAACGTTTTTACGGCTTATTTGTATTAACACAAACTAGTCGTGAATGTCGAGTAGCAGTCTAAACAATGATGTACCTTGGCAGCAGAATCACGAGTAAAGTTCTTGAGACGAGCAGTATAGTAATCTCGCATAACTAGCAGTGGAAACCGAGATAATAGTAATAGCAGTGGTTCGAATAAAACTAACAGTGGAAACGATTAACACTAGCAATGGTAACGAATAAGGTAGCAGTGGTTACGAGAATGACTAGCAGTGGTAACACGTTTCAAACATGTAGCAGTGGTATCCAATAACTTCCAGCTGTAGCAAGTTTAACTCGAACATGCATAAACTTCATGTAACAAGCATCACTAAAAACTCCCTCTACAGCCAACTTCGACAGCCTATAATTTTCATATAAAAGCTCCGATCGACGATCCCTCCGGTGAAAAGTTAAATGGATATATAGAAAAGGTCCACCCAAAATTTCGTCACGATCCAACGGTTAACGAAAAAGTTATAATCGTTTCAAAACATTGTTGTAGTAACCTTACGAAAAAAATTCAGTTTCTGCAGCAGACTTTGACAGCTTATAACTTTTGATTGAGAGCACGAATTGACGATCGCTCTAGTGAAACCTTAGACGGATATACTGAGATGCACCAGCAAAAATTGTAGCTCGATCCAACAGTTCACTAAAAAGTTATGCCCTCTTGAAAATAGTGCTGCAGAATTATTACAAAAATTGTTGAAATTCGATTTTCTCCTTCCTTTTTCGCCAAGAAACCTTGTGAATCCCTAGGTAACGAGCTCCCCGAGCTCTGATACTAATTGTGGAGTTTCTAAAACTCATCTCCTATACGCCTATGTATGATTATGTTATGATGTGTATGTGAAAACTAATATCCTACAATTGGTATCAGAGCCATGGTTAGATCATATCTTGCACATCTTTGGATTTCTAGTGGTTTTTAGGTGGTTTTTGAGTTTGAAAAAGTTTAGGGGTTTGTGCATCATTTGGTTGATTTCTTGTGTTAAAGCTTGGAGTTTGTTAGTACTTTTATGTTTAGAATCATCACAAGTGTTTGGGTTTTCATTTGGTAAGCTTGAATCATCTTGGTTGGGTTGTTTTTGGATTGAAAAGTGATGTTTATGTTGTTTTTCATGCTAGCGACTTGACCTACGGAGTTGTTTCTTAGTAGCGACTTGCTTTGCAATTTTGTAGCGAGTTACGTTTTGGAGCTAGCGACTAACGGTACAAGTAGTGGACCTCCACCACGGGTAGCGACAGTGTTAGCGACTTGGTGCAGAGCGAGTTGCTCTTTAGCGACTTGAATCTTTAGCGACTTGTCAGCTTAATCTTCGCCAAAATTTTGCTAGCGACTTGAGGCTCAATGAGTTACTACTTAGCGACTTGCATTTGGTTAGCGACTTGGGACTTTAGCGACTTGGTGGTATAGCTTAATTAGGTGTTAGCGACTTGGTGCATTATCTTCTAGCGACTTGGGTGATTTTTACGGTTTTCTCTTGATTTAGTAAAATCCGTGAAAGAATCTATTTCCGGTTTAATCATAGAGTTATAAAATCCCGTATAACTGTTAACATGTCTACCAACGCTTCCACCATCATCTCCATTTGTCGAGGATGTCCAAGCGGTGGTTCGAGATACTCGTCCACCCATGCTTGACAGAATCGACTACGATTCTTGGGCTCAACGAATCGATTGTCTTGTCTTGGTAAAGAAAATGGGGTTAACATTCTCAAATCAATCGATGAAGGACCCTAACGAGTTGAAACTACTAGAGATATACTTGATACTAATGAAGATGGAACTCCTATTTACGGAATGGATGGACCTAAAATGTATGATGAGCTTGATGATAAGGAGAAAAGAGATTCGATGCGGATATCGTGGCTTCTAACATTGTTCTTCAAGGTCTTCCTAAAGACATCTACAAGTTGATCAATCACAACACCGAAGCAAAGGCAGTATGGGATAATGTCAAGATGCTTCTCTCAGGTTCTGATTTAACTATGGAAGACAGAGAATCAAACCTCTATGACGAATTTGAACACTTCAAGATGAAACCATATGAGAGTGTCTATGAGTACTATGTGAGATTTCATAAGTTGGTGAATGATATGAGGAACATCAGAATGACCATGCCTAACATTCAGCTAAACTCTAAATTTGTAAATAACATGAATCCCGAATGGCACAAGTTTGTCACCTCTGTGAAGCTCACTAAAGGTTTGAAGAATACAAACTATGAGCAACTCTATGACTTCCTCCTTCGAATGAGAGACATGCCATGTTTGAAAAGAGGATTCTTGATCGCCCAAAGGTCGTGAGTAACAAGCTCGCAAATGAGTCAACCGCTTTTTCACAAATGATGGGATTACCACCAATGCTCCTCAAGTTGTACCCACGGAAGATGATAATCACAAACCCATTTCGGATCCAAGGTTCAAGCAACCCGATGCAAATCTTGTCATGGAACATTTCATCAATCAACCGACACTCATGGTTAAAGAGAACAGACACTTTCGCCACACCAAAAACTTCACACCGCAATGAGATCCGAACCGCCCAATCTTCACAACCATGCTTTGATCGAGATGGGAAAATTATGGGCGATCGGTTCAAGAAAGGCGTTTGATCAACGAAGAGGTGGAGGTGGTAGAGGTTTTGTTGGTAATCGAATCGAGGAAGGAATGGTAATCAAGGTCAAGCTAAGCCGATCAAATGTTATAACCGTGGTGGTGAGGACACATTGCAAGGAACCGCACATCTCCAAAGCGTCCGAGAATCGCCGATTACTTCAGAGATAAGATCTTCGCTTGTACAAGCTCGGGATAATGGTGTTGCTTTGGATGAAGAGAATTGTTGTTTCTAGGCGAGGCAATGCCAAGACCTATGATGCGATGTAGATGAGCGATTTATTAGGAGATAGTCACAATCATCGAATGCCTTTCAAGTCGCCGATTGTGATGCATACGACTACGATGTGGATGATGAACCCTGCGCACACAATTTTTATGGCTAGCATTTCTCCAATGGTCTCTCCCAAGGTCTCTTCTTCACCACAAGTGGCTCATCCAAAGACAAACTCATCTCGGAGGTATTAAAACTATACGATGACGATGTGCAACAGATGCATGACAAAGTACAATCAATCGAAACTTTTGAATCAAATGTTGAAAATATGGGTAATATCAATATTGTCCCATATGATCAATATGAGAAACAAAGTGAAAGTGAAGTTGTACCAAGTGATGCATCTTCTGCGATCAACAATGACTATGTTTTGATGAATACACCGCATGTGCCTCTTATGATTACGTAATTTCGAGCTAAATGCCTATAAAGAACGTGTTGCTATTTATGAACAACGTGCAAAATTTGAGTTGACCACTCGTGAGCAGGAAATGGATGACCAAGTCGCATAATCATTAGAAAAAGTAATTTTAGAAGAAGTATTAAAACAAGAATTAAATTCCTTGCAAGAAAAACTTTCTAAAGCGGTAAGCAAAACAAGAACTTCAAGAAAATGTGAAAATGCTTAAGCAAGAATTTAATGCAAAGGAATCAAAACTCTTGAGAGATTTTTCTAATCGAAAACTTTGAAAACAAACTTGAAAACAAGTTGTACATACAAGGAAACACCATTCAGATCGCTTCACATGATCACTAAGCATAGAGTTCTAAGCGATAAGCATAGTGTTCCCATTATAGATAAACCTAACCACGAGTTCGGAAAGATAGCAAAAGCGACTCAAAGTGTGATATATGATGGCAATGAGATTCTTAAACCTAGACAAAAACCTAGTTGCGTTGAGTGCCGAGGATGATAAGAAATTAGATGGAATCACTAGGGAGAAGATGAATAAGAAACTAAATGATCCTAAATGCAAAGAGAAAAAATAATTATCACTCCCATGACTACAAGAAGGAAAACTGGATTTCCTTGAACAAGTTTAAGCCTCGGACATTGTTGACTCCGAACAAGTTTTACGGAAAATGGATTTAGATAAGCGAAAAGTGAAAATATTGTTGAAACAAACCTCCCTTTGGAAAATGCCTAGAGCGATTGTGTATCCTCCTAATACACCAATGCATCTTGTTTCTAGAACAATTGCCACTAAAAGCAAGACCTTAATTAGCCAATATGTTATATTTCAACTATTTGTTGATTTTGAGAAAACTTGCAAGAAAAGGATCACACCCATGGTATAATCAAGGAGAAAGGGTTTTGAGCAAATGAAAGAATGTTATTTAACCGAGGTCATGCCTTTCTTTAAACTTCTAAAATATCACTTTGAGAGTCTTAAAAGGGATAGAAACCGATATTAAGGAATGGAAAAGGAATTTGATGCAATGATAGTTGAAGTTAGTGACTATGAGCGTGCACTAAAATATAATGAGATTGAGAGGAAGAACTTGCATACATTAAATGAGACTCTTATTCTTGAATGTATTGCTCAAGATATGTTTTTCAACGCTTCAAATTGCTCTATTAATGCTTCCCAATTTCATGAACTATCATTGCCTCGAAAGTCTCCCATGATCGTGTCATTGAGCTTGAAAAACTAATTCTAAACTAAACGAGAAAATTGAACTGGATGATCACGACAATTTGGTTAAACATCTTTCTAATCTAGAAGTTGAACATTTTAATCTACAACTAAAATATCAACATCTTAAAGAAAATGTCAAAATTTCAAATATCAAGACATCCTCGGATGCTCCGAGTTTGATGCGAGTTTTCAAATTAACAAACGTGATGAATGATTCAAGCTCATTGCAACACGATCGTAAAGTTGAAAGCCCAAATCTCTCAATTAAAGGGTCAAACGAACAATATGACAGCTCCCAAATGCCTCCTCCTTTAGATTCTCAGAATTCTCAAACGTTTCATCTTCAAAACCTAGTAAATGCATTACAAAAGGAAAACGAAAGTTTTCTAGAAGAAAATGAAAAGGTTAAAAGTCATTTCAATGAGCTATTTGAATCAATAAAGGTCACTCGTAACAAAAATAATGAACAAATAGCTTCATTACAAAAGGAAATTGAGAATCTGAAGAGTCAGGTAAAAGGGAAAATGCCTATGACCAATGGGAAGAATGGTGTATCAAAGGTTCACTCTTGTAATAAATATGCTTTGTCAGTGAAATATGTCCTCCTCATCTCGTGAACAACATACTTGCTGTTCAAACATACTTCTCATCCCTTAAGGATTGCCTAGAATGTCTGCGTGAGATTGTTGAAGAGGATAAGTTAGAGAAACCTCATGATAATGCAATTGGACATGCATGCTTATATGCCAAACGATCTCAAGAAATCCTAGAATGCTTGATCACAATATGCCCAAAGTCATTAGGTGAGAGAGTTAATCCTTTGATTCCATGCTCGATGCCTAATGCCAAGTATGATATTCATTCGATGCCCAATGTTTTGAATGTGAACCTTAGTGTGCCTTTAAGTAGTTCAGATTCCAGATCTATCAAAGCTAAGAAAGAGAACTCAAGCGTGCCTTCTAGGAGTACAAATCCCAGTACTTCTAGTTTTAAGAAAGTGAACCTTAGTGTGCCTGCATGTAGCTCAGATCCCAGTACATCTAAACAGGTGATGCAAAGAGTAGTTAAACCAACTAATGTTCCCATTCCCTACAGAGTAATCGGTGACATTAAAGGGAGCAGTCAAAGTCTCAAGACAATACAAGGAATGATAGGACCTCGCAAGCTAAGAATGTGCCTTTGGAAAAGAGTAGAAGAACAATCTAGGAACTTTAAGTTTGAACCGAATAAAGCGAATCGTGTTGATTCTAGTATTAGCCATAGGCGATCTTGTAATTAATTCAATTCGATACTATTTGCAAACCTTGTATTGATGTCCGCTTGAATTCGTTTCTAATCATGAATGTGGTGTTAATGTTACGCTAATGATGTTAATTGTCCGATTAATATTGTTAATGCTAAAATTCATGCTAAGAAGGCTAAAAGGCAAAACGAAGAAAGTTAGAAAAAAGGGAAACCCGGGAAGAACATTCAATAAAATAGGCTATTATTGGATACACATTGGTCATAAGACTAATCAAATAATGCCCACTAGAAAATGGATGCCTACTTGTAGAACTATTCCTTAAGAAGTGAGCACATCGTGAATGTGGCTAATCTGACACTAGTATCGCATCTATTCACAATGATTCCATTGCCTCATTTTACGATATGAATGCTTCTATTTCGATGTGGGTGTTCCAACCATTGTTACTAACCAAATGGAACCCATTCTTGCATGGGGATCCCAATTATCCGATTATCCATTCTTGTGCGTGTTCAACTGCGGATCGCTCAAATCGCTACGTGGTACCGGACTCAGTTGTTCCAAGCATATGATTTGGCGACCGGTCACGGCTCATGAACCGTGAGCAAATTCATCGGGACTCGTTAGATTCGGGAATGATCATTTCGGTGCTATTATGGGTTATGGAGACTATGTTGTTGGCAAAAGTGTTATCTCCGAGTTTACTATGTAGAAGGTCTTGGTCACAACTTGTTCTCTGTTGGTCAATCTGCGATTCGGATCTAGAAGTAGCCTTGTAAAACATACCGCTTCGTTAGAGAACTTGATGGTAACGAACTTTTAAGAGGTTCACGTGGTTCGAATCTATACACCATCTCCATCGAAGATATGATGAAGTCTTCTCCAATTTGCTTTCGTCAAAGGCTTCTAAAACAAAGTCGTGGTTATGGCATCGTCGTCTCAATCACACGAACTTCGCACCATCAATGATCTCACCGAAAGGACTTAGTTGTAGGTTTACCTAGACTCAAGTACGAAAAGGATCATCTTTGTTCGAGATGTCAATTGGGAAAAAGCAAGAAGTATGCCCATAAACCCAAACCTACTAACTCGTCACGTAAGTTCTTCATATGATTCATATGGATTTATGTGGACCAATGAGGGTGCAAAATATCTTTGGGAAGAAATATGTGTTAGTTGTGGTTGATGATTACTCTAGATTCACAGGTCAAGTTCTTAAGGACAAAGGATGAAACTCGATATCATCATCAAACTCATCAAACAGTGCATGTTCGACTTAACAAAACCGTCGAATTATCGTAGCAGACAATGGAACCGAGTTTGTCAACAAACAACTTAGTGAATTCTATGAAAGCGTTGGAATCGACCATCAAAGAAGTGTTCCACGAACTCCTCAATGAACGGTGTAATTGAAAGACTAAATCGAACTCTTGTTGAAGCCGCTAGAACAATGCCGATTTACTCAAAGGGTCCAATGTTTCTCGGGTCAAGCAATTGTCATCGCATGCTACACACAAAATCGTTCTCGATTCACACTTGCTCATGGAAAAACTCCATATGAACTTGTCCACAATGAAAACCTAATCTCTTTCCTTCGTGTGTTTGGTGCATTGTGTTATCCAACTAATGAGGTCAAGACTTATGCAAACTTAGGGCTAAAGTCGACATTGAAGTATTTGTAGGATATGCACCAAACAAAAGGGATACCGAATCTTCAACAAAAGAACCCGAAATATCATGGAAACAATTCACGTTACGTTTGATGAGTGACCGGTCAAATGGCTCTGGACACTCGATTCGGGACCCGCACTTCAAAACAGTCCCATTGGTTCATCCCTTGTTCCAAACTCCTCTCAAGAAACTCCATATGTACCTCCATCGAAGATGATTTAAAGAAATTGTTTGATCCTATGTTTGATGAACTTTATGATCCAAGTACTAATGAGGTGTTGATCCCTACAGGGTGCTCATATTCACGTGAATGAAGTCAATCCTCGCCTCAATATCTTTAAGTCAAGAAGCGCCATCACCGATCCTTCCGTCTCATCAACAAATCATCATTCTTCAAATGTACATCATGGAACCATTTCGCATCAATGATGAAGTTAATCCCTTTGCTACCCCGAAGATGCTCCATTTGAAAACATATTTGCTCTCGAATCATCATCGAACCATTTTCTTCAGAGACATCGACTCTGCTACCTCGGTCCCTCAACAACCGCCACATGAACACCTTAGAAAATGGACTCACGATCATCCACTAGACAACATCATTGGAAATCCTTTCGTCTGTATCAACACGGAAACAACTTGCAACCGATGCCTTATGGTGCTTCTTCAACTCCGTACTATCTAAGATCGAACCAAAAGATGTTAAAACCGCCATGAATGAAGATAGGCGGTTCAATGCCATGCAAGATGAAATTCATGAGTTTGATCGACTTGATGTATGGGAGTTAGTACCGCTCCAGGGCGTGCTATGATTATTGCTCTTAAATGGATCTTCAAAGTGAAACTTGATGAGCATGGTGATGTGTTGAAGAACAAGGCTCGATTAGTTGCTAAAGGATACCATCAAGAGGAGGTATTGACTTTGAAGAATCTTTTCTCCGGTTGCTCGAATCGAGGCAATCGTAATCTTTCGGCTAATCCGCTAGTAAGAACATGGTAGTCTATCGATGGATGTGAAGACGGCATTTCGAATGGAGATCTTAAAGAAGTCGTCTCGTCGCCCAACTGAAGGATTTGTGAATCAAGAGCATCCTACTCACGCTTATCGTTTGAAGAAGGCTCTTTACGGTTTAAAGCAAGCTCCAAGGGCATGGTATGATACATTGTCAAAGTTTCTTCTATCTACCGGATTTAGCAAAGGAGCGATTGATCCTACATTGTTCACCGGAAGTTAGGCAAACATTTAATTCATGTTCAAATTTATGTTGATGATATTATTTTTGCCTCGGCGGACCCAATGGAATGTGATCGTTTTCAAATGAAATGAGTTCAAAATTTTAAATGTCAATGATGGGACAAATGTCATTTTTCTTGGGATTACAAATTTCACAAAGTCCCGGAGGCATTTTCATAAATCAATCTAAATATGCAACAGAGATCCTAAAGAAATTTGGATTTGATTCAAGTGACCTGCTGACACCCCATGATTGATCGAACCAAACTAGATGAGGACCACTCGGGGATCATGATTGACCAAACGAAATATCGTAGTATGATTGGATCCACGATGTACCTCAACGCTAGTAGACCAGACATCTTGTTCATTTGTTTGCATGTGTGCTAGATACCGTGCTAAGCCTACTAAAAAGCACCTTGAAGCGCTTAAACGGGTCTTCGGTATCTCCAAGGAACCATCAATATGGGTCTTTGGTACGAAGGACACCGGCATGTCACTAACGACCTATGCTGATCCGATCATGCAGGTGTCAAGATACTCGTCAAGTACATCGGAGGTGCTCGGTTTTGGGTGATAAGCTTGTGAGTGGTCTTCAAAGAAGCAAATGAGTACTTCTATTTCCTCTACAGAGGTCGAATACATAGCCATGTCATCTGTTGTGCTCAAATCTTATGGATGAGATCTCAATTATCGACTATGGCTTTGAATTCAACAAAATCCTCTGCATCGTGATAATAAAAGTGCTATTGCTCTCTCATGCAACAATGTTCAACACTCAAGAGCAAAGCATATCAACATTCGACATCATTTCATCGTGGAACAAGTGGAAAAAGGTGTGGTGGAACTCTATTTTGTGAGGTCCGAATATCGGTTAGCGACATTTTCACCAAAGCTCTTCCAAGAGAACGTTTTGAGTTTATTCTTCCACGTCTTGGCTTGAAAAGCCTTCAACCGAAACACTCAAACGTCTTCGGGAGGAAGACGAGGAGTAAAGGTCTATCTTCATCTATCTCTTGTATATATCTATTCGAAAATCAAAATACAAAATTATAAAACCCTCAAAATCAAATAGAAAAATATAAAACTTTCAAAATCCATAAAAATTTGAAAAATTGAAAAACCCTAAAAATATTGTCATTTTGTCATGTTTTTCTCGGTTCGATAATATCTACGGTCTTTGTCTTTGTCATTCAAAGAATGACACGGGACTTTAGATGTTGTTCGAATGTTAAAAAAAATTGGGAGAAAAGAAACGATGGCTTATTGTCATTTGAGCAAGAACCCGCTTTTCAAAGAAAGAACGAGCCATACTTTATCATGTGTTTCCATAAATTCAATGCTCGATTCTATAAACATTTATCTCTTTGAAAACTAATCGCTTTGAAAAATAACTCATTCGTATTTTTGATAATCATCGGGACTTATTTGTCAAATCTCTATCTCTCAATCAACAACCTATGTCATTGATTGAGGGAGAATGATTTCAATTAAATTAAAAGTTATTTGGCATTAAATTGTTTTCAAAAGATGTACATGCATGTTTTATCAATGGAGTTTAAAGTCTTAAAATCCGATCCTTATCGATTAAAACGCTTTCATAATCAAGTCACAATTCTCCTTAAAAGCTTTCAAAATCAATTTAAATCTATAAGAGATCACAAATCTCAAATGATTTGATAATTGTGATCGGGGAGAATGTGTGATTTAAATTGGATTTAAACCGACAATTCGGTAAATGGTTTTATAAGGATGTACATCTTTGTCCTTCCCACATGTGACAAACGATTTCAAATTTTCAATGCACATGTTGAGGGGAGCATCTATCTTAAACCTATGATTTGAAACGTGATCATTTATCTCATGTGCGGGTTCCTCTAGTATGTGCAAAACTCTTTTCAAACCTCGAGGCACATATTGAGGGGAGCAAATTTATGGAAACCTCATCCTTCCCGAAATGCTTTATCTACTTGATTTGATCAAGGAAGTGATGGTGATATCTTTTAGAAAATGGTAATCAAAGAAGTAATTTCTTCCTCTTGCCTCCGTGTGCAAAACGATTTCAAACATTTGATGCACATGTTGAGGGGAGCACTTATTCTAAAAATATCAAAAACAATTCAGTACAAAATGTTTTGATAATATATCACAAGTATCTGGATTGATTTTCAAATGGTTTTCAATTGGTTCCAATGGCGGATGAACAATACCAAATAGACCGACCAACTTTACTTTATGTACGGTGATATAAGGATGATAAGGTTAGGTATTGGTTCCCATGATCCGCCAGAACCGGAGGGATCTACCCAGGACAATCCACTAGTTAGTGTGAAAGTCCTTAGGTATGATGATAAAAGGAGAAAAGTGAGATATGGGAAGAGTGCGGATGAGGCGAGCAAGCTTGGAACAAACCCAACAAGGTTCTTGCAATGAAGTCTCGGTAAGCATGAAGGGTTGAAGAATTAAAAGAATTGAATGAGAAAGGGTGAAAACAAATAGCCTCCCTTTATTCAACCTTAGGCGAAACCGGGTTCAATTCATATACTATCGATGGTATCATCGGTATTGAAGACAAGACGTCATGGACCCGGTGACGCATCGCACTTCAACTTTCCAAACCACTCAAGTTCCTCTTAAAGGACTTGTTTCATTCTCACGGGAACCGACATTATCTATCAACTTTCTCTTAGAGATTGTTGATATTGAAGAAGGAGACCTCTCCCTAGTCTCCCAAGACAGAACCAAATATGCACAAAATTGAGTCTAGAGCCACGAGATCATCAATAAATCTCATTTAGGACACTTTCAATGAAGACTCTGTTTCACACAATGTGAAAAGAGATTATATCTTGAGTCCCACGCATTATCCTTGTGGTATTGCCGAACATCCGAGTGGCGTGTTTACATATTCACAATGAAGATGGAAAGCCTTCGAGCCAACATCAAACAAGCTCACGGTAGGTGGCATGTGAGATCTATTATATAGATCAACCATGTGACAACCGAACAAGAACAATGGGGCGATTCAATCTTTGAATCAATCACGGTTCGAGTTATGGATTGACGGATACCTTTGAAAACCGGTCTTTGTGCTTAATAACTCTTTTCTTTAGCACATCGACCGTGTACTCATTTTCAAACCAAAAGGTGTTTTATGATTGATAATTGATTTTCAATAAAACCTTCGTTGTATTGCAAAACAATTTCTATTGAGCAATACACGATTGTTTTCAAATCTCTTTTCATCAATCGGTGGACTTAAATTATTTGGTTCACTCACTCCGTGTTGTCTTCTTTGAGATGTTCGGTTTGAGAACGACTAGAGCACCGCGAAACCCCATCAAGGAAATTCTTGAATTATACCTAATCACAGGCAAGACATGTATCGATCAGCGGGAACCGTGGGCCGTGTACCTCAATTCAACGAAGTGATCAAAGACACTTTCGTGCGATTTATTGCTAGCTGTTGTATGCGGTACACCCGACGTTTGCGGTGATCGTAATGAAGCGGTCAATCCATAGCCGCATGCTCACTTAACACATTCATCTCAAAAGAAATCATGATTAGTGCATTAATGACTCGATATTTTCACTCCATGCTTCGCTGGCTCGCGCCAATATCATGAATCAACGAAAGCTTCCGCTACTACGATGAGAAGATTTCATGATCCGAATGTGAGCATGTCGGTCCGAATGTCACAACATCACATAGGACCAACACCACAATGAATGTCTCGAGATTTTTAGTAGTGATGATCTCAAAAGTGGCTCAAATTTATTATCACGTGGATCGTAAAGACCTCCACCTAGAGTAACCAAACATGCAATGAGAAGAATCAATGACTACGAGCTTGAGCTAAGTACTACATCAAGAATGCAAGAACAATTGTTAATGACATATCTGTTTGTATTCAATGTAATTTTAGTATATGTTTGAGGTGACCTCCTTAGGGAGATTGTTAGAATTAGAAATTTCGTGTATTAAATAGTCGGTCACCTCAAGTATATGTAATCGTTAGAAAGCTCGTAGTCATAGTTATTTTAAGTTAATTAGTATTTAGTTAAGTAACACCGTGGAGGACGGACGGGTCTTTACCCACTGTATGCCTGATCCACAGCCCGTTGTGTGGCGTTTTATTGTAAGACTATATATACTCTCTACCTTCCAAGGTAGAGAGTTGTAGCTCATAATAAGATTTTTCTTTCTCTCACTAAAGTTCCCTAAACCTCTAACTTTCTCTTTCTAAAACTCATCTCCTATACGCCTATGTATGATTGTGTTATGATGTGTATGTGAAAACTAATATCCTACACTAACACTGCTACTCTACATGATATACCGATTCGCTAAGTATGTCTCCGGTATATCAACCCACCCCCAAATTTTGTGCCACCCTGAAAGCCCCTTAGCAGATGCAACAATAGGAAACCTCTCAACATTCTTATTTCTTTTCTCAATGGACTACCATGAACCATATTTGCGTAGATAATAAAATTGACGAAATACAAGAAGGTCAGGGACTGCATTTAGTCCAAAACATGTCATTATAAAGGCAATCAGCCTCTGGTATCCTATGGGGTGCATTTAAGAAAAGGAAACATCATAAAAGTCACACACTTGAAAATAGAATGGATGAAGAGGTATCCTAACATTCACATCATGAGCATATACAAATAAAAGGTTGTGGTACAAGAACTAGGAGGATTATGAGCCTTCTCATGAGGAACGGGCACACGTGGATTATAGTGTAACACCCATTCATGGTCGTTTACGAAGTTTGAATATTTAATATGTTTCACCCAACTCAAGTTATCTTGAACAATGGTGGTTTCACGAGACATCGCAATCAAAAGAGGCAAACAAAAAGAACAAAAAGTTTTATGTGACATAAGAAAATAACAATAACTAACATTCGTTGGCCATTTTTTTAATAACACTCTAAACGAAGAACCTTACATAAAATGGTCGGAATAGTCGGAATGGTGTCACCGGAGATGGGAAAAAAGAGAATATTAGGGATGTTTGATAGTCAAATTTGTGAAAAATGAATTGTCACCCTTAAACCCTTTATTTATAGCCAAAGTGAAGGGTCTAGGTGGAATACAAATGAAAACGACCCATTGGACCAACATTTACACGTCACGTGTGTGATACACACGCCCAGGGTCACACGCGTGCAGGAACGTTATGATGACGTCAAGAACAGCTGAAGAGACAGATTTGTCAACCGCTGAAACGACGGGTTGACCAAGTTTTAAAAAATTTAAATCATTTCACTTTAATTCCACGTAAAGCATTTAATGTTAGTGCACCATGACATGTATAATCATCACACAAGTTGCATATGTATTTATTAAAAACCTAACTAGAGCAACTAGACGGTTACTCGCCCTGAAAACTCATAAATGTGACTTGATAATCTATATTATTAGTCCAACATCATATCATTAGCCCATAACATAATTCTAGACTAGGGGGATTTGACATCGTACATATTGGTGGCACAAACCCACTAAATATACGCCAAAATAAGGCCCATTATCAACACTTGAATAAGCCCAATCCAATACACAAACATTCCCAGGTCGCAATGACATGGGAACGACTCTCATGCTGCGTTTACACAACGCGCATACAACTGTCACCCAACGGTTAGGATACGACACCTGACTGTGACACAAACGACTCTCATGCTATGTACGAACCGTACGAGTCTAAAGAAGGAATGACACCTATCATTGTTGTCTGCCAATCAGATCATCAACGCATGGCCTATCCACAACAGTTGATTAACCACATGGGTTCTTCTCAAAACCCTAGATACATCCCTATAAATAAAGAGGTATCACACACAAGAAAATGGTTCACCTTCTTCTACATACATTGCACACACTTATTCACACACAGTGAATACACACACTAGGTTTGTTTAAGTGTTAACCTGACTTTAAATATTCATTCTTATCTCAGGCCTTACCGTTACTAACATGAAACTAAACAAAATAACCATCCCAATCCGTTCTTAATCACGTTTTACATACCATACGTAAACAACAAGCAATGGTGTTTGCAGATTTTGAATGCTACTTATTTTAACACTATCAAAAGAAGATTTCAAATGCCAATGTTATTTTTACACCATTTTGCACACCACAATCATAGTTTCAACTATGTTAACAAACACTTTTATAATACTGTAAACAAGGTTGAGTATAATAGATCACAATCTGAACATAATCGAGAAACCAGCTTGAACCGGACCAGACCAAACATATTTCAGTCCGCTCATCGGTTCACTATTTTTCTCATATTCGGTCATTGTTTTTCTCATCGGTTCACCGTTTTTCTCATATGCAATCTTACGCATAATCGATCATTATACTTTGTTGGACTAGACCGAACACATTTTCGTCCGATCCTCAGTCCAGTGTTTTAGGCAAACATGGTTTTCAATGTAATCCGGTACACTTTTTAGAACATGATCACATGGGTGTTCATCTGTTCGGTTATCATGTTGTTTTATTTATTCGGTTCGGTTAGTTCGATAAAAAAATTTATGAGTAAAACCCAAAACCGAATAGAATTCAAATTGGATTAAACCAAACCGAAAACCGAATTTGAATTTGGTTTGATTTTTCGGATGGACCCGAGTAACCCGAATTACTTTTTTTATATATTTTTTCAGTTAATTGTATAGAGTTTTAGTATAAAAAGAAGTTAAAGCTTAAAAATGTTATATTTATATTAAGAAAAAGTTTTAATGGTTTTTTTTTATATAAGTATATAAAAAAATATATTTATGTGATTTGATTTTCGGTTTAATTCGGCTTTTATTTGTTAAAACCATATTCAAACCGAAAATAAAATATTTAATTCAGTTCGATTTAATTTTGACAAATTTGGTTCAGTTCCGATTCGGTTCTTTTGGATTTCTATAAACTAAGGGTGTTCAAAAAATCCGAGAAACCGACTAACCGAAACCGCAAAAAACCGATAACCGAAGAAACCGAAACCGAGAAAACCAGAAACAAAAGAAACCCGCTTATCACGGTTCGGTTTCGGTTTTTACTTTTTGTTATCCATGGTTACCCGAACCGAACCGTGTATAATATACATGTAGGTTGTAACAAACCATTCATAAAAATGTACAAGTATTAACTATATTATTGCACTACTTTTATCATATACCGCATTTTTACTTATCTAATGTGATCATTTACTAACGTCCATGGATTACATATGATTAATGTGATTATAATATATAAACGTCAAATAATTAGTATTAGTTATTTTGTTACATATGGTAATTTGAATGTTGTTATTGCGACAGAACTACATTACTATTATTCTAATATCTTCAATGTTATTTAATTTTACTAAAATGACATATTACGTTCTAATTTATGTTATTGTTACCGATTCGATTCGATTAATTTTTAAAATGGTTAATCAGTGACCGACCGCGCAGAATCATTCATTCGGATCTTCGCACGTCGGTTCTCGCTGTCTGATTCGGTTTTAGATAGTAAAATAAACTACCCGTCCCGCGATGGATAGTTAAAATCTCTAACTGAACCGAACCGAACCGCCCCGTAAACACCCTGCTATAAACGACTGAACAACTAATCCGATCAATGGCTAGTTTCGCCAAACATTAGCAAAAAAAGAATTCGAGTCCTTATATTTCCCAACCATTTCTCATTTGACCCGACATCTCATAAAACAAACCCAGTCACACACATTTCCTCACACACACACACACACGCATAAAACTCTTCGTGACACCCCACTCCTCCACTCCCCAGATCTCCCCCAAATTCAACACTTTTCAACAACAAATCTCACAAAAAAATGGGAGCATACAGAGCAGACGATGACTACGACTACCTATTCAAAGTAGTCCTCATCGGTGACTCCGGTGTGGGTAAATCCAACTTGCTGTCTAGATTCACTCGTAATGAGTTCAGCCTTGAGTCAAAGTCAACTATTGGAGTTGAATTTGCTACCAGGAGTATCAAAGTTGATGATAAAGTTGTTAAGGCTCAGATTTGGGATACTGCTGGTCAAGAACGGTATATTTACATCATTTGTCTTTTAGATCTTTGTTTTATTTGTTTAATGTTGCATGTTTGATCTAGGGTTTATGATCCTAGATCTACTGGTTTTAGGTTGTTTTATTGTTGTAGTATTAGATCTGATGTTTGCAACATTGGTTAAAAACTAGGTTTTCAATTATAAGATATTTTAAGGATTAAGTTTTTATCTGGTAGCGATTTCGATCTCGAATATATTGTTAGCATACTTTAACTAAAAAAAATTAATACCAAATGTACTTTCAGATTTTGTATCGGTATTGTTTGGGTTATGGCGTTTTAACAAAAGTATGATATCGGGACAAAGTCTGAAAGGGCGATAAGGTAAATTGGATTTTTTTAGTTAAGTGACGGTTACCATACATTTGGGAAAGTACATTGATATTTGATGGACTGAGGCCATTATTTTATAGCTTTATTTAGTGTTAAATTCATTGATTGTTGTTGGGCTTTAACATTGGTCATTTTGATGTGCCAATTCTTTGTTGTTTTGGATGTCACAAATTAGAATCATACTTTGTCGAATGTTGCACATTGTTCTTTGTAAAACATAAAAAAAGAGAAATTTGAACTTTTTATTCTTAATTTAATGGCTAGTTTGTTATGATAAATGGTACAAGTACAATAACCAATTTGGAACACCGAGATAAGTATTTGTTATTCTATGATGGTAATCTTTATTTTGTTTTATTATATGAAAAGAGGAGATAGGTCATACTAATTTTTGGAAATTTCAAAATAACAATAGTGATATTGTTAGATATGAAAATGCAACCAATAGTGATGTCGATCTGTGGTGCGTGTCTTGTGAATTTATGATTATAAGTGTAAAAGTCCGACTTTGACTTCTGAAATGTTTGAAATATGCAACCTTATGTATTTAAGATTGGCCCGGTGCAGTATTTTTCAGGAAAGGTACTGTAAACTGAAACCCAATGAATATACATTCATAACATTATCATAAATGTTTATTTGGAGTTTACAGAATTGGCGTTAAAGTTTTTAGATGCATGTTAGTATTTAGTAAATGGTCCACTTAATGTTTCTAATATTCCATCAAGACGAGCTTCTTGGTTGCATCTGGTGAGGAAAATAGACTTTTATTTATTGTGGCGGTAGCCTATACGGACTAGTATATGTAAATTGCAGTGACTTCTAATTGGGTATAAATGTTACTTTTGGAACGTCTTGATTAAAGTAAGGCAATAAACTTATCGAATTTTGAAACAATAAAACATGGTTTTATGAAGTGGGACCTAGAATGCATTATGGAAGTTGATTGAAACAGAGGAACACATGGTAACCTAGGTGCATTCGCATGGCTTAGCTGTTAGAAGAAGGAAATTTGACATTCATATGCATTTTACGATCATGGCGAGTGAAGGTGACTAGAGATAAGCCTGAACTTTATATGCTTTATCTTATTATGATTTAAGGATGCAATTGATGTAGACTAGGTAACATACGAAAAATTCCAGACGCAACCCAGGACATGTCATGAATATGACAGAAATGTCCAGTAGAAAAGTTTTACTAGGGCGTTTATTGGAGGTGTGGTTGGTATCAAGATAAATCGTATGAACAAACGAACATACGAATTTAATCTGTCACTTTAACTTGGTTCTGAAGAGTTGACTAGTGCAATAGAGTTTACAAATTTGTTGAAGTTTCTTTGTGACTTCAGCTGTATGCTAGTATGTGTGGATTTTTCCTCTATAATGCTCTGTGTTCATAATTTGTAGATGCTATTAAAAGTCAGTCTCTTTAAGTCTGTTTTTTATGTCAAATGAACTTCAATATAACTAGAATATCTTTTATGCTTTATTTTAAGAAGTAACTAGATACAATGACTTGCTCGGTTTGGTACATATCCTCCTATTATCTCCACAAACTGTGATTACAGATAATACATAGATGACCTAAAAATGGTACCTTAAAATTGCTAATATCCAACATGTGTGTTAGTTGATCATCATTTTTAGTATCACATACAAAGATGATCTAGTATCATCTTGGTTTCCTTCATGTATGAATCATATGGATATGTTTTCTAGGCTCATTTGATATGCAAGCTCTCTCAAATGTGATATTTTCTAATTTCTTTTATCTCTCTCTTGTAAAAGATACCGTGCAATTACAAGTGCTTACTACCGAGGTGCTGTTGGTGCATTGCTTGTCTATGATGTAACTCGACATGTCACTTTTGAGAATGTAGAGAGGTGGTTAAAGGAGCTCCGTGACCATACAGATTCCAACATTGTCATCATGCTTGTAGGAAACAAATCTGATCTGCGCCATTTAAGGGCTGTGACAACTGAAGATGCCAAAACATTTGCTGAAAAAGAGAACACTTATTTTATGGAAACATCTGCCCTTGAATCATTGAATGTTGAAAACGCCTTCACAGAAGTCCTTACTCAAATCCACCAAGTTGTCAGCAGAAAAGCTCTTGATGTTGGAGAAGATCCTGGTGCTTTGCCAAAGGGACAGACTATTAATGTTGGCAACAAAGATGATGTATCAGCATTGAAGAAGGCGGGCTGCTGTTCCACTTAGATGGAAGACGCAGTTGCATCCTTTGTAAGTTCTTATTATCATATGAACATCACATTTCAAAGTACAAATCATAGTTTTAATCCCGTTTTGCCAAGACTAGATAAGGGTTTAAGGGTATCTCCGGAACTGCATGATTGAGTTGAACCAAAACTGTGACAGAAGAATTGATTTCTATGCTTTAATTTTATGTTTTTCTTTAGCATGATGTATTGTTATAGCTGTGAGCAACCACATAGAGTAGGCAAATACCAGAGTGGTGAATGTGGTTTTGGCATTCCAAATGTATTAACGATTCTATTGCTATCTTTGTAATTTTATTTTTCATCTGACATCCGTGAACAAAGTGAAGCTTTACCAATTTCTCAAGTATCATCCTTTTTCCGGGTTTTAGGCTTTGTCTTCCTGAGTACATGTGTTATGGAGACCGAGTTAAAATGAATGTCTATTTGACATGGTAATTCGTATAATGATCAGCAAAGATGATCCATATATCTAAACAGGGTCATATTGCCTCTTTATTTATTTAAAAAGGGTATAGTATATTTCATCTTGATCAAGCTAAATGGTGCAAGTAAATAATTTGGCTAAATTGTGTCAAATGAATGAACAATCAGCTCAACATCAGATTTGAGAATAATATCTTAAGACAGTCAGCTCAACATCAGATTCACAAGTTGGGTTTACTAGATAGTTTATTTCACATAGTCAAAAAGCTTTGAATTATTCTTTATGCAGCTGGTAGCTCGTTTCACCACTGGAAACAAAACCGTGCTAGCCAGCACCAGGTACCCAGACCCCAGTTTAAGTCATGATTAACTGTTTTGACATTTAATGGATGCGACTGGTAGCTCGTTTCACTACCACAAACAAAGTCCGTGCTAGCGAGCGCCATGGTGTTTTTGACAAACCAAATTACTAACATCATTTAAAATGTAAAATGTAGTTACACAATGCTGTAATGATTTAAGTCGTTGATAATTAATCTTTTTCACAATCATTACATTAAAAACATGACAACTACAAATCATCAACGTTTCAAGTTTGCAGTCACATTAATAGAATGCAAACATAAATGTTACTCCCTCCGTCCCTAAATAAATGTCCAGTTTGACGTTTCAGAGTCAAACTGGTTCAACTTTGACCGTAAATATTTTTTGTGTGTTATATAATACTTGATGAAAAAATATACCAATGAAAAATAAACTTAAAACCCAATCCATTCATATATTTTTCATCAAGTATTATATAACACTCGCAAAAATAGATAAGGTCAAAGTTGATCCAATTTGACTCTGACTCTGAAAAGTCAAACTGGACACTTATTTAGGGACAAAGGTAGTACTAAACTTAATATTATTTCCATGAAAAGGTTTAGTATACTTAAAGTAATGCAAGAGTAAAGCATTGGGTCAAACCCGAACCGAACCGGGCAGACCCGAACATAAACCGAAACTGAAATGTGTGGAAAAGCTGGACCGAAACCAAACCGAATGGGACTCGTCCGACTAGGGTTTTTTTGGTTTAGCCGGGTCGGTTTTGGTTTTAGACAACATGAACCGAATTAAAAAAACTGCAGCATATGTTGTTTCAAGTCAGTTCATGCAATCACTAACTTTTGTTTATATGCAAGCACTAAAACACTTGCTGAGATATCTTCTTCAAGCACTAGGTCAAAGTATATTCTTGCAAAAGACTCAGCTGTTCAACTGAAGGAACATTGTGATTAGACTGGGCTAGTTGTCCAATGACTAGAAGATCAACCACCGACTATTGTATTCTTTTTGGTGAATCTCTTATCTCTCGGAAGTCTAAGAAGCAAGCAATTGTGTCAAGATCCTCAGTTGAAGCAGAGTATAGAGCCATGGCTTTAACATGTTTGTGAAATAGCCTCATTAGTAAGTCTATCTAAAGACCTTGGTGTTAAAGGTTGGAAGCAGTTGATTTGTTATGTGCTAATCAAGCAGTTTTGTATATAGCTGCAAATCAAGTTTTTTAAGTCACGCCAAAGCATATAGAAGTGGACTGTCATTATGCGTGAGATCAATTGAAGTCTGGTCTCATTCATCCATCTTAAGTCAACACAAAGTCTCAACTTGATGATGTATTTACCAAAGTGGTTATTGCTAATCAACACAACACTCTTTTGTCCAAGTTGGGAATTTCGATGCTTCTCAATCTCTATTTGAGGGGGAGTGTACAAGAAAAGGAATGAGATAGTTGAGGGGCTGTTTTACATTTATTCTTTGTACAGGGTTTAGTTTGTAATGTAGTTTAAATCAAGGCTATTAAGATCGAGATCCTATTATGGATCGTTTTTGAAAGATTGGAATCGTAAGATAAGGATCATCCTACATAAATGTTTAAAAGTCTTATTTGTCTAGTAACTCGTATGATTGTATAACAAATTTTTGAAGAAAGAAGAATTCTGAAAATTAAAATAATATGAAAATGTAGCTTTTTTTTTTTTTTTTTTTTTTTTTTTTTTTGAAGGCAATAGCATTGTCCTATACACTGCTCCAAATTGTATGATAATGGAAAGCCATTAACAACTGCAAGGTTGGGTCCAAAGGCAGGCAACGACACCCTTCTCTTTACGCACGCGAGGAAACCCCATCGCTCTGCAGACAAGACTGAACTTGAGACTGCTTGGAGCAGAAACCTCCATACCGCTGTACTGCAGAGGCCTTTGATAAAAACGTAACGTGTAATGATTTAAAATACTAAAATATTAAATATCTAATCGGTGATTAACGACGTTAGATTTTTCAATCTAAAAATTTATATATTTTACTCTTGTGAAACATTTATAATAATCCACATTTGCTTTATTGTTTTACTCTAACAAAATTCATTCATTTATAGTTTATTAGCTAGTTAATTTACGGGAAGTATGATCGAATCGGATTCAGATCTTACGATTCTATGGCAAGATCGATATCCAACTTAAGATCCTACGAAAGATCGACTCGTTTTTGCTTAACGAGATCGAAAAATCAAAAAATCTTACAATTTAAATCAAGATCTTAACAGCTATGGTTTAAATACTCTGATGTAAAGTTGTTAGATTAACTAATGCATCATAACAAACTTTCCCACCTTTCTTCATTTCTCTAAACTCCATGGTTGTTCTCCTTATAAGACACAACGAGAGTTACATGAGTCTATAAAAAAATATAGTTAATATGTTTGTTGAAACAAAAAGAAAATAAGAAAAAAAACTGAAAACGTGTTTCAGTCTTTGAAATATTGTTGCAAAGAACCTTTTAATTAGTATGCTAATCGATCACTAGGCATTACCTCATCGCATGACTCGAAGTCTCCAAGTGGCAATTATTTTATTGGAAAAAGGTTAGCAGTAAAGAAATTTCAAGCCACCACTAATGTTCTAAAGGTTAAATAATAAAATATTAAACTTGAAAGTTATAGGGGTCACCAGGGCCACGATATTAATCAAACTTGGCATTGGTATTCCATAGAAACGTATTTTGTATGATAAAGAGTTATTATATAATTAAATCTCAAACAACGTTTCCATTTGTGGAATTGTGGTCCTGTAGGTTGAATTTTCTATAAGATGACAAAACATACTAGACACTTTTTGTTAGGCTAAATGCACGACAATAAAGAACCAATCAAACAACAACACAAACAGATTACGTGATTTAGTTAATTTAAGCAATGTGGTTTGGCTCATGTTTCTGAAGAAAAGTTATCATTATTATTATTATCTTAGCGAAGACCGCGCTTTAAGCGTCGTTTATAAATAAGTAAAATTAACGATACGCAATATCGCAGTAAGTGTTTCAGATAACGCTCAAAATAGAGCGTGAAAAATAAAAATTTAATCACAAACGGTTGTAATACGCGATAATTCAACTCTAAAGAAAAATTCTTAACACGATCAAACAACATTTAAAAATATTTAATGAAACTTAAAATAAAACATTACATCAATTATGAAATATTAACTAACAAAGTTCTGCCATGAGAGATATCCCTTTGTTGTTCTATGAGATATCCGTAGACTCGAATCTACATTTGCGCTCGTGTTCCACGTCTTATGACCGGCAAAACCTGTCTAAAATCCCCTCCTAAAACCATAAACAAAGAAGTGTCAATTCACATTACAAACAACAAACAAGATCATAAAATAATCAATTACTAACCTCGAGATCATCATCAATCTTCGTTTGATTTTGCATATCCATTATTTATTTTTCCTTTCCTTTTAGTTGTGAAATAGAAACTTGTTTTGGGGGTTGTTTATATAGGCGAAATACGAAATGTTTCAATTAATTTTTCCCGCCAATGAAAAATGAATGTGCTAGCAAATTTGGAAATTGAAAATACATTGAAATCAAATTTTAGTAGTTACCAACTTACCATACAAAAATACATTGAAATGAATTTTGACTTTCCATGCAAAGTATATTAATAAAACCAATGTTTTAAACCCGGTCGACCCGGCCGGTTCAACGGTCGGACGGTACCCTACCAAAACGGGTAAAAAAACCCGTGTTTTAAACCGGGTTAACCGCTAGACCACCGGTTTTGAGTGACCGAGTCAACCCGGTCATGAAACTCTACGGTTTGGTTTTTTTCAAAATTTTTATAAAACCGGGTTGACTGGTAGACCAAGCGGTTGAACCGTTGACCCGATCAAAAAATAAAATAATAATAAACGAAAACCGGTTGACCGTGATCGAATCCCAGATCCGGTGACTCGACCGGTCGATTAAAACCCGGTTTTAAAACATTGAATAAAACTCTATTTAACTCTATTTATTTTGACTTGAATGGATGGGTTGGCGTTTATGTTGAACATCTAAAGGTACCATGCAAAATCAATTTGAATAAGTCAACTTGAATGGCGGCATTTATCTGATATTAGAATGGTCATTTTAATAAGTAAATTGAATAGTTACAATGCAAAATCAAATTTAATACTTTCCATGTAAAGATACTATGCAAAATTTCACTTTTTCACAATTTCACTTTTCACTTTTCCAACATCGACCACGTTGACCATTTTTTCATTTAACGTAGATGATATATGCTATAGGGTGACACGTTGTCTTCACTGACATGTGTCTCAAGATTAATCGCCAACTTTTGAGTTGGCAAAAATAACACGGCGCTAAGTTGTCGTCAGAAAGTAAGTTCAAGTTGGCAAAATAGCCTCTAAAGTTTAAGTGCCGCAAAGTAAGTCCTTTATAGCAATTTGGCAAAATAGTCCCTATCTAAATTCACGTCTATAAAGCAATCCACGCATCGCGCGGTTTCCACACTCGTTATAAACTATATGAGTAACTAATAAGGTTACACACTTACACTCATGACTCATGAGACCGTAGCCAAAGATATTTTACGTGTATCGTAACGTGCTCCCAAAGAGGTCATGTTATATTATAACTGTTTTTCTTTTCACCACAATATTTGAATACTTCAAAGACTTCTTAACTATAACGAGTGTGGAAACCGCGCGACGCAATGGACGGCTTTAAAGGACTTACTTTGTAACGACACTTAAACCTCGTGGACTAATTTTGCCAAGTTGCTATAGATAGCAATTAATGCTACAGACTTACTTTGCATCGTCACGTAAACCTAAGGACTGCTTTTGCCAAGTTGTGAAACTTTGCATTTAATGTTTGGACTTACTTCAGTAACGACACTTAAACCCTCGTAGACTATTTTCGCCAACTTGAAAACTTTCAGATTTAATGTTTTCGTGCTACAAGAACCTTTTAAACTTTCATTTGATGTGTTGTTTCACACAAGAATATATACGATTTTTAGTATATAAGAAGAATATGAAGAATTCACATTCTTAATCTTAAATCATAAGATCCATCTAAACGCACTTCATAATCATACCTACAACATATCACTCATTTTTTTTGAGATAATTTTATATTTACCCAATCTAAACATGAAAATGTCATATATACCAAAAATACAACTTTTGAATGCATGATGTACAATGCATTTAAAGCATGTTTTGGGTAAATATGACATTATCATGTTTAAGTTGGGTAAATATGAAATTGACCCCATTTTTTTTTCCATCTGATAAAAAGTTTGACACATTACTTTATTCGCTTTCTCTTACACCATCACTCTTACACGATGTACCATCGTCGCAATTTGCAAATTATCAATGATAACTAAAAACAACAATAACAAAATAAAGAATTCGTGCGATATTATTTATGGCCACCGCTTTATACGTATATCATGCTAGTTATATGAATTTTACACGCTCATAAAACAAATAGAAAGCTAATTAAGTTTAATAGTTTATAATCACATCCATTTCATATATCTATTTGTGTATTGAATCATATGTTATTGTTATCTATGGTCATGTGATCTGCAAGCTCTTTTAAAATATGATACTCCGTATTTTTTTTCTTGTAAAAGATACCGTGTATATATTCACAAGTGCATACTATCAATGCGTAGTTGGTGCATCGCTTGTCTAAGATAGATTAAGTGTAGTGGTGATCCTCACACGACTAAAGACACCACTAGCATATTGACTTTCTCTTTCTATAAGAATTTCATGACCAATTTAATGTAATAAAGAGACTGAAGACATCATAAAACATATACCTCACAAAAAAATAAACACACTCCACACACAACCGAATCGTTCATGATTACGTCCAACTTCTCCTAAATCTTGCTACAGAACGCGTCGAGTGGGACTAGATGTAGTGGGTGGGGCGCGTTTGTTTTTGGTGTCAACCAACATGGACGCCCGACCACTACACTCGCTCTTAGATTAATATCTCGTTACTCTTATCATACAAGTCATCAGAACCATTTATCTGACAAAATCAAAGCACTACATTTATCGGCGAAGCTTGAAATTTTTTACTAAAAAGGCTAAAACATAATCAAGAAACTTGAGAAGGTCAAATTATTACTTATGTATAAATTTAAAGTTTATAACAAAGAGTATGCATTAATATAAAAGTAAATAGTGCAAAAATGAAAAACTTTAAAAAGTCATAGCCCTCGTTATTAGTTTTCACATTGCTCCGCCCTTGACTACATTATTCATTTGTATAATTTTAAATAGTACATAACGAGCAGGTTTGCCCGTGCGTTGCTACGGGGCGGCCGTGATGTGTTTATTACAATTATGTTAACGTTAGTGTTGCACACGATACCATCCTTGCCATCTCACTGTGGCTGTAGTATAGTGGTAAACGGGAGCCAACAATTTGTATTGGTACACAGCGCTGCACACGATCCATCTCACTGTGGTTGTAGTCTCGTGGTAAATGGGAGTCGACAATTTGCTCAAAGTTTCCATTGTCCATAGCTCGAGCTAATAATGACGTAGCCTGCAATTTCATTTAACCAATACTTTTTAGTATTGCTGTTGTTGTTTTGCAGTAGTAAAAGAAATCACCCTTAGGTTATATACCTTACAAAGAACAATAGTAACCTGAGTGATGTATCTGTGACATATGTATGGTTGCGGCACAGCCCCTAAGAACATGTCAAGACGTTAAATATAACATGTCAGTACCCCAAAATGGCTGCTGAAAATAATCTATCCAAACAGTCCCTAAGAACATGTCAAGGCGCCTAAATTGCTGCTGAAAATAAGCTACCGAAACATACCTTAACAACATGTCAAGATGCCAAATTCGAAAAATATGATGCTCGTGGGTAATAGTGAACTGATGCAGGCTAGTCACACCAAATGGCATTCTAGGAGGAGATGCATTTTATGAACTCATTAATTTTTAGTTACTTGCATTTAATAGCATAAAGAAACTATTATGCAAGTTACTCACCCCTTTGTAGTTAGATTCATCTTGTTTCCATTACCGACGCAACAAACACTTTGACCATCTGAATGTCACCTTCCGCTACAGGCCATACAATGTTGTACGCATCCTCATTAGCACCTGTAATGAAGAAAGCCTATGGTGATCATTTGTGGAAATACACTTTCAAAGCATAAGCTTACAACGGTAAAATTACATTGTAATACCATACCAAAATCATGCATACAAATTTAAAAGCATTAAACGAACATATTTATGAAAGGCGTCAGCTATATATATCCTATAAAAGTTCAAATTTAATTCTTTTTTGCATAAAACATGTTGGTGCAATCAATAATTAACCATACATGTTCGGTATATGTGGAAATGGAACCTGATGTTGCTGATGTACGGGTCACCATGTCCCTCGGATACCAAATGCATTTCGTAGAACAACACGAAGCATTGGTTAACCATAGACCAAAAAGTAAGACTTTCTCCTTTCGCTTTAGCAAAAGACATATTAATGGTCTTTTGCTTATAAATTAATAATTGTAAATTGATTTAAAATAAACGTGTGAGAAAGAGTGTATACATTTGCTTATTCAGTAAAGTAGAATGCAAATATTGCAAAAAAATACATATCCCGTTCATTTCTTATTGGCTTTTGCTTAATCAGATATGCATTTTTAAGATCCAAAATAAGCAAATACGCACCCGAAAATGACCCAACATCACTTGCTCAGGATAGTCATTTCTGCGTAGTATTGAAAATAAGCACATACGCACCTGAAAATGACCCAACATCTGCTTTAAGCAGTTCTCTGATTCGTTGCATCAGCTTATCAACACTTTTCTGTAAAACAACCCAACATCAGCATTGTTCCTATTTTACGTGCCCTACAAATCAAGCATTGAAGTGACCAGTTGTAAAATATTGCAATGGTTTAAATAGGAGTTTGGACGTGAGTTCGAATATTTTTCTAATAAAACAGTTCAAAAATAACGTTCCTACCTAATTCGACGCACACACGTTAGATGACGTTCCTGACCCGGCCAACCCGTTTACCCCACCTGACCCGTTTTCCTGTGTGCCCCTGCTACCACGTTTCAACCTACAAAATTTCATATTACAACTTGTCATAGTTCATTTTAACTCATCTATAGTGTATACAACCAATTAGAAATAGCAGTGACGACAAAGTTCAAGTGCACATAAAATAGACACAAAAGAATATGATCAAGAGACGTGTACCTGAGAAAGAAACATACCCTTTCAAACCTTAGGTTTGGCAGCAGCATCAGAATCTTAAACAAAAACAAAGAACCACAATATACAAACAAAACAAAACCCCTTATTAGTAAAATAAAAATGAATCGTTACAGTTAACATAGATCAATATTCAATAACCCATCCGCCCATCAACAAAACAAAACTACCTTTTTATAAATGGTATCAAATCATTAAAAAAAATAATAATAAAAAAATATATATATATAAAAAATAAAAAAAAAAAATTAAGAATGATATTATTACAAAACTTACATAACCTATAATTTCCTAATCCACACTCACAATCATCCATTTGAGCTATGCTAACACACACAAACAGTTAAGGTGGTCATGGGTGGCTTTTTTTTTAGCCTCCTGCGTTCAACGGAACTTGGGGAGGTTAGAGATCGGTGTGTTTTTTTTTCTTGGTGAGTTTACTATATGGAAGAATTAAATGAGGAGAATAGGTTTCCAGAATGGCATGAAACAAAACCTTTACATCATCGTGCAATACAACTTGAGCATTTAAGACCATAATTAATTAATAAAATCAACAATCTCAATTAAATCAAAAGTACCTCACCTGGAAGAAGCTGATATTTTCATTCACGTAACTCTGTTTATAGCAGATCTTCACGATTTTTTTTTTTTTTTTATTATATTTTTGATAAGGCTTAATCCAGCCGGAAAAGCTGTGTGCGCGTGAATTGAGATTTGGGAATCTTGAAGATAGTAGTAGGTGGGTTTTGATTGTAATTCTAGATGCATCTGTGATTCTATTTCTTTTTGTTTTACTTGTTCTTGGTACAGAGTTAGGAAGTTTCTAGTCAAGAAGAAAGTACAGACGTGTTACTTGGAGATTGCTTTAGTACAACAAAGTTGTTGTAGCATGTGTATTATACAGATACGTTTTGTACATGTAATGTATTGAGAGGGTGAACAGTAAAACATGAAACACACTTCAGCCAATGTTAGTTTGCCACATCTTTTTTTTTGTACTGCCATTTTGTATACAAAGCCAATGGACCAATTAAATGGTGACAACATGCCATGTATCAATACATTTTGTATACACCCCACAAATGGTGGTTAGTATATATATATATAATTATGCCAAAACATCCTGTAAAAGAATTGTAGGAAACACATATAGACACCAAGTCAAATAATCAATTTCAAGATTTTATTGGTCTTTTGTTGCGACTTACCTACAACGATTTAGCTACCGACCAAGATCAGATGAATTTTTTATAAGCATTGTTAACTTTTTTTTTTTTTTTTTTTTGTTAACTAGGATTTAAGATTTCTTATAAATTTGGAGCTCAAAGGCACACCTATATTGACTCTATTTCCCACGTGGATAATATAATAGTACGTACTACTCAAAATTTTAGTTATTAAACACAGTTGGCGGAATATTCGGTTTAGTACATGCAAAGTTGGATGCATGCGTGCTTCATGTTTCCCTTCACCCAATCGAGTTATTTATTTGTTCAAAAAAATCGAGTTATTTATTTATTTATTTATTTATCTATTTATTTACTTATTTTTTATTTTTTTAAGAAACATATTTATTCAAATATGATGTGTCTGGGATGCTCTTAGGTCTGCAATGGGTAAGTTTTTAGTTCTCGATATCATTATACATTTTAGTGTAAAATAGCAAAAAGATCTTTTATTGAATTGTGTTTTGTGATTATATAGTGAAGGATCGTATGTATATTTATAATAAAGACATAGCTTGATGAATAAGTAATCTTAACACTAAACCTAATGGTCTAAAAACCACAATTAGGCTTGGGCCAACTAATTAACTTAGTCATTTAAACATTTTTTCGCAGTTTGAACGGGAGGCTTTTAAACGGGCAAATTAAAACATATATATATGTTGAGGGTTGTTTTTTCTTCTTTTCTTCTATCATTGTATTTGGAGCATAGTTGTTTATTGCTTGTGGCTTCCTCTTTTAAGTGGTTTTTCTAACGTCATGGTTTGCGTTGCCTTTAGGTAAAAGTGGCAATTTTGCGACTAACTATTTTCGAAAAACGACAATGATTTTCAGCAGTAAAACAAAGATTAATGTTGACGAGACAAAATTAGTTGAATGGTGGCTAAATCAACATAATATGAGGTATCTTATGACGACTAGGGTTTGTGGACTAGGGTTTATAATTTGGATAGAAAGAAAAGGGTAATTATATGAAAAATAATAAAGCGAAAGAAAATAAATTGTGATCCTTCTGAATCATCGGCAAGTAGCCGATGATCGGAGGATAACTATTTGTGATGGGTTATACTTAGAGCTCCGATATCATATAAAATAACAAATAGATCTTTTATTGAATTGTGTTTTTGTGATTACATAATGAAGATTGCATGTATATTTATAATAAAGATATAGCTTGATGAATAAGCAATCCAAAAATCACGATTAGACTTGGATCAACTAACCTAATCATCTAACATTTTGTGAGTTCTTGATTCGGGTTTGTAACACTCGAGCACGTAGGATGACCCAAATTGTACTTAAGTTAAGAATGTATCCAACCACGGTTTTCAACAAATGATGGAACAAAAGCTTGTGTAAGGCACAGTCTAAACTGCTACAAATACTTTGAGTAAACTTGTAAAAAGTCCAAAGAGCCAATTTGAAGTTTACCCCAAGTAATGCATTTACTTCCCTTATAAAACATCAAGTAAATAAGTTTAGATTAAATTGAAAAAATTTCCCTAAACTTTCTGATTGTTGAAAGAAATGACCTCGAATTTTTTTTTTGGAGAGAAATGTCCTTAACGTTTTACTTTTTTGCGAGTTTTGCCCTTGAACCGTTACTGTAGTTGTAAATTCAGGATTTTGGCTAACGCTTGTTACTAAATCCCGTTAGTTAGTTCCCACATGCGTTGCACTTGATGGGAAATTTGTCAATTCTCTATTCCCGCCTTTAACACCCACTTGCTACCCCCGACACGATAACGACGAGGACATTTTTCGCAAACAAACTTAGTCGCGTATAACCTGATCAAATCACACACACAAACACATTCTATCTTCCTTCAACTGATCAAATCACACACCCACAAACACATACCATGGCAGTGGTTTCTCCACTTTGGCGATTTGAACTCCTGAGTTTTCGACCCAAGAGCTTGGTTTTATTTACAGCAAGCTTAAATGTTTTAAGTTGTCATTTGTTTTTCTTATTCCAGCATGTGTGTGTACATTGTAGGATATGTGATTTGCAAGCATGCTGAGTTCCAATGGTATGTCCTTGTCGATTATCGTGCTAGGGGGTAGCAGGTGGGTGTTAAAGGCGGGAATAGTGAATTGACGAATACCTCACGCAACGCACGCGTGAGGACTAACTAACGGGATTTAGTAACGAGTGTTAGCCAAAATCCTCGAATTTGCAACCACAAGAACGGTTCAAGGCAAACTCTCAAAAATGAAACGTTAGGGATATTTCTCGCAAAAAAAAAATTCGAAGACATTTCTCGCAAAATTAGAAAATTTAGAGACATTTTTTGTCGTTTACTCTAAGTTTAAAAGATAAAACCTGGCTACTGTACTTTATGTAAACAAGAATGTGACTCGTAAAAATTTAGATGGTTACAAAACATAGTGGTAAGACGTATTGACATTGTTTCTTTTATTCATTCTATAAAATTTGGATATGTGTACAATACATATTCAATTGTAATTTTGTGCCCTTGAACGCTCACTGTATGTCTGTATGGCTGACGAGCTCAGTCAACCTAGCTTATGGCGTAATGGTCACCAGACTCTAGTTTTAATTTACACAAAAAAAATGACGAGATGATAGACGGAGATTTTTTTCTTAGAAATGCTACTAATCCTTACCACACTTGCAAAACTACTAATGTTATTAAACTTGTTTTTATTTATACTAGAACCGGGATTGGAATCATGGTTGGTTAACATGACTATAGTTCAAACATACTGTATTTCAAAGTTATAGATCGACGTTTTTCAAATATTTGGCAAATGTACCATGCAGTATGTTTAATTTTGATAGAGCTCAAGCGGGTGATTTTAGATCTTCAATCATATGTCTATTCTTAGTGTACACTGTCAGTGACTGTCTCCTTCCAAAGTGGCTGAAGGTTTTAGTAAATTAAAAGTTAGGGGGTGCTTGGTTGAAGTTAAGCAATGGAAAAGGAAAGATAATGGGATACTAAGAGCACTTGGTGTCACAATTCTCAAATTCGGCCATTCCTCATACTCCATATTCATCATTTCATAACGGTTTGTGCATGGTTTTGCATTTCACATTAAACGTTTATTTTCTTATTAAATAAACGCTATCGCGTAAGTTATTATTTTGAACATTTAATCCGATACTTCCAAAATGATCCCAATATATTTTTATACTTACATTTAGTTTATAAAAATAATATTTTGAGTTTACCTAGTGTTTTAAATTTATTTTGTATATAAATCGTTAAATTTATATTATTACGACACTTTTCTTAAAAACTACACGATAATTATTATATCACTCAAATTTTACAAGAAATGTATTTTTATAACTTTTATGACTACAATATATTTTATCTTGACCCGTGAAAATTTATTTTTATCTAACGCTACCTTAAATATTCAAATGTGTATGCAACTTACTAATATTACTTAACAATACAACAAGTTACTACTTCCATTCAAGTAACTTTACATAACTTACACTTATACATTTACATAATAATAATAATAACACTAATAATAAATATATGTATATGTATCATTAAATGCATGATTCACTAGACTTTTTCAAGATTTCTTACATATACAATTATACACTCAAAGTCTTACACACACAACTCAATTATTCAAGGTGAAAAGTTAATGTTTCTCTCCTCTCTTTGTCTCCAAAATCCGGCCAACCATAGAGATCAAAGAAGTGATCATCCAAAAATTTTCTAATCAAGTTCTACACAATCTAGTAACACTCTTTGTTTAGGTTTTGAAATAAAAACCTAGGGTGTTTAGGATAAATCCTTGATCATAAGCCTCATCAAGCAACTTGTAAGCATGAAACTTCATCTTTTTCCTCTTCATACGTATTTTTCATACATTTTCTTGAAGTCCTCATGATCATATTTGATTTGTTGTGATTTTATTCATTATCATCCAAGAGTATCACCCATATGTACTATATAAATATTTATAACAATCATGTGCTAGTTAAAAGTTTATAAAATGAGAAGTTTGAAAATGGATCATCAAAGTCTAGTTGTGGTTTTGGAGGAAATAGTTACATAAATTTTATATATGTTTATTTAAGTTTGTATATATATTTTAGCCTCACAATGAATATTTATTTTGGTTATGATCAAATGAAGTTGTTTTACTAGTAGGATTGGTGATGAGTAGATTAAGGGATTTTGTGGTGAAGTTGTGGTTAAACAAGTAGATAAAATGGTTAAGTTTAAAATAAGCGCGAAGCTGTCGAAATTTATAATTTTTCCGAAAAGTTAGTCATTTTATAAGTTTTATTAAAGATTTAGAAAATAGATTTTTAGTTATGAACGTGGCCTTTTGAACGGACTAAAACGGAGTTATAACGAAAAGATACGTGGTTTCCAAGTTACGATTTAAAACTACAATTTTCCGGAAAATGTTTATACAATCCGAGTTTTAATCGACCAAACAGAGCCTAAAAATTTCGTGAAGTCTCCGAGGTTTAAAATATATTAGTACTCTTGATTACCTTCGAGTGGATATAAAGAACTTGAAAACGGACTTAAAACGAGTGAGTTATGGTTAACCGAACTTTGAGTAAAAACGTCTTGAAAACACTATTCCCAGATTAGTATGCTGTCGATTTTAATCAAGGTTTTGAGGGCCTAAACGGACGCTTCGGGGAAACGGACCTTAAAAACGAAGTTAGTTTTCCTATGTATACATTACGTTAAACCGATGTAAACCGATTTGTTAATTACTAAAACCGTTACGTAGTTTTAACTACATTTTCACCATTAGCTCAAAAGTAATTATTTTTGATAAGGAACCGTCACACATTCAAGTAATTATATTTTTATATAACTAGTTTTCAAGTAGCATATTGGGTGATACGTTTTCAAATCATGCATTCACGACAACACATCATAACTCAAGTCATAACATTCATTTTAGGTCGCGAATAGTTCCGGGTCTCACTTTCGTGCACTTCATTTTGTTAGCATATCCATCATACCAGGTGAGTTCATACCCCACTTTTACTCGTTTAAATTCCTATAAACTATTTGGGGCGAGATACATGCTTATTTATCAAAACATTTAAACTATTTTGCCAAACAACATTACCTATACTTTAGACTTGATTGCGTTTGATACTTGATTGGGTTATACTTGATTTCATATGCATACTTGGAACAAACATACAAGAATTAGTGGCTCCAAATTAAGTTGTTGGAAGGCTATTAATTTACAAACATGCAAGAATTAGTGGCTCCAAATTAAGTTGTTGGAAGGCTATTAATTTACAAACATACAAGAATTAGTGGCTCCAAATTAAGTTGTTGGAAGACTATTAATTTACAAACATCCCAACACGAGTTGTTGGAAGACTCTTGTGGTGACATTTATACTTTTAATTACTATGATAAATGCATACTTGATTGACATACTATATTTTGGCAATGGGTTGTGAACACACAGTTGCAAGTTTTGTATGGGCGGAACTTGAACCGAGTGGATTTACAATGCCTTTCTTTGTGTGAACATTTTTCAAAGTATTTCAAATTATTTTGTTACAAACTTATGAACTCACCAACCTTTGTGTTGACACTTTTAGCATGTTTATCTCGTGTCTTAAGGTGATAGCATTTCATGGAGCTTTTGGGTCTCATGGCATACATTGAGTCTTGTGCTTTTAACAATTACCATTCGACATGTTTTGTAAACTCTTTGTGTATTATCAAACTTTGGGATTTCTTGCTTGTAAACTTTAACTTATTTATCGAATGGTAAACTTTTCAAAACGCCTCATTATAGAGGTCGTCAGATCCATACTTTGTGCTATGACGTTATACCCCAATGACACTATCGTCTCACCGCGATATTTTGGGGTGTGACAGATTGGTATCGAGCCTTGGTTATAGAGAACTAGGTTGCATTTTAGTTCCTAGACTATAACCGCTCTCACGCCGATCCTTTCTTTTCCTATCATCTTACACACTTTTCGTATGCATATGTTTTCTTAAGTATTTCGTCTAGACCTACCTCATTAGATAAAGTAGTTTCCTTGTACCAATAGGGAGTCCCAAAATCTAGTTGAGTCATCAAAGATATGGAGCTCAAGAATGAGCACTTATCTAACTTGATCTCGTGATGCTTCTTGTTTGATGAGATGCGAGATCGAGCTAAATAAGTGTTACTATAAAGCTGGATAGATTTGATGATTTTGCCCGAGGATGGGAGTTCTCTTGAGGATACTTTGGGAACTGCTGGCGACTAAACCTCATCGTGACTTTAGTACCTAACGGAATTTCCTATACACCAAGTGCGACTCTTCCTAGATACCTACCCTAAATCCCTCCTTCACCATTTAGAATCGGATGATAGACTGGCTACCTATTTAAGTAACACCAATCGCCGAGACATGTATGCTTGGTGGTATGTACGTGTGAAATGAAGCAATTATAATTATGGTGGCCAACATAATTATAAATGCGCCACAACCCACGTGGACATATGCGACCACGATACGTAGATCGTGTGGACACCTTAGGAACCAATTTGTGGCGTGATATTATGTTTGAGGACGTTAAGTATAGACACTGGGAATTCAATGGTTCTTTCCCTGCGAGATCATGGCACCAAAGAGGTAACACGCAGCTCGCCGAGGTGGTGCGGCACCGAGGGTGGAATGACAGTGGGCGTGGAGGTAGAGAAGGCGGTAGCGACATGGGTAACAATGACAACAACGTCAAGCGAAACCCCGACTTTGCCGCCATCATCGCCAACAACTTCAAATCTTGCTTCCCACTATTGTCACACAAGTTGGAATTCATATGAATAACTCGAAACCACGGAACGGGAATGGCGACACCAACAATGTAGTGGCAAGAATAACAACAACAACAACACCAACAACAACAACAATGTAATCGATGCACATATAAGGAATTTTCGGCATGCAAACCCGTGGAGTTTGATGGTATAGGAGGTGCTTTGGCGATACTCGATGGGTTGAGAAGACAGAGTCAAGAATCGACATCAAGAATTGTGCCACACATCGAGGGTGAAGTATGCCGCTTGTTTGCTATCGTGAAGGCATTGACATGGTGGAACACACGACTACAAGCTAGGGGCGAGGAAGCGACTATAGGCATGACATGGGACGAATTTAAGGCGTTATTGAAAGAGGAGTAACGCCGGACAATGAAATGCGTAAATTGAAAGATGAATTTTATCACCACTCCATGATAGGGCCGGTCACGCACCTACACGGACCGATTTCATGAGTTAGCAAGACTAGTTCCTCATCTAGTCACCCCCGAATCCAAGAGAATCTCGAGGTACATATATGGTCTTGTCCCCAAACCGTGGGACTGTGAAAACAATCGAGCCGTCTACAATACAAAGTGCGAGCATCGAGGCGTGAACCCCCGATGCATTTAGATGGTTAGAAATGGTACTTTGAAGAGCGTTGATAAGAGGAAGGAAGCAAGTGGGTCGAATAAGCAGATAGACATGGTAGCGCACAACAAAAGGACAAGAGTTTTTGTGGCAACTGCATCGAACAAAGAGAGTATGCGGTACACATCCCAAATGTGCTAAATGTGCTTATCATCACCAAGAACAAGCCCCGCCGCTTGTGTACAAATTGCAATCGACACGGCCATTTTAAGGAGCAAAGTAAAACATGATCGGCAACATGAGGAATAATCAAAGGACTTGCTTTGAATGTAATAACCGAATCACTTCCGAATAATTTTCCTCGCTTGAATAAGCCACCGATGCAAGCTCCTCTAGTCGTGGTAATCAAGGAAATAACCCAAACCTCAGACTCAATATCACCCACCCCGAGGTCGAGCATTCTATATAGGGACCGAGGAAGCCCGCAATGCGAATCGTACGCTTTCCTAGACCATTAAGTGATCCACCATATTATTCAGATTCGGTGAGTCTCCTTAGATAAGAAACCTAGACGCGTAAGTTTTGGCATAAGCACTTTGACCGTACATTCTGATTTCTCTAAACCTAAGGGTAGAACTTTAAGTATCATCGATTGAATCGCGAGGACGCGATTCTTCTATCAGGGGAAGAATGTCACAATTCTCAAATTCCGGTCATTCCTCATACTCCATATTCATCATTTCATAACGGTTTGTGCATGGTTTTGCATTTCACATTAAACGTTTATTTTCTTATTAAATAAACGCTATCGCGTAAGTTATTATTTTGAACATTTAATCCGATACTTCCAAAATGATCCCAATATATTTTTATACTTACATTTAGTTTATAAAAATAATATTTTGAGTTTACCTAGTGTTTTAAATTTATTTTGTATATAAATCGTTAAATTTATATTATTACGACACTTTTCTTAAAAACTACACGATAATTATTATATCACTCAAATTTTACAAGAAATGTATTTTTATAACTTTTATGACTACAATATATTTTATCTTGACCCGTGAAAATTTATTTTATCTAACGCTACCTTAAATATTCAAATGTATGCAACTTACTAATATTACTTAACAATACAACAAGTTACTACTTCCATTCAAGTAACTTTACATAACTTACACTTATACATTTACATAATAATAATAATAACACTAATAATAAATATATGTATATGTATCATTAAATGCATGATTCACTAGACTTTTCAAGATTTCTTACATATACAATTATACACTCAAAGTCTTACACACACAACTCAATTATTCAAGGTGAAAAGTTAATGTTTCTCTCTCTTTGTCTCCAAAATCCGCCAACCATAGAGATCAAAGAAGTGATCATCCAAAATTTTTAATCAAGTTCTACACAATCTAGTAACACTCTTTGTTTAGGTTTTGAAATAAAACCTAGGGTGTTTAGGATAAATCCTTGATCATAAGCCTCATCAAGCAACTTGTAAGCATGAAACTTCATCTTTTTCCTCTTCATACGTATATTTTCATACATTTTCTTGAAGTCCTCATGATCATATTTGATTTGTTGTGATTTTATTCATTATCATCCAAGAGTATCACCCATATGTACTATATAAATATTTATAACAATCATGTGCTAGTTAAAAGTTTATAAAATGAGAAGTTTGAAAATGGATCATCAAAGTCTAGTTGTGGTTTTGAAGGAAATGGTTACATAAATTTTATATATGTTTATTTAAGTTTGTATATATATTTTAGCCTCACAATGAATATTTATTTTGGTTATAATCAAATGAAGTTGTTTTACTAGTAGGATTGGTGATGAGTAGATTAAGGATTTTGTGGTGAAGTTGTGGTTAAACAGTAGATAAAATGGTTAAGTTTAAAATAAGCGCGAAGCGCTCGTTTAAATTTATAATTTTCCGAAAAGTTAGTCATTTTATAAGTTTTATTAAAGATTTAGAAAATAGATTTTTAGTTATGAACGTGGCCTTTGAACGGACTAAAACGGAGTTATAACGAAAAGATACGTGGTTTTCAAGTTACGATTTAAAACTACAATTTTCCGGAAAATGTTTATACAGTCCGAGTTTTAACTCGACCAAACAGTAGCCTAAAATTTCGTGAAGTCTCCGAGGTTTAAAATATATTAGTACTCTTGATTACCTTCGAGTGGATATAAAGAACTTGAAAACGGACTTAAAACGAGTGAGTTATGGTTAACCGAACTTTGAGTCAAAACGTCTTGAAAACACTATTCCAAGATTAGTATGCTGTCGGATTTTAATCAAGGTTTTGAGGGCCTAAACGGACGTTTCGGGGGAAACGGACCTTAAAAACGAGTTAGTTTTCCTATGTATACATTACGTTAAATCCGATGTAAACCGATTTGTTAATTACTAAAACCGTTACGTAGTTTTAACTACATTTTCACCATTAGCTCAAAAGTAATTATTTTTGATAAGGAACCGTCACACATTCAAGTAACAATATTTTTATATAACTAGTTTTCAAGTAGCATATTGGGTGATACGTTTTCAAATCATGCATTCACGACAACACATCATAACTCAAGTCATAACATTCATTTTAGGTCGCGGATAGTTCCGGGTCTCACTTTCGCACTTCATTTTGTTAGCATATCCATCATACCGGTGAGTTCATACCCCACTTTTACTCGCTTAAATTCCTATAAACTATTTGGGTAGATACATGCTTATTTATCAAAACATTTAAACTATTTTGCCAAACAACATTACCTATACTTTAGACTTGATTGCGTTTGATACTTGATTGGGTTATACTTGATTTCATATGCATACTTGGAACAAACATACAAGAATTAGTGGCTCCAAATTAAGTTGTTGGAAGGCTATTAATTTACAAACATGCAAGAATTAGTGGCTCCAAATTAAGTTGTTGGAAGGCTATTAATTTACAAACATACAAGAATTAGTGGCTCCAAATTAAGTTGTTGGAAGACTATTAATTTACAAACATCCCAACACGAGTTGTTGGAAGACTCTTGTGGTGACATTTATACTTTTAATTACTATGATAAATGCATACTTGATTGACATACTATATTTTGGCAATGGGTTGTGAACACACAGGTTGCAAGTTTTGTATGGGCGGAACTTGGAACTGAGTGGATTTACAATGCCTTTGCTGTGTGAACATTTCTCAAAGTATTTCAAATTATTTTGTTACAAACTTATGAACTCACCAACCTTTGTGTTGACACTTTTTAGCATGTTTATCTCAGGTCTTAAGGTGATAGCATTTCATGGAGCTTTTGGGTCTCATGGCATACATTGGAGTCTTGTGCTTTAACAATTACCATTCGACATGTTTTGTAAACTCTTTGTGTATTATCAAACTTTGGGATTTCTTGCTTGTAAACTTTAACTTATTTATCGAATGGTAAACTTTTCAAAACGTCTCATTATAGAGGTCGTTTTCAGATCCATACTTTGTGCTATGACGTTATACCCCAATGACACTATCGTTACCGCGATATTTTGGGGTGTGACAACCGGGTACAATGGTGCCAAAGTGTGGTGCCAAGCTCGCCAAACCGCCACGCCGCCAGCTTTTTGAGTTTGGCACCGTAAACTGCTTGACACCACATTTCAGATCCGCTGGCACCGAATTTCGTGCCAAACTCAATTTTTATTTTTATTTTTTATAAAATTTGAAAACAATATATCCGAAAATTACTTTATTCATAAAAAACATTACAAGAAATAAAAAACAATAAACTTAAAAACATAACATAATTATTCTTGTGAATATTTTGCCCGGATCCGTGCTTGTTGGGCCCTCACGATTGACGCGTTCATCGGATCGAGCGTGTTTGTGTCCATAGATAGCACCCGATATCTTCGGCTATCCTTTGAGTTTCGATTAAATCGACCGCCGAGACTCCCGCCAAGAACATCTTGCTTCATTTTTCGCTCCAACTCGTATTGTTTTTCCATCATTTGTGAAAACTTTTCCGGTTTGAACCGAACTTGCGGTCGAAGTTAGACTTAACGTTGGCTCTTTGCGATCCGTACACCCCGTCCGCCTTGGCAATGCGTCGGGTCCAAAATGCTCGGGATCCTCTTCAGAACTCAAGACGATTCGCCTTGCATTTGTCGAGTCCGGATTTTTCCACTTATGCTTGTCCTTCAAAAACTTCCAAGCCGACGAATGTTTAAAATCGCCATGATATCGTTTGTACAAAGTGTGGCAACGTTCCATGAAATCCATATCGTTCTCCCACTCATAATGTACCGTTTCATTCACAATCGAATTAAACTTCCGACACAACGATTCATCGAGTCCACTTTCCAGAAGCATGTTCTTGGTACGAGTTACAAACTTTTGTTTTTGCTTCCTTGTTGTAAGCTTCCAAACTTTATACCAAAACGTTTCATTACCTTGATCCGCACCGACTTTTGGATCCTCGGATACTTGAATGTAAGTTTGCGCCAAAAGTAGTTCTTCTTCGTCGGTCCATGCGTTACGCGATCGTTCTCGGGTCTCGCTTCCTCTTGGTTGTTGGTTGCTTTTTTCGCTTTCTTTGCCTTCACGGTTCCTTCATTTTGTTTTTGGACGTGGGGTCGGGATGACCGCGTCCTCTTGGATTCGTCTTCGCCAAGCGTGGAACGATGGTGGGACGATCTTGGTTGTGATTCGCTTTGTTGTTGTTGTTGTTGCATTTTCCATCGAGAAAACAAAGCGTATTCGCCGGGATTGACGCATGAGTTTTGTTGAGAAAACGAAGGAAAGTAGTGTTGTTGGGTGTTCGGATTCGATTCAAGACGAACCGATCATTTGGTTCGATGGATCGTTAAGCATTCGATTGATCCAAGGGTGTTGTTGGGATTCATTTTCTTGAAAAATATTGAAGTTGAGATGTATTTGAAGTGGTGTGAAGTGGTATAAGTGATAAGGTTTATATAGGATTTGAAAGTGGGTAAAGTGGAAAAAAGAGGTCAAAATTCAAAACCCAAAACTAGCTGTTTGGTTTAAATTGCAACCGCTATTTAAAAAAAAAAAAAAAAAAAAAAAAAAAAAAAAAAAAGTTGGTTGTTAGTTTTGGCGCAAGGCCTCTTGGCGCGACAGTAGTAACGGTGCGCCAAACTAGCTGTCACTAAACTCGTTGGCACCAAGCCAGCACCACCGCATTCTCCCGCCTAAGGAATACAATGAGTATTACATTTGCTATTGTTGTTGCTTGGTTCCACCACCACCACCATATATATATATGAAATAAATTCAAGTAAAGAATGAAAATGAAGGTATTGATTACCTTAGTCCCCAAATTGTAAGGTAATGGTTGATTACTCACTTCCTGTATTGATTCAGATTCCTTACTCCAACCAAACACTTTTAATCATTTCCTTTTCCATTACCCACCCCTTAACCCCAACCAAGCACCCCTTACATTTATCTTTGCATCAAAAACAATCCCACTACCAAAAGTACGAATCTTAACCATATAAATTGTTTAATAGATAAAAGGTACTAGTATAAATTGACTATCCAATGGAGATTATCGAAATAATTATAAGAGGCTTGGTCAATATTAGATTAAAGAACCTAACTATGAATTCTACACGTGCGATTTCACATATAATTCTCAAACCGACAACTAAATTTTGATTTTAATATCCGTGTTTGTTTAAGCTTATATGTGGTTTATAAGCTTATTTGTGTTTCGGCTTATATTTTATAAGCATTAATTTCTCGGCTTATTTGGAGACTTATAAGTTTATATAAGTTCATTATGAGATGACAAACTTTTATAAGCTTATAAATCTCGGTATTAGCCAAAAAATTGAGGCTTATAAAATATATATCAAATTCAAATAAGCTTATAAACCACATAGAACCTTAAACAAACACCCCGTTAGCCATTTTTAATAGATTTTAACAATAAAAATCTTAATCTAAACCAACCCTTAAGCTAATATAGTTAACAAGCTTACCTATCACTTAATATATGTGCTATATAACCAATGATGAGAGACGGAACTAGGGGATCCCATGATATCACAAGATTCGATAAAATTTTTTTTCGTAGTGTTAATTTTTATAAAAAACAACTAATTTTCTAAAACGTATCTGGTCCCAATGCATTGTACTATTTTTAGTTATTGCTTAATTAAAAAATAACTTAATTTTCACTAAACTCAACCATTTTAACGATCTGAAATTGTATTTTTTTGTTTTTTTCCTTATACTACAGTTAAAAAAATAATGCATCCTACCAATTTTATCTCTGATTTCGTCCTCACCAGTACGTGATTATTATTAATTAAATGAAAAATAACTGTCATGCTTAAAATGTATAACTACAAATATGCGTAACAACAAGATGATGACAAGTGAAATAACTAAAAGTTAATATTTGAAGTGAGAAAATGCATAAGTGAGATATCAAATTATTAATGATATAGACATGAGTTTATACATATATAACCCTATATTTTAATTCTCTTTGTCATGGCTCTAATTAAATTATTTAGTTTGGCCTAACCCTAATGCATATGAACGTTGCTTTAGTAATTTATTAACGTACGCTTGTTCACACATGACATTGGCACTCTTCCCCATGATATATAAATCCAACATGATGCATGTTACTTGTACCATATATACACAACTTCATAATGAATCCTAAAGTCATTATGGTTCCGTATCCAGCACAAGGCCATGTAACACCGATGCTTAACCTTGCATCCGCTTTGAGCCGCCTCGGTCTTGAGCCAGTGGTCGTGACACCTGAGTTCATCCACCAAACCGTTGTTAATAAAACCGACGTTTCTTGCATTTCCATTCCTGATGGTTTGGATGAAGATACACCACGTGATTTCTTTGCCATTGAGTTTGCCATGGAGAATAACATGCCAATGCATTTGGACCGCTTGGTTCGTGAACTTAATGGTGAAGATGGTGGCGGAGTTGCATTCATGATTGTGGACTTATTGGCGTCGTGGGCATTGAAAGTTGGCGATGATTGTGGTGTCCCTGTGGTTGGATATTGGCCGGTTATGTTTGTGGCTTACCAGCTGATTGCTGCCATCCCCGAAATGCTATCTCTTGGCATCATCTCGGAAACCGGTAAAATTATTAAACTTCCAATACTATGCGATCCATTTATATGATTATAAAAGCATAAGTGAATTCGATAAATGGTACTTAGAATGAAAATTAAGCATCTATTAACACTAAATTGATAAACTTATTATTCAAGCATATCCATATGTTATTGAAAGACTCAAAGACGGTCTAATTCCCCGAACATACGGAGTAACAGATAAAACATACTTTTTTGGTGCTTAATCTTTATACTTCTCTGAGTTACATTTTGAACTAAATAAACCAAGTAATATGTGTGTTCTATCTATTATGTGATTATGTCCTGTACGTCTCACGGACCAAATCTAAACTAGCAAAAGAATCTGAGTTATATACTAAGTTAGGTTCTATAACCATATCAATTATATACACTTTGTATATGTTAATCAAAGTAACTGAGGTATACTTCAAGCTAGATTTGATTGAAAGAATGACTATCTAAACGTAAATGTATCAATCACACATAAAAAAAAAAAAAAAAAAAAAAAAAACTAGCTAGGTCATATATTATAACGTGATAGCTTAGAAAAGGTTTAAATGTTAGTAGTATGCGACTCATTTGGAGTGATCAACTTTTCAAGGCAACTACGTCAGTCGGGTAAGAATATCTTCATGTACCAAACTCAAACAAAGTAAGGGCAGTTTTTTTATCCAGCCTAGCTCCTTTTTAGAGGAACCCTGAATATCTATATACGAAACAAATTGTCAAATTTAATTGATGGCTGTAAGCTTATCTACAGATGATTTATGAAAAATGGTCTATTTCAACGTGATTGTTAATATATTCGACTAATGTGTGTTGCAATGCATGTAGGTATTCCACAAAATCAAGGCCCCGTATACTTGGGACATGATCAACCTCCTTTAAGCACACTAGATTTACCATGGCTCATTGGTAACTTAGCTGCAAGAAAATCAAGATTCAGGTTTTGGACAAGGATGTTGGTCCGAACAAGAACCCTTTCACAAATCCTTGTAAACACCTTCCCTGAAGAACATCACATCGAACTTAACCTACCAAATCAATACCAAAAACACTCAAATATAACTCCAGTTGGACCTTTGACACAACATACAAAATATGTTAACCTCAAATTTTCAAAAGAGGATACAAGTTGTTTAGATTGGTTAGACAAACAAAGTGAGCGCTCGGTTGTTTACATCTCCTTTGGCACTTGGGTTAGCCCCATTTGCAAAGCCAAGGTGAGAAACCTTGCTATATCTTTGGAATCATCCAAGCATCCATTTATATGGGTCCTTGGTTCCAAATGGTGTGACGGGCTCCCACAAGGGTACATGGAGAGAGTGTCAAGTCGAGGACTAGTTGTTTCATGGGCTCCTCAAAGTGAAGTGCTACGACATAAAGCAATCGGGTGTTATCTAACACATTGTGGGTGGAACTCCACTATTGAGGCTATACAAAGCAAGGTGAAATTGTTGTGCTACCCAATAGCAGGTGATCAGTTTGTGAATTGTGAATACATTGTAAATATTTGGCGAATTGGGATCAGGCTGAATGATTTCGGAGAAGAAGAAGTTCATAGAAGCTTAAAAAGCGTGGTGGGTGATATAGAAATGGGACGAAGGCTAGCTAAATTGAATGAAAGAGTCTTCGGGTTGGAAACTAGTTCAAGGGTGATTAGTAACTTGAAAAAATTTGTTGACGATTACACTCGAGTTACCTACAATCAAACTATCATGATTGAAAACTAAAAGGTTATGATTGATATCTTTGGTTTGTTTACTTGGTGTGAATAAAAATAAGATTGTACAAAATGAAGAATAAAGAATCCAGAATAATGCTATGATTGAGTGCAAACCCGAACATTGTAAATTTGAAGTGAGCGAATTGATTTTTGTTTTTTGTATACTGATGTCCAAGATGTAAGCAAGCTAAAATTGAAGATTTCTCTCTAAATTTTGATGCTACTTTTAATATGAGTAGTGGCTTTGTAACATATTGGATTTCACAAACACACTAGATCATAACCACAAGCAGGCGATAATAGAGGTTTTAGAGAGGTCTTCATTGTGATGTTAGGTTTCTAAAAAAAAAAAAAAAAAAAAAAAATAAGAATAGGGGATACTTTGGGTTATCCCATTTTGTTTTGGATATTTATTTATTTATTTTTTCTTAGTTTACTACTTCACCGAATTGTTATGATTTTCGCCGAATCATGTGAAGATTAGATGATAATAAAGCCCAAGCCCGGTATGTGGGGTTGGGTCTATTAGGGTTTCATTATGTATTGCCTCTATATATATCGTATCAATAAAACATATTATCTACGGGTTTCAATGTAAACATACGATCTTACAAAAGTTAGAGGTTGGGAACTTTAGTGAGAGAAAATGAAAGATCTTATTATGAGCTCCAACTCTCTACCTTGGAAGGTAGAGAGTATTTATAGTACTTACATAAATCGCCACCTACGGGCTGTGGATCGTGCATATAGTGGGTAAAACCCTTCCGTCCTCCACGGTGTTACTTAACTAAATACTACTTAACTTGTAATAATCTACGACTCACGAGTTTAATGATTACATATACTTGAGGTGACCGACTCTTTAATAACCGGATTTACTAAATCCTAACAATCTCCCCTAAGGAGGTCACCTCAAACACACATTAAAAATTACATTGAATACAAACAGATATTACATTATAAATTGTTCTTGCATTCTTGATGTAGGACTTTGCTCAAGCTTGTAGTCATCGATTCTTCATTATTGCATGTTTGGTTAATCCAAGTGGAGGTCTTTAACCGATCCACTTGATACGTAGTTTTGAGCCGCCTTTGAGATCATCGCAATCATAAATCTCGACTCATCCATTGTGGTGTTGGTATTATGCGACGTTGTGACTTTTGGACCGACATGCTCACATTTTGATCATGATTTCTTCTCATCGAGTAGCGGAAGCTTTCGTTGATTCATGATATAAAGCAACAGAAAGCGTAAGCATGGAGTGAAAATATCATAGTCATTGATGCACTTATCATGATTTCTTTAGAAATGAATGTATTGTGTGAGCATGCGGCTATGGATTGACCGCTTCATCTCGATCACCAGAACGCCGGGCGACCGCATACAACAAGTTAATAAAGTGCACTAAAGTGTCTTTGATCACTTTCGTTGAATTGAGGTACACGACCCCGGTTCCCCGCTGATCAAGACAAGCACGCTCGCGATCGTGTAAAATTCAAGAATTTCCTTGATGTGGTTTCGCAATGCTCTAGTTGTTCTCAAACCGAACGCCTCAAAGAAGACAACACGGAGTGAGTGAACCAATAATTTGAGATTCACCGATTGATAAAAGAGATTTGATAAACAATCGTATCGCTCAATGTTTTTGAAATACAACGAAGGTTTTAATGAAAATCAATTATCAATCATAAACACCTTTTATTTTGAAATATTTGTACACGATCGATGTGCTAAAGAAAAGAGTTTTAAGCACAACGACCGGTTTTTCAAAGGTATCCGTCAATCCATAATCCGAACTGTGCTTGATTCAAAAGATTGAATCGCCCATTATTTCTGCTCGCTTGTCACACGGTTGATCTATTGAATAGATCTCACATGCCACCCACCGTGAGCTTGTTTGATGTTGGCTCCGTAAGGTTTTCCATCTTCATTGTGAATATGTTTGCATATCACTCGGATGTTCCGCAATACCACAAGGATAATGCGAGGACTCAAGATATAATCTCTTTCCACATTGTGTGAAACAGAGTCTTCATTGAAAGTGTCCTAATGAGATTTATAGATGATCTCGTGGCTCTAGACTCAATTGTGCATATTTCGATCCTATGTCGGAGACTAGGAGAGGGTCTCCTTCTTCAATATCAACAAACTCTAAGAGAAAGTCGTTAGATAATGTCGGTTCCCGTGAGAATGAAACAAGTCCTTTTAAGAGGAACTTGAGTGGTTTGGGAAGTTGAAGTGTAGGCACACGGGTCCATGACGCCTTGTCTTCAATACCGATGTTACCTTGGTAACCACCAAGAGTATATGAATTGAACCCAGATTCGCCCTAAGGTTGAATAATTGAGGCTATTTATTTTCACCCTTTCTCATTCAATTCTTTTTCATTCTTCAACCCTTCTGCTTACCGAGACTTCATAACTAGAACCTTGTTGGGTTTATTCCAAGATTAGCTCGGCCTCACCGCACTCTTCCCATATCTCACTTTTCTCCTTTTTTCATCATACCTAAGGACTTCTACACTATCTAGTGGATTGTCCCTGGGTAGATCCCTCCGATTTTGGCGGATCATGGGAACAAATACCTAACCTTATCGTCCTTATATCACCATACATAAAGTAAAGTTGGTCGGTCTATTTGGTATCGTTCATCTGCCATTGGAACCAATTGAAAACCATTTGAAAAATCAATCCAGATACTTGTGATATATTATCAAAGCATTTTGTACCTGAATTGTTTTTGATAATTTTAGAACAAGAGTTCCCCCTCAACATGTGCATCAAGCATCATTTTGTAATAGAAATAATTTTCATCTTTGAGAGTTGGCTTGCATCTAAGAGTAGTTATATAAAGAATGCGGTTTTCAAAATAGTTGTCCCCTCAATATGTGCATAGATATTTGAAGATGTTTTGCACATATTAGGAAAAGACCCACATTGAAATAAATTGATCACGTTTCAAATCTTAGTGGTTTAAGATAGATGCTCCCCTCAACATGTGCATGGAAATTTGAAATCGCTTGGCACATGTGGGAAGAAAGCTTGCTAAATACTTATGAAACCATTTATCGAATTATCGCTTTAAATCCAATTTAAATCACAAATTCTCCCCGATCACAATTATCAAATCATTTGAGATTTGTGATCTCAGAGATTTAAATTGATTTTGAAAGTCGTGGAAAACTGTAGGAGGGTTGAATAGTTTTACCAATTAAAACTTCCTTATGAACTATTTAGATCGACTTATGTCAATCTATTTGGTTGTGTTTGTTGGATGTTGATAAACAAGCATATAAAGATATGTAATGAAAAGATAAGAATAAGAAGCACAAAACCACAACGCGAGTATTTATAGTGGTTCGCCACAAGGACACCTTCCTTGCCCTACTCCACCCCCGAGTCACCTACTCGAGAGTTTGTAATCACTACACCAATCTCCTTATGGCGGAGAAGCCTTCACAACGCCGCTAATCTTTTTCCCAGACAAAGCTAAATACCGAGTTCTTTCACACCAAGGCGAACCACACCTAACACAACGTCGCTTACCCTTTATACGGTGCTAGGCTAACCACCGAGTTCTTTCACACCTTAGGTGAACTACACCTTCACAACGTCGCCACCCTTTATTAGGTACTAGGCTAAGTACCTAGTTCCATTGCAATGGAGGAACTACTACCACACTACACCAACGACTAATCCCAAAGGAGATCTACTCCTTTACAACATCATCAAGGACATCAATATCCTCGATCTAATGCTAGTCTATCTAGTACATCGAAAACACACCATATCGAATGTACATCTAAGGCACCTTTCACTAATGCCTTTGATTAGATCTACAAGACACCTTTACTAATGTCTTTGATTAGATCTACAAGACACCTTTCATTAATGTCTTGTGTCTTCACTTCTAAGCGCCTTTCACTAATGCTTCTTGTCTTGACTTCTAAGCACCTACCACAAGTGCTTATCCTATGACGATAGATACCTTCACTATTATCTTCGCCTTGACACTTGAGACATCTTTCACTAATGTCTTTAACACTACGCTTCTTTGAAGAAAGAAAGGGATCATCAACAAGAGGACTTCAATAGCCTTGATGATGAGGAAGCTTGGCAACTCATGGACTTGAGCTTGCTTGACTTCAAAGGTGGTGATCTTCCCTTTAAGAGGAACCTAAAAGATCACACAAAACAAACTACAAACATAGATCTCTTGGATCTATGGTTAGTGAGATTTAACTGGGGAGAAAGTATGTTAGAGAGGTGTGAGATATAATGAAGAAATGGCTCACTATTTATAGAGGAAAACCTCATCGCTTCCCGGATCCCACGGATCCCTTCCACTGGGATCCGCTAGCACAAAGCTGGGATCCGTGGTCCGCCTCCTTCGCCTATGGGTATTTTGGGTTATGGGTCATGGGTTATGGGTTGATCCATGGTTTTCTATTCAGATACAATGTACCTTAAGGATACATTGAACTTGTGTAAGTGGTATATATAAAACCATGGGTTATGGGTCAAAACCATTTGCTAGTTTTTATCTATTTAGTATATACTTGCTTTTACCCATTTTAGTATATACTTTTTTTACCCATTTTAGTGTACTTAATATAAGTATGTATTAACCCAATATGTAAACACTAGTTGTTGTACATATGTATCTAACTCATAGAATTACTTAAACTTGTTAAGCCAATATGTAAACACTAGTTGTTGTACATGTGTATCTAAAATATAAAATCACTTAATCTTGTTATAGTGTTTTATGTGAAAACGTAAGTGTGTTAGAAAACTATTAGTTCAAACCATTTACGTATTTTATTTGTTTCGTTAATATGATTTTACTTTTGTTATCGACAAAACATTGAAGATCGTAAAATATAAATAAACGCTTTTACGGCTTATTTGTATTAACAATCTCCCCTTTTGTTGATGACAAAACATAAAATTATTTTAAGGAAAAGCTAAAATTTGTAAACGTTGAATTTAGTTTTACTTTCTTCCCCTTTGTCGAAACAAAAGTGTTAAAGAAAGCAACACATCGCTTTTTAAGAAAAACATGTGAAAGAAAAAAAAATAGAGCAAGTAACGAGAAAGGATCTCGTCGTTACTCCCCTCGACGAGTCCACCCCAAGTAAGGCGCCAAGAAACTAATTTAATCTAGTTCATTTGCAACTAACTTATGCAAAGGATTACGCCTATGTGACGAGTGTGCTCCCCAGATGATTGCAAAATTTGCAACGGACGCCATGAAATTAAAATAAAATGTTGCAAGTAATTTTGCAACGTGTGGTTTTGACACCAAGCTCCCCTAGCTTTAGGATGTCAAATACTTTATGTGTTAATTGAATAACTACAAAACAAGGGTTAGAAAACAAGTATAATTCACAATTTCCGGCAAATGTGACAAAGAAAAACATTCTGACTTCACGGATCCCACGGTTCCCTTCTAGTAGGGATCCGTCTAGGTAATACTGAGGAATCCGTCTGGCTGATGACTAAAATCAGCAAAGGTGATATAACAATTAATGTTATCACATAAATGAGATATGAATACATATTCTCAGAAAAATAACAAGTAGCATGTAATTCCATTTAATAAAACAAGAGTTATGATATACATGACTCAAAAATAAGAAAATAGACAATACATAACTAGGAATTTCTTAGACACACTAACGCTTGAAGCTTAGACACCACTATAATCTTCTAGCTCAAGTTATGTTTAGGTTTAATCTCGTCGAAACGTTCGAGGAGATGATAGAACATGAAACGTTGGTCTTCTCGTACTTCATGTATCAAACTTTCAACATGTTGACAATGATAGCAATCTTTGTCATGGCTAGGTAGTGGTGGTGGATGAAATGAATTGGCTTGATTCAAAGGATCAATTGAAGTGGTTTGAGGAGCCTTTAATGATGGAGGGATTGGTGGAGGTCCATTTAGGAATGGTTCGATCAAGAATGATGATGGTGGTAAATATGTGTCAACTTCCATAAGGTCGGGTGGTTGACTTTGATGATTTCTTATAATCCAAATGGGATTATATGATGGAAACGGCGAAAAGGAAGCTGGAGCAAGTGTTGACTCAACACCTTGATTTTGAATCATTGTTCCTTGATCGGTGCAAAACCGCTGTTATCTCACGCAGCTAGCCACTCGCGAATGACCAACCAGAAGAACTCAAACAGCTCACACACCAATGCAATTTAAGATCGAGGAATATAGTGGATTCCTGGGTCGTTAAGTCCCACGGAGGATGAATTGGTGTTAAACAACTTCAGATGTCGAATAATCACCAAGGATAGTGATCAATAAGGTTTTGAGAAATTTATACCTAAAGAAAAGATTTACAAATTACAAATGACTTAAATGCAAATTAAAAGAAATTAAAAGTTAAAATATATTAAATAAACGCTATCACTATTTTTAAAGTGATGAACGTTAAAACCCAAAACGACGTTTAAATAAAATTACGTAAACGCACAAAATAAAACGCGAGTTTTAAGAAATAAATGCCTACAAATATAAAATGATATTTTTACAATCCTAATAATAAAATAAAATTATTTGAAAAGAAAATTATTTTACAACTATTTATTTATTTATTATTAATTAAAACTATTTATTAAATATTTAAAATACACTAAAATATAAGAAAATACAAAATTAACCTAGAAAAATGAAATTATAAGTTAGAAAAGTCTAAAATATGATAAAACTTATTTTAAAACTGAAAATATATTTTTTACACTTTTTATGTATTTATTATTAATTTAATACTATTTAAAACTAATTAAAATGCTAAAAAATACTAATTAAACCAAGAAAATTATGGAAAAATACTTTTTATGATTTTTATATTTATCTTAATCTAGGAAAATTGAAAACATATTTTTTAAAGCTTTTTCTGATTTATTTGTATTAAAAGCTATTTAAAAAGACTTAAAAACTATTTAAAATAAAGAAAAATAGCAAACAGTGTAGGAAAAATCTGAAAAATTCAGGAAAATGCTAAAATATTATTCTAAGTTTATAAAAAATATAAAAACATATACTTATGTTGAGGAAAAGCAATCGTGTGAAACCGCTTATAAATAAAGAAATCAAAATAAGCTAAAAGCCATAAATGACCACCAAATTAACACATAAGCTAGGGTATGCTATATTAACTAATTACTAACCTATTCCAACCATCCTAAACTTCTGAAAAGCAGTTTAAGCCAAGAATTAAGCAAAGTTAAACTAGTTCAATTCAGAAAATGGGACAGAATTGAGGCTTATCTAGGAGTGGGGTCCACAGAGCTTAAGCTCAAAACCTTTACTGAAAATGATATTCAGCTGGGTGGTGAGTGGTAAGGAACCAAGAACCACCAGTGGGGTCCACTGGTGTGGCCTATGGGACCCACCAAAGTGGTGGGGAAGCCCACTGTTATTGTGGTGCAGGGCTGCACAGGGCAACATTTCAGAAAGGGTCCTCAAAACATGCTTAATAATAAGCACTTTATAAGCCAAGTGGGGAAGAGCTACTATTTTTATATTTTAGTTTAGCATCTAAATATTACTATCCCAAAAGCATTTAAGCTAAATCCTAATATTAAACACACAATGAAAATCTAAAGTTTATTCAAAAACAGGCTAATGAAAATTTTGACTTTTATTAAGAACACTAAAGTTGACTTAAGTGAACTTGGAACTGATCCTATGGACTTAATATGTTATAATAAACTATGATAAGTTGATTTTAAGCTAAAGCACCAAGGTATGCAACAACATGAAAGATTTCACCTTGCAAATCCTTGACAGTTAACTGTCAAGGAATGGAATTTGGTATTTTGACTTTTTTACTAATAAGGACTGACTTATATAACTGAAATGAGTTATTAGACACATGTATGACTTAGAACAACAATAATGAACAATAAAGCAAGCTTATAACACTGATTATCAAACCAATCCAAACACCTCTTTTTAGGACTGATTTGAAGCTTTTCAAAAGGATTCTCAGATTAAAACCATACCATTGATTCAAGACTTTCTATTATTCATTAATGAGACTAATGAAACTTTAAACAAGAACAATAGCAACATATAACTAAGAATTGAAACTTAAGCTATAATAACTGTTAAAATAAAATTTAAAGCAACTACAAATTAAAAAGAACAAGCTAACTGCTTTAATGCTTACTTTTGCTTAACTACACCTAAGAAACATGAACAAACACAAATTAAAGCTTATAAGTTACTTACACAAGAAATGCAAAAACACTTATAAAAGCTACAACTGCTTTTCCACCAAAGACCATGAACCAAGAGTTAATACCACTCCTAACACTTACCACTAAGCCTCTAAACCAACTACAATCCATGATCACCTTGCTTCATTCTTGATCTTCATTTCCTTTGCTTTTTATTTTTAACTAATTTTAAGTGAATTTTTGGTAATTTTTCTGTTTTAACTAAAAAACTGAGTTTAAAATGTTTCTAAAAGCTTGAACAAGTTACTATGAGCTTCTATGATCTTGCTGAGTCCAAAACATCAACTACAAACAACATAAGCTAATTTTGAGAATTTTGAAATTGAAAATGGCATAAACTGAAAATTAGATTAAAACTGGAAATTGATAACTAGAATACATTCATTTACACTGAAAACATTTTAATAAAGTACTTAAGAGCTTAAACAAACAATGGAAAGCTAAAATTAACTAAGTCGACATATCCTAAACTAAATTACTCTACATCTCTCTCCATACTGCTACTCTTCTTCTTTATATTGATCCACTTGAGTCTTTGTCGACATTTGAGACTTTCCCACTTGATTGCAGGCCTTGGATCACTTGAAATCATCAAAATTACACTTGTCATTTTTTTGGCGGGAAAAGTCTTTGAAGCAGGTTATGTGCATTTAATGCGTTTTGGGTGATTGTAGAGGTGGAGGGGGGTTGGTAAGGAGCAGGTGGAAAGGTGGTGATGAGGTGGTAGATCATGTGGCAGTGATAGAGTGGATACATGTGTTAGTGATGAAGGAGATGAATAGTGGCGCGCTTTTTATTCTTTTAAACACTGGATTGGGTATTGGGCTTGGGTGTTGGGCTACAGGTATATGTGTTGGGTATTGGACTGGATTTGGGAGTTAATAACAAGAAAGGGTCCGTTTGGTTTTGTATAAATAACAAGGACCAAAGTTGTAATTTGGTGAAAGTATAAGGACTGATCATGTAAACTTTCCAAAGTTATCACAAGGGTTAAACCTGCAATTATTGGTTAGTACAAGGACAAATGTTGCATAAAATTCCATTTTTATAAGTCCAAGGACTAAAACTGCCAATTTAGAAACTCTAGGGACCAAACTTGTAATTTTCCAAAAGTTTACCATAAGGACCAATTTTGTCATTTATTAATAGTACAAGGTTTATTTTTGATAATTTTCACTTTTTAAATTAACCAGGGACTATATTTGACATTTTCAAAGTTCGTGGATTAAAGTTGTCAATTTATAAATTTTAAACTTTAAAGGGTTTATTTTGACAACTTTTGAATCCCATGGACCTTAAATGACATTTTACAAGTTTTTGAATTACCAGGACTGTTTTTGACAACTTTTGAAACTGGGGACTAAAACGCCAATTATGCAAACTTGATACGTTTTCATCCGATTTTGGTATTTTGCATTTAAAACACATAAAACACTTGTTTGTGATATTTTCATCATTTTGATGCATTTCGAGTGTTTTCGGATGTTTTGCGCTCAGATAAGACAAAACGATGAAGATTAGACACTCATCAATCCCCACACTAAGCTATTGCTAGTCCCTAGCAATGATTTATGAAAAGTTAATGGATTTATCTCTTTACCAAAAGCCATTACTTCGAGTAGCCAATTGTTTCATTCGGTAAGAACCTTGGTACAATGATAACCAAATGATTTTAAGCAAATCATAAGCTTTCAACGGATTTGATTTGTCTTTACCGTGTTCGCTTGCTCGGACTAGCCAACTCTTAGATAAATTATCAATATTATCTTTGGTGAGCCGATTAACAATTATGGATTTCAATCGCCTTTACCACAAGCCATAAACTTGCGGGCTAGCCAACTCTTCACTAGTTAAAGATATGGCGAAATAATACCATACAATTTTGGGCAAATTGCAAGCCATAAACGGATTTGAGATATCTTTACCAAGAGCCGTTTGCTCGGATTAGCCAATCCTTATGTGGGTTAGACATGGTGGACTGATTACCATTTGTTGTGTTTAGTACATAGTACTTCCACTAAATAAAAATTTTAAAATTTGGCCATTTTGAGGAAAAAGGACTAAAAGGGTACATTTATGATCAAATTCACGTAATTTCCCCCACACTTAGAAATGAATATTGTCCTCAATATTCAAAGTACCTACTGTTATGCCGAAACTTAGAACGTAAAAGATAACATTACTAGCTAAGTGTAGAAACACAACAATTATTCTCTTTTTAATATTTACAATTTTCATTATTTTTAGATCTCTATACAACATGTGGGCATCTCCCCACACTAGTGGTGGTACACACGGTGAAAACCCATGTTTAGCTATCGTTTTTGATTACCGAGTCGCTAGCTTGACTCGACCCGCATTAAATTTGTTCATGGGAAGCAAAGTGGAAGAGACAGTTCTTCATCGGACTTTCATTCAAGATGTTTGTATAAACATTGAAATACATGAAAGTTCCACACCGATGAGATATACATAGAACCGCTCAAAATGATAAATGAAAATGCCGGATCAAAGATAATGTCTTCATTCTCAAGGAGTGAAGAACAGAGAAGCTACGGATAGTGAAGAAGAGAAAGAAAGTCATGATAATAATCTTGACTAACTCATCATCATTAGAAAGGAATTCATGATAGCATGAATTTCATCTTTAAGCTCAATTGGTCTAGACATATCCCGGGTGTGTCTAGATCAAAGTAAAAGTTATCATACTCGGTAGAGATATGATATGAGTGAGCTCAAAGGAGAACTCCTCAAAGGTAAATGATTCATATTCGGATTGATTTGACCGAGTTCACCGGGAACTCCTCAAAAGTGAATGATTCATAATCGGGAGAGAATTATGAGAATGAGAAGTGGTAATACCACTAATCTTCTCTCCCATATGATCAAAATGAAACGCTTGCAATTCCGGAATAGAATCATTGAACAAAAGTTCACTATCCTCAAAGGGGATAGGATATGAAGTAGGCTTTTCATTAAAAGCCTCGATTCTAGAAATGAGAAGATTAACATTCAATAATCTTTTTCATACTTTAATATGGGTAATCCTCTTACTAAGTCCTTTTTGGAAAGATTGTTTATAGTACCAAAGTTCAGGTGATTGAGACGACGGTGCCATAGCCATGACTTAGTTTTGGAAGCCTTTGACAGCAAGCAGATGGGTGAAGATTTCATCATATCTTTGATAGAGATGGTGTATAGGTTTGAACCACGAGTTCCACTAAGAAGTTCCACACCATCAAGTTCTCTAACAAAACAAGTATGCTTTCTAAAAGCCACTTCTAGATCGGAATCACATAATTGACCAACAGAGAACAAGTTATGACCAAGACCTTCCACATAATATACCCTGGAAATTACACTTTTACCAACCACATAATCTCCATAACCCATAATGGCACCAAATGATCGCTTCGAATCTCACAGCTCCTATGAATTTACTCACGGTTCATGAGCCATGACCGGTCTCCAAATATATGCTTGAACAACTGAGTCCAGTACCATTACGTAACGATTTGAACGATCCGCAGCTCAAAGATGATAAGAATGGATAATCGGATAATTGGGATCCCCATGTAAGAATGGGTTCCATTTGGTTAGTAATGATGATTGGAACACCCACATCGTAAATAGAAGCAATGGAATCATTAGGAATAGATGCAAGGTCGGTGTCCGATTTGACCTATTCAAAGTATGTTCACTTAATAGAATAGTTCTACCAAGAGGCATCCATTTTCTAGTGGGCATTGTCTTAGCAGATCGAGGGTAGAACCGATTATCTTTATGGCTAAAAGGTATCCATTGATAACCTATCTTACTAAATGTTCTTCCCGTGGGTTTCTACTGCTTTCTAACTTTCTTCGTCGTTGCCTTTTAGCCTTCTTAGCATGATTTTTAGCATTAACAAATTTAATCGGGCATTTGACAAAGATTTGACAAAACATTCAAACCACATTCATGATTAGCAATAATTCAAGCGACATCATTACATGGTTTGCGAGAAAGTATCAAGATTCGAATTAATTACAAGACGCCTATGGCTAATACTAGAATCAACACGATTCGCTTTATTCAACTCAAACTTAAAGTTCCTAGGTTGGTCTTCTACTCTTCCAATGCACATTCTTAGCTTCATGAGGTCCTATCTTGCTTGGTATTGCCCGGAGGCTTTGACCCGCTTGCTTTAATGTCACCGACACTCTGTAGAGGGAATTATGGGAACATTAGTTGGTTGATCTACTTTTGCATTCCCGAACTAGATGTGCAAGGATCCGAACTACTAGACGGCACATTAGTGTTCACTTTCTTAAAGTCGGGCATGGAATGATTTGTATGCTTGGCACTAGGCATAGAACAAGGCATCACACCTTTACCTTTCGCACCTAAGGATTTAGGACATGTTGCAATTAGACATTCTAGCAGCTCCCGAGATCGTTTATTCGAATGCAAGCAAACCTAATTTCTATCAAGAGGCTTATTTATGAAATCCTCTTCCACAATCTCTGAGACATTCTAGACTATCCTTAAGGTGAGCACAATAGTTATGAAACACAAGTTCATTATTCCTAACATGAGGAGGAATATATTTAACAACACAAGATATTTGCAATCGAGGATGACTTTGATGCAACATTCTCATTAAAACAAGTGGCGCTTTCCTTTTCCCGACTCCTCGATTCTCAATTTCTTTTGTAAAAGGTTATTTTTTCGTTGTTTTTGTCACGAGTGACTTTCATTGAATCATATAACTCTTTAAAGTGACGCTTAACCTTTTCATTTTCTTCTAGAAAGCTCTCGCTTTCCTTTTGTAAAGCATTTACTAAGTTTTGAAGATGAAAAGTTTGAGAATACCGAGAATCTAAAGGAGGAGGCATTTGGGTGCCAATCACATTGTTCTTTTCACCCTTTAATCGAGAGATTTGGGCTTTCAACTTTCTCGATCGTGTTACAATGAGCTCGAATGTTCATCACGCTTGCTAATTTCAAAACCCATCAAATTCAGAACATCCAAGGATGTCTTGATATTTGAGGTTTTAACATTTTCTTTCGATGTTGATATTTTAATTGCAAAGCAAGATGCTCAACTTCCAATTTAGAAAACTGTTTTACCAGTTATCATGATCATCCTGCTCAACTTTATCATGCGTTTAGAGTTAGTTTTTCAAGCTCAATGACACGATCATGGGAGACTTTCATAGCAATGCAGATAATTCATGAAATTGAGAAGCATTAATGGAATAATTTGTAGCAAGTAAAACACATCTTGAGCAATACATTCGTAAATAAGAATCTCATTCAAGGTATGCAAGTTCTTCCTCTCAATCTCATTATATTTTAATTTCGCTCATAGTCACTAACCTCAACAATCATCGCATCAAATTCCTTTTCCATTTCTTTAATATCTAAGTCCATCCCTTTTAAGACTCTCAAATTGACCTTTAATTGTTTAAAGAAGGGCATGATCTCGCTTAAATAGCATTCTTTAGTTTGCTCAAACCCTTTCCCTTTAGTTATCCCGTAGGTGTGATCCTTTTCTTACAAGTTTTCTCAAAATCAACAAATAATTGAAAGATAACATATTGACCGATTAAGGTCTTGCTTTTAGTGGCAATAGTTCTAGGAACTAAATGCATTGGTGTATTGGAGGATACACGCTGAGCTGTCAAGGTATTTTCCTGGGGAGGGTTTGTTACAACAAGATTCTCCGCTTTTGCTTATCTAAATCCTTTTCCGTAACACTTGTTCGGTGTTAACAACGCTTGAGGCTTAAACATGTTCAAGGAAATCCAATTTTCCTTTTGTAGTCATGGGTCCGATAATTATGTTTTTCTTTACATGTAGGATTGTTGAGTTTCTTATCCATTTTCTCCTAGTGACCTCATCTAATTTCTTATCTTCCCTGCACTCAACGCAACTAGGTTTCGCCTAGGTTTAAGGATTTCATTGCCATCATAGATAACATTTTGAGCGACTTTTGCTATCTTACCATACTCGTGGTTGGATTCCTTTATAATGGGATACTATGCTTATCGCCGAGAACTCTATGCTTCGTGATCATGCGAAAAATTCTAATGGTATTCCTTGTACGCATAACTTATTTTCAAGCTTGTTTTTCAAGGTTTTTAGATTAGAAAATCATTCAAAAGTTTTGATTCCTTAGCACCGAATTCTTGCTTAAGCATTTTAACATTTTCTTGAAGTTCTTGTTTTTGCTTAGCGCTTTAGAAAGCTTTTCTTGTAAGGAGTTTAACTCTTGTTTTAATACTTCTTCTAAACTTACTTTTTCTAATAGTTGTACGTATTTGGTCATCCATTTCGCTTCACGGTGGTTAACTCAAACTTAGCACTGCTCATAAATAGCAACTTGTTCTTTATAGGCATTCAATTCTTAAACAATGTAATCATCATGAGCACATGCGGTGTATTCATAAAAATATAGTCATCATTGACCGCAGAAGATGCATCACTTGGTATAGCCTCACTTTCACTTTGTTTCACATATTGATCATATGGGACAACATTGATATTACCCATATTTTCAAGATTCGACTCAAAAGTTTCATTGATTGTACTTTGTCATGTATCTTTGCTCATCAACATCATCGTATAGTTTTAATACCTCCGAGATGATTGATTCTTTGGATGGACTAGCTTGTTGTGGTGAGGGACCTTTGGAGAGACCATTGGAGAAATGCTAGCCATGAAAATTGTTTGTGCAAGAGGGTTCATCATCGACGCCGAGTCGTATTCATCACAGCTTGCAACTTGAAAGACATTCGATGATTATGACCTATCTCCGAATTGGTTGCTCATCCACATCTACATCATATGTCTTGGCATTGCCCTCAAGAAGAAACAAAAGCTCCTCTTCATCCAACACACCCATTATCCCGAGCTTGCACAAGTAACATCTTGTCTTTGAAGTACTCGCATTTTGAGGCGCTGAGAAGTGCAGTTCCTTGCTATGTGTCCATCACCACCACGCTTGTAGCACTTAATTGGCTTTGCTTGTCCTTGATTTCCATTCCTTCCCTATACCGATTTTCCACATATCCTCTACCAACTCCACCTCTTCCTTGTTCGTATTGTCTTTCTTGAACTGGCCGCACCATAACCTTCCCATCTCCGACGGTGGCTTGATTATGTGGATTGATGTCGCTCGAGGTTGTTGTTGGTGTGTGGGAGAGTTCATGTTTTGACTAATCATGAGAGCCGCTTGATTAATGAAGTTTCCACGGTCGCATCAAGATCGCCTTGTTTGAACATTGATCGGAATGAGTTTGTGATTACCATTACCCACGGGTATAACTTGAGAAGCTTTGGTGGTAATTCCACATTTGTGTAAAAGGCGCTTGAATCATTTGATGAGCTTGTCTCTCCTCGGTTGGTTTTGAACTGATCAAGAATCCTTTTTCAAACATAGCATGCCTCTCATTCTCAAGAAGGAATGCATAGAGTTGCTCATAGTTTGTATTCTTCAATCCTTTTGTTAGCTTCACAGAGGTAACAAACTTGTGCCATTCAGGATTCATGTTGTTCACAAATTTTGAGTTCAAATTGAATGTTTGGCATGGTCATTTTGATGTTCCTCATGTCATTCACAAGTTTATGGAATCTCATGTAGTACTCATAGATACTTTCTTCGGCTTCATCTTAAAATGCTCAAATTCATCATACAACCGTGATTCTCTGTCCTCCTTGGTTAATTCGTAACCGAGAGAAGCATCTTGACATTATCCCAAACCGCCTTGGCTTCGGTGTTGTGATTGATCGCCTTGTAGATGTCTTTGGAAGACCATGTAGTATGATGTTTGAGGCCCGATATCGAGATCGAACCTCTTTTTCTCCTTATCATTGAGCTCATCATACGCCTTTGGTCTATCTATTCCATAGATCATTGTTCCATCCGCAACAGATCAATTAAGTCTCTTGTAGTCTCAATATGATAAGGTCCTTCATCAATAGACTTGAGAATGTTGACTCGCTTTCCTTTCCAAGACAAGATAAATCGATTCGTTGCGCCCAAGAGTCGTAGTCGGCTCTATCAAGCATAGGTGGACGAGTATCTGAACAACCGCTGAACATCCTCAACAACAAATGGAGATGATTCAGAGTACGTTGGTAGACATGTTAACAGATAACACGGATTTTAAAACTCTATGATTAAACCGGAAATAGATTCTTTCAAGGGATTTTACTAAATCAAGAGAAAACCGTATTACAACCAAAAGTTCAACCAAGTCGCTAAGAAACCTTGAACCAAGTCGCAAAGTCGTCAAGTCGCTAAATAGCAACTCGCTAAGGTTCAAGTCGCTAACACCAAGTCACTAAGAAAACTTAAGTACAAGTCGCTAACAAAATTGAAAGCAAATCGCTACCTTCACCAAGTCGCTACCCCGTAGTGGAGAATCCACTAAGTGTATTGTTTGTCGGCTTGTCTCAATAGACAAGTCGCCAGACCAAGTCGCTACCAAAACCACTATAACTCGCTACCTTTATCAAGCAAGTCGCTACGATGAATATCACAACGAGAACCAAGTCGCTACCAAGAAAAACTTCAAAACACACTTTTCAATCCAAAACAAGCTCAACCACAGTGATTCAAGCTTACCAAATCAAAACCCAAGCACATACAATGATTCTAAACACAAAAGTACACCCAAAATTTAAACTTCACTAGAAATGAACCAAATGATGCAAAAACCACTAAACTTTTTCAAACTCAAAAACCATCTAAAAACCACTAGAAATCCAAGGATATGTAAGAGATGATCAAACCATGGCTCTGATACCATTTGTAACATATTGGATTTCACAAACACACTAGATCATAACCACAAGTAGGCGTATAATAGAGGTTTTAGAGAGAGAAAGTTAGAGGTTGGGAACTTTAGTGAGAGAAAATGAAATATCTTATTATGAGCTCCAACTCTACCTTGGAAGGTAGAGAATATTTATAGTACTTACATAAATCGCCACCTACGGTGTGGATCGCATACAGGTGGGTAAAGACCGTCCGTCCTCCGTGGTGTTACTTAACTAAATACTACTTAACTTGTAATAATCTACGACTACGACGAGCTAATGATTACATATACTTGAGGTGACCGACTCTTTAATAACTGGATTTACTAAATCCTACACAGCTTCAAGTGTAAAATTGTCAAAAACTTCATCTAATACAATGTCAATCTTTCCATCTCTAGAATAGCCTAAAGGACCGTATACGATCGAGCCGAGGCGAGCAAAGCCTGACCAATCCGGTCCTTGATCTCTAGATTTTCCTTTTCTCAATTTTACGCCTCGGTCTCGGTCCAATAACAAGGACCGTTTTGTGAATTTCGATGAACTTGAGCATAGATAAACGAATAGGCCATTTTTAAACGCAATATTAGTATATATAAATTTAAGCTAGGATTAATGTTAACACTAAAAAAATATACTCTCCCCGTTCCATAATAACTGTTCAGTTTGATTTTTTTTAAGTCTTTCTTTATCAATTTTGTTTGCGTTATATAATATTTTATGAAAATCATACAAATGAAAATAAATTTAAATTCTAATCCATTCGTATACTTTTCATCATGTGTTATATAACGTAAAAAAAATTATTTAAAGTTAAAGTTGAAAAAAACAACATTTAAAAAAAATCAAAGCTGACATTTTTTATGGTATTGAGGTAGTAACAAGATATAAGATTACGAATACGAGAAGTGTGCTATTGGACGTCAATCTTTTTGGTGTCCAGTATTGGACCCGATGCTTTGGCCCAGCCCGCCCATGCTGACAACCGATCCTGCAACTTATTAAAAACCGGTTCAAACCACCGGCCCACCCATCTGAACCGGGTCAATTTAGTCTGGTCTTCGGTTCATAGTTTTAAAGTTAAACAATAGGGATCCAAGGGTTCAAGCCACCACTCTCCACCGATCCAGTTCTAAAAATGTCCACGACCACCGCGGCCGCCGTCAGATTATTTACACGTTCATCTTCCCTCCGTAGCGCCGCCGCCGCCAGAGTATCCTCCTCCGCCGCCTTCCGATCAATCCCTAAAAAACCTCTTACTCATCGTATTTTCAGGTGTCCAGTTGAACTGAGTGCTTGTTTGGAAAAGGTGCAACCGTTTCATACGGTTACTGCTTCTGCTTTGATGACGTCAATGCTCACTCAATCTCGAAACACTTACGCTTGGCTCTCTGAAGGTATATTCCCTTGTTTCAAATTTTGTAAAAGATATAAACTTTATATATTATTTTGACTCGTGGCCGGTACCCCCGAATGTGTACCTGGCAAGGTTTGAACCCTTTACCTCTTGTGAGGATGTCAAGTGCCTTACCACTAGGACATTTGGTGATGGTTAACAACATAAATCTGATCAAATTTAGTAATTACTTACGATGATGTTTCTAGTTAATAATATATTTTATATGTAGAAAAGCAGCGTTAGGGGTTTGAGGTTGGAAGTTATTACTTTTGACATTAGTAACTTGTTGTTGTCTACTACTGTAATATTTTTACCTAATCAAATGCTTTAGCATTACTTATTTCTAACTCTTTAACTTCTACTAATAGACAGTGTTCTTAGTAAAGCAGATTATCGTGTTGAAAAACTGCGTGGTCGAATTATGTACTTTGAAGGGTTTGTAGGGCATGTGTTAAATGCAACCATGAGTTAGCACCAAAATTCTATTTTTTTCACGGTTTGGACTTTGGAACATGTAATATAGGAGACCCTCACCGTTCTCCCTGATTGGAACATGTGATGGTGTGAATCAGTGAATGATTATCTTTCATCAATAAGGCAAGGAAGAACAATGTTTACAAATGCTTTCCTCGTAAACCATCGCAGCATTAAGCCAGTAAAAGCATTGGTGGTCGATGATCACGTTCTTCTTTCCTGTTTAATACGTAGGCATGAAGTCCTACTTTTCTAAACACCCGGTGCCTAGTTGAGAATAAAACCTCCTTTAAGATGTAGATTTTTCGTCCTTAACCATTTGAATTAAACATGTCTAACTTTCATCAACTTTTTCTTGAATACTTTATGTGTCCTCTTGTACACGGCTGACAGCCAGACAAAACTCGCTAAAAGCTCAAAAAACAAAAGGTTAATACTTGATACTAGTTTGGCCGTGTATTTGTTGTCATTTTTCAAGCATCTGATCTTCATATAACATTTCACTAAATGATGTTTATTTTCATATTTAACTGTCAAGGATTTGTTAATTCTGACCATGGTGTTCATGTCTATTGCATTTCTGTTACAAAGTTAAGAAAATCCAGAAGCATAATATGTGTATAGTTCTTACTTATTTGGGAACGTTTGAAATCTCTTTATTGTTCCTGGTCAAGGTGATCAACATCTGGTTATTAATGTGTTACCTGTCCTGTCAACGATCTGCTCTAAGACTTTGACATCAAATACTGAGTTTCTATTATTATGAGAAATTGATAGTTGCTAGTTAAAAGATTAAGACATCAACTATTGGTACAGAATTTGTAACATGATGATTAGCAGTTATGGATCCAAAAAAGTAACATGTTTGAATTAAAAGTCAAAGTTCATCTCTCTTGAACTTTACCTTAATGTAGATTCGTCTTTTTGTGAATTCTTCTCCTTTCTGCCATGGTTTTTTTCTCATTTGGTTTACTGCATGAGTTTTTATGTTCAGTAGTGAATCATTTATATCTCACTGTTGTAAATGCAATCTGATGACGCACATAATCATAATTCTTTTAAAGTTATATGGAGTTTAATCTTTTTCAAGATTGATCAATTCTTTTAATGTTATGAGGAGTTTAGTCTTTTTCAAGATTCATCAATTTAAGGTTGTATCAAAGGCTGTTAACTTCTTCTGTTGTGTTTTTATTTCATGATCTGTTTTGTTGATGCATCTACTTTTTCTGCTACTTGTTTTGTTATAGATTCATGAGTATGCCGTTCTGGTCTCTTCTACTAGCGTTCAAAGGAAAGCAAGCAGAATGGCGTAAGGATGAAGTGAAATGTGAATTGAGTTTGCTATTTTGACGATAATATGGCCAATCAAAATTGTTGGTCTTTGATTTAACTGGTAACTTGAACCAATTAGTTATAGATTCAAAACCAATCATTGTCATTGGTACCTATATTTTTGTGGTTTTTGATGGTTTCTATACTTTCTTGTAGTGAAATATGATTACATTTTGTAGTTAGATTAGATGCTTTTAATAAATAAGCTCCCTGGTTTATATATCAATGTTGCATTTCATTGTAGGCTACAACTGTGTGATGCTTTTTGTTTATATATTTCAATGCCAATTTACTTTATTATCCGTTAACAATCACTCAGCTAAAATGAAGAAACATATCGGCGCATCTACTCTTCCAGGACGGTCTACGTGTCTGAAGTTGATAAATTAGTTTTTTTATTTAACAAAAATTGAATTCTGAAGTCAAAAGTAAAATAACTGATAAGAAACTGGAGGCTCGAAACTGTTTTATCCATTCTATCATCAAAGGTTTGATCGCACATGGAGCAGAAACCAAAAAAACAACCACATAAAAAGGATGGCTGAAATCGAACATAGTATAATCTAAAGTTGTTATAATATGGTTTATTAGCTCGTGAATATGCCGAATGATGTTTATACCCTTGAACGTTTATACTAACAGACATAAAACGATTCATTTTATTATAGAACATACATAATTTTACATGAAATACAAACAGTCACAAAAATCTCTAGTCAGCTTTCTTAGTTTCAACCAAAGTCAACGTCTTCTCTTGCTGTTGACCTTCTTCCTCTTCTTCAACATTCGGTGGTAACTGTTGTCTATAGCATCGAAAGATCACCAAACTTATGAATGCTGCACACAAATAAACAGATAAACATATCAATGCCACTAATTTAGTACCTAATTTTTACTTCTAAGGTCAATAGATCTTTGCTATAATTAGCAGTGATTGTTTTAACTTTTAAACTATCAAAAAACATACCAGCAAAAATGCGGGTCTTGATCGAAGTCAGATTCCAAAAGGCTGTGATTGCTGATCCTGCAACTATTTTCTTGTGAGAACAACCTCCCCATGCTTCCAATATCCGCACTTTCAGGCCTTCACCTGATGCGTATCAAAATTAAACATTAGGACCTGTAATATGTTTGCAGGTATACAGAAATGCCGCCTGTATCATATCATTCTTACCTTTCTTGCATATTTGATTCGAGTATAAAGAGTACAGTTTTGGGCCAGTGAAGCCAATAAAGAACCCTGAAAGATGCAAACACAAAATGTAAGCTTACAGTATTGATAACATAATCTGGGTCAAAAACCATGTTGAAATTGCTCTTACCAAGTGCACAAAGTCTCTTAAATGTAACAATGTGACCATATTCGGATCCAAGAAGTAACAATGGTGCCACCTGAAGGCATACACCATGGTCTTAAGCAATGCATATTGTAAACTGAAGTGAACTAAATTTAGCAGGATTACGGATTTACTTTAAGGGTCATGGATGGTTCGCCCGAGAACAGCTCTCTAGCTTTTGAAATAGCAAAATTTACTGCAGGAAGTACAAATCTAGCCGCTCTTAGAATGTCGTCATCTTTAAGCTTAACTTCTCTCTTGGTTACAGTGCCATTCCTATTAGTTTGCAACTCCAACAAGTTAACAAAGCTGAAGATTGTTGATCAACAATTCAACATAATAAGCTTTGACATAAACGATGTTGCTAACCTTTGGGCAAGCGAATTTGAGAAGAAGGAAATACCCAAACATAGAATGCCGAGTTGAGACATCAAAGAAAGCATGCTGAAAACAAAGATCAAACAAGTTTCATTAATAATATCCGAGTACACAATCATAAACTGATTACACAAACATAAGCGATTCTGAAAGCAATGCCAAACACTCCTACCTGAAGGTAACGCCTGTTGTAAAGCAGGACGACAAGAAACAAAGCGAACCAAATCCAAACCAAAGCGTCGATTTTGCCACATCATTCCACATTATCAGATCATTAACAAACAACCCAATTCGATCAAAATCATAACCATAGTCATCATCACCCCCTTCTGCAAATCAAACACAATCAAATTCATCAAAAACTAAAAACAACCCAAAAACCAAAACATCAAAAAGATCCAATCTTTACTCACTTGGTGACGGAATCGACTGACAAGAACTCGATTTATCCTTCTTAGACCTCCCACTATGCCTCCTTTTCTTCACCTTATTCGCAACAACCAACTCATCACCCAAAACCAACTCTTTATCCTCTCTAATCTCCTGCTCGACTCTCCTCCTCGACCTCCTCACATTTCTCGGAGAACCCACATTCCCAAACCGGTTCTTGCACCTCCTACGCGAACCATACGCATCCGACACTTCTTCGCACAAATCCACTCGATTCTTCGCTCTCTTAGCGCCAGGAGAAGGAGAAAGAAGCAAGAGATCATGTAATGACAAAGGGTTTGTGGGTTTTGGAGATATCGTGTTTTTAGGCGAGTACGATACTAGATCGAGTGACAACGCTGTTATCGGTTCCTGGGAGCTCGTTCGGGCGAGACGAGAAGCCGATTTTGTTCGGGTTTTAGTGTCGGAAAGTGGGGTGTGTTTGGTGTAAGGTGGTGGTGAATCCATTGTTGTTGTTGTAATGTGAATAATGATTGGTATGTTTGGTTTATAAGGGTTATAGGGTTTAGGTTGCAGGTAGCCGTTAGGGGGTTTTATATTTGAAAATAGAAAAGTGGGAAGAAGATGATGTGATTTGGGAGTTTGTGCTTGAATGAATCAGTATTATTTTTAACGGTTATAAATGTCGACAAAAAAAAGTTGGTGATTTTTGAGCTTTGTGATGTGGGGTAAAAGGTAAAGATTCTTTGTGTTTCACTTTGGCATAATTGATTTTTACTTATATTTAAAAAGTTATGATTTGAGTAGCTTAATTTGGTGTCAAGTTTATGATTAATGCATGTGCAAAGTACTTCAAGTATTCAATCTTTCACATTAGTAAAGTTAATCAATAGATTGTTTAATTTTGTGATCGATGTTAATTATGTAAGTTTTTATTTTAAATACATAGTGGATGACTAAGGGTTTATTTATTTATTTATTATGGGCACTTTTGTCTGCTGCAGGCGATAATGGAGATGAAATAGAGGTGTTTGTTTTTTCTCTTATGTCTAAAGAGTAAGGGTCCGTTTGGTTGTGGGTTTTTTGATGGGTTTGGACTCAATCATGGTTAAAAACATTGTTATATGTTTGGATAAAGCAACTTATAAAGCAAACTTAATACTACATGATTACCACCTGAAATCCTTAATTCAAGTACTTCTTACATTTTTCAAATAGAACCTCCGGCCAAAGGCTCCATGCACAGATCACTCAAGTACATTTGGATTCTTCAATTGTTTATCTTGTCTTCTTTTAGTTACAATGTTGCCTCCACAATGGTGAAACCTCTACCCTTTGATTATGTCATGTAGATCCGAGTTATACATAAAAACATGACAGTTAGTCAAAGTTGTAATTATTCTATGTTTTTTTTTCTTTTCTAGATGAATAGTTCCTCTACAAAGAGATGTGCTTTTCAACTTTTTAACAGATTCGAATACAACAAAGGATGCGTGTTATTACAATATGTATGAGAGCTAATCGTTCCAAGACAGCACAAATATATAATTTTCAGACATGATATCGGGTGGTGGAACTTGAATATTTTAATGGGGAGCACCAAGGGGGTATGGCCCTTCTTAGCCCCCATGAAACTCTGCAGTGATATCAGTGACCTGATGTTCCAGATTGTATAGTGCAATTTAACAGAACATATCTAGTGCTTATTTGCATGCCTGTGGCAAAATGATTTAAGCCTCTTAAGTCCCTCTTCCAGAGCAGACGGCTCAATACCAAATGTAACGCGCACCCAATCCTTCATTCCCAGCACAAAGCCTGAAAAACATCAAACACTACTTAACTTGTAGTATGCATTTATAATAGAGTTCTGCATCAAAATAAGGTCAAGTATGACTTCTTGGGTCAAACGAATTAGCTTTCCAAACTTAATAGGATTTCTTTGGGCGCCCAAAACTTTCTATAAAGATACCATCTTTTACGTGTATTAGAAATATCAAAATGAAGTGAAAATAAAAAGTAACTTAAGAAGTTATTGTATTTATTTGACCTGGAAATTCAAAAAATTTAACAATTTGACCTTGAAAGTCAATGTATATATTTCTTTCAGCATTGAACCGGCTTACCTGGCAAAAGGATGACAGACTCCTCTTTAGCAAGTTTTGAGCAAAATTCCATATCATCGTTTATGCCTTGCAGCTGTGACAAATCTAACTTGACCTATAATAAACATTTTACGAAGTCAAACTTCAATAGACTTACAATTTAGAGTAAACAACTTCCATCAGATTTTATATATACCATTAGAAAGAAAGATGCTTGAGGCTTTTGAAGACATGTAAAACATGGGATCTCCTTTAGCCATTCATAACACATTTCACCATCTTTTCTCATTATGCCGACAGTCTGGACAAAAAAATCATCTGGTGTATTTTCAAGAATTTGAGGAAGCGCCGCCTAATCCCATAAACCGAATCATTATATTTGTAAGAAGAAAACATGTGGCATGGGTCGATAATCATAGGATGAACAACATCACTAGAGAACATAACTGAATTCTTTCAAGAAATATCGCTTTAAGTTACATACCTGTATGAATGTTGTAGCTTCCGAATTGTAACTAATAGATCTGTTGATGCACTCTACAATCTGAAGACCAGGTATAACTAAGATCAGCAATGAGGGAAAGTGTGACTATAAATTCTTTAAAATCTAAGCTGAAAAAACCGAGTAGAGTGAGGAATGCATTATATAATATCCGGCCATATATCAATATAAACGATACATCTATGGGGATATTGGATCTCTATAACGGGGAAATTAGCAAAGAAAAAGAGGACATACCCCGTGGTCTTCAAAAATTCCATTTGGATCATTTCTGGATATCCAACCAATCCTCCATCCAGGAACCATCCACTTCTTTGATAAAGAACCAAAGGTCAAAACAGGCGCAATATGGGCAAAGATCCCCATTGGCACAAAGGAGTTACTCTCAAACGTTAAGTTTGCATAGGCTTCATCTGATATCACTAATATTCCCAGCTTTCTAGCAGTCTCAGCAATCTTCAGAAAATAAATTGTTCAGATTACAAAAAATTAAATAACATAACAAGGCGTAACTTCATAAGACCAAAGTAAATTACAACTTGCACACCTTTTGTAGATGATTACGTGTGAATACATTACCACAAGGATTCCCGGGATTGATAATGACTATAGCAACAGTTTTATCATCAGCCAAATTTTCAACCCCGTTTAAGTCAACCTCCCAGTCTCTATCTTGAAGAAGGTCAAAATGGCGGATTTCAAGTTGATAAAGAGTAGCAAGAGCTTCATAGGCTGGATAGCCAGGTTTGGGAAGCAAAATGTTTGCACCTGGACGTTTCAGTGCAGATAATACAACTTCAATTGCTTGCTTAGCACCGAGCGTTACATATACATCATCAGGAGATAGTTTATAAGGGAGGTTGCTAGAAAGGTACTCAGCCAAGGACCTATTGTTACACAAAACACTTGATTATAAACATTAACACCTCGAGAGACAAATTATCTATCTCGGGATTATTACAAGTCATGAATACAATACTACCCAATAAACTTACTTTTGTTACATATGCCTAAAATATTCATAAAATCGAAAAAAGATGTCCAATATATACCTATCTTGATATAATCCAATGCAAATGACAACATGTACAAACATGATAATGACAGAAAATGTGCTTAAGTCCCTTTGCTTATACATCTGCCTATAATAAGTTAATAACAAATACTCATAATTTTAATTTGTAAATCAGCAGTAGGATTATTGCTATTTTCTAAGTTGCAAGTGATTGAGCTACTACTTAACTTCAAGGTCAAACTAGGTACAGTCAGATATCAATCTGTTAGAAGAATCTCCTTTCCATTTTTAGAACCTTGAGTAGTATTTAATCAAGATATTCAATATATTCAGAAGTGACAAGTAATAGTTACTACCTTCTTGCTTGAAGCACACCTCCTTTAGGTGCATAACCATTATTTTTCGCAGAACGAAGAGCATCGACAACAGCATCTTCAGCTACTTTGCTCGTTCGAAAACATGGAAACAAGGAAGGATCACCAATACTTAAAGGTATAACTGGCCTTTGATCACTTGGATTAAGGTTTGTTTTAACATCATCAATTGTACCTTTTATTGAAAAAGAAGATGCTATCTTTAAGTCCTTATTTCCTTTAAAATTCCACTTTTTCATACCCATTTTCTTTCTTTGGTTTCTAATCAAGCAGCTTGGGAACTAGTTTGTTATTGGTAGATATATTGAAGTACTAAAGTCCAGGTGCCCAGTACACTATCACTGACTTGTTTGATACTACTAACTTTAGGGGGATACACTATTTGGAAATTCTCACGCCCGAACCTCGAGACTGATTGGGAGAAAGGCGGCGAGAAAGATGGATTGTTATCCATCGGAAATCATGTGAATATTGAAAAGTTTGAGAACTGTAGAAATGTCTCTATTTTTCAAGATAACGTATTTTTTGGAGAAATTGGAGAAATGGATTATTTTTTTTTTTTTTTTTTTTTTTACATTTTTAAAAATATTTAAAAATATATTATTAAACTTTATAGTTTTTTTAAATTACATTTTTTTAAAATTATTTTTAAAAATTATTTTTTTATTTTTTAAATAAATACATACATTTTTGAAATAAATACAAAATTATAAAAATTAAAAAAAATTTTTTAAAAAAATTTTTTTAAAATATTTTTTAAAAAAAAAAAAAAAAATAATTTTTTTAAAATTATTTTTAAAAAAAAAACTAAAATAACACTGCTCTAAAAAATTTTTTAAAATAACCTGGTTCAATCTTGGTTTTGAACACAATTCTCACCACGTACTTTTTGGTATTTCATCCATCCCAAAGTATTTATTTGCATTTTCATTTCAACTTTCTAAAACAGCTAAGATAAATAGTCTAGTTTAACATATTACCATTATTTAAAATTACTATTACAAAAATTAAAAATAAATTGAGGTAAACTCTCAACTGTTAAAAGAAAAACAATAATAATTCTTTTTTTTCTTTTTAAACAATGTATTTTTGTTAGAAAACAATTATTTTATTTTAACACGGAAGGAGTATATGTTAAACAGGCTATTACGTAAACTTATAGACAACTTCCAATATTGAAAGTTAATAATGCTTCCATACCTGTCACGTCTTTTCCTTCATTTTGGACCATGTTTTCCCGATGGTGATGTTTGGTTTGTTATATTGAATTACCGTGTGTTAATACAATTTCGGGCGCTCTCCTGATGAAGATTAGTGTAAGCTAACTTCCCAGGAAATAGGTCTTGTACTAAGTGAGATTCTTGATCGCTAGCTGCTAAGAAAACCAACACCGTTAGTCTCACCGCGGAACGGGGTTCCGCGGTCAACCTCCGGTGTGAGAGTAAGTGATAGTTTTAGAGATAAAGTTGGTTACAGAGAGAGAGTGTGTGTTACCCTTTGAGTAGAGGTGAGACCTCTATTTATATGGTTGACCTTCCTGTCGTGTTCTCAAGGTCACGGGTCTTGAGAGCGACAGTTTGTGACGTAAGTCAGCTGCAGAGTTTGTCTGCTTATTGTGATGGTGATCTTTTTGGGCGGGAGTTGTCCCGCTTTCCCTTTTTGGGGACTGCAGGTTGTAGTACATCCAGCCTGGGCAAGATTCCTTTCCTCTTATGTGGGGCGCGGTTGCGCCCGTCTTCGGACGTACCTACTATCCGCGGAAAGGTTTAGTGACATAGCCGGACTACGTGTCGAGTCCGCGACCGACCCATATGGGTTCCAGGGCATTCGCGACATCATGGTTAGTCCGTGCCAGACCGTATGGGTGCCGGGGAGGCCATACGTGATCAAGTCCCCCCAGTCTAGTTGTGCTTGTTGGTCTTTATACAAGCGCTGCTAGACTTAGTTATTCCATTTATCCGCTTTGGATGTATCGCATGAAATCCTAATCACCGCCGACCGTATCTTCCACTTATGGCAAGGATAAGCGTTACATCCATCCTCGATTCGCGAACCGCCCTAGCCGCGTATTTTCGATCGATGTGACGTTTTGGTCTGCGCTTATCGCGTCTGATTGATCTTAACAGATCCGGGCGTTGGTTATGAGCGGAGACGTGGCATTTCTTCCGCCGCTCGATTGGACCTTTGGTTTGTCTCTTTTGAGTATAAATACCCCATTTTTACTTTTTGGTTACTTTTGCCATTTCGTCTTCATGAGTAAAAAGAAAACCATCTACTAAGATCATTCCCAACTTCATCAGTTAGGTTTTCTTCCTTCATTGTAACTCCATGGCTAAGAAACTTCTCACCGACTTTACCGTAAGTTATCACAATGAGATTTGAGTAGTTTTGCTCTAAATACCACATTCCTTCTAGTGCACCCTCTTCTTCCGGCCCCGAGGATACCATAAAGGATGCCCCTAAGGGTAAAATAGGAGTATATACTAGGTTTTTGAGCTTTGCAACTTTAGGATACCCCCGTCCGCTGTTCTGTGTAGGGTTTTAGAATATTTTCGGATCCATTTGTCCCGGCTTGTGCGTGTTAGCCGCCGCTAGGATTAGCCACTTTGAAATCCTTTGCCGTGTTCATGGTGGAACACCCACCGTATCGTTGTTTAGGAAGTTCTATTATTCGGAATGAAGGATGGGTGGATGACCTAGAAAAGCGTAAGGGTCCTAAGTCATTAATTGTACCGGTTTGTTATCTGCGCCTTTGGAATCAGAAGAACTGGAAGGAATACTTACGGGTTGACGCGACCGTATTTCCTTTGGCTATCTCGTGGAACGAGAAAGTCTCTGCTGACCGCGACCCGCCTCCTTCCGATGATGACGTTGATATGGAGTTGTTACATCTCCTTGACACTCAACGTGCTCCGTTTAAAAAATTTCCGGAGCCGTTCTTGGCCGTGATTGGTCTTAGTCGTGCCTGGGATGACACGATGGCGCGACCTACCTTTAAAGTTTCGGATACAGAGGGTGGGTTCTTTTTTAGGGTTTGTCGCGTCTTATTGTCTTTTCTTTTGTGTTCTGTAACTAACTTGTGCGTTATTTGTTTGCAGATATGTCTCTCTTTTCCTTCATTAACCAGCCAGACCCGTTTGAAGTAACCTCCGGAGAGAGAACGTTACAGGAAGGTGAGCGGACGTTACATGATGAGACTGCTAGTCGCGTTATCGAACCTTCGAGAACGTCATTACCTTAGTCTCGAGACGATCGTGGATAATGTTGACGCGGCTAAGGCTAGCAAGGCATTTGGGAAGAAGAGGTGAGGCTTGCGGTTCCTTCCAAGCAACCGAGAGAAGAAAAGGCTTACCTCATGCCACCAAAGGATGTCGGGTCCATCGCTAGTATGGCATCTTCATTATGTTGATTTTTTTTTTTTTTTTAGAAAATAACTTGAGTGTTATTATGTAGGGATGCAACCGTCGGATCGCTCTTGTGATGGAGCTCGCGACGAGTCCGATTCTGGACCTCGTCCGCAGGAGGTAACCCATGTTTCTTCTGAAGCTACTCCGGACCCTCAGGCCAATCCGGACTCTACTTCAAAAACATCCACTACTGCCCATCAAGAAAACCTAGATGTGGATATGTCCGGCCCTTCTGAGCCGCCATTCATGCAACAGGAGAGCTCGTTTAGGGTTGAGTCTCCCCTGCAAGATCAATCTGGTCACCGTCCCGCGGCATCCGACGATGACTTCTATGAATCCTTGTCCGTGGACACGGCGGAGGCGAAAAATATTTATGTTCCGAAGTGGTTGCCCACAAATGAGTTTCGGATGAATGACCCCTGGATCTGCCAGAGTATCTTGGACAACCTTTCCACTCCACGGTTACCGCTCACGCTTGCAACATGCCTCACACGGTTCTTTGGAGCAATATAACATGATGGTATCACAGGCGTGCATGTCCTCCGAGGTGCGCTTGCGGCTGCAATTTGAGCTCAACCAGACCAGCAAGCTAAATAAGAAGCTTGAAAGAAAGGAGAAAAGGATTGAAGCTCTTAAGGGTAAAGTGCAGGTTTTGTAATCTGACGCCGCGGAGGCTAGGGGTCTCCGCGAGCGTGTTGGCTTGCTTGAGTCTGAGTCGGAGGAGGTGAAGAGGTTGCGGGAGCGTGTGGCGCAACTGGAAAGTATGATTGCTCCTAAAGACGAGCAGTTGGCTAACCTGACCGTTGAAAATGCTGAGTTGAAAGGGAAGGTGGCCGGACTTACCTCTGTTTGTGAGGAGCTCAAAGAACAGGTTAAGGGTGCGAGTTTGCTGGAGGAGAGGTTGAAAGAGTGTGAGGAGAGGGTCCGCGGCGAGTATGATGGTCAGCTTGCTCAATTGGATCGGAGGTTGGCGGACCTTAATCGTGATTTTGATGAGGACCTATTCCCGAGCACTCTTGTGGCTATTGAAGGTAAGAGTGGGTCATTGGGCATGGTTTCGCAGGCGTGGATGGCGCTCAAACAATCGATGAAGCGCATACACGGTTGGGGATTGTATTAGCAAGGCTATCGCCGAGGCTTAAGGCGGTCCGGAGGCTAGGATCATTCATGGTTCCAATGGTCGAAAGTCGAGCGGATCAAGGCCTACAAACCGCGGGCTAAGGAGATTTACCATGAGGTCATCATTCGCCTTAGCGATGTTCCTTCCCTTCTTGATTCCTTGGAGGCTTGCAAGGATTCTCTTTAGAATTCCTTATGTCATGACTTGTGTTCTGGGAGGAACGACCGAGTGGTTCGTGGGAATTTATTTTTAATACCCCGATGGCGGAAGAGGTTGCCCTTCCCAATTCCTTGCTCCAAATTCGATGTTTGGAACCCTGAGCTGATCGTTTCCGAGGTTGAGCACCAAGTCACTTCGACTGGGGAGCCTTCCATGGTGATTGCTCCCTTTGGCCCGACCCGTCCGCTGCAATCACTGGTCCGACCGGGGAAGATGAGAAGGAGGAAGAAGAAAAGTCAGCTTACGATGACATGTTTGACACGAGTGTGCTTGATGGTTCCAGGAATGCTTGAGGTAGTCTCTTGTGGGCGGCATTTAGACTATGCCGCCTTTGCCATCTATTGTGAAGCTTTTCCGCTTATTATTTTTGTTAGGGTCGTGGTTGCCGCGACGCCATTTATTGTAAGCCGGGGGTATACCCCCGTGTACATGTAAAGAAGTCTTGCATATTTAATGGAAATTTTTGGTTGTATGCGTATTCTTTTACTTATTTGCCGGAACTAGTTGTCCGGGCTTTGAGTTGAACCCTTGGCCGTACTTCGGGAGTCCGGGGGTGTCAAACATTGGTCAATGGGTTTGCAATACCACTTATATGCCTGAGTCAATTTTGAGGTTGCTCGTCCTTTATGTACGACACTGTTTGTCGCAGATATAAGAGATGTGCGAAAAATGCAAAAGTGAATATGTGATTTAAGTTTTTGTTTTGGAAAATTTGTACGTGTCACAATTCTCAAATTCGGCATCTTAAATTATATATGCATCATATTAGTTCATTCATGGCATTGTTTCACATTTAACGCGTAATTTTTATATTTAATAAACGTTATCGCGTGAGTTATTATTTTAAATATTTAATCCGTTACTTTCAAAATGATCCCGACATATTTTTATACTTACATTTAGTTATAAAACTATATTTTGAGTTTAACTAGTGTTTTGGATTTATTTAGTATATAAATCGTTAAAGTTATATTATTACGACACTTTTCTTAAAAATTACTCGATAATTATTTTATCACTCAAATTTTACAAGGAATGTATTTTTACAATTTTTATTATCTCATTACATTCTATTTTGATCTATTAAAAACTTACTTGTACCAAAAATCTACCATTTACCTTTACTTATACATTTTCCTACACATTTACTTACACTTTTTCTTACAAATTGTTACAAGTATTTATACAATACATTTTATAAAAAAATATATAATTGGGAAACCATATCCCTAAAACCCGCCACTAGGGGTTGGCAATAACCGAGAACTATGGGCGATCACCAGAGCGCAAAGGATATCTGAGTCCACATCCTTTGTGTACTCGATGCAATTATCATCACTCAGAGATCGCCCAGGTGCGGCAAATGTGGACAGACGGGCCACTTCGCGAAGTGCTCAAACAGAATCGAAATCAAGGCGAGAGAAAGGCATGTTACGAGTGTGGAAGTCTAGATCACCTTCGCAATACCTGTCCAAAGCTGAAAAGGACTCCCAATCAAGGAGGTAATCGTCCAAACCTGGCGTTGGCAATAGAAGGCCCACAAGATAAGAACATTGAAATTCCTCCCGCACGTGGTCGAGCATTCTATCTGGGTACCGAGGAAGCCCGCAACGCTTAACGGGTACATTCTTTCGAACAACTACCTTATTTCTGTACGATATGATTTTGAGTGCATAACTTCCTTCCAATTCTTACCACGTTCACGACATTGATTAATTTGAGACCTATTGAGATCGACCTTAGTTGTTATATATATTTTGTTGATTTGATTTGAATGGTGTAAGCAAATCCAAGATCGAACGAATCTTTCAAAAGACTTCATTCAAGGATGTTGATTCCTATCTTTCTAACAACTTGTTTCCTAGCTTGATCTAGTGACAGTTCTTGTTTGATGAGTTGCGAAAATCAAGCTAAGAGACAAGTTTACTCAAGTCGGTTTAGTTTAATCTCATGACAGTTCTTGTTTGATGAGTTGTGCGATTAAATTAGAATCGACTACCTAAAGGTCTTTTGAGAGCTACGTTCGATATTGGGCAAGTTTACCCTATCCAATCTAATCACGGCACGTACTTAGTTGAATGGGGAACACATGACGCATGGGCATTGATATGATCATTTAGACTATTCGACGAGCATGAACTTTAGAACTCTTGTCGAGGTTCGGACCATAGTATCGTTAATCGAATCACGGGACGTGATTCGGCCGACATGGGAAGAATGTCACAATTCTCAAATTCGGTCATTTCTTAAATTATATATGCATCATATTAGTTCATTCATGGCATTTCGTTTCACATTTAACGCGTAATTTTTATATTTAATAAACGTTATCGCGTGAGTTATTATTTTAAATATTTAATCCGTTACTTTCAAAATGATCCGACATATTTTTATACTTACATTTAGTTATAAAACTATATTTTGAGTTTAACTAGTGTTTTGGATTTATTTAGTATATAAATCGTTAAAGTTATATTATTACGACACTTTTCTTAAAAATTACTCGATAATTATTTTATCACTCAAATTTTACAAGGAATGTATTTTACAATTTTTATTATCTCATTACATTCTATTTTGATCTATTAAAACTTACTTGTACCAAAAATCTACCATTTACCTTTACTTATACATTTTCCTACACATTTACTTACACTTTTTCTTACAAATTGTTACAAGTATTTATACAATACATTTTATAAAAAAAATATATAATTGGGAAACCATATCCCCTAAAAACCGGCCACTAGGGGTTGGCAATTAAGACTTGGTGAAAATTTTTCCTTGACAAGTTTAGATTTATACTCCATTCATCTCCATTTCATTCATTCAATCTCATACTTCAAGTCAAGTAAACTTTTTCTTTCCCTCTTGGTTCATCCTCCATAACCGGTCACCTTAAGGAGATAGCAAGGATCACAAAACTTTTTACAAGCTCAAGTTCATCACAATCTAGATAACTCTCTTTATTAGGTTTTGAAATAAAAACCAAGAGTGTTTAGGATTAACCTTGGTTCTTTGCACCTCATCATAGTACTTGTAAGCATGTTTCTTTCATTTTTCATGTTTCCTTATCATCTCATAAGTATCTCTTCATTTTTGGAACAAGCATGCATGATTTGTGTTGTTTATACCATTTTTATTTGATTTTAGAGTTATATATATATTAAGGTCATCCTATAATTATCCCCTTGGTATACTTTGGTCTTGATGATGATTAGGAACCCATGACACCCTAAGAAGGTGTATGGTAGGATTAGATTAGCTTTGGAGTTGATTTGAAGGGATTAGAATAGGTTTTGTCCGAGAAAAACTATTTTCGATAAGTATAAAATATGTTCTGTCCTTGTGTTGATTTTCTGGAAAAACCGACAGTAGGCACGACTTTTGGCCTTGATATTTAGAAAATATACTTTAAAACGAATCCGTGGCGCTTGGCGGAATAAAACGGAGTTATAACGAAGAAGTTATGGATTTTACAAGTTTGACGACGAAATATATAATTTTACGAAATTTCACATACTATTTTTATTTTGTTCGGTCAAAAACGAGTCCTAAGCTTCACAAATTATTTCGACTTATCAAAAATATATTAGTATACTTGATACGAAGCTAAGGACGTATTATCGAGAAAACGGATTTGAAACGACAAAGATATGCACGTTTTCATAAAATTGCCGTAACTATTATTTACGAAAAACTATATTATTTTTACGATACAAGTGTTACGGAATGAAACGTCCATGTTGAGGGTGTTTTTAACCATGATGTGGAACTTTTGGAACGAAATGTCTTCTAATAAAATTAAGATCACCGAGCATATTTTTCAAAACGACAAACTGTTTGTAAAGCGGAGTTGTAATAAATTATTTATGGTTGTCTAAACTTGGCCGAAACTCATTTTTTTTTGAACAACAATTAGACAAAATCACCACCTTTAACCCTTATTATCTTTATGTTCGAGACCTTTATGACGAAAACTCCTGAACTGAAACTTCTAGATTTCGATACAAACTTTTCAAAACCGTCGAGTTCGTTCTCTAACGTGCGACGTACACTATTTTACGACTAGTTTTTCGGAGCCATTTTTGTCAATTTCATGAAATTTCCAACGACATTGTTTTGCGACGAAAAGTGAAAATTTCACTATAAATCATTACGAAACCATTGTAGGATGACATTTTGACGTAAAAACTTGTAAAGTGATTTTTGAAGGGTCAAGACGTCAAAAGAGTATTTTTAAATCGATAAGTATTATTTTCAAAACTCGCAAATGGTATAAATAACATACGAAGTGCATGCATAACATTACATTGCAACTCATTGCATATCATATCATTCGTAATAGGTCCGGTTAAAGCATCACATTATACATCGGTGTACTCACTTTTGTCATCACACCGTTTACCAAGTGAGTAATCACATCCCCTTTTACCGTTTACTATATTTTGAAATTTGAATGCATGAATCATACTCGTATTAAATTGAATCTTACTTTGTGAACTCGAATCAAATCCTTGAACTTAATTACAAATTTATGACTTGTTGGAATTTATTGAACCGTACATGTTATGACCTTGACCCAAAGTCTCCCATGTTCGAGCATCACTATAAAGTCTCGCCTTATTGGTGGGCGTTCTCAATAAATCTCGCCTTATCGATTGGAGTGTGCAAAGTCTCGCCTTATTGGTGGAGCGTTCTCAATAATTCTCGCCTAGGTGGTTGGTGACAAAGGAGTCTCCCTTGTTGGAGCGCGGTGCAAAGTCTCCCATGATCGGAGCATCCCCGAATGATTATATCGTGGTGCAATATTGTGAACTATTATGACCGTTTATACTTGACTTTTAGACATACTACTTTTGGCGATTGGGTTGTGAACACACGGGTTGCAAGTTTTGTATGGCGGAACTTGGGCCGAGTGGATTTACAATGCCTTTGCTTTATGGACCATTTTTCGATCGAAAGCTTTGAATATTTCTTCGAGTTTTCTTATTTTGCTAAACATGTTTACTCACCAACTATTTTCATAGTTGACCCGTTTTCTCTCATGCATTTGGTGATCGTTAGTAAGCTTTTTCTACCAAGTCTTGCATAATGAAGTTTTCACTTGTCACTACAAATCATTATGTAATAGAACGCAATATTTTGGGGAACTAAACTTGTAATATATTTGCCGATGATGACTAAGCGGTATTGTAATGGTGTACTCTTTCTTTTAAATATTAATGTTGGTATGTTCTATTATCTTGTGCTTATGTTCCCTTCCGTTACACCTCGTGTTTCCGCCTCCGTGAGGTGTGACACTACGTTTCATTACTTAGAAAACATTACAATATAAATATGAAATATGAAAGGTTAAAGTTCCCTGTGTGGGACTGATCCGTGATCAACTTACAAAAGGCGGGAGAATCTACCTACGCTTAGATGTAACATTTCTTCAAGTTGCGGATGTTCCATGTTCTCGGGAGTATCTCCCCGTCCGCGGCTCTGAGCTTGTATGCTCCATTCCTTAGTGCCTCTATCACTTCATATGGCCCTTCCCATTTAGGACCAAGCTTTCAGGTGTCCTCCGCTCTACTAGCTTCGTTCGTTGCTGCGGTAGACAAATTCTCCGGGTCGGAAGGCCGTGCTTCGTACTTTGGCGTTGTAGTACCCCTCCATCCTTGCTTTGCTGCGCGCCTCTTCAATGGCCGCGGCTTCGCGTTTTTCTTCCAGGATGTCCAAATTTAGGCGAAGCTCTTGGTCATTGGAGATTTGGTTTATGGCCGTACATCGAAGACTTGGCATTCCAATCTCTACTGGGATAACTGCCTCAGTGCCATATGTGAGGGAAAATGGGGTTTCGCCGTTGCTTGTTTTGATCATAGTTCTGTGTGCCCAGAGCACATGCGGCACTTCTTCCACTGATCTTTACTTCCGCCTCCAACCTCGCTTTGATGCCTTC